>JAWNKV010000348.1:3600000-4330000 GCA_035041805.1 Amiota mariae
CGATGCCAAGAGAAACAAATCTGTGGCACTGAAGTTCTTAAATGAATGTGTGTGGCACTAGTTATTCTATTATGTATAGGTAGATGATAAAAGACGAGAACCTGAGGACCGACCCCAAATGCCATGCTGAACCTGTCGACTGACTTTTTGATGGCAGCTGACTTCGGACCAACCAACAAAACGAGCCCTCGAGCCCTTCTTCTTTAGTCATCTTGAGAGTTGAGAGTTGTTGTCATTATTCAACGCATCGCTGACTGAGTGATGTGTTCTTCTTCTTTGTTTTTGTTTTTATTTTTATTTTTATTTAGCTGCTGTCGAGGGAATTTTGCATTTAGTTTGAATTATTGCCTTCATTAAGATTGCGTTGTTGATTTCAAAGTCAGCGATTGTGAGGTTCTTTTTTCATTGCCACCACCACAACCACCACCACCACTGACACCGTCACCGTCACCGCCATCATCATCAACAAACTCTCACTGCTGCTGCTGCCGCTGCTGCTGCTGCTGCTGCTGATGGATGCGCCCCAAAGACAAGTGTCTGTCCTTGGTAGTACATACACACTCATCTAGAGATACTCATAGATACATAGTATATTGACTATAAATTAAATGTTGTGGAACATTGTACCTACGCTGTAGAGCACAACAACAACAACAACAAACACAACAACAAGGAGAAAAGGAGTTCATATTTTTAGCATATACAATATTCTTCTTATAAGAAATATAGTATGTCTACCACTCGATGGTAAACCTAGAATACTTTTCCAAGAATCTACATACTACTTCTCTCTGATATCCTCTTCTTCCTCAACTTAGTGATTTTTTTTTTTTTTTTTTTTTTTTGAATTTGTGTGAAATCTGCTTGACTGCAATATTTAATTGTCTCAGTTATAATTATTTACTTGTACTTGTCATCCATTCATCCATCCAACGTATCCATCGGTGTGGGCTGCTGTTCATATTCATTTCTTTCTTCCCTGAATCTGAATTCATATTCAGTTTTAGCTACTGCTCTGTTTTGTTGCTTCTTTATCTTGTGGACCACAACTCAATCAACTGCCAGGCAACGCCTTCGCCTTCGCTTTCATTTTGCTTTTGCCAGAGTTGGGTCCGTGGTCTTAATATTATTCTTCCTCTTCCTCTTTTTCATCGTATTCATGTTTAAATCTTAGTTCTTCTTTTGCTAATATCTTGAACTGAACGAAGATGATGAAAACTTTGTGTGCATACAATTTGCCCTGAAAATAAATTGAGAACACCGCGCTTCGTAATTAAGAACTTGCTACAATATTTTCACAACTTTACTACAACTCAAAATAGTTATAATTTCTCATGTTCACTTACTCACACCACACCACACCACACCACACACCACACCACACACCACGCCCCACCCAACAGCACAAGGTCTACAACTTCCTCATAATGGCGAACGGATGGAATGAGAAGTAAATGAATGAATGAGTTGAACTTTGTGCCGATGAAAATATTTTGTCAATAACCTGAGGCAAAAATTTTAACTAAAAACTTTGGAAATTTTCATAGCAGCAGTAGTCGTTGTCGTCATCATCATCATCATCGTTGTTGAACGAAACAATGGTTAAAGAAAGAAAAGCCGTGAACAGGATTTTGTTGAGCAAACAGGAAGCAACGAATTTCACGGTTTGATTCGTCGAGCATTCACGCGTTCATTGTTGCAATTGTTTCATGTGTTTTGAAGCAGGAGATTCAAGGGGACTGAGATTGAGAGAGAAGAATTCATATTTAGTAAGTAAGCAAGTAGTAGTAGTAATAGGTGATGGTATAATGATCGCCTAGTAAGTCATTCGGACCCCGCATCCTACAATAGTACAGCAGTATGTCATTCATAACCACTTTTACTTGCGACTACTTCACTCCACTCCACTTTACTCATTCTCTCAATCTCTCACTCAATCGTTCATTCTTTCTTTTAGTAGAGTATTTAGTTGTTCGTTCGTTCGTTCGCTCACTTTACGCGGTTTTCGTGGTTAACAAGCGCTTCCTTATCCTTATTATTTTAATGCCTGCGGCAACATTTCATCTTTCCTGTACTTTTACTATGCCTGTTTCCTCAACCCGCCTGCTTTCCTAGTATTTTACCTTCTTTTTACAATTTTTTTTTTTTTGTTTTTCCTTATTTTTTTTTTTTTTTTTTTGGTTTTGTAGACATTTTCATTTTTGTTTAAATATTTTAACTACAGCAAGGATTTCTCTATTTGTTCGCTTGTATAACTTTTACCTCGTTTTCTCATCTATAAGAAAAAGCAACTCGTCGTACTATGTTGGTTGTATAATTGGGGTTAACTTGGCTCTGAATTGAGTTGAGTTGAGTTGAGTTAAGCGGAGCTGAGCTGAGCTGAGCTCGATTTGGGTTGGACTTTGGATGAATGAAATTGCAGGGCTGAGCAGGGGATATAGGGAAAGAAATTACTACTATGCTACTATATATTCATACTATATATTTAAGTCATTCAGAAGAAAGGCGAAAGGATGATTCTGATTCTGAATCTGAATCTGACTCCGGGTCTGTTGCTTGTTGTTGGTGGCTTGAATTGCATTGTGGCAAAGTGTGCCAAAAGGAAGAGTAAAATTTTTGCCGCACTTATAAATTGTTCGGACGGATGAAGTTTCTTTTACTAGGCTCACTCACACACTCACTCACTCACTCACTCACTCTTTATCTGGTTCTTCGTTTCTCATTTCCATTCCCCATACTCCGTGCTCCTTATGATTTAAGTTTTCTTTTACTTTTTCCTTAATATTTTTTTTATTTTTTTTTTTGTGTTTGTAATTTTCCTACTTTTTTGTTTTTGGGTTTATTTAAGAGAACATAACTCTCTTTTTATATGTAGCTGTGTGTTCGTTTGTTTGTTTGTTTGTTTTTAAGGAAAATGCATTTATGCGGTTTTTCAAAATGGAGTTTGCTATATTGTGGTAATGGTGCATTCACTCTCTCTATCACTTTATTTTCCTTACTTTCTCTCTGTGTTCTGTTCTGCCATGATGTAATTTAAGAAATATTTCTTGTTTTCATTTTTAAAATATTTTCAGCTGCAGGCGTGCAATTAAAAAGTTTGTTTTCTCTCCTTCTCCTTCTCTTTCTCTTTCTCTGGCACAGTGAAAATATTTTCTTTTTCTGGGATTTTTCCTCCTTGTTATAATATTCTTTATTTCTTTATTTTTTTTTTTTTTTCCACAATGAAAAGTGAAATTTAATGGTTATAAGAGAAAAGTGAACAAAAAACCCTTTCAAGTAGGAGCTTTTCTTTCATGGAACAAAAACAAAAATTAAAATATCAATTTAAGGAATGCAATTAAAGATAAAGTTTTTCTGGTATTTAAAAAATGAAAGAAGCGTCAATCACATACGCACTCAGATACTTTTGAATACGCTTCATCAGCAATTCAGTTGATAATTATTTTTACGCGGCGCGCATCTTTATTAAAAATGCAAATGGCAGCACTTTGCCACTTTTTTGTGGCAACTCTGTGAATGAATGAAGCCAGTCCGGTCCAGTCCAGACCAGTTCAGCCAACTCATCCAATCCAGCAGCCTTAGTGTTGATGTTGGTAAAGCCGCATCGCATCGCATCGCATCGCAATGCGACGCAACGCGTCAGTGTTATTTTGTGTTGTGTTGTGTTGTGTTGCCTGCCAACGTTGCTCTTATTATTAATTTATTAAATATACAAAAATAAAAGAAAAAACACAAAAATAAATAAAAAAAAAAAACACAAAAAAAAATAAATAAAAATGGTTAAAAAAGCCAAAAGTGCGCCGCATAAATGTGGCAACAGAAAATGTGAGACAAGAGGCACAGAGAAAAAAGAAAATTAAATGACAAGTGAGATCATCATACACACACAGAGACACAGACACAGGCACAGACACCTTTATGTGAGTATATAAAAAAACGGGTTAAAATGCCACAGCATATCCTCAGGGGCAGTGACGCATACAGTGACAATCGACGAGGCGCATGAATTAATAATTATTGTTTTCATACGCGGCGTTGCATTGCGCCACTCTGACAAAATCTCATTCTCTTTGCGCTCTCCATACATTCTGACCATCATAATCATCATCATCATCAGCATCATTATCCTTTGTATCTATCTGTGTGCAACATAAATTCATTTACACTTTTATTACAGGTAAAAACACTGTAGAAAATATCTATGTATGTGTTTGATGTTTGCTACGAAAAAGCTAAAAGCACAACAAAAAGAAAAAAAAAGAATAAACAGAAAAAAGAGAAATTAAGAAAAATGGAAAAAAATTATATCATAATTCATAATAAATCCCTGGCGTATAATAAAAGCACCCAAAACGTGTTGCAGTCTAATAAAATTATCAAACAGAAAAAGTGAAACATAAGAAGGACCAAACTTCCCTCAAATCAAACCAAAATTTAACATTCTGACTGACACATTCACTTGTGTGTTCATTAAATATCGTATAAGTTAAAAAGAAAGCTATGAAGGAAGGAAGGAAGCCTCAACACAAGCATTTGATTATTGCTAATAAACGCAAAATTAAGTTAATCTAATTAGCTGTCACGCACTATGTACCTCCTAGATACATTTACTGTATATGTATTTATATATAGACAATTGGATAGATCCTTTTATAGTATTTTATATTACTTGGCACAGTAACAACCACCAAATTGTACTGCAATTTCTAGCCTAGCGTAACTAAAAGTTTTAGTAAGGAAAATGGAAATGGAAAATAGAAAAATGAAAAAGGAAAAAGGAAAAAAAAAATTAAAAGCAAATGCTGAAATAATTCATCTGTTCGGTTTTTACCTACAATTCCTGCATATATCAGACGATGACGACACCCCCAACTGCAAAAAAAAAAAAAATACAAATTCCCTGCATGAGGAAGATGATGATGATGCTGCTGCTGCGGATGCTGCTGAGTAGCATCACCATGAGCAACCCTCATGATCTGAATATGTTTTGTATGTTGCATTAATAGAGACAGTCTTTCTTTAGGCTTTTGCAAATTCCCCCTTTTATTTTATGTTAGATAATGTATTTTAGTGTATTTTTGATAAATAGAGAGTATGATGTATTTGAGTGAGTGGGTAGAATACAGAAAATGCGTGCAAGTAGGATGTATGCTGAGACGACTACGAGGACTGTCTGCCCTTGGGAATATGTTCAAAGTCTGTTGAATTATTTAACATTATAACTTTATTCACAGTGGTGGCATCTTCTTTCACTCGGATTTATACTATTTTATTTTCTGTTGTGTTGTGTTGTATTCAGTTGTTGGTTGTCCCTCTTCCAATCGTGGATTATTGCTTTAGCTTCAGTGCTGACATTTTATTTGCCAAATTGCTTGTAATATGAAACTGTTTTCTTTAACTTATTTTTTTTTTCTTTGTATTTTTTGCTTGTACAAATATCGGTAATTTACAGTTTGCCCACCGTATCAGCCTTCATATAGCGTAACCTCCACCTACAATATCTTTTACTCCTTCCATAGAAAAATAAAAGAGAGTATCTTAAGCCACAGAGCAAAGTGTGGTAAATCGAAAATCTGAAACACGCGTCACACGTCCAAAATCATTTGTGTAGAAGTAGAGAAGGTAAAAATTGGAAAGGAAAAAAACGACAGAATTATCCTTTGCATTGTTGTGATTGTAGTGTGTGAGTAATTTTATGTTCAGAGATACATTTGTATCTACCGCATAAATCTATGTCCCCTTTTTTTTTTACAATAATATTGCAGCTGTTTCGATTGTCAAAATGTAGCAAAATGAAAAAAATGTACATATAATTTCATTCAAATTCATAAACTACAAAAGAAAACGTAACAAATCTAATTATATTTTCGGCATAATATTATCATCATCTATCCTATTTACTTACTATATCCATAAGGCCAAGTCAAGTCAAGTCAAGACGGGTCGAGTTTAGTCTAGTCTAGACGATTTTCTAAAATCTCATTATGCATTCATTTGTGGTTTTGAAACGCAAAAGATTTGTGGATTTTCAAATTTATATTTTCATAATTTTATTTTGAATTTAAAAAAAAAAAATAAAAGAGAAAACGTTTCTGTGGCGCAAATAAATTTGATTTGTTTCGAATTACAATAAACCAAAAATGTGCGTTTTGTTAAGTCGGCAAATCGAATCGAATTTTGTAGATTAAATCAGAAAGAGGAGAGGAGGCAAGGCAAAGCAAAGCAAAAGCAAGTACTTCTAAATTTGGAGTTTATTTTTGCTTTTGTAAATAATTTACATAATTTTCATTTGAATGAATATAGTAGTATTATAATTTTGATGCCTTTAAACGTTTGTCCATGTGCATTACTCACTTTTCTTTTCCCTGGCTTAGATTAAGTAAACTGACGACGATGATGATGATGATGATGATGGTGAAAATGAATTTGGGTTGAGCCTTTTGCGACGCATTTCTTCGGATGCTTTCAGCTGTGCTTTGTGATTCACGTTTATGCTGCATTGTCCCAGTTTCTTTGTTCTTAGAAGCGCCACATATCTTCTTCTAAGCTTTATGTCTTGTAATGTTTGGGGCGATGTAAATTATATATCACATCATTTCTGTATTCTGTTTCATTATCTTTTTTTTTTCTATCTATTCAAAAAAAAAAAAGAGAATATGTTTAAAGTAACCGCATTGACAAACGCAGAATTGGATCAAGTATATGCTCGCTCTCATCTTCATTTTGATGCTGCACGCCTGAAAGCATGCAGTACATTTGAAGGATTATTACATTTTGAGGGTTTTATGTTTTTTAGCACAATGACTTTTGTTAAGTGAATGAAACAAGTAAGTAACATATTCCATTCCAAAATTACCGAAAACTTGTGATAATGATAAGTCTTCCCCATACCCACAGTAGCAGCAGCAGCACATGTTCATGCATTCAGTCATTCATTGTCGATGTCAATAATAATACAATAAAAATTGTGAAAGATTTAATTGCCAAACATTTCTCTACATATGCACAAATTATTGGTGCTTGTAGCAAGTTTCTTCTCAATGCCCCATAAAAGCAGAACATGGTATCTGATTAAATTATATGTATAAGGACAATTTGCCTGCCATGTCACCCCATCACTTATTTTATTCTATTCTATTCGATTCGATTATATTAATGATTATGAAAATGATAATGATGATGCCACTTTTGGTAATGACGACGACCCTTAATTCCTCTGACAATTTTGCGCCGCATTATGTTTTGCAATGCCAACTGGATCCGGTCTACATAATATCTTCATCTAACCAATTCAATCCAACGAGAACCATTCATCCATTTATTCATTCGTTTACATCTATCGTATCCTTGTGGTACATATGCACAATTGCAATGGCATTGTGTATTGCTAACAAATACTGGATCGGTGCTTTGTGACATTATATCAATTACTCAACAACTGTGTGACACTTGCACCCGACAACCGACGACCCCACCAAAACCGATCCGAATTGAAATGATGATTGGAACTGCATTTAACATTAACACCCTCACCCGTCATCATCATCATTTGTATCAGAGTATTATTTTGTTGTTGCTGCGTATTGTCCAGACATGTTATGTACCGCAAGACCTCATTTAATACCCTCCATGTATGCAGGCTTGCATACACTCACTCACTCACCCTTGCCCTCTTTTGCTTTTGTGGCTAGGAAATTGAGCATTGAAATTGATGAAATAATTTTCACACTGACATTTCGGTTTCTGATTGTTATGTAGCCCACCTACTACAAGCTCTAGTGACAGTCAGACTCTATCCATACTACATACATATACAATATGTATTATTATTATTATCTAGAGACATGCAACAGCCACACCCACAATGGTGATGACGCCCATGACAGACGATGCAACACATCTGTTAGATTTCATCGGATCTCGGTTGATTACTTGATATAATAAACATTTTGCATTCTATGTACATACGAGTAGAGTATGTAACTTTAAAATCTTTACAATGATATATAAAAAACAAATAATAGTTTTTCGAGTTTTTTATTATATTTATTTATTTAGTGGTATTTATTTTTTTTTTTTTTTTTTTTTTTGAGATTTTTATTGATTTTATATAAAATTTAAAAATTATTTTTTTTGGTTTTGCGTTTAAGTTTTTTGCTGTTTTATACACTTTTGCTTTCGTTTTACTGACTCTCTTCACCTTTTATACACTTCAACATGAACATTGTTACAAAAGTTTTTAGTTTCTCTCTCTCAGTACTATAAAAAATAAATATGACTACTATTTTCTATAACGCACACATTTTTCGTTCGCAAACGTTTTATAATTTTTTTCTATAAAAAAATATTTTATTTTATTTTTTGTTGGGCTGCTTTTTCTTTTCATTTTTCAATGCAGACAATAAAATATATTAAAAACCGTCGTGCCTCAACAAAACTTATCGTAATCAGTCGACGGTCTATAAATGATTCGATTTTTTTAATGAATCGCATTCTGATCAACGATATATATTATGTATATATATATATATACATATATATATATATACATATATTTTTATCGTTTTTTTTTTGTTTTTCCTTTGTTGTTGTTTTTTTTTTCTGTTTTTATTTACATTATTTTTATTCTTTTTTTCAATGAATTTTTTCTGTGTATTTGATTTTTTTTTTTTTTTTTTGGCTAAGATTTTTTGTTTTCTTATTTCTCTGATTTAATCCCAATTAAGCGAGTCGGAACTAGTTTAGTTTGTTGTTTGAGATGGCGCAGCCCAACTGATCATTTAAAAATCATACATTTCTTTCAGAAAAAAAAATTAATCCAATTGATTTCGATATCATTTTCCATAAGCAACTAAGTGCCTGGCTTTATGCCAATGGTTTCCAAAGGCTCTGCTACCGATTCAACTGGTGTTTTATTTGTTGTTGGTTCTTTGACCATAGCAGCATTCTTAGTGTCGGCTAAAGAATCAGTCATTTCAGCATTTGTTTGCTGTGCGCGATTCTCCATATTGGCGTCCCTTATTAGTGCCACAACTGATTTATCGACCATTAAAGGTCGTGATTGTTTCTGTGTATCCGGCTGTGCTTTATATTCACTGCTATTCGCAGATTCATCTTCAGCATTACGGAAACCTTCTTGTGGATTGAGATCACACTCAGGTGGTAATAAAACCATTGGTCCCACATAACCTTCAAATATCGAGTGTAGATGATGTGTTTGATCTAGTAGACGCCATGAGGCTCCAATAATAGACTTGATACGATCAAAAGTGCCTTGATCATAAACCGATCGAGCTGTATTGGTTTGATCGAAGGGTTCCTCAATGCATAACTCGTTCCATTGATGTATGTCATTTTTGGCAGCCTTTGCAGAGCGACATACTTCAATAGGCAATAAGCCGCCAACTCTTACCGATATTGCATATTGTCCATATTCGAAAAAGGTGTAATACCTTAAGAACTCTAAAATTAACTCACCAATAGACTGTTTGTTATTTGATTCATAGGGTTCCATGACTTCATTCATATCGACATAACCAAAATCGTTAGGACCCAACAGTGTAAATTTCTCAGGATAAATCTTGTGTAGACAAGGCAAGACCGGGGGACTGACGCCAGCCTGTAGAAAATGTATGACCATTAATACCAAAGAGTAACTAGAGATAGTCATATTCTTGGCATTATTGATATTATGGTATTGAGCCCATTGCTTGATAACGAGCACAAGCGGTCGCAACCGCCACTCAAGCTGCGAGTAGCAGTAAAGAAGATGAGTATTACGAATTCCCACGGAATTATTGAAGTTGATATCCACCTCAACTTTATTCTGACTGTCAGTGAAACGTAAGATCGGCACACGAGCCTCGATCAGATTGAAGTCTTCAAATTCGGTTGTTTCATAGAGACAATCACGAATTAATTGCAAATGATAAACAGCTTCCATGCGAGGATCAACAGTGTTATTTGTGGAGGCAAGCAAGCACATGTCAATATCGGAACCATTAGCACCAAAATTCGATATGGAAGAGCCGACAAGATAAAGGCCATAACGTGGAAACTTCGCCTATGATAATGTTAAACTAAAATAACCAATATTGGAAACAGAGTCCTTCATTCTGTCCACTCACCATGATTACCAAGTAAATGAAACGCCATAGGCGCATCTTCAGTCTATAGACTTTTTCATTTTGTTGGGCATTCATGAACTTATTCCAAACACATTGCGCCAGGGGATCCCATTTGCAATTGATGAGTAAGTTATGTGGCGGATGTTTCATCTCAATGAGATGTGAGCGTGCCAAGAATCGATCGGCAGGTGTGTAACCATGACAATCATGTAGACATGGAAGATCAGGCACTAGCCCCATCTGACGAGAAGTTTTCTCCTACAAATCAAAATACGAGATATTTATTAATATAGAATAAATAATAAATAAATAGAAAGCATACAATACATACCACATTGCCATGAGTTTCGTCTGATGAGTTCGCTCCAGTTGAGTGTGGTGAAACAGGATTGCTGGTATCGTTCTGTTCGAACGGAAATGCTGGCTGTGAAGGACAGGCAACGTCACATGTGCCTATCCTAGCAACTTCACTGCTTGGAATTTCCATATTCACCGCATGTTTAAAGCCATTCTGTTGGCGTAATCTATCCTCCGCTTCAAAGAATCGTGTTATATCACCGAAAGGTATCCAATTGGGACCTGCCAGATTCGGCACTGCTATACCAGTTGCCCTGGCAAAGCAATTGTAGGCAATTGTTTGAACCATTGAAATAACTGAGTCCTTGGACATTGATGATTCCGAACTTGGGCATGTAGATGCTACATCACAACTCGCATAAGAATTTGGTCCATCGGATTCATCGTTTGAAGTAATAGATGTGATGCTGCCTTCGATATCATTGATTTCTGATCTTAAAACATACATCTCTATATTGCAAGATGTCATCTTGGTGGCTGTGGTCACATGCATACTGTTTATAAACTCGCCCGTTTGCTGTTCTGCTGGATATGTACATGGATAATTAATGAAGTTTCGATTTGATTGGTAGCCGCCTTCATTTTGACGGGAATGATAGTAACGCGAAGGATGACTCTTGCTGTCTACCGATGTTGTTGAAGTTCTATTGAAACCACCCGAACGTTGTTCGCTTCGTTTCGGTTGACGACTATGGAAGGTTGTACGTGAGTTTGATACATTTGTTTGTTGTTGCGACTGTTGGTCGTGTTCTGAATTATAGCGAATACGATTGCGATATGAACGATTGTGATAAGGACGATAATTGGCACCACTTAAATTCGTATTAATTAATAAATTCTTTGTATTATCCGATTTGCTTGTAGGAGACTTGGCATTATCATCGGAGGAACGTAATCGTGTTCCACTGTCATGGGAAGATGATGAATGTGATCGAGAGGAATTCGAATCTTTAGTTTTGGTAGATTCTTTGGTTTTCCTATTACGTTTTGCATAGTAAGTGTTGCCAGTACCCTTATTATTGTTGTTATTGTTATTATTGATCCGTTGACTTCCCTTGTTGTTGTTGTTGTTGTTGTTATTGTCATTTTCATTTTTGACACTGCTGCTGTTGTTGTTGTTGTTGTTGTTGGTGTTAGTGTTGTTACTATTATTAGAGGAACTGGTGTTTGGAATACTTTCAGAGGAATTATTGGAGCGTTGATTGCGTGTGGGATCAAATGATTTGTAACGGCCACCGCTATTGTAATAAGATTTTGATTCACAAAATGTTCCAGAATTTGAAACTGCTGTCGAGTTGTTGTTTAGGGTACGTCCCGATCCATAGCGTTCGCGATTATTCTGACGTGAATTGTATCGCCAAGTTGAGGCAGTCTGTGATGTTTGAGGACCCACTGAACCTCGTGATGGTGCATCCTGTTGATTTGGTGAATCTGGTCTGGTATGATGATTTAGAATCTGTGACTGTGGTTCGGCATGTTGCTGTATGTCGGATGTCTCACATGCTGTTGATGAAACACCAGCATTTCTATTCACTTTTTGTGTTTGCGTTTGTTGGTGTTGCGATGGAGATGATTGTGACTGCTGTTGCTGGTGTTGTTGTTGTTGCTGGTGTTGTTGTTGTTGTTGTCCCGAAGCTGATTGTTGATGTTGCACTGGCGGCGATGAACGTGAGCTGTTGTTGTTGTTGTTGTGATAGTTCGATGGTTGATAGTAATTCGGATACATGAAACGTTGCGATCCATACTGGCCACCGTCATAGCCCAGTGAAACCATACCGGTAACTCCAAAGGTTGTTCCATACGGTTGATTATAAGGATAATTTCGATCGTATTGCCACATGGCATTCTCACTATGCCAGAGTCGTCGCTGTGAACTTGTAGGCACATAAGCCTGAAATATAAAAGAATTACCTGACCCATATCTGCTGGAAGAATTGGATGTATTTCCACCAGGAATTGTTGCCATTAGGGAGGGTATCATATGAGGTGAATTCGCAGGTAGAGTGGAACGCATGGCTCGTGGTGTGATCGAAGTCGGTGTTGGTATATTCAATGTGACACCCGTCATATTGCGTCCAATTGTGTATAGAAATTCCATTGAATATTTATAGCCACCAATGGGTCTCGGATAACTGCTCACAGAAGTATTAACTGCTGAACACTTTTCTTTTTTCTCGTTAAAAGATGATTTTCTTGGACTGTTTAATTCTGCAGCGGGAGTAGTGGCAGCGATGTTGGTATTAATTTCGACGGGTGTTGTTGACTCCAAGAATTTGGTGTGTCTCAGACCTGAACGTATTTTGCTTTCATTTGTAGCTTCCTTCAGGGCTCCTTGTACTACTTTTTTGTCTAATTTTCTTTGTATATCTTCTTCTTGATTAATTTCACTCGGTGTTGTTGTTGTTGTTGTTGGTTGTGTTTGTGAAGGAAATGTTGATGTTGGATTTAGTTTTATTGGTGCTTTTGCTTGTGATACTGGTGCGTTTTGTGGTGCTAATCCACTAAGAATATGTTGTGACTCTTTTTCGGACACTGATTCGACTGCTAATAAGTTGGTTGTTGATATCGTTATCGGTTCTGTTATCGTTGCAGCTTTTGTTTCCGTTATCACGAGCTCTGCCACTCTATCGGCTACTACTGTTACTGCTGCACTCGTAGCGGTTGTGGTTCCTACTGATGGTATTCCAATTTCTGATACTGTCTTCTCACTATTGCTAGCGACTGTGGCCGAAGAGGAGACCTTTGCTGTCTTTGCCTTAGCTGGTGTTGATGCTGTTGCCGCTGCAAATGCTGTTGACATTGCTTCTTGCAATTATTTATGGAAATGACAAATGTTTGAACAACACAAAATTTTCTGTAGACAATTTTCCTTAGAAAATTTTGTAATGTTATTTTGTGAGTGAAGGTGGCGTGTGTGTGTGTGTGTGGAAAAAAACAAAACTATTTTACGTGTGTCAAAGCAAGGATTACTGATTGACACTTGATGAATGAACTCACTCCTCCGGAACACAAGTGCAGCGTTGTTAGTGTCTCTGTTAAAGAAAAGAATTGATTATTTATTAATGGTTTTTTTCACTTTTATTTTAAATTATATGCAAAGCCTACTCAAAACTAAACTGCCAACTGTTTGGTGACATTATTGTGATTAAAGTTTTTAATGAAATTCCTCTCTAATGATAATAATTTCAATTCAGTGATTAATGAAATTAATTTTGATTGTCATTCATTAGAATTTCAAAATACTACTAATAGTTGAAAATAAAATGTTTAAGCAATTTGCACCCTTTTATTCTGTAACTGGTTCTCGTTTCACTTATTCTTGCCACATCTGCCATGAAAATGTCAAATCTTCTTTTTAAATAATTTGTATGTGTGCACATGACGTCTGCCTTATTATTCCAACTCCAACTTCGATGGTGACTAAATTAAACTCAACATTGACTTAAATGTCTGGTGTCTGTTTTGTCGAAATCGTTGTCTTCTTGGTTTGTGCAAATAATTATTCATTGTCATTGTAATTGCCGTGCGGGCGCTAATTGAAATTATATATATGTATGTACTTATATACAAAGACACCAAGGAGGAATGGCGTCAATGGTTTTCACAAGTCATGATGATAATGATAATGATAATGATGATGATGATGACGATGCCGATGTTAATGTTAATGTTTCATCTAAATGTTCTCTTTCCTTTATCCATTGGTTTTATTTTGACAACTTGTGACATTTTCTTTAACTTTATTATTTGCAATTATTTCAAGCAAGTTGGCAGCACCATCAACTACAAACAAAAACATGTGTTCTCCCCTTTTCTTTTCCCTTTGTGTTTTTTTTTTTAATATTTTATTGTGAACTCACGTTTTCTTGTCCGTCTGTCTGTCAATCGGTCTTTTGTTACTTCCAATAAACAAAATCAGCAAGAAGTGAAAAGCAATCACTATAAATACAGGAAAAGGTGGCAATGATGATGATGATGACGTTAGTTTAGTTTTGAAAATGTTATTGCTTTTCATTTTATTTCAATTTAAAGACAAAATAGTATAACAAAAGTAGGAAGAAACTAACTTAGCTCTTACCAACACTTGCATACACTTCCCCAAACAATGATGGCAGCAACATTTTATTATATAATTTTAACAAGGATGCCATGCCAATATAGTAAACAATGGATCTGGTTTGCGTTACAAACACTAAACAGCTAAAGTATAATAATATACTTTACAGATTCTAGTACTGTGAAGTGTATAAAAATGAAATGGAACAAAAGAAGAAAAAGGGTTAAATTGAAAGAAACATCAATATCAATGAACACAGAAGTCGGAATGTTGTGCTCTGTTCTTCTACGAAGTATTGGTCTTTAAGTCTTGGGGGTATTGAAGCGTTGACATGAGTAACAAATTACCTGCAACATGTGAAAAGTAGAAGAAGACAGACAAAGCAGCAGCAGTAGCAGCAGCAGCAGCAGACTTTTGTTTTCTTGTCGGCAAAGCGATGCGACGCGACGCGACACTGACATTCGAGTATCTTCTGGGTTCTAATATATTATATATACTTATCGTAGAATAATAGGAGGGCGACAGAGATGGAGGCGTGTGTGTACATAGTTTGAACTAGTGTGTGACGACTTTTGTTGATGAACTGCAAATATTGCTGAAGGTTGATATACAATACAATACAATACAATACTAGTAAAGCGAAAGATAAACGGAGGCACTTTGTCACTAAAAATTCTGGCAAAAGCAGGCACTCAGGAAGGCAGTTGTATGACAGAACTTGACAAGTATACAAACGCAAATGCAATTGTTTTCTTGTCATATATTTAGAATATTTATCTTTGATTCCAACAAATTATGGTTCACTTGTTCAGTTTGTGTACATTTCTTTAAGGAAATCATTCAAATTACCATTTTCTTTTATTTGACTTGCATGGTCAAATCATCCAAGGAAATTATTTGTTTGATTCATCTCGCATATAAGTTTGTTGAAACTTTATATTGGCAATTTATTTAACCAACATTAAATTTGAATCTCTCATACTCTTCAGGTACATAACTCATTGAAAGTTTGGGTAGTGTTAAAATGGCCCTAAACTCTAATGACAAAAATACAAAAAAAAAAATATATTTATATTTATATATTGTTTTCTTTTGTTGTGTGTTATTTTTTTTTGCTAATAATTTATTTATTTTTCTAATTACAGGTAAGCGTTGTTTGTACATAATATTAACAATAAATTACATGCACTTTGTCGCCTTAAAACTGGTTGCTATATACACTTGTGTGTGTGTGTGTGTGTGTGTGTGTGTAAGTATATTGTAGATACACATAAATGATGTGGCATATTGTATAATCATGAAAAACATTAGCGTAAGTACCTTTGTATGCATTTTTAATTAGGCAAAATATTAAAACAGTTGGTTTAGTCTTATGGGCATAAATGAATGAATGAATGAATGAATGAATAGATGCATCGGGGGGTATGGGGGATGGGACATTAAATACGATAAAACTTGAGGGCGCTTGAAATTATATATTTTTTTTTTTTTTTTTTTTGTAAAATGCAATGAAAATAAAATTTTCATTTAAATATAAAAACAATAAATAACACATTAACACATACTAGAGAATGTTGTTGTGGCATAATTTTAGGCGAACATTGCATGCAATTAAAATGTATTAAAAATTCTAAAACAAAAAACAAATCCATACAAACAAAAAATACATAATAATATCGACCACAAATAATTATGCTGATGATGATGATATTGCTGCTGCTGCTACTGCATATGCATAGCATAAAAATAACTTTACATGATTTTATAATGAAATGAAAATTTAAATATGTAAACAACAA
Organism: Amiota mariae; assembly: GCA_035041805.1. Lineage (NCBI taxonomy): Eukaryota > Metazoa > Arthropoda > Insecta > Diptera > Drosophilidae > Amiota > Amiota mariae. The sequence goes on from JAWNKV010000348.1 coordinate 3,616,341, forward strand.
CAAAAATAATTTGTTTGTGTACTTAAATTAAAGTTTATTATTTGGGGAAAACACAGATACTCACTCACTTTATACTCTCTCAGTTAGTTAGTCAGTCAGTCAGTCAGTCAGCCAGTCAGTGAGGCACTTGAATGTGACACAAAGCTGTCTCGAGCACATTGTTGAACGACGATAATATTGACGGAAAATTTCATTATCAGTTCAGGCTCTCATGTGTTGCGTGTGCGTGTGTGTGTGTGTGTGTAAATGTGTGTACATAAGTGACACAAAGAGCATTAAAAATGTTTGCATATTTTTTGGGAGGTTGACAGGAGTGGAGCGTGTAAAGCCTTCATGTGGTTTGTTTATTTTTCTTTCCTTTCCTTTCCTTTCTTTTTTATTTTTTTTTTTTTTAATTTATTTGTTGTGTGTCCTTGTTACTTTGTGGTGTCATTTTACGACAAAAGTGCCAGATACTCACACACTCACACTCAGACATGAGAGAATGCGTGCTGAGCGCAAATTACCCGCATTGAATGATGTTTTTTAATGCATTTTATGAGCGAATTTTATTGAATCCTCGAAAACTGATGGATATTTATGCATTTTGCCAACGCTAGCGTTATATGGCATATTTGTTTTATCACCACCGATGACTGTCAGTCTGATCATGCCATATCACTGTCATCAGCATAATCATATGACACTCTTGAGTTGCCCCACTCTTTTAAAATTTATTACTCTTATTATTATTATTTGTGGTCGCCATAAATGATGATTTTTATTGATTTATGCAAGGCAGCGAATTTCCTTTAAAACAATTCATACAAAATATTTAAATATTAAACAAAATTTCCTTTCAAATGACAATGAGAGAAAGAAAGAAAGAGAGAACACAACAATAAGGCATAATACGGGAAGTGTTTAAAATAACCGATAAATCACAATAGAAATAACAATAATAATAATAATAATAATATTGTGTAATAATAGAATAGGAACAACAATTGCAATTGCACTTCAAAATACACTTTTCATGGTTGTTTGCATTTGGAAAATGCTTCAACACAGAAATATAAAGTGAAAAAATGTAATTCACAACAAAAGCCGCATTATGAGCATAACAAACTCCAAACAACAACAACAATAACAATAATAAATAGAAAAAATAGAGTAGTAGAAGCCAAGGAATCTATAGAAGTAGAAAAAGCTGCTCTCGATGAGGGAAAGACGGTGGCATACAAACACATTTTTGTTGGTATAGTTGCAACACTAACAGGCGATGACGACGATGACTTGATTTACTCTTTTCACTGGGTTTGGTTTTTTTTTTTTTCCTTTGACACAAAAACACTTTTTTCTTGTTTTCCCATTTTTTTCTGCCATTTTCTTTGCTACAACACTTTTCCTTCGATGCCACCTTAGATTGCAAAGACGAAACATTTGCATATCAGTCAGGCAACGGCGGCGTCTCCGTCTCCGTTTGGGCTTATCGCGCGCGCTAAGTTAAAGGCGTAAGGTAAGCACCCTGCTTCATATGACACCTTCCGTTGTCGACAAACTTGCAGAGTTGTTCCTTCCTCCTTTATTTCTTTGAAGGTTTCGCTCGTTAGCGCGGTCATGCGCTGCGGTAAACCAATCTGAGCGATTTCGTGCCTTTTTTGCATTTCTTTCTTTGTCAGGTAGAGTGGATAGAATTGTGTGTGTGTGTGTGTGGGTGTGTGTGTTGGCTAAGTTGTTGCCACTTTCATTCATTCATTTTTTTCTTCTTTCTACTACTAGTTGTAGGTACTTGTTTTTCTTTTATTTTCATTATTTTTGTCTGCGGAACTCTTTCTTTTTCCGTTTTTTCCTTTCCACCATTTTTCCTGCTTTACGTTGTTGGTACTTTTGCATTTTTTTTCCCGCTTTCTTGAGATATGTATCAAGTGTGCTGAGCAGCGTGTTATCGCGTGCAACATCGTCACCACACAAACCCACAGATCACGTGAAACTTGGCATAAAAGTGATTTTGTGGCAATAAACATAAGAGTAGCAGAGGCAATAGCACTGCGAAGTTGATGATTTGAGTTGAGACGCTGCTTTAAAATAAATCAAAAGCAAAAGCAAATGATGAATGAAAAAAATTGAGAAACTAGATGAAGAAAGAAAGAAATGAGAGAGCGAACAATTTGCATCAAACAAATTCAAATACAAATGATATTTTATGCGAACGTGTTAAAGAAGCCGCCCACGTAAACTGAACTCAAAACCAAAACTTGAGGTTAACAAAACTCGATGCCTTGGAATCAAGCGTTTTTTAACTTTTATCTGCAATGCAGCAGAGTACAGAGTAGCATCAAACCTCATTGCAGAAGCAGCATCAAGAAGCATGATGATGATGATGATGATGATTAGTAGGAGGAGAAGCAGTAGGAGGTGGGAATGAAGTGAAAGATAAAATATCGAAAAAAGATGTTGCGCCACATTTAATTTCCATTTTCTTAACAATTTTGTTACGAGTTTTCCTTAATCTTTTCTACACTCTATTTATACTGCAATACTTTCACGAAGCTTTGTAAATGATTTTCTTTATTTATTTATTTTTACTGGAATCCATTTTTCGTAGAGTGCGAATGAAAAATGTACGAAGCTGCTGCCATCGCCGCACACAAACAAACAATGAATTAAGGCCAAAAGGAGAATGAATCAAAAAGGGTAGAGGGTGGATGGGGTGATGTGTGGAAAGGAAGGTGGCAGCAGCGCAATTCATTCATTCATTCATTTTTTTTTTTTTTGTTTGAGTGTTGCAGTAAAAGTTTTCGCACGTTGCAATTTGCTTGAGTCAAGTTGAGTCGCATTGAGTTGAAGTTGACTTGAGGCTTAGGTTTGGATGTGGGTGTGGGGGTGTTCAGGGGGAAATTTTTGGTATTGAGTTTGAGTTTAATGTGGAAGTTGGCAACACTCGCAATTAATGCCGGAAATTGCTACGTAGAAATGTTGTATGCCCGATCGCCTCACCGACCGCCGAGAGGCGTTGCTATGAAGGCGTAGCGTTGCGTTGCGACACTCGAGAAGCGCGAGAAATTAACGCGCAATAAAATTTCTGCGACATTTATCCTTCTTTAAACTTGTGGCATTATTTCTTTTCTTTTCTTTAGTTCTTTCTGTCTTCGTACTTATTTCATTTATTGCAGTAATGCAGACGACGATGAGGATCTCAAATGTTTTTTTTTTTCCTTACAATTTATCTGTGTCAACGCTCTATGCGAGTACATGACTGAATGTGGTATGAATGTATTGTGTATGTGTGAAGTAAGTTCGTTTTCGATTTTTAATGCATTTTAAAATGATTCGCGCTCAAAGCGCTTTATGTAAGTGATGAAGCATCCAAGAAACGGTCTGATGCCCAAGATGTAAACATTAATACATTTGTACAGAGCAACGATGATGTTGAGGATGATATTGCGGATGCTGATGGTGATACATTTTCCTCATTAAGAGTTGTTCCACTTATAGACTCTGAATTTTCCATTAAAAGACTCAGATATGTAGAGATAGAGAGAGAGATAGAGTCAGAGGGCCATCACATCAACACATCAATATAGTAAACCAATAAAATTTTATTCGAATGCACAAAAGAATTACTCCTTTTACATGTGTTTTCTGTTCGTGATGAGAGCCACGCCTTGACTCGCCCAAAAATTAACACATTACTTCAACTTGTGGCGTTGCCAGGCAAATGTTTGGGACTCTTCTCATTTTTACTTTACGACGATATGAGTATGCGAAACGTGATTAATTTGTGTTTTACTTACTACATGCACAGAGAGAGAGAGAGACACTCACCGAAGGATACATGAGCATGTACCACTGCTATAGCTGCCCTTTCGCATGTTAAAGCTTTTGCCAACGAACACCAAAAGGACTTGAATTATCCTGGTCGCGCACTTTATGCATATTTCTTTACTACATTCGTTTGTCTGTCTGTCTGTCTGTCTGTCTGTTTGTCTCACGACATGCCTCACGATGATGATGATGGTATGTCTGCATGTCTTCTTTCGTTGATAAGTACGAGTATCAGTGCCCCGATCTGCCTCTTAGTCGTTAGTCTGCCTGTCTTACGGTGTTTTAAGTAATTTTTTAAGACGCAAACGCGCAATCAGCAAAAGTGCAAAGTGAAAGAAAAGAAATGAAGCACATTTTCTGTCCGGCAGCTCCTGCAAGTACATACAAGGATGAAAGAATGAAAGAAAGAAAGAAAGGAAGGAAGGAAGTGTATCCAACTTCAAGTAACCACCGTTGCATGTGCCACGTTCATTGAAGCTGACAACGATGACGATGACGACAGCGACGACTTAAGCTTGGCAAAAGTTGCAAGTAGCCAGGGAAGAGTAGCTGCAACAGCAGCAAAATGCTACCTTTTGCAGGACACGATCTGCAACCACCGCATTGAGATATGGCAAGCGAGAAAGAATAGGAAAGACGGCGCTTAAGTATAAGAAGAATAACTAAAAACGTGCCAAACGTTTATTTAAAAGGATTTATGTGCGTTACGTGCTAAATGCGAAATAATAATATTGTTTTTTTTTTTTGTGTTTTTTTTTGTGATTCGTCCTGTTTTTCTTTGTTATTTTTATTTATTTTGCTGTTAGTACTTTTCTTTTTTACGCGCTTATGGGTCTGATGGCATCTCTTCTAAACTCATATGACCAGCCGTCGTAACTGTGGGCGGAGTGTATCCTTTGTTCTTCTACTTCCCTTCACAACAATTCGAAGTTCAGCATTCGATTTTTTTTTTTTTTTTGATGACTAAAATAAGTGAAATTGTTGTGATTTCTGTATGCGCCTTGCTTGGAATGCGAAACATGCTTCTTCTTCACACCTCTTAGCACTTTCTTCTTCTTTTTATCATCTTTACTCTCTACATTTTCTTTATTTCTTCTTCTTCTTAAGTTACATTACATTGCTTTCGTCTTCATCTACACTTAACGCAGCCACTTTGGTGTGGTTTAGTTGTCCGTTGCTATTTTCACTCAAGGTTCCATTCTCGTAGATCCTTTAATACTTTAGTAGTAGTAGTAGTAGTTGGTGATTTAAGAACAGTCCTGGAACAATCCAGTTCAGACTTGCTGGCATTGCTTGCTATAAGTTAATTGCATTTGAAGTTAGTTCATCTGCTGCCTCTTTGAGGCTTTAAGTGCGGTTATTGTTAAACACACACACACACACACACATACACACACACACACTCACATCACAGTTGGAAAAATAGAAATAGAAAAAGTACTTCGTCTTTCCATTTCAACAAATCGAAAGGAAAAGTTTCACTAACTTTTCTTTGCTTTGCTTCGTTCGTTCTTTCTCTCTAATACGAACAGATAGATAAATGTTTAGTTGGTGTCTCGATGTTGTTGTTGTTGTTGTTGTTGTTGCTGTTGCTTTGCAATTTCTATCAAATTGGAAAATTTCTGTATTGAAATCGAAAATGCCTTGAATTCATCCACACTAACTCACAAAATGAAATGAAACGAAATTACAATTGGGGAATTGCACTCATATATAGAAATCTTACAATGAGAAATGATTGGACTGGACTTGGCCATAATAGTGCCATTCCTTGCCTTGCCTTGCCTTGCCTGCCTAGCACAGCTTCCTTTGTTTATTATTTGGTTGAATTGGTGGTTTCATTTTGGTCCTGAACTTACACCATTGTGCGTTTCTCTTCGCACATAGCATAATAATTAGTTTGGCCAGACAAAGTCCAACCAACCAACCAACCAACCAAACAAGGAATAAACCAAAAGAAAATTGTCTTTATTTTGCCATAACAAAACGAATAAAAAAAAACCCAAAACTTTCATCGTCACAATGAAGTCAAAGACGAGACAAAGAGAGAGAAATGATGTCCAAAAGGAATATGAAAGAAAAAAAACTTTTAATGTGATTTGGTAGCTCAGTCAACTGGGACTCATTCAAGAAAGAAGCTCCCAAAAATGTCTGAAATAAGGAGCAATATCAGCGCAAGCGCCTCAATGTATGCTTTACTTTTATTGAGGACGCTAACCTCAGGCTAAACTAATTAAAGCATAAAAGACAACAGCTACAACAGTAGAAAAATAAGAAGAAAATAAGAAAATAAATTAAAGTGCGCCTTAAGGCTTTAAGCGATGTTGTCCTCATCTTCATCTTCATCTTAGCTGAACTAACTTGGTTGGCTGACATGGTTGGCATGCCCTAGCCCGGCCTGTGGCCCTCTTTATGCTGCCTTGCACCTGAACTTCTTTTTGCACGAGTTCCCTGAACTTATGAGCAAACATAATAAGCATAGTTCAAGACTCATACACACACACACACACACTCACACTCACATATATTTAAATAGAGAAAATAACACCTTAAGACATTTTATGAAAAGTCGTGTGCGTGTGCAGCTTATGAACGCTTTCAGAAAGAACTCGACATAAGTATAAAGATACTTTGTGTATGGTACAGAAGTGCAAACATGCGCAAGTAGTGTGCTTTTGTTGCTTGTTGTCCTTATGTTCGAGGCCAAAAAGAATAAGAAGAAAAATAGCCTTTAAAACTTAAACTTGTACAACCTTGCAAATGTGGTTGCCGATGGCGGCGGGTTATCATCCACTACCACCACCACCACCACCAGCATCATTGAGGTTGATGACTGCAATTTGCGTGTGCTTTGTGTGACAGCACAACGAATAAAATGAAGAAGTAAGTGGAAGTACCAGAAATGGCAGGCAACAGAATTAGGAGCAACAACAATGAAGCAGGTGGGCGTTGGCTGGCACCCTTTATACTTACTTAGCATAGACAAAGTTCTTGCTGTCTTTCATGTCCTTGGAGATTTTTAATATGAATAGTATATGAAAGAAGTTGCAACATAGTTTTCCCATCTGTCTGTCTGTCTGTCTAACTGTCTTTAGACAGAGTAGACTTTAAGGCGACGCTTTCATGAGAGTCACAACAATGACGACAACATGCAACTAACCAACTGAGTAAGTAAATAAGTAAGCAAGCAAGGAAGCATGCAGCATGCAATCCCAAAGCGTAAATTTTATTTAAATAAGAAAATAAATTATAATTCATATTTGAATAAACAAATCATTCTTATTCTTTCTTATGCTGTGACACTGATGCAGTCAAGTGAAAGTAAGATTCCGAATCCATTTGCCAAATGTCATATTGTTTTGCAAGAAAATATGTACTAGAAATAGACTTTTCCCAAAGGTAATGAAAGGCGAATGAATTGTTCGTTGGTCAATCAACAAGAAAATTTCAGTCCTCTACATCTGCTCAGCTGGTGTGGTGTCTCTAGTTGAGATGTGTTTCTCTACTTGTCTTTTACTGAAAAATTGCATTTCAAAATAAGTTTTTATTTCTGAGTTTAAGCTTAAATCCAATTAGACTTAATTTTATTGTCGTCTGCTTAGAGTTTGTCTAAAGTCGGCATCCAAAACAAGTAAACAAGACAAGACAAATAAACCAGACAAAATCAACTCAATTCAGTTCAGTTCAGCTCAACCGGTTTTTAGTTGAAAAAACGAAGAAAAAAAAAAAAAACACAAACAAAGTTTATAAAAATAAAATGGAAAAGAATAAAAAATGATGATGACAACAACAACAACAACAACAAGAAGAAAACATAAAATGTCGAATGTCCAATAAAACTTGTATTAAATTAAATACAATAAATCTCCGTAGACAATTTTCCATGACTAAAGATACAGAAACAGAAACAGCAACAAGAAGAACAACAACAAAAACAACAAAGAGCCTGCGGTCATCATTAAATGTGTAATTTATTTTACAGTGTAAAGGAACAAAAAAAAAAAACAAAAAAAAACAAGAAAATGAAGAAAATGAAAACGACATCGAAGTCGAAGATGCTGACGAAGCTCATCGTAAAATTGATTTAATAAAATAAATAGTACTAAGTAAAAAACACAAAAAGACCGAGGACCAAGACTATGGGACGTGGGACGTGGGACGTGGGACTAGTATGGGGCTATCAAATTTAAGTAAGATGAGAGAGGCGAGTTTCAATTTTCAAGCATCGTAAATTTTAATTTAGTTGTTCATTTGATGGCAACAAACAAACAAACAAACAAACAACAACAACAGCAGCAGCCACAACCAAAAAAGAGCGAGCACGCGATGAAGAAAATAAGTATTTATAATATTGTAGTAGTAGTAGTAGTAGTAGTAGTCGTAGTAGTAGTAGAAGGTAGGAAGGTATGTGTGTGGAAGAAATCCACAGAGAGAAAGAAGACACAACGATAAAAGTACGAGTATTATTACGAGAATAATCAGATAATGATAAAGATCATCAGCTGAATAACTTGATGCGGCTTATAATACAATATAATGTAACATAAAATAGTAGTATGAGGAAATTCAATTCCAAAAATAAATCAAGTGACACAGCAGCCAGCAGTGACTGACTACTTTCATTTAAAGTTTAACATAATCGCGATTGACTGACTTTACTTGACTTGACTTGACTTACTTTAATGAGTTTTATCTTTCTAGATGTTAAAGTTGATGTTGTTATTGTTTGACAGTTACTTAACAGAACTTTGCCTCCATTTCATTTCATTTCATTTCATTTCATTTGATTTGGTTTCATTTCTTTTCTTTTCTTTTAAGTTAATATCACTGAGTCTCTTCGCGTTTAAATTTACTGCCACTTGAAGTGCCGCAAGCATTGAGAAACTCAACTCAAATCACAACTCAGTTGATGGTCGTTGTTGTTGTTGTTGTTGTTGTTTTTGTTGGTTCAGAATGAATTTATTTCCTAATCAAATAGAAAATATGTTTATTTCGTTTTCTGATTTTCATTTTCTGTATTTTTTTTGTTTATGTTTATGTTTATGAATATTTATGAATATAACAAAGTCATAAGCGACAAAGTAAAAGTAAATGAAGGCCATGTGGCATGTAACAGTACAACAGTAGCGAAAGCATAAGAAAGAGGGTGGTGGCTTAGGTGGTTACAATTCAAATGAATGAATGAATGGAGGATGATTCGAAGGCAGTATTACCAATGAAGCGTTTTGAGTTGCGTTTACTAAGTTTGTTTATTTAAATGCGCCTTAAGGTATGCAACGAAATGTTTGCAGAATATTAATTTTCAACTTGAAGCATCCATCCCAGCACTCTTTCTTCTCCAGAATATGTATTCTATTTCTACTCAGCTGCACCCATTGCGTCTCTCTCTCTCTCTCTCTGTCTCTCTGTCTCTCTCTGTCTCAGTGTTTATCCTTGATTCATCTGTATGAGTTTTTGCTTTCACGAACAACAAAACTTTATCAACGACGACAAATGGAAGCTGACAAGACAATTTTTAGTTTCAAAAAGTTCTTAACTTTCTTTGCGTCCTAATACCGCTGAAGAAACGAAGATCCCAACAAACGACGGAATATGGAAGACAGTAACAACAAGGACATCGGCGGTGATGGCGGCATTGTCGCCATTTTGTTTTCTACTTGATAACTCTAAGTTTAAGCAGCTTTTGTGTATTTATATGCGTTGGATTTTTGCATTTGACAGTGAAAGACCAGACTACTGAGCTACTGATGAAGATGCAAAGATAGATAGAAACAACAGGAGCAAGAGCAGGAGCAGCAGCAGCAGCAGCTGACGCGAAGTAAAATTATGCGCAAAAGAATTAAAAATGCAAATTCCTTTCGAGGCTTTTTCGGTTGGTTTCTTACTTACTCGTACTTGTACAATATTTTTGGGTTTAGATTTGAAAGGCGAGCGATCAGTTTGCAGTTAAACCCAACAACTTGTGTTGTTAAAATTCTTACCACAAATTGCCAACTTTTGTGGTTGAATTTATAATTTCAATAGACAGCAGCAGTTGGCTGACTGACTATCTGACTCTTAGTAACACACACACACACACACACACACTTACAGTTAAATTGTAATGAACTGGAATGGATGATGATAATACGAGTATACAACAGTAATATAAATAAGAATTTTGTGATGTTCTGTTACCTTTGTCTCTTTGCCCTTTGTGAATGAAGAGTCATCACTACTATATATAGATAAGTATATAGATTGATGTCCCCAATGACATCTCTAAATCAGCATTGAAAAAAATGCTGCCACCACCCCCTCATTATCATCTCTTATTGAAAATCTATTGTAATGTGAACGATCCCAGGCACAAGACAATTTTTCGCCCACCAAATCTGATTTTATTGACTGTCAGGCACAATGTCAATAATTTTCTATCTGAACTCAATCCAAGCATGCTCTGCTCACAACATCACAACAGTTTATGTAACGTGCGTACGTACGTATGTCACTTACGTATGTCGCTTACGAGTACGTATGAATTTCCCAAGCGCCTGATGTTATGCTACAATAAAGTGTTGAAATTTGAGCAAAGTCAACAATTTCTTTCGCCCTCTTATCAATTTTTTTTCCTTTCCTTTGCTTTCCTTTCCACATCTTTCTTTTTCTATTCATTTCATGTCTCCAAAGACATCAGTCACTCACTCACTCATTCACTCACTTACTAACTCGGCTCAACTCAACATAGCCGGATTCAGCTCAGCTGGCAGCGCGGTAAAACGTGTCTCTTGAATACACACACACACACACACACACACACACCGCAACCCACACCTAAAGGAAGAAAGAATGAAAGTAAATAAATAAAATAAAGAAATCTGCTTAAGGTTTTCTTATTATGTAGTATTTTCTCCATTTTTATTTTTGGGTTGATTTCGGGCGTGTTCACTTCAATTCAGTCACTTCATCTCAGTACGGTTGAGTTCAGAATTCGCTTGAATTGCGTTGGGTTTATTCATGATTTGTTGTCATTGTCATTGTTGTTCTTATTATTCTTTTAGCTGCTACTTCTACTACTACTGCTACTGTTGTTATGTCAGGCACATAAAATTGCACATGAAAATAAATTGAAAAATTCCAAAATAGTCGTCGTCGTTGTCGCTGTCGTCGTCCTCCTCCTTAAAATTTTGTTATTGTTCTCATCCTACTTCACTACCGCCACCTAAGCCTCATCGCCATCGCCATCTCCATCGCCATCATCATCAGATTCATGTCATGTAATATTTGCTATTCTCACTTGATATTCGCTGATTGTGAAATGTCTTCATTTTTCGTCTTTGGATTTTTCCTTTTTATTTATTTCAATTGAGCTTCCAAGTCTAGAATTTGCTTTATCAGCACTGATTAGTCTTGCGTGTGTCGCCTCTAGAGTTGCCTCAGTCAGTCAGTCAGTCGTCATCCTCTTTTAAAAGGTAAAATGAGTTTTTTATTGTGTTCGTTTTATTTTTTAATAAAACCACTTTATACTTAGCGGTTTTCAATTGGTTCAACCGGCCGCCGGATATCCGTTGCCCAACCTATTAGCAATGCTTCTGTATTGACTGTTAAGGCATTCAGTAAAGGCAATCAACAACATACAATAAAAAGTAGTCTTAAGAGAAATCAGTGAGGGTGGGAGAGAGGGAGGGGAGGTGCACGTAGAAATATGCACCACCAAATGTTTGCATGAGCTCCCGCACTATTCAGTTGGAAATCCTTGCTGTGCATTCATTCAAATGTGAAATGCGTCTCTGACTCTTTGCAGCGCATGGATTTGCAACGCATTCTATAGACATTGTTAAGTGCGCCCGGCCTGCGTATTTCCGGTTGCCATACATGTTCTAACACAGACACACAGATATTTACATCATATACGTAAGTGAATGAGCGTGTGTGCATGTGTTGGTGGTGACGTAATAAACTGTAGTCTTGTTTAGTGAACGTGTGAGGAAGCATCGCCTTGTGGCATGCAACAAAGGCAACAGCAGAGTACAAAATCGTTTCTTATGACTTTGTTTGCGCATTTTATTGCTTTCGATTTCCATTTTCTGTTTCTTCTCCTTCCCCTTCTCCTTCATCTTTTCTATCTACAAATATTCGCACTGCTTCTGCTTCTGTTTTTTGCCTTGGATTTTGGGCCCAACTCCTGTAGGTTCATACACATGTGAGTCGTCTCACTATAAACCGCTTTCTTCTATTACTACTTTCAACTACTATGACTACTGTTGTTCATGTTGATTTTTCTTTCTTTAGTTCTGACTAACAACCCGACTTTTCCTTCTTTATGTTTCCTCTGTGCCCACTATGCCCCTTTCTCTGTTTTGTAGCCAATTCAAGCGTTTCGTTTGCTCTAGTTTAGTTTGTTTTCGCTTTGCGTGAAATTCAATTTCCTATTTCAAGCGTTTCTTATTTTTCAAATAGTAAAAGTAGTAGTAGTCTATTCTTGTGTCGCGTGTTGTAAATGTATCTTTCTTTCTTACTCCAACTTCGCCTAATCCTTGTATTTGCTTCCTTGCTCGCTTGCTTGCTGTTACTTCATCATTCCATCGTTTGATAGTTGTTCGTTGATTCGTTTCTTTATTCGTTGGTTGGTTTACTCCTTTTGCATATTGAAATAAAAAACTTTACTTTAATCGTTTTTGTCGTTTTTTATGTATATTCGTTTTTATTCGATGTTCAATAGAAGAAGAGCAGACGAGTCTACTACATACAATTCTAGTATGACTATGTCCTCATTGCCTTAGAGCTGACTGAACGTCAGTATCTTGCCACGCCATCGCTGTCGCTTTTCCTTCCTTGAATTTGGTTAACTTTACTTTTTTCCTGTTTTATCATTCATCCTTTCGTTGGTTTGATTCAGTTCGGTTTTTTGCGGCTACAATTCATTGCAAATATTCTTGATTTTTATTGCGTTCGCTCACAAGTGAAATTGCTTCAAATCTATTTTATTCCGTTCTTTGTGTATTTTTGTTATCCCATTCACATGTCATGTAAGTAGAGAATTATCAATTTGTGGTGATGTTTGTAACGCATTCAAAAACTGAAGATAAAAGTAGTTTCTAGTATTTCAGTGTTTGAAAAGAAGTTCCCTGATTACTGGAAGATTTACATAATCACTATCGAAATTCCCAAATGACATTCTAATAATAATATTTCATAAATCATCGCCTTTAAATCTATAATTTTAGTGTGATTATATTGATCATTTCTGTATTGAATTTTATATAATTTAGCACATTTCAAAATTTCTATACAATTATGGAAAAAGGTATTTAGTCATCGCTACAACTGAAGTCTTAATATTCTATCTTTTTTTTTTTATATTATTTCCTTCACTCATTTTTTCTTGATTTTATTTTTCGTTGTCATCGACATTCATTTTATGTATTTTGTTATCCTTTGCAATCCGCGCAAATAAACTATTTCTTCGTTTACATGTTTTGACTTCAGTTTTCATAGATTCGCGTTCGGTTTCCAGGCAATTGAAGTCCTGATTTTTTTATGGTTTACATCACTCGAAAGTCTTAGCATACTTTGTATGAATGAATATTCATTCACTTTGATTATTTAGGATTAACATGCAATTTTCCAACTGAACCCAACCAATATTTGATTAAACCAACTCATCTAACCCCTTCACCATCACTATCACCAACAACACCAACAACATCATTAGGAAAAGAAGCTTTAATAGATGATAAAAAAAAAAAAATAAAAATAAAACCTTCAGTTGACCTTTTTACGACAACAATGACGACGACGATGACGACGATGACGACGACGACAACGACGATGATACAAAGAGGATATGGAAAATCGTAATAAAAGATGAAAAATTTAAATACGCCAAACAATGGAAAACAAGAAATCGAAAATATCGAAAAAGCCTGTAAGGATGTTAAAGCAAAGCAAAACAAGAAGTCGAGGGATAAAGGAAAGAGAATGGTTGCATTTTCGATATTAAATATAAATCATGCGCACCATTTAACAATAAAATGCGATTTCAATACGCTTTTTTATTATATCCAGCAACAACAAACAATAATAATATCGACAACAGCACAACAACAACAACAACAAAAAGCAATAATAACAATAACAACAAGGACATTGAGGTCATTCAGGAGCAGTAAAAGCGAAACGCACTTGAAACCATTTGCAACGGAAATCAAGTCGTCGCAAGCTGAAAGTAAAATCCTCCAAAAAAAAAAAAAACAAATTTTATGAATAAAAAAAATCTCCAGGACCAAAAGTGAAAAAATGGAAGTGGTGGCTGAGGGGGAGAGATCAAAAAATACAAACATTTTATTTTTAAAAATGTTTTTTAAAGCGAAATATTTCGAATTTTCAGCAACATTTAACGAAAAAGTCATAAAATAAACCGAAGAAAATGAAATGAAAGTGATTTGTTTTTTTTTTTGTTTTTTTTTTGTTTTAAAAAACCTCCTCTCATCTACCTTCTTTGTGCCCATTGGATGATGTCCTGCCTGCCATTATGTAATGTTGTTGTTGAAGAACAGCTGCAATGAATACTTTTGAGCAGAAAATGGAGCGTAAAACAAAAGCTGAAATGGCAAAAATGAAAATAAGTAAAAACAATAAGAACAGAAGTTGGAGAAGAATAGAATAGAAATTCACTACAAACAGAGACAAAGGAAAAAATGCTATGAATTGAAATGTAAATGAAAATGAAAAGAATGAGTAAATGAGTAAATGAGTGAGTGAGTGAGTAACTGAATAAATGAACGGGCGAATGAATGAATGAAAGTAAAAAACATAACCAGGACTAATGAATGTTAAAAATCAATTACAAGAAGACGACGATGTCGATGTCGATGATGTTGCTATTGATGATGATGTTGCCTTCATTTGCAAAAGTGAAGGCAACAAAAACCAATTGAACAAAGTTAAGTTATTTGTTTGTGGAGAAGGAAAAGTTGACTGGACAGAACAAGGTGTTCCAGGAAGAAGTGATGTAAGTAAGTTGTAGAAGTAAAGAACAAAATGAAAGTGAATATGAATGAGGATGAGAATGAGAATAAGAAGCGTTGACGGATATATTGTGGCTTTACAGTGAAAGAGATTAGAACATAGAGTAATGCGATATCAGGTTGATTTTTATTGTGGAAAGTTTAAAGTAAAAAGGACGCCGCACAAGGCTAAAAAGTGAGGTTAATGTTAGGCAGACGACACAATTGAATGAAGAAAAGAATGATGGAATGGTGGATAGAAAAGCAACCAAGAAATGGTTGGAACGTGCGTTGATGTCAGTCAACTGGAATCATTTTATTGAAAAGGCAGACAAGGCAGCAAGGACAATGAACAACATGAGCCATGAACAAAAGGGAGCATTACAACGAAGAAGCCATAAAATTTTATAACTTTCGATTTTCAATTTAAGTTTTTTCTTTCCCTATTTTTCCTGTAAAATGCAAAGAGTTTTGTTTTTGTTTTCTGTTCAAAAATAACCATTGCATATATTTTGGCTCAAGTTGGAACAGCTGTTGCATGTCGAGCCACACCCTGAAGCAAAACGAACATGAAAACAAAAAAAAAAAAACAAAAACAGGAAGTTTAAAGTGAATTGCAAATGAAAGACAATATTTGTCTTTAATCGTTTGGGCAATCAACACACAGTATGAGAAGTAGTAGTACAATAACTTACTGCTGTTCACTCCTCCTTCTTTCCTCTCTCTCTCTCTACTCTGACGATATTTAACATTCTATTCTATTACCAACTTATGGGCGCATTGCATTTGCACGTTCCATGAGAGCATAGAGAGAAACAATAAACATAAAAATGTTACTTGCTGCTCAACTGAGTTTAATATAATGGCAAATTTTATGCTTGCACTCAGAAGAGACTCAGTAGCAGTAAATGAGTGAGTGAGTGAGTGTGTGAGTGAATGGACGACAAAGGATCAATGCGAATGAACACCACCTGTGTGCTATGTTGCTTGCTGCTGCTGCCAGGACAGGACATGATAGCACAGTACAGCAGAGGATTGTTTGGTCAATCACATATTTATCCACATACAACATACGTTTACAGTAAGTAGTAAGAGTACTGAAGTAGGCAGGCAAATTGTAGGTGCCAAAAGTTGTGGCAGCGGCAGTGACAAGAAAAGTAGACCAAGAAGACATACAGAAAACTATTGTACAAAGTCAGCATTATTTGTTGTTGTCTAACGAGTACTTAGCAAGAAGCTTTGAAGAAGGTTTGTGTCCACATTCACATACACATTTTGTAACTTCACCTGTCTTTTCCACGCATATCTACACAGACACACACACACACACACACACAATAGATAAATGCAAACACAATTACTGAGGCGATGTCCTTACAAAACGATAGAGAGACAATGTTCTCGTTGTCGTCCTTTCTAATACTTATACCTTGTTGATTTTATTTTATTTTACTTTATTTTACTTTACTTTTCTTTACTTTACTTTTATTTTAGTATAACAGCCAACTTTATACTATTTCTTCTGACTTTGTTCTTCGTTCTTCGTTCTTCATATTCTTGTTATTGTTATTATTATTGCTGTTGTTGTTGTTGTTGCTATTGTTGTCGTTGGCTTCCGTTTGTCTTGTTCATTTTAGTATTGTTTGCAGGTGCAAATTTCAAGTGAATTGCTTTTCTATCGTTTGGAAAAGTAGTCATATCAAAGACAAGACACGAACAGAGACCAACAGCAGACCAACTAACCAAGAAAGCAGACATAAGAGACAAGCAGCAGCATTTGTTGTTCAAAGTGAAGTGGTCATGTACAACAAGCTTTCTACTTTCTTCTTACTATTGTTGTTGACCATCTACAAGTACTCGTATAAGATATTTCATTTGATGTCTTTGCAAGACAAAAGCCATCGACAGTTGATCGCTTAAAGATAAATACGAGTAAGATACATACAAGTACACATACAATGTATTGTAAAATATACTTTACTTCATGGTAAATGATGATAGTGGGTTAGGTAGGTAGGATATTATTGGTGCCGTTATTGCCGCAAGCACTTTACAAAATTGCAATAAAGACGCATAAGCGGATTTGTGTAAAATGGCAATCCAAGTGAACATAAAGCGAACAGAGAGCGGAGGATTGCAATCGTTTCCCTTCATAAGTAAGCATTTTGTTTTAAGCGCATAATTTTCCATTATTCTACATCGTTGAATTACATAGTAAAATGCGATAGAATCGTGAACTATTTGTTTGTTAAACGGATTTAATACGATTTTATGTAACAATTTCTAGATGCCTTTTGTGTGCGAAAGAGAGATAGAATAATTATGAATAAATGTGTGTAGCGAGAAATTGTTGTCACCCCTTTCTTAATTGAATTTCATGTTTTATTAAAATCACTGACAGACGACAACAACATTCTTCTGTAAAATACTACAAAAATAACAACAACAAAACAGGACACTTCAATCTCATACATGAATGTCCTTTTCCACTATGAAGGGACTTCATGTTTTGCTTAAGTTAAATATGCAATAATATTTGCAAAACAACATTTTATGCTAAAATAATAACAACAAAAATTACAAAAAACTGTGTAGAATTTCAAATAGAATTTAACGATAGAGCAGACAGATTGGAAGACTGTGTATAAAATGTGTGCATGATAATGTTAAGAAAAAATTTGCAAAAATAACGAAGCATACCTTAAGGCGTACAAACATTCGCACGCTTCTATCAGGCAAAGATATCAAAAAAAAAAAAAAAATAATAAAAAATACAGAACGATGATGAAGGAAAGATTGCTTACATACAGTAAAAGCAAGCAATCAAGCAAATAAACAGAAAGACAAGTAACTGCAAATGGTTAAAAACAAGAATAATAACCCATACTCACCCACCACCACCACCACCATCTCATTCATACATATTGATTTGACCAAATGCCACTGCCAAAAAAAAAAAAAAAAAATGAAAATGAAGAAAATGGAAAAAACCAAGACAAGTAGAACGACATAATGGTGACTGTGACTACCAAATAGAGGCAACAACAATTCAAGTGAGCTGAGCTGAGCTGAGCTCAAGTTTCAGTTCCAATTGCTATGGTCAGAGTTGTCTATCAAATGGAGGAGAAGAGTGTGGTAAAGAAGAAGAACCATAAGAACATGTAACGAGAAGAAGGACATTGAGGACCTGCCGTTGCCGTTGCTGTTGCTGTTGCTGTTGCGTGCTTGTAGTCCCAAAAGGATTACTTTCCACTATACCCAAAGTTTAACTTTTCGAATGACAAGCTTACCAATGTGTGTGTACATGCCCCAACCCATGTTATATCAGAACACACACAAACACACGCGCAGGCAAACTATTCTGTTGTTTTTTTTTTTTTTTTTTTTTTGTTAACAATGCATGTGACTGTGTAAAGCTCTTTCTGCTTGTCTGTTTCATTTCCTGCATCAACAACAACAACAGCAACAACAATACGCAATTACACACACAAACGATATAACCAGAGATATGTAAGTATGTAGAAGGAGGACATACCAATTCACCTCAGTTTCCTGTTTACTCACTTGTCCTGTTTTGCATGCAAACATGTCACAAGTTACCAATGCTGCCAACTGCTTACTTATGTGTATACTGGGCATAGTACGATAGCCAACCAAAAGTGAATATCTTCTAGTTTACTGTACTATAGTAGACTCCATGAGTGAGTCACACACACATTGGTATGAGGAGTGCTGCCACCTTAGTAAACCAATCCAAAGCAAACTAAACTGAATTGAATTGAATTGAACTGAACTGAAGTGAAGTGCGTCTGAATAATTCCACATTTTTCTTTTTTCCAGTCTTTATTTTCAATTTCATTTGAAATTCTTTTTCATTTCATTCGATCTCTTTCTCTCTCTGTCTCAATATTCTTCTCATTCAATGAGACTTTGGTGGTTTTCCACTTGCTTGACTATAACTCTTAAGCCTCATCTTTTCTACTTCAACTATCTTCTCACTTGTATACCAAATCTCTTACTACTAAGCCACACAAGTTCAGTCAAGTACTTTTCCAGATCTACGCTTTGCTTATTGATTTTGTTTTTTTTTTTTTTTTTTGTTTTTGTTGATGTTGATGTTGTTGGTCTTGGATCTGAATTCCTTCTTCTTATGTCTATTGGGTATAACATTTTTTAGTGGTCAAAGTTATCATTGCTCGTTTATGGTTAGATGGTTAGCAATATAAAGATGGACACAAATATGCTGAGGGATTATGGGGAATAAATATGCTTGATTTATGCAATTTTCATTTTTATATTCTTCATTTTTAGTTTTTATAGATTTTGACTTGAAAATATTGTACACCAAAAGAGAAAATTGAGATGCAAATAGAACAAATAGCAACAACAAATAGCAAACGTTTGCTGGTATAATAAAACTTTATTCATTCATACAATATTATATTTTGTGTGTCTCAAGAGAAATTAAAAGCCAGAAAGTATGCAATAAAATTTTGATTTGCAAACCTTTTATATTAGATTTTCAATAAAATTTCTGTATACGCATAAGTTTATCTAATAAAATTAACATACATGATTTATTATGTCTACTATAAAATACTTATATTTTAAACTAATATTTTTCCTTTTCTTTTCTTTTCTTATTTATTTGCAGGTAAGTCACTTACTGTACTATGAGATCCAAAACCTATCATAACTTTCACATTGAGTGAGTGAGTCAAATTAAAGTGTTCTATGTGTTTATTTTTTTAAGGAAATTTGTTTTCATAAAATACAATATTCTTTTAGATTTTCACTCTTAATAAACTCAAATGTCAAGTACAAGTTTAAAAGTCATAAATTTCTTCTTGTAAAAGAAAAACCCCACACCCAACTCCCATGACATAAAAAAAGAAACAAAATACTTTTGACGCGTCATAACTCTTCGTCCCTCCGCCACCATGAAGTTTCTATACAAAAGTTAAAGTTAAGAAATATAAAAATATATAAAAAAAAAAAAAAAAATTAAGAGGAAAAAAAGAAAAACTTTTACTAACAAATATAAATGTCCAAATTATGTTGAGCCATAACTTTGTTCTTGTTGGTCGCACCATCATGCTACACTTTCTATTACATCTTCTACTACTATTTTTTTCTTCTTCGTTGTTTTCGGTCTTTTATTCTTTCTTATTTTGTTGTTAAAATGATTAACTTGATTTATGCGTGTACCACGTAACAAGTTTTCGTCTTTTTGAAGTCATCATTATTATTATTATTATGAACACCATCTAAGACGACAGGTGCAGATCGGTTCCCCTCACAAAAAAAAAAAAAAAGAAAAAAGTGACTCTGTAAATGCTATAAATAAAAATAAGAAACAAAAAATATTGTATATTTCCTTGCGTCAGTTGCGCCAGTTGCAGGCGTTAATTTCTTACAATAAAAGTACGTATATTTTCTTCGCTAGCAACAAAACAGAAAAATCACTTTAACTTTGTCCACCAAATCGACGACAACGACACCAACGAAACAAGCGAACTCTCTACCCAACTTAACACGAACAACGCCCATTTTTAGTACTTCCAGGAAAAAAAAATATCCAGGAATAAAAAGGAGAAGCCACTCAACTCAACTTAGTGCTTAACTTGAAACACTTTGCTATAAAGTAGTTAATGTTGTTCTTGCTGCTATTGCAAAAAAGAAAAAAAAAAATACAAGAAATCCAAAAAAGAAACAAAAGTAGTAAAAATCATCAAAAGTATAGGCAAAGCCACCAATGGTCAATGGACGGAGAACCAAACCTTGGATATATCAACATCAATAGCGTGGCAGAGTTGAATGGAGTGTGGGCAACGATTTGTGTTGCGTTGCGTTGTGTTGTGCTGTGTTGTGTTGTGTTGGTTGGTTCGATGGATGACTGAGCTGAACTGAGTTGAGCTGAGCGGCTAACAAATGCCACCACACCACATGAAGGTGGCCTCATTTGTTTTAATGTGTCAATTTGTTGTTTCTGCAGGTTGCGCATACGCCCCGTTAGCCATTTACAATGTATGGGAATTGCCACACATTCGTTTTAACTTCAATCTTTCATCTACTTTTTGCTATTGCTATTCGCTATTATTGTTCTTGTTGTTGTTATTGTTGTTGTTTTTTATGTTGCCTCATTTAAGCTTGTCGAACAACATAAGCGGCGACTGAACCAACGAGCGAACGAAGGAGGCATTGAAAGAACAAACGAATGACTCCGTTTAGCTGCCAATACACCTGTAATCTGTCATCTGTCGCTTAATAAACGTTTAATGTCGGTTTTTGTGGGCGTTCATTGTATTCATGCATTCATTCTCTTCTCTCCCTCTGTACCTCTAATTCATTTGCCATGTTCTCGATGTTTATTTGATTGTTGTTAGTCTTGTCCTCTCTTTTTACTTAGTTTCATCAGAGTTGTGGCTTTTGTTCAATTCATTTCATTTCACTTCACTTCATTTTGTTCAACTCAGTTTAGATTTGTGGTGTGTTATGTTGTTGTTGTTGCCGTTGTCTATATAATTTTTGTTTTCTTACTTTGTTTCCTGTTGATATTTTCTACTCTGCGTGTTGGATTTGTGTTTTTATATCCCCACCATATTGTGACATTGCAAAGTTTTGCCATAATTTCCTTTTTAATAAATTCCTATTCCTTTGGCTAAGTCAACTGACTGTCGTCAGACTAAACCATGCTGAAGCTAATTTGATATTTTGCGCAAATAGTTATTACTTTGAATGACTATGACTATGTTTTTTTTTTTTTTTTTTTTTTATTATTATTATTGGCCTCAAAATGTTGGCCTCAGCTACCGGGCTTTTTCCTGTTTAGTTACTTTTTTTTGTACTTATTTTGAGTTTGAAGTCTTGTTACTTATACTTTAGTGTGGTCTTTAAGTTGTTCCTCTTTTGACAAAGAGGATTTGGTGGGAAGAGAAGAGCAGAGCAGAGAAGAGAAGAGAACAGAAGAGTGAGAGTGAATGGTTGTTCTTGTTGTGGTTATTACCATTTGACATATTTCACGCTTTTCATTTTTATGTTACTTTAACGTTGCCATTATGTTCAATCATAAAGAACTCATTTGACGCTTTGATTTACTGCGTTCCTTTCTCCTTCTTCTATTTACAACCATTTTCATGACATTTTAAAGTATTCATTTGTGGTAATATTATTTTCTTTCCTTTTTGTATTTTTTATTAACTAAAATATTAACTTTGAAACCAACCAGCAAGCAATTGCCAACTTGACTGTCATAAACCACATGGTGGGTGCTTAAAATTTAACTCGTTTTTAGCATTTCTTTGTGTTTATATCATAAAATATAGAAATCCATAAACTTTAATTAAGCAACAGCAACAGGAACAGCTTAGTTCTTTTCATAAAATCCCTAAGTTTATTAAACCGCATTACATAATGTCACTGAAAATGAACTAAGCAAGGAGAGTGTGAGAGAGCTTAATTACTTAGTAACTAAACTTAACTAAGTCAAGCACATAATGACATCACTAAAATACACAACATGAACCCAGTGAGCATATGGAATTTTTAAAGAAATTGAAATTGTTGCACATTGTATTGTATTGACCATATTTACTATTCGTCTATATATGTAGTATATAAGTATGAATTCTTGACTTGAACTTTATGTTAAGCGTTAATTTTTAACATGCCACAAACACCAAAAGTTTAAGTACAACAAAAGAATGCAAGAACACTGCAATTGAATAAACTGCATGCCACCAACTATGAAACTTTCTTTGCTTAACAAATTTTATATACAATATTTATAAAGATAGAATAGAGAGAGAGAGAGAGAGAGAGAGAAGGGAAACAAGAATATGGGAAAATAAGTTTCACAGAACCTTTCAGTTCAGTTATTAGAAAATTGTGATGGCGCCATGGCGTCTACCTGATGACATAAACACAATATGTGTGTCACAATAACAGGAAGAAGAATAACAATATTTAGTATTATATACATTGTTGTACACCATTGAACTATGATGTTTTTAGATATTTTTTCTTAGCCAAATTCTTGCTGGTTTTGTATTTTATTAATTTACTAACTTTTGCCCGGGAACTTGTAATTCTGGTAATTTCACTTTTCCACCTGCACAAAAAATTTCTGAAAATTTTCTTTTAATTTTTACTTATACAGATGAGCAACGGCTATGTTAGAGAACAGGAATTGAGCATAAACCTTCTGTGTATGATAGTACAATGAAATATCAGTAAATTATTCATGAGGCAAAATAGAAAAATTCCAGTGTCTACTGATGCATTTTAATTGATATTATTGATCCTGTAATACGAAACCTGCAAGCTCTGATTCCAATAATCTCAACTGTATAAGCAACCTTTGAACCAATATTTAATCATCTATAGAAAACATTGTTAAAATTTCACCTGTTTGAATCTAAGAGATCGAAGTGTTTTATTGTTGATTACAAAGAAACTATTATTGATCATGTTTTCATTCTACAGCATTTGAGGCTACTTTCGAATGATTTTTTTGTTTTCTCTCTCCAATTCCTTTGCTATCTCTTCTTTCTCTCTCCCTTCATTCCGTTTTTAGACATACTTAAATATTCAGTCATACCTAGATTCTCTTACTCAGCAAGTAACGCTTTTCCGCTACGGTAATGTGTGCTTTGTGTTGATCTGGAAACACGAACAAGCTCCTTGGGGCAATATTCGCTGTGTGTGTATGTGAGTATGGGATTTGTTTTTTGGCATAGAATCGTAAAATTTGTACATTTTATGTATTTTGAGTGTGTGTTGTGTGTGGTGTGTGTGTGTGTGTGTAGAAGGATGTTTTTGTACTATTTATACAGGTTCGTTTTTTTTGCGGTTATCCAACGTTTACATAGTTTAAGTAAGATTGTAAGTGTGTGTGTGTGTGTGTGGTGCTATTTATATGTTTTGTGGCAACACTGGCCTCAGTCACAGTCTCATTTGCGCATTTTGTTGTCGGTATTGTTGTGTGTTATCCTCATCCTGCTGCTGATGCTCTTCATCATAACCAAAAGTAAAGTCCTTATTCTTCTTTTTCCTCTCTTTGTGTAAACATTTTCATTTTCATCCTAGTCACAGTCAACGTCACCGTCACCGTCACTACCATCGCCATCTCCATCACCATCACCATCGTCACCATCATCTTAGTCCTTCTATTTTATTGTTTTTGTTGTCGTTCACATTGTTTTTTAGAGTTTTTCGTTTTTTATTTGTTGTTATTTTTACTTTTTTTTCTGTTTTTCAAACAAAGTGTGGGATTTCAACATGTTCATAGGTGTTTCGCCTAGACATGTTTGCTTACACGAACACGATGGGTGTATTGTCGTGTACCATGTGTGTGTGTGTGTGTGTTACCTCAGTCCTTAGACCATAATCCCCCGCTCTCTCCACCAGTCCTTTGCTCCATGTACACACACTTAATGGCGTTGATATGGTTTTATGACCTTTGTGGCCTGCGTTGTGTTCCTTTACCATATTAAGCGCAACGCCCCAAAAATTGCATTGTTTTTTTTTTGTTGGATTTGTTTTGCGTTTATTTCCTTTTTTTATTGTAGTATTTTCGCCTTTACTTTTATTTAATTCTCGTGTAAGAGAAATAAATGGAAAATGAATGAGTGAGTGAGTGAGTCAGTCAGTCAGAAAATGAGTTTTACGCTTTGGAAATCCTACAGGACTCATAAGTTCTAAGTTGTTTTTCTTGTTAAACATTTGTATGTGTGTCTGTGTATATTTGCTATAATGATTTCCCAGTTTTTTTTTTATTTTTTTCTTCTATCACCTTCGTCAAGTATTTGAGATTGAGTGTTCCTGTGTGATAGATTCGTGATCCTCAAATCAAACGGAAGTCATTGCTGTCAATGTGAATGAACTTAGGCCAACGTCATCACAACGCCACACAGTGAGAAAAACCAAAAGAAAAAAAATATAAAAAAATAAATTCGCTTGAAAAAATCTAAAGAGAAGCAGCAGCAGCTGCATCTACAGTTTATCACATTGCAAACCAGGAACTTAACCACACTTCCTTCTTCTGATTCTTTGTGGACGAACAAACTCCTTCTCTTACTTACTTACTTACTTACTTAGGTGTTTGTTCATCACTTGAACACCAACTACTACTTCCAATAAACGACACTGTCAACGTTGAACAACGAACAACGAACAACGAACGATGAACGATGAACGCTTGACATTTGTCACCACAGACACTTTGGTGCATTGTGCATTGTTTCAATCATCAATCCAAAACACAAGAGGGCAAGGCAACAATCATAGGGCTCGCGGATTGGATCACAATTGTTGGATGTTGAATGTGTTTCTTGGTGCGACACATTGTTGCCGCTAAAATGCAATCAACACTCAAAGAGCGAGCGCCCACATTCAATTCGATTCAATGTGATTTGCAATGCGATTCAAGTTGAATCAACGTTAAAGACAAATATCGAGTTTGGTATGAGAATAAGAATGAGTATGAGTATGGGAACGATGGAGATGACTTCGAATTGATATAAATACAATAAAAAACGAAACAGAACTGAACAGAACAAAACAAAACAAACAGAATATTGTAGAACTGTCTCCTGCATAACGAATAATCCACACACTTAGCGGCACAACAGACACTGACTCTGTTTGGTGTCGAATGTTGTTATTGTGTTATTCATCATGCCCTCACCTCACCACACCGCACCACACCTCACCTCACCTTTCTTTATCAACAACAGTTCACTTCTTTAACAATCGTTGACGATGACGACGATACTGAAAACATTTTGCTATAATAAAAATTCAATTGGATTTTGTTGTCGCTCAAACACACACACACACACACACACACACATACACATATCCCACACCGCACAGTATATTTCTTTCTTTTACCATGATATATCTAAACAGACGTTTCTTTTTTTGACGAATTGTTGCATAAAAGAATAAAATGCCAAAAATCCCCACTCGACTTATACACTTAAACACTCACCCACACACATACACATACTATGCCACCTGATAGGGAGAGAGGAACGGGGCAGCAGACTTATTTATGTGAACATGTACCACAATAAAACAGAAATTTGTTTGCATTTTTATAACCAACAGGATATTGACGCCAAGCGACAGCAGCTTACCAAACAAAACCAACCAACCAACCAACCATCTAACTCCAACAATATCTACATACTACACACACTCTCTCTTCTTGTACCTACTGCTAATCCTAGTACTAAATCTATGTAGTCCTGGCATTTTACCTTCCCCCCTTGTTATATCATTCATGAAACCACCTCCATGTTTAACCACAAAAATTTTTATATTCCATATTCTCCTCTGATACTCACTCGTAGTACTTTCGGTTATATAGTAGTATGTACATATTCTATTGTATATACGAGTATATGAGTTACGAGTGAGTGAGTGAGTGAGTGAGTGGGTGAGTGAGTTACTGAGTAAGTGTGTGAGTGAGTGACTGTGGTGATGGAAGCATTTGTGAAGAAGTAGAAGGCGCTTTGCTTAAAGCTAAACGCTCGCTCAGCTTTTTCAGTTTGAATTTTTGAATTGGATTTTGCTACTGGGTATTTTGTTGCTGCTACTGCTGATGTTCTGTTCTGTTGTGTTCTGTTGTTTGATTTCACATTTTATGACATTTGCATGTGGCAGCAGTAACAGCAGAGCAAAAGTGGCAAGAGATTGAAGGTATTTACTATACGCGTATATATATTAGGAATCAGTCATCACCATCATTGCCATTACCATCATCTTCATCATCATCATCATCATAATAATAATAATAATTTAAATTAAATAAATATAAGAATAAAAAAATGTTGAATGAAAGAATGGAATGGAATGGAATGGAATGTGCAAAAAGCCTCGCATTTGCAATGCAAATATTTACGAGTTACACGGATTTATTCGTATTGTTGGTGCTGCTGTTTTTACTTTGGTGTTGTCGTTGTCGTTGTTCTTGTTAATTAATGTCGCTTTTACCTGTGCGCATAAATAATGCACTCACTCAACTCAACTCAATGCAATTTTAGTAGTCTCGCCCTTTGGATGAAAAACAAAAACAACAAATAGAATAATAAATAAAAAAAAAACCAAAACAAGAATAAATAAAAAAAAAAAAATAGAAGCAAAGCAAAACAAAAAAAAAAAAAGAAAGGAAATACAAATTTTAATATGAATTTCTTTATACTGTTTTTATTTGCAGCTAATGCAATTCCTGTTTTTATCCTTAGTTTTTATCCTTTTTATATATTTTATATGTTATTTGTATGCATGCAATGATGATGATGATGATGACGACAACAACGACGACGTCGCCATTATGTATTACTTTTACATTTTGTGTTCAGTGGGTGATTCCATGAATATTCCAACTATGAAATATAATATTCAAAGTGACAAGTTGAAAACCGCATTTTGTGCGTCAGAATAAAATGACGACGACAAAGGCACGGAGTATCGAAGTAAAGTATGGGTAAGATAGAAGATTATAGTACTGTATGTATTGGTTGAGTCACCACCTGCCTCCCATATATACTTACATAGCTATAAAGAGATCCTATATCATCGACCACCATAGCATGCAACACGCAACTGAGCAAATATAGTAAATACGAGTAGGAGACGGAAGCGTAGTTGTATGAGTATGGGATAAAAAGAATATGACAGAGGAACAATGGTTACAAAAAAAAGAGTGAACACAGTGCGATAAATGCGACATGTTGTCAACTGAATGTCAGGTTATGCCGTAGACACATTGAAGAAATTATGGATTTTGCACCAATATTTTACAATACTTTCCTCGTTCATATATATAAAAATAAATGACATATATGGATTTACATTGTACATCTTCTACATATAAAAGAGCAGGGGAGATCTATAAGTTTTAAGGTGAAAATCACAAAGAATTGAGATCGGAATCGGAAATATTCATCATTAATTTAAGCATTTTGCCAAAGAGGCAAAGTTTATAAGCAAAAGTAAGAAGATATTTTATTCAATAAAAACTGCAATATCTTCAGGAGTTAATCACACAAGTATCACACTCATGTTTTGATTTAAAAACTACCAAAAATTACTGAACATATGTTCAATCTGAAAGACTTCTTCCATTTAAATCTTACGTATATCCACCTTAGTATGGAAGTCAGAATTGCATATACTGTTCTGTTTTTTTTGAATCATAAAATCCTTTGCTTGAATCTTATAACAATGAATTTCTGTTTGAGCAACCCTCGCTTTTACATTTGCTTTTTAGTATACAATTTTGATGTATGATTTTTTACAAAATTCTCCTGCCTTATGCATTGACAGAATATGTTTTACGTGTTAAAATAGCTCAATATTTTCATCATTTTCATGCATACTACACGTATGTGTTCTCTCTGTCTTCATCTTTTTTGTTTTTGTTTTTATTTTATTTCGTGGAAAATCATTTATTCTGCCTCAAATGACAAATGACAATTTTCCTATCTGTTTTTATTTATGTTGTTATATAGTACAATAATATTGTTGGTTGGTTGGTTGATTTCTTGGTTCATGGTTTCTTTATTCAAGTCAAAATTTTTATTTTTTGGAGTCAAGTATCGAGACATCGCATGCTAAGCAGCTACTTAAAGGAAATTCATTCACCCCTCGCTTACCATCATCATCATCGTCATCATCATCAATGGGATGGAAGTAAGAATGTTAAGTGTTCTGAATGTTGAGCTACACTGAGTCTTGTGCCAATAAAGAACAAAAGTTTGTTTGTTCGACACACACACACACACACACACACACACACACACAGAGGCATGTCGATTGCCATAAAATTAAAATGTTATTGCCACAAATATTGATTGAGTCAAGAAGAAGGGGACAAAGAGACAACTTTATTGGTTTCCTTATTACAATATTCTATTTTTTCCATTTAAAAAGGAAATGAAAAATTAACTTGCGTGCCTCATAATTGAAATATTTGAATATGGCAAGCGACCCACATAGGCAAACAAAAGGGGACACATTAAAATATGCAACAAATAATCAAATAAATTAAACAAAACAAAATAAAATGAAAAAACATTTTTCTTTAAAATGGTGAATTCTTCTTCTACTAAAAAAAAAAAAAAACTTTCTTTCTTCTTATTGCTACATTGAATGCAGCATAAATTTAAAGTTTACTTTCTTATTCTACTTGCCTCATTTTCCTGTTGTCTGTTTCTTTCATCTTCTACTAAGTGAGTATGTACAGTGAAAGTTCTATATAGTAAAAAGCGCAGCGAACCAAAAAAGTAGAGTAGAAAAAAAAAGGCAATTTCAACAAAAATTATGGCAATAATTGTCATTAAATCAAAAATGCCTGTAATTGTCTCATAAATTTACTATGCAAATTTACTTCTTCACGACCGACAAAAGTGACTATGAGAAGAAGTATGAGGTATGCGAAGTAGAATATTAGTATGACTTTCTATCTATCTGAGTGTGTGTGTGTGTGTGTATGAGTGAGTGTGAGTTTGTAAAACAAAATTTTATTCCAATTTTTTTGGTTCTTTCAACGTTTTGTGCTGCTCTCCTTTTTATGATTACAATAAAAACATCTAAAGTGGAAGTAAGTTCTATACATAGATGTGGTGGTGGTAGGTGAGTGTAGATAAATAGGATGACTGAGTTTTTACTTAACAGAAAACCTATAAAAAAATGTATAGCATGTTTTTAGGCACCACTCAATGTGTGTGTGTGTGTGTGTGTGTGTGTGTGTGTGTGTGTGTGAGAGAGAGAGAGAAAGAGTGTTTGTTGGGTGAACTTTAGAAAATTCGGTTTATTCGTTTGTTGGTTCGCTTTTATGGCAAACTATAAAAACTGAATTTATTGAGCAAACGATTCAAAAGAATGTACTTAATGCGATGTTATGGCATACGGATTAGGCATGCGGCAGAGGCAGAGGCAGCAGGTAAATATCAAACCAACCAACCAAGCAACCATCCAACATTGACTTGATTAGTCATTTGGGGCTTTCCATAAGCCCAAAAAAAAAAACCAAAACAAAAAGAAAATAATAATAAAATAAAATAAAAGATAGGGAAGTTGAAGCAGTCACGTAAGAGCAGTTTTTAAAGTATTTTATTGGTAGAAATCAAAAAGAAAGAAAGATTTGTAAATGACACGCCTCAATATTAACACACTTCCCAGCAACACACTTGTGGCAACTTGCAACTGCCTGGCAACATGTTCTTACATTCATTTTTAAAGTCATTCAAAATTGCTTCGTTTTGTGTGATTTCTTCAAACCAAAGTGGAAGAATAGAAATTCAAGGTCATGGGGATGGGACTGGGACTGGGTCTGCGTTTGGACTGGGGTGAGGAATTTTTTGGTTTGTGGTTAAAGCTTGCAGGAGGCTTTTCTATGTTATGTGTTTAATGCGTGCAAAAATGAAATTCGCATATGCGCGCATAAAAATATGCTACAATTTTATGATTATTATTGTTGTTTCCCTATTCTGCTGCTACTGTTGTTGTTTTTGTTGTTGTTGTTGTTACTTCTTTTGTTGCCTAAGGAAGACAAAGGAAATCCCTTGTGTCAAATTTCAACAAGAAAAATCAACAAAAAGAACGGTAAACAGCAGCTGATTCAATGGCATGTGCTGCCGCTTCCTTAAAATACACACACACACACACAGATACTCACTCACTCACTCTCACTCACACACATTCACATTCATACTCATACTCATTGCACGCACGCACACACACGACTTCATTAATAATTCAACAAAAGACCCAAACGAACCTTTTTCCTTTCCTTGACTCTCCTCTTCCTTTTCTTTTGCTCATTCAACTTAGTTTCCTTTTGGCTGCCTCAAGTCAAAGTCACTGATGATGACTTTGCCATGCCTTTGGTGTTCTGCATTGTGCCTCTGTATACTACATCTATTTCTATTTTAATTCTACTTCTCTCTTCATTATTCTTGACTAAAATCTTCTAGAAAATTTGCTGACTATTTTTTTTTTCGTTTTTGTACAAAAACCAAAAGAATTTCGTTTTTGGCTTTGTAAAAGGCCAGAAAAATATGTACGTTGGCCATAATGAACTTGATTTTGAATTCTGAAATGTGAATCTAAAACGAAGTCTGAGTCTGTGTCTGTGTCTGTGTCTGTCCAAAAACAACACTTAAACAAAAAGAAAATCAACATTAAAAAGGAATTTTATTTTATTTTTATAGTATATTTTTTTCCTTCTTCTCTTCTATTCTGTTTAAATCTCAGTAAATTCAAGATTTAACTAAACAACATAAAAAGATAAGAAGGGAAAAATTGTATAAATCCTGTTAGTGATTTATTGGTTAGAAAATTCAAGTTTAGTTTATTAATTCTTTAAATCGAATGTCTTGACAGTTAGTTGTTAACTAAGTAAGATATATAAAGTATGTATCTAGATACAATCATGTATTCACATACATATATGAGATTTGAAGGAAGGTACCTACAACATGTGTGTGTACTAAGGACCTTATGTACTTATGTATCCTCGTAAATCCTTTGAAGGCTTATAAAATATTATGCATTGCTTTTAACATGATTGAACTAAACCAAACCAAACCAAAACAAACCGAAATCTCGATTCTGAACTGAACTGAACTGAACTGAACTGAACTTACGTTGAATTGAAATTAACAGTCAACGCATACTAAATTTCTAGAAAGCAGGGAGGAGTAAATCAGAGGAACCCAAACCCATTGAAGACGAAAGTGCTCATTGTGTGTTTTTATGCGTTGACAAATAAGCTTATACTCTCACTCACATCCATTTATGTTTCAGATTTCGCATTTGTGTATGTGAATGAATTTCTGTCTGAGGAGTTATTCATGTTGATGTTCCTCCCAGTCTCAGACTCAGACTCATTTTTGGCTGCCGATTTAATTTAGAAAATGAAAATTTACAAGCTCTTAACAGCATTCAACAACATCAACAGCAACAACAATATAATAATAATAAAATGTATACAAGGAAAAAAAATATAAACGAAATGGAAACTGAGGGAAGAAAGGAAGGAAGACAGGAGAATCACGAAAATTGAGCGCAAATTCTTCAAAATTCAGTTTTCACATAATTTTTGCAGCTTCTTGCTTCTTTTTTTTTTCATCTTTTTATTTTACAATCTTAAATATATTTTTCTTATTTATGTTGACAATTTTTAGCTCCTTCTTCGTCTCTCTTCTTTTATTACACCATTTCACTTTCATTTTTCATTCATTCATTTATTCATTCATTCATTGTTCGTGCAGCGATTTTATTGTCAAAAAAATATACATACATTGGTGGAATGGGTGAATGGAGATGTGGTGGGTGAACAACATGGTGCGGTTGACAGCGAAAACCTTTTAAATCCTTGTTAACTTGACTAAATGCACCATTTTTTTCTCGGATAATTTTCTCACGCCCTCATCTTGGCCTCACTTGAGAGTTTCGCTTTATGTATAAGAAAAAAATTAACAACAATAAAAATGGTGGAAGAAATACTCGTACGTTATAAATAAAGTGAAATTATGCTGATTGCGATATATGTATGTTTTTATGTGTCTCTATGAGTGTGAGGGCGCCATTACAAACACTCACACACACACACACACACGCACATACACATATGTTACATGAGTTCACATAGATAAAAAGATAGTCCGATGACTCAGCATTGCCTAAAAATGTCTTTAAAAGGGAAAGTCAAAGTTTTGTTATAGCAAAAAAATAGAAAAAATTCTATGTTCTGACAAAAACTAAGCGATATTTAGCACATGGCTAGAAAAAACTTCTAAAATGTCTACCTTAAAGTGAAAGGCATTTAAAATGATTAATTTACAATTTATTGCTTCTTAGTTTTTTTCTTTTTTTAATTGTAAAATGTTGTGAAGTAATTTTTTTGGCAAAATTATTGAAAGTTACTTCCAATCAAATATTTCTATCGATTACATTTACATACAAATTATTGACTTTTCCACACTTTTATTATTAACAGTCATTGTGTTAATCTTCCATCAACAAAACTTTGTGACTTATGTTTATATTTTAATACAAAATTAATGCAAATTTTCTTAGTAATCAAAAGTATAAGAAAGTATTTTTTTTTTCTAATTCATTTTTGATCTAAGCAAAGAATAAACTCAAAATTATGCAAAGCAGCTTAGAGAATGAACGAATTCAAGTGTAAGTATTCAAGCGAGTTTTCTGAAAGAAAGTTAACCAATACTAAAAACAGAAACGAAAAGGGATAATTTCAAATGTAATCTAAATGCATAGAATGCGACACGCAGACTTCTTAACTCATAAAAATTTTAGTGTATTTATTTTAAAGAAAAACACGAAAAAAAGGCAAAAGAAAATGAAAATGGAAAGAAAATGGAAGAAAAACAAAGCAATAAAAAAGCCGCTTTTCTTTTAACTTTTGAGCATTTGTTGTTGCAGCATGAAAAATTTATAACAAAATACAAGACTATAGAGAACAAACGTAGCCCGTCGTCGACACTTGAAAATTAAATGCAAATTCTCATATTAAAATGCAAAGCAAATAAAAATAAAAAAAAAAGAGAAAGAGAAAGAAAAGAAAAAGAAAAAGAAAAGCAGCTGAATGTGTGAATGAAAGAATGGAAAGAATGGAAGGAAGGAAGGGACGAAAAACAATATTATGAAATATTTAGTAGTCACAGAAATGATGAGAGATGAGTCACAGAGGAAGAGTCCAAGGATCAAAAGTGCAAAGACAATTATTACCTAGGATAAAAAATAAGCTTAATAAGGAATCCCAGTGAAGGGGTGGACACACACACACACACACACACACACATACACAGACATATACCAAGCGCAAAGAATCACAAGAAAATAAATTGAAATGATGTGATGAGACGAGATGAGATGAGATGAGATGAGATGAGGATTAGCAAAAGCAATGCAGCTTAAATGTGACAATTGAATGCGCAAAGTTTTAAAAGAGAAAGAGCAGAATGAGACTCGTACTCGTACATAGTAGTTGTTAGGATAGTGATAATATTAATAATAAGAAGTAGAAATAGAAATAGAATGAGTAGAATGACAACAAAAAGAAATATTAATTTAAATTTGAATAGTGTCGACGATGGACGACATGGCATGGCATCAGTGGCAGAAAAATGGCATTTAAATTAACTCATTAGAAAAGAGAAGCCCAAGATTTGAAGGAAGATGCCACCCCCACCATCAACACCAACACCACCACTTCTATTGAGTTTGTTTTGATGCTACTGCTAGTGATGATGATGGAAAAACTTAGATAAAATTCAAATAAAGAAAGCAATACTTAAATTACTGTTTTATAAAAACATAGCAGAGAGATTTTGTACCTTCTTGTGACGGCACCAGTTGGATTCGTTTCACTTCAACACCAATTTCTTCAACCCTTATCAACAGGCGAGACAACAATGCCCCAAATGCCGGGCAAGGCAGCCAGTCAGAATATCAAAACAAAAAGAAAATAAGTCACAATAAATCAAGTCGTAAGCAAAAAACTAACTCACTGTTAGAAAGGAGACTTGGCTAACTTAACTAACTGACTGACTCGGCTCGACTCGACTCGACGCGACTCGGCTCAGCTCTAGTCGAGTTGAGTCGACAAAACTGAACTTAAGTTGACTTGACTGAATGCCAACATAATTAATTGAGCATTGCATTAAATTTTCATTTATAATGAACAAATATAAATGGTGGAAATGGACGAAGAGTATATTTTATTGCATAGAATGTGGAGAATAGTAAGAAAAAGCGCTAAACACAAAAAACCAAAAAAAAAAAAACAGCAATAATTTATAACAAAATTTTATAGCTGCGTTGGCAATGTGTACTACAAGAGTAAAATGCTAAACTGAGGTAGAAATTTTATACACAAAATTAATTTCAACAAAAAGAAAACAACATAAAACACAATTAAGTTAATTTTTGAAATGTAATGAAACACCAACAACAACAGCAACAACAACAACAACATCAAATCAGGCAAATGAAAAATATATAATAAACTTAGTACAATAAAGTACAATGGAAAACGATAAACAAAATGAAAAGTATAGTACTACAACAACAGACAACAAATAAATACAATAAACTTCTGCCCTCCTGCATGCGAAAGGATTGTCTGTTGTCGGATGCTTGATGGTTTTCAATTCAATTGTTGAGCCTGAGAGATACTTAAATTGCATGTATCTGTGCGTATTCTACGAAGCGAAGAGTATCTGGTAATACAAACGCAATTAAAACACCCAAAAAACAAGACAAGCGAATTTGCTTTCGATGGATAAAGTTAGCAAAAGCCAAAGAGGGGGGGAAACCAAAATGAGATACTCGTTGTGTAAATGGCAAAATATGTGTAGGTAGACAAAAGCATAGCAGCAGAACAAAGGGTGCAAATTGGCACACCTACACCAACCCAAGTCAAGCCAAGCCAAGCCAAGCCAACCCAACTCTCTTCTTCTTCTTCTGTCTATTATCAGAAACAGAGAGAGATACATCCTCACCCAATGAGACTACTAGCATATTTAATGGTGCTCATCCGTTGCCATCATCAGAAAAAGTAGGAGAGGCACTTGAAATTGTATAGAGAGAAGAAGGGATTGAAACAAAGTGTGTTAAGGGAGAGGGAATGGAAACAAGAGTAAGAGGTGTTGACGTAAAATTGCCGAAAAATGTTAAGCAGTCTCAGTTTTCACTGGAAAAATGGATAAATGAATGAATGAATGAGTGAGTGAATAACATACAATAAGGCAAAATGCAATTAAAAATATAAAATTTAAAAAAGGAACGAAAGGATAGAAAAGCATGAAGTGCAAGTTAAGCGCAAAATTGAAGAAAGTTTTGCTTTTTAAGCTGCGCTGTGATGCTGCTGTTGCTGTTGCTGTGTTTTTTTTTTTTTTTTCTTTTTTCGTTGTTTCATTTTATTGTATCTCAAATGGCTTAAAAACAAAACTGTTGAAGAGTAACAACCGGAAACGGAAGTGCGCGTAACTTGAGCGTACTAAAGTCAGCAAAGCCATCATATGGCAGAGAGATAG
The DNA here is from genome assembly GCA_035041805.1 of Amiota mariae. Classification (NCBI taxonomy): domain Eukaryota; kingdom Metazoa; phylum Arthropoda; class Insecta; order Diptera; family Drosophilidae; genus Amiota; species Amiota mariae. The sequence continues at coordinate 3,652,210 of JAWNKV010000348.1, forward strand.
AGAGAGCGAGAAGGGAAGGGAAGGAAGATTTGAAAAAATTATCGCATACGATAAAACTTGGTCTCTCTGTCGAAGTTTGTCTAAAGCTCATGTCAGTTTGTCTAAAAGACAGTAATGGCAGGCAGATAGCAAGGACAAAGGGAAGCATGAAACAAACGGAAAAATGAACAGATGCTTTGGTGTGAATTGTTAACAAATACTAAAATGAAGGAAAAACAAACAAAAAAAACCAACTATTTCAACTGTGTGTGTATGTGCATTTATCGCCGCCCTTCACTTCTACTTTCACCTTTCACTCATCCTTTTAGCACACAGTCATCCATAACACCTCCATATACTCGTACATAGTTTGCACTTTTTTCGCGAGCTTTTGCTTTGAATTTTGCACAGCTCCTCCCTCCTTTTCTCTTTGTCTAAACCCATTGAATACACAAGCGTGCAATAAATTTTTCAATGTCATTCGTCTACTCCAAATACACATAGACACAATCTATAGACAGCAACAGTAGAACAACGACAACAGCAACAACAACAACAACAACAACATTAAAAGCAAAGCGCACCCTTAGTCAGTATTCTCCCCTTTTATCGCCTCACTCACTGACTCACATACACAACCACATCCACATGAATATCAAATGAAGTAGAAATGGCAGCAGCAGCAGCAGTAACAGTAACAGCAGTCTTGACTTTAGTGATAAATGTGCTTTGGTTTTTGTATCTCTTTACTTCATTGAAGTCCAGTTAGAGTAGTCAACATTAAGTTAACCACTGACTCCTCCTCACATCACACAATGCTATGCTAACCAAACAGCAACCCACCCACTGGACCAATCTCTTACAATCCCTACAAGAAAGTGTTGAAGCAGCACTTAGCAGTTCATGGCATCATCATCATCATCATCATCATCATCAGCAGCAGTAGTAGCAGCATAGTAGTTGAATATTCCTTTTTATCTGCATTTTGCATGCGCTGCTCACATCACACAAAGTCAAAACAGCAGTCACAGATACTTATGTATCTATGTGAATGTGCATACTTGACTGGCTTGTGGCTGTCTGATTGTCTGTCTGTCTGTCTGTCTGTCTATCTGTCGCTTGACTTTCATAGTAGTTTTGTGAGAAGTTACATTTTTAATCGCGCCTTCGAGACTTCATTAGTGACTCGCGTTCTGTGACTGGTCTTTGCCTGCCACCAGATAATGTAAGAAGTAACAACGATGATTGCTGGTGCTGTTGCTGCTGCTTCTACTGATATTTCTTTCTTTGCACTTTTAGTTTTTAGTCTTGCTTTTTGTGACTCACACTCCATTAGTTTCAAGTGTTTCTTCTCATCGTCTTTATTCTTTGTTTTCTAGCACGAGTATCTTTGCCTTTTTGCAACGTGAAGTGTGTCGCTTTAACTTCTTCTTTGCGCTCTCTCTTAATGAAGTATTTGTGATGCGATTCACAAGTTGCGCTAAGCTGAAACTGAAGTTGAAGTTGAGTTGAGTTGAGTTGAGTTGAAGAAAAAAACTGACATTAAAAGCACTTGAAATTGTAAAGTGTTTTTTGGTTGATGCTTTTCTTGAAAAAGTTAAACACGATTCGCATGAAAAATAACCAAATGATTGAGCATCATTTCATCCATTTACTCTACTACTACTACTACTACGTATAATGATGAAAGGTAGAACAGATCAACACAAACACAAAGTTAAAGAAAAGTGTATCTAAATTTGTGTTTGTATTTGCGGTACTTTTGTTATCATTCATAGTATTTTTTTTTTTTTTTTCATTTGTTCTTTGTTTGACACGACACGCCTAACATGTCGTATTCGCATTTTTGTTTTCGAAATCATAAAATATTCATAAATTCCAACATTGCTTACGTTGTACGTTGTACGTACATCATAAAAACGATACACAACATAAAAATTCATGTAACAAAAAGTAGAAAAATACATTGAAAAAAAGAAAAGAAAAGAAAATAAAACTGAACTGAACTGAAATGAAATCAAATAAAGAAGTTTGATACAAGTGAAGGAAGAGAGAAGAAGCTTGAGACATTTGACATATGTGACAAAAAATCAAGAAAGAAAAAAAAAAGGAAGAGGAAGAGGAAGGATCCAAGACCATGTGTTGTTAAGAAAAGGAAAAGAAAGGTAACAACAGGATGAGAGATGAGGAAACAAAGAACATAAGAAAATAAGTACAAAAGTTGAAGAAGAAATGTCACTAAAAGCAGGAAATAATATTTTCATTTCATTTACACCTTATTGACAATTGACATGAAATTGTTGCTCTTTTGTTTTGTGTGCAGATCCTTTTTCTTTCTTTCGTTTATTTTTTTTTTTTCTCCCAATTCTTTTATTGTCGATGTCGATGTTGTTGTTGTTGTTGGAAGTTTCATGTTTGGTTTTTATGCTTTTGTTATGTTGTAGCAAATAAAGTCATAAAAAAGTCAAAGAGGAAACAACAACAACAAAAACAACAACACAAAAAAGATAAGCAACAACGACAAAATGTTTGTAAAGAATGAGAGAGTAGGGAGAAAAGAAAAGAATAGTAAAAGAAATTAGTAGGTGATGGTGGTGATGACTCTTTATCAAAAACACAAAAAACTGTTTTACAAGTTTGAGTTGTAAATAGCAGCGCAAATACTAGAAAGAAATACAAGAATTTCATGAAGTATAAAGCAAATGTTATTCATGTTGCATGTCTCAGGAATTGCATATGTTGTGCATAAATTAAATAAAAAATAAAATATCCAACATTTGACATTTCTGACTCATTGTGTTTATACTACAATAGTGTAAAAAGAAAAGGAAAATTGTTTATTTCTATTATTTTCAATTACCATTTTCCCCCCACACTTCATTCATTTCAAGTTTATCTTACAAGAAAATAAAATTACTGCATACTTTTGTGAGTTTAGTGTAGCGTGGCGTAGCGTAGTGAAGCCTTGTTGTGATTCATTTCAAAGAAAGACATTTTTGCACTTAACCGAAAAACAACATGCTACATACATCACTAACTCATGTAACATGCCCCAAAAATACCCGCAATGCCACTTAAATCCAATTGAATCCTTTTGCTAACACACGCACACTCACTCACTCACTCATTCATTCATTTATTCTGGCTAGTCCGCTTTGAAGTATTATCCTTTCGTTAGTACACACCCTGAAGTGCACACAAAGATACATTCATTCACTCACTCACACTCACTCACACACTCACTCATTCACTCCCTCACTCACTCACTCACTCACTCAAATCAAACTGAGATACAAGACAGATAAAGCAAAGACTGGCGCGGATAGATGGACGGATAAGGAACGGTAAGGAAGGAAGAAAGGACAAAGAAAATCCCTGCAATCTGTCTGCCGCCTTTTGTTAAAAAAATAATAGATAGAAAGTAAAGGAAAGGAAAAAAAAACAAACCAAAAACGAAGAAGATTTATTGTTTGCTTATATATCTTTTCTTTTACATATATTTTCTTACTTTCCCCTCCCAATGTAGACTTACTTACTTTCTTTTCGTATTTGCCTTCGAATACTTCTTGAAAGGTGTCAAGTGTTTTAAGGCATTTGGGGCGTTGGACACTTGGCATAAATTATGGTTATTGAAATTGATACAAGGAAATCTGAGAAAACTGAAAATTGATTTTTAAATTTTTGTTATACAAAACTGTTGCATGCACGCAATCACCATCATCTTTACTATCTCCATCATCATCATCATTATCATCATAATCATCATCATCATCATCACAAAAATCTCACATTGAATGTGAAACTCTCAAGTTCCAATTCGTTTGATTGCAGACAACTGACTGAAAGCGTAATTAATTGGCTTTTAATGTTAGAGTAGATGCAGCAGCAGGAGCAGCAACAGAAACATCAGCTCAGATTAAGAGAAAGATGAGCTGTAGTAAGTCAAACAAAGCGCATGAGAAGGGAGAAACAGGGAATCACAGCAATGCCGCGTGCACAGATTTTGGCAATAGACAAAACTAAGTCATCATACACACTCAAATATACAGAGTAGTAAATAGTAAATATGTAGGTACTTCTGCGACTTCGAACGTCGTCTTTTCCTCGTCATTGTTGTCGTATCTTGATCCTTTGTAGACATTTCGTTAAAAGTGAAAAACTCCAACAGTCAAATCAAAAGCAAACAATGCACCATACACAGTACACAGTACAGAATAGAACAGAACAGAACAGTAATAAGGACTAAAGGACAGAAAGACGGATAGATGGAAAAGGAAAGGGCATACATGGAATGGGAAAACATAAGAAGAAGAAGAAAAAACTGTAAGAAAACATAAGCAGAGATAAGCTGCTTCAACCAAAAAAGAATGAAAAATGAAACCAAACCAAACCAAACGAAATGAAATGAAATGAAGGAAAAAAGATGGCGACAAAGCAAAACGGAAACGAACCGAATAATGGCGTGAGAGGCATTGAATCCGTTTCAAAGTTGAAGTCAGTCGAAATCAAGAGAGAGAGGGGTGGCGAGATGTAAGTTGTGGAGTAAAGTGTACAAATGTCTGCTGCAAATACCGCAACATGTACTCAAGCAGATAATGTTAAATACCACTCGAGTAGAGCCAGCAGCAGCAGAAGCAGCAACAACAATAACTACAACAAAAAGGACAGTAACAAGAACAAGAAGAAGGACAACACAACAGAGTATAACATCATCAGCAGTAGCAGCAGCAGCAACAGCAGAACAATAAAAGAAAAAGCCAAAAGGAAGCAGCAAATCCATATAACAACACAAGCCATAAACGAGCGACAGTTAAAAGGACACCAAAGGACATGCAACAACAACAACAACAACAGCAACATTTATACATACAGTGTTGTAGGGGAAGATACATTCATCCAGAGAGAGGAGCTGCAAGGACACAGTCACAGGACACAAAACAAAGTCCAAAGCACAAAACGCCCAAAGTAAGTACCGGCAACGCAGACACAAACACTTTTGAATGCCTAACAGTGGCGACCATCGCCACCAACAAAGGAGGAGGTACACGCTTATAGCATAGAGCAACACCTCGAAACATTGAACATCAACAGGCCCAAGCAAAAGTCCAAGTATCCAAAAAAAAAAAAAATACAAAAAAAAAACAGTATTAAACAATAAAGACGAAAGGACAAAAATGAACGACGACGAAGGCGAGTGCAAGCGCACCATATACAAAGCCCCGTGAGCAAAGCCAAAGAAGCGACAAAAAATCGCCGGAAAATTCAAGCGAAACATTAAATAATTTACAAACAAATACAGGGACAATGACAATGGCAATGGCAGCAGCAAGCAGGATGCCGGGCAACAGGATCAGCACCAGAAGAGAAGAAAAGAAAAAAGTAAAACGCGCTCTTAATCGCCGGAATACACACACAAAAAGAAACTTGTAAAATGAAGAAAGACAAAAACAAAGCAAAACAACATTGAAACAAACGAAATACGAGTAAAGCAACGACGTATATGCAACATTACAGAAGCATGTGGTAGACGCAGCAGCAGCAGCAGCAGCAACAGCAGCAGCAGCAAAGGACAAGGAGAAAATCAATAAAGTCGTGTTGATGGCAGTGGCGGCAATGATGACGCTCCTGTGGCTGAACTCGAGTGCTGGAACTAAAGATGCGTGGGCCATGAGATGATGATGATGATGTGGAGGAAGGCGCGCGCGAGAACAAGCCACTTTTACTTTTTAGCTGAAGATGTCTGGTGATGTGCCACGGCCACACTCAAATATACATACACACACACACACACCACATTCATCTATCCAATGGAAGCCGCAGTCATGGCCTTCTGCTCCCTGACTGCCTTCATACTTGTGTCTGACTGAATTTGCTTCCTGTGTCTATGTTTAGCCGGCAGCATTATTTGCGTATGTTTGTCTGTGTCCTTGGAATGTTCAAGTTCTTTTCTTCTCCTGTATGCATGTGACAGACAGACAGACAGACAGACAGACAGACAGACAGACAGACAGACAGACAGACAAACATTCAGACAGAGAGACAAACGAACTCTTTGCTTTGGCATAGCTTAGGTGTACCAGACATAATATTCACATCCGATCTGTCGTGTTCTGTCGTGTCGTGTCATGTTCTATTCAGATGTGTTGTCTTGTGTTGTGTTGTGTTGTGTTGTGTTTTGCTTACTTGAGATGCTTCAAAGTGCAGCAAACCGATTTCAAATGGTTTTTACAAAAAAATGTTGCATTTTGATTGGTGGAAAACGAGATACATAAGTATGTACATATGTATTGTAAATTTGTAAGCATGTCTGAATTTGAACTTGAGAATTTATTTACATTGATACTGACATTGACACTTACTTATTAAGTTATGAGTAAATGCATTTGTATTTATTTGTGGCAATTTGTCATGTAAAATATCTCCAAGATTCTTTGCATTAAATCGAAGTCTTTTTCTTGTCATTTGTTATTTGTGTTCATAACTGATTGAGTGCAGTGTTAACGCGGCCCATTTATTATACCATAAATCCTACATAAACTTAATTCAAAACTATAGGATTTCTATAGTTCATGTTGCAAACTATTATCGCCTATGGAGGGAGACTGGGAATTTTTTAAATATTCATATACATTTAATGCTCCCACACTTCATCTACGAATTTATCGGTACTATGTGTACTCAGCTATATGAAAGACTTTTTCTTGTGATAACCAGCACTTGGGTTACGTTTTTCGAATTCTATTAAATTGACTTTGTATGCATTGTTCCACAAATTTATTAATAATGCATCACATAAGGAGGAATACTCATATCAAATCAACTTTTGTGTCATTCTTCGCCCCGATGGCCATGGATGGCTTGGTGGATCACTTGTTCTTATGATGAAATTACACAGCAGATTAGTATCCAGCTGCATCCATCACTACGTTACATATTAAAATTATGGATTGTTTTCAATCTGGCGATGACTATATTCTTCGAATTTGTAAATGGAACAGGAATGCATATGTCTAAACTGTTGTCCAACAAACCAAATGATACAAAAATGCATTTAATCACTTCACATGTCTTCTGTATGCACTTACACTGAATCATTTAGAATATAAATCAAATTATAATTTTAAGGCGTGGAATTAAACTTGAAAAGGTAAAAATATTCAATTATTTCATAAAGATTTCTTGAAAGCAAACTAATTTTGTACTTGTTTCCATACTTTATTCTTATTTATAGTATAGACGTCTTGGATCTCCCTGGGCATCTTATTCCATTGCTTGAGATACTTCCTCCTTAATTTTTTGTACCATCTCAATATTCTTTATTCGACTGAGACATACAACTGTGATCCCCTTTTATCATTTTTGTTCGGTCCATTTTCTTCTGTATAGATAATTATATGTGGCAATTATTGGGCCTACAAAATACTTATTACTCATTTTGCCTTAAAGATTATCTCTCCCCCATGAAAAATCTCCTGCTTACTTTTGTGCTCATTATTTTTGATTATTTTCGTCTTTGGATCAGAAAAAAAAAAAACACATACAAAGTAAGTAAAAATACAAAAAGGTATGGAAAAGAAAAATAGGTAAATAAGAAAGAGAAAAGCTTTGCAACATTTCTTATTGACTTTGCATAAATTTGTGTGCACCTTCTTGTTCAATGCTTTCCTTCCTTTGCTTTCACCCTGAAACTCAAACTTTTAGTAAGTCATAGAGATCCTGCATACCCTAACTGCCAGCTGCCGCCCCTGCCAGTCTTTATGAGAATTTCTCGCGAAGTTGCACCGCCGTAAGCAGATGTAATGCAAATACCAAAACTTTTTACTTGATTTTTTGGGGTTTCTAATATTCAAATATTGTGTTTCGCTTTCCCGCATCCGCAATACCATTCTTACATTTACACAATCTCTCATTCTATATTGGTATGTGTACTCGTATCTATCTATGAATGTGTATAGTAGTATATCCAATACTTTGGTTTTCATCGTCGTCGTCGCCGTCGTTGTCGTCTCAATGTTTCAGTCTATTTGCATTTGACGCTGTCTGCAGTTTCGCACTGTTTGTATTTGTTTGCGTGCAAGTGAATGTGTATGAGTGTTTTAGTGTGTGTGTGTGTGTGTGTGTGTGTATGTGTGTGTCTACCTTTACTGACATTTGTTTGCGTTTCATTAATATTTCAGAGGTGGTACTGTTTGAAATCAAAACATAAATATTAACATTCACGAATTGAAACTGTATCGCCTCAAGCTAAATTTCACTATATGTAACTCACTCCTCTGCCTTCCCCTTCCCCTGTCAATCATTCGATTTCTGAACATTTCAAAAACATGTAGGGGAAAGAAAAAGGGAAAACATACATGAACAAAATTTCCAATAAACCACAAAAATTCTTATATTGGTGGCATCCTTCAATGAGTTTTCAATAATTTGAAAATTATGAAATAAATATAAATTTTAATAAAATCATTTTTTTTTTTTATAATAAAATTATGTTTTTTAATTTATAAATTTTCTTTTCTATTTCTTTGCAGGTAAGCTTTTTATTATTCTTCATTGTGGCTTTTAACGCATCTTCTCTTCTATCTACTACATCATGTGTTGCACTAACAATTTGTTGTGATTCCTTAACAAAACTATAAACTGTAAAAAAGATACAATATTTTCACGTGTAATTCATCAAACTAAAACATAAACGTAAAGTATTGAGTGTTGTTGTTCTTGTTTCGTAAATAATTAATTTTATTTAATCATTTTTTTAATTTATAATAATTTGATTTTCATATCATTTTATCTTATTTTAATAGTAAGTAATTTGTCTGCCATTAAAAATGATTGACAGTGGCGGTGGGTTTGGGGACTAAGAAAAATGATTTTTTAATTAAAAATTTAAATTACATTAAAATAACGATGCCGGCTGCGCTGAGTGAGAGTTCCTTCAGATATACGTCTACGTATAAAGCCAAGTGCAAATTACTATCAACGAATTATTCACCACCTCATCACCATCACCATCACCATCATCATCATCTTCATCATCACTAGAAGGAAAGTAAGGAGCAAGAACAGGAACAGTTGTTTCTGCCATTTTTATTACGACACATGTTGCCTCTTAACTGAACTTCCGTTGAACTTTGGCGTTAACTTAACAACATCTGTGTGTATGAATGTGTTTGTGTGAGTTTCTATGTTTACTTGAAGCGCATACTTACTTCCGCTTTGATATCAAAAAGTATGCACACAACAACACCATCGTGTGTTGGATGCAGAAATTAATTGCATTAGAAAAGTTTAACACAAACAGCAGAAGCAGCAGCAGTAGCAGCAAGTACAAGAAGACGACTATGTTGATGTGTAGTGAGTGTAGTGACGTCGATGTTATGAGGATCAAAAATGTGGATGGAGTTGTTGAGGTGGACTCCACTCCACTCTATTCCACTCCATTCCACCATCACTTGAGTGTGTAAAAGTGGCAACGAGTGCTTTGCGTAAAGCATAAACTTAATTTCTAAAGTTTTCTTCACTACTGATATTGCTGTTCCCTGCTCCCTGCCCCCTGCCCCCTGTTCCTTGCATTCTGCGTCTATTGATGTTGCAAGGCAAAGAAAATTTGCCAAAAAGCAAAAAAGTGTTTGTAATAAAGAAAATGTAGAGTTAAAACGTAAATACGAAACGTTTTCAGAAGCATTGAACTGAGTTAGGTTGAGCAAAGTGGAATGGAATCAAGTGAAGTTAAGTTTTAGTGGAGTTCAGTGGAATTGAGTTGAGTTGAGTAAGTTGAATGTATTTGTCTAATATGTAAGCCACATGAAGTTTTAACTTCCTGCTACTCTCTCATACGCTCACACGCACGCACAATACAAACAACAAAGTGGCCGCTGTATACTACAACAAACTGCTGACAGCTGCACATATATTTCAACAAACAATGTTGCACTGCCACTTTTACACTTCTTCTTGCAATATTCCTTGAGCAAAAGGCTCAGAAAGTTGAACTCAGATCTACTAAACTCAACTGCTGCTACCAATTTGATTTTAAAGTCAAAAAAAAAAAAAAAAAGTGCAAAAGGAAAGCAAGGAAAGGATCTTTGGAGGCACAACAACTTGCCAGACGCTCATACACTTTTGCTTATAGTACCAACTAGTAAATGCAGCACTTAAATATACATTTTTCTCTTGCTTTCTTACAGTAAAGAAAGCGAAAACTTTTGAAATTAAGTTTCAGTTCACTTTTCTTGAAAGTCGTTTCGACTTCTTTGACTACAAATATTACTCGCTTACACCCACCCAGCCTCAATTTGTGTCCACCATCAAACCCATTGAAAGCTTTTTGTTTTGCAAATTTTTTTCAATTTTCAATAAATAAAATTTTGCTTATATCTCAATTTTCGTTTATAAAAATATAAGAAAAATTCGCAAACATGGAAAAATTCTAGAAACAACTATAAAACCGAGAAATTTCTTTGCATGGCACGAGTCTTCTTCATCTCCTAGGTATAAGTAGTTGAACATAGTTATATCCTTTGTCTATTGAATTGGAAATTTTTGAGCCACATGCGCATACCAAACAAACGAGCAAGCAAGCAAAAAGGCGAGCAAGTGAAAGCAAATTCCTCTGTGGCTATAACGAATAATGCCTCTGCACATCGATGATGTTGCATTTGTTTAGTTGCTGCTGCTGCTGCTGTTGTTGATAATGATGTTGTTATATTCACTACATTCCAATCACACTCCTGTGAATCGTTTCTTTCAAATTTTTATCGCATGCGATATTTTGTTGCTGTTGCTGCTGCTGTTGCTGTTGCTGTTGCAATAGTGACTTGGACTTCTCGCTCTTCTTGTGCGCTCCAGCGCTCGTTGCACTGGAATTTATTTGCTTTGCTTTGGTTAGTTTTCTCAATGTTATTCTCGATGTATTCTTCGATATTTTTCCTTTATTTTTTTGCACCAAATATGTGCGATTGCTTTGCTTTGATTATATTCATTTTATGTTTGCTTTTTGGGTATGAAAAAAAAAATATATTGTAAGCACAATATTTTTTTAGAAATAAGAATGTTTTTTTTTATTATTCTATGTTCACAAAGGAAATGCACAATTTTCATGTAGATATTTATTTGTATGTATCCTTTTTTTTTCTATTATATTTTTGTTTTTGATTTTGTTCCAACAAAACAGTTTACACAAAAATTATTGAGAAGAAACATTTAAAAATGCTTAAAGTGCATTGAAGCAGTTCACAAAAGTATGCAGCAATAATATAAATATTCGAAATAAAACAGGAGAAAAATATTGTATAAAGCAATCAACAAGCCACTTGGCTCAGCTCGAAGTGTGGCACATCCTTTTGTCCTTTGAGTTGAGTTGAATTGAATTGAGTTGGGTTGATTCGAGCTTCAACTGAGTTCGTTGTGTCGCAAAGCATCGCATTGTCAGCCTGTGCTATACCGTGTCATGTGACACTCGTTGACATTGGGCGACAATGCGTCAACACACACATCTATACCTATATCATCTATTCACCTATAAGGTTGAATAGTCGGAGGGGGGAGCTGAGCTGAGCTGAGCTCAGGTCAGGTCAGGCGTAGCATGGGTAAAGGCGACTAATTTGCATATTTATGCAATTATTTGCTACCTTTTAGCTCGCTTTAGGCTTTTGTTGCGACAAATGAGAAAATGAGTAAGGAAAAGAGTGTTTAACTCCCTTTTCAGTTGCAGTAACAGTTCAGGAAACGTAGGCAGTAAACACCTACACAGGAGTACACCCAACCCGACTGTCGCATATTGCTTGTCACTTGTCACGCTCTACACGTTGAATGTCAACAATGAAGTTGACAGTCAGCAAGACAGACACACAAACAGACACAAGGGTATGCTAGGGTATGTGCAAACGTATACCGTCCAGTCAAGCTGACTGACAATCAGTCAGCCATTTCGTTTTGCTGACAGTCATTCAAATTCCTTTCTATCGCACGTGATGCGCGAAGCATAAAGCGTTTTTTTTTTTTTCTTGTATGCACCCTTGAACTGTAGAGATGCAATATCAACACGGAGAATGACAACAATTGCATAGAATACAAAATGTATTGTAGTTGTTGCACACTTGTTCATTTACTCCTTTGTTCACTTCACTCATATCAAAAGCGAACTTTGACATTCGACACTGTCAGGAAATTTAGTGATTTATCCATTAGAATGTGACATGTGTCATTGTTGTTGTTGTTGTTGTTGTTGTTGTTGTTGTTGTTGTCCATCGTCTGTTCATCTCTCTAAACTCAACTTCAATATGCATGCAACGGATGTAGCATATTTACCGCCTTTTATATTTAATTTTATTTCATTTTAATATTGGAAAAACACAAATTTCATTATGCAAATGAATTTCTTTCTCTATCTCTCTCTCTCTCTCTCTCTCTCTCTCGGTGTGTTTGTGTGTGTGTGTGTTGTGTCCTTTTAAAATGAAGAAATAAGAAACACAAAAATAAATTTAAATATGATAAACAAGTTCAATTACAACAAAGCAAACCGCAAACAAATGCGTGGCAAACTTTTGTTTGTCATTCCATTTACACAATACAATATATTGTAGTAAATATCTTTTGGTTGCACACACAAAAGAAGAGGGTGACATAGCAAATAAGTACAAAGATAGAAGCAAACAGGGAAGCAACAACATACAACTATGTATGTACAATGTGAAGTACAATGAGTATCTGAAGTTTAGATCTCATTATGAAAATTGCATAATTTTGTTAAATCAAATTTTCAAATTGCTGCAGGGTTGGATTTACCATTCCACTCCATTCCGTTTCCATTCGCTGATGGCTGGCTGCCTGTCTGGCTGAGTTTTCCACTCAAAGCCAAAGTCTCAAGATTATGAACAACAACCCTGCTAAATAAACAACAATAATAGCAATGAAATAAAGAAGATGAAGGTGGTGAATGAGGTGAATGAGATGAGGAATGACTACTTCAATTAGTGAGCCACAGTTTTAAAGTAGCAAAGCAAACAACAATAACAACCACTAAGTACACTACTACACACTCCACCTTACTACTCAAAAGATACTCACACTTGCACTTGCCCTTTCACTTTGCTTCTGCTTCTGCTTCATCTCGTAAATTTATTCGTGTGCTTCACATGACTAAAGAAGGTAGAACTAACACCAACTAAACATAATGAAGAGAAGAAGACTTTAGAAGCATAAGCTCAACAATTTTCAATAAAATTCAAACACACTGAGAGAGATAAAGAAATAAAGAAACACTTTACTTGACTTTTCTTTACTCTATTGCCTCTTACCACTTTTAAAATTAGCTTATGCCAAGCCAAAAAAGCTTTAAGTGAGCTTAAGGCACTTAAAACGTTTAAATCTGTTATTAGTTCACTCAATGCGTTTGTTATAAATCTTTGGCTTTAAAGTGAAAGCCAAAAGGAAAAGCAGCAATGGCAACATTTACTTCTCTTTCAATTTCTAAAGCTATTGACAGCTTTATTTCTTAGAAAATTGCATTGAATGGCTTCACTTTGCCACTTTACCACTTCACCATCTCTTAGTCTTCACACCTTTGATTGCCGTCGTCGTCCTCATCATCATCATCATTATCATCATCATCGAAGTCTCGCCACATCTTGTAGTTGTTGCAGTTGCATTTTAGTGCAACGTGTTTCTTCTTTGGTCTTTTCAATTCATCTGCTCCAATGTCTTTGTTACTTGCTTCATTGAACGATGACATTTATTATTGAAATATGTTGAGGAAGACTCTTTAAATTTATGAAAAATCATTTTCTTCTCCTTATCCTTAAAAATGAAGCCAATAACAATGGCTGGGGCATCCATTGAAAGAAGAATAAAGAAAGTGTACAAATAGTTGATCATTAAAGCCATTTTGTTGCGCGTGCTCCTCTAATCAGTTTTATACGCACGCATTGCTGCATTCGTCTGATGTTGTATTATTAAAATGGAATGGGAATATATGTACTTTGTTATGGACATGAAACGTTGTCGTCGTGAGTCTGTCTGACAAAGAATGAAAGTTGTGCAGAAAAGTTTTCTGACAGCCATTAAAGAAATAATCCAACAGAGCAGAAGCATCATTTATATTGTAGAAGAAGAGACAAAATAACGAAATAAGAAGAAAGAAAGAAAGTCAATGAGAACGACCTCAAGAACAAGCTGAAGATAGGAAAAGATACAAGCAAGAATATACACATTTTGCAATAAGCATGAAATATTCTTTGTTGTGTTTTCTGTTATTTCTTAGTTGAGCTGAAGCTGAAGCTGACGACTGACATGATTATAAGTTTACATGCAGCAAATGGAAAAAAAAAACAAAAAAAAACAAAATAAAATAATATAAAACTCAAAACAAAATAAAAAAGAAGGACCAAAGGAACAACATACTACAGAGAATAGGATAGCATAAGGATAGCATAGCATCGAATAGAAGAAAGAATGATTCAGATGAGAAGAAAGTTAACTCAAACGAAACTAATTTAATGCCGCGCGTACAAAGCAGCAGCAGCAGAAGAATTTAAACAATTGATGCTACTGCTGCGTATTACTGTACCCAGCATCAACACACACACACACACACACACACACATACACACATAGATAAAAAAGACTGAAAGTGACGACAGATGAATGAATGAGTGAATGAGTGGAGTAGAGTGCAGTAGATGATGGGACTAGAATGATGATGACAACGAAACTCACATCAAACGAGAATTTAATTTGCAACAAAAAGTTGTAATGGTTAAACCGAAGCGTGTTTCCTTTATACTTAGTATCAAGTGTGAGTAAACACCACTAAGGAGAACAAAAAAACAAAATATAAATAGAAACGAAACGAAAAGAAACAGTAGAAACAACAAAGAAAAGAATTTTGTTGTACAAAAATATTTTAACAATTTTATTTACGCTTTTCTTTGAACTTTTCATAGGGCGCGTCGCATCGCATCGCATCGCATCGTTATCATTATTTTTCTTCATTTCTTTTTGGTGAATTTTTTTCTGTATTCTTTTGTTTTTGTCTTTCTGTAATCGGTAACACTTTATTCTTGAGCGGAGATGCTCCCCTTTTATTTTTATTTTTGTTTGTGTGAGTGAGTTTAATACGCCTTTTTTTTTTTGTTGTTGTTGTTGTTGTTATTTGTTATTTGTATTGCATAATTTTGGGGGTCCAAACGCATATTTGAAGAAGACTTTAACATTATTTTATGCTTTGCCTTTGCGCTTGTTTGTATTTCATATTTTATTTTATTTGGTTTTATTTTTCGCATGCTGCTTGTTTATGGAAAAGTTGTAGCAACCTTTTTGTTGAGGTTCGTCATTAAAAAATATTCATAAATTTACCACTTGCATATGCATAAATGAAAACTTTCAAAACTTGTAAACTTGTACGGAATATGGTAATACAAAAGTTACTTTTCTTTTTGGGTAAACATTTAAAATTCGACACAAAAAAAAGGAAACTATTGACCAAAATGTTGTTGCCCCTCAATTAATTTTGTGTGTTAGCAGCTGACAAACAACTCAAACTCATTTGCGTTAATTCGAAGCTCATTTATTCACTCAAATCGCTGTTACTACTCGTATAATACAATACAATTGTATGTCATGCCAACAGGCGCCTTCATAAAAGAAACAATTTACAGATGTCTGTGTGTGTGTGTGTGTGTGTGTGTGTGTGTTTCTGGAAAAACAAGGAAAATAACAGAAGAATCCTTTTCCTATTCCTAATTTTATATACATACATATATTTCATATGTGATTGTGAAGTTTTCAGGTATTAAATCTTCAGCTTCAACACTCCTGCCTTTGTGAATGAATGGTCTGTTGGACTGTTGGTCTGTTCTGTCTATTTGATTACAAGGGATGAACAAGCCCGCCCCACTTCACTTCACTAAGCTTCAATGTCTTTGTTAAAGTTTTTGTTTAGTTCGTTTGGTGTTGGAGTTGGAGTTGGTAACCATTTGTCAAATGGCATCACTCGTTTACTTGTTAAACTTCAATAAAAGCAACAGCAAAAAGATGCTAAAGTGTCTACAAAACCAAAACTCAACCACATTATGACGAACTTTTATGCTTCTCCTCGCAATCTCCTCACAACCCCAATATCATCATACACATATGCCATACGAGTATATATGATGGTGTTGGTGTTGTCTATTGTGTTTAACATACTTCGTTCGTTGTTTTTATGAGCGTCAGCTTGGCATACAAAATAGCAAAATACTAAAAGCAAGCAGAGTAGCAGTGGGCATCTCTAACCGCACAGGAAGGCAACCAGAGCCGGACACTCATTCACTCACTTACCCAGTCATTTATTCATACATTCAGTTGCTCAGCCGAATGACATTGACTAGTTTAAGTATATGCGACGTGTCCTGAGTGAGTGTATCGTCCTGTGGCCAACAAATACCACAACTTACCGCAACACGTACACAGGCTGCTGCCAACGTCATTTCAATTCTTGTCTTTAGTCTCACTATCACTTTAATACTCTCTTTCTCTCACTCTTTGCTTACTATTTATTTAAGTATGTGTCTCTGTATCCCCCCCTCTTCTAGTAATTTGTTATTATTCTGATTGCATTCATGGACTTCACATAATTCTCATTATTTTGCAATACTTTCATTGTTCTTAAGCTTTTTTTTCATTTGAATCAATTTAAATTTAAAGTTCCTTTGTTCATGAAAAATAAGTTAAGTTTGCATAAACAAAAATTCCATTAAAAATCGGAAATGTTGTGTCTTCACCAAACATACTTACAATAATACAATATTTCTGTGAAACTCATAATTTTTGGTATTATTCAACGATGAAAACTGTAAATCCATTACTAGACATCATAAACAATATTTCCGTTAACCATAAATTGCTTTTTACAGACAATTTTTTATAATAAATGTTGCAACAAAATTATTACTGCTGATGATGTGATGAGATGAGTTGAAATGAGCTGATGGTATCCTTGTTATGATTGTAGTACAACATGGCAACATAGTCAACACTCAAAAACACAGAAGGACAGAGAGATAGAGAGACCAACAGATAGACCGAGGCACACACAGAATTGAAGATATGTAGTACATAGTAGACCCTTAGTTGATCCTTTAGTGCAATTAAAATAAATTATGATGTGAAGATTTTCGAAAATTAAGAGATTTTTCCTTGTACACAGGAAAAAACTCATAACCAAAAGGGGAGTGAGTGGTGAGATGGAATGAGTTGAATGATTTTTTTGGGGGCCAAGAGAGAATGAAAGTGGGCAGAGAATTACTAGACACGTGAACTATTAACAAGAATGAGAACAAAAACATGCAAACAAAAAAAGATAGACAACGTTTTTTTTAGCGCTCTTACTAAAAAATTATACTCGAACACAAGTGAAATCAACCTTCAAGTTAACCTTCCGGTCTCGGGCGCATGTTGGCGTTCAGCATAAACGAGCATAGCAGCATTTGGTAGCATTGGATTGTTGCAAACAGGAAGTGGCTGATGAAGGCGCGCACCTGCATATACCCACATATGTATATAGATTGCTGCTCATTTAAGCCAAAATGGGTTCTTTTTTTTTTTTTTTGTTTTGTTTTGTTGCTCATGTTCACATTCACATCCTTTGCTAAACACTCATACTCACACACCATCATATTACATGCATGTACCGGGAAAATTCTTATATTAAAGATGGCAGAGTAACAATCAAAAATTCAGGTCATGTGCATGTGAACTCAATTAAGCAGCACATAACTTACAAACCGGATTACAATCATCATCATCATCATCATTATCATCTTCTTCTCATACTCATACTCATACTCGTAATCATCTTCCTTCGTCTCTTTGATCACCACCACGACCACCACCATCACCACCACCATCATCATCATCATCATCAGCAGTAGCAATAGCAAAGGCACGAGTATCAACAAAAGCAGAAGCAGTAACAGCATCAGAATTAGATGGCCAAAGTTAGTAGTACAAAAACCTTTTGTCGACGCATTTTGTATGCAAAGCTGTACTGCTTCAACTTTTTTCATCACCCCTTCCCATCGCCCCTCTTATATTCATTGCTCATCTTCTTTTTCAATCAAAAGAGGCAACTGTCCCAACCTCAAACTCCTGCCATGCCCTGCCCTTTTTTGTTTTCAGTTTACAAGAAAAAGGTCTGCATGACTGACGTATCAAGTTTAATTTCAAAGGCGCCACATGAAAATTTTCCATAGAATTTTCACTTCATCTGCCATCTAAGCAAAAGCAAAAGCAGTAGAGTTGGCAGACAAACAGACAGACAGACAGATTGCCATACCATACAATATATATTGTGGATAAGTTTTGTTGGTTGGCTGGTAACCTTTAGAAGCCGAAGTGCAAAACAATTTGCAGCCATAAATTTTTGGACCCTCAAACATGGCTTTATTGTTGGTTAATAGAAGGTCAAAGGCATGTGGCATGTAGCATGTTGTGGCTCTGCCAGTGGCAGTGGCAAAAGGTAGCAGATGGCATTTGTCGTAGTCGTCGTCGTTGTCGTCGTCGTCTTCGACATTCGTCAGTCGTTCATATCATCATTTGTATTTTGTTGTCGTCGTCGTCGGTTTGGTTTCCGGTTGAAATTTGTTTTGTGCAAAATTTTCACTTGAATAATTAATTGAGCGAACATTGTAC
The DNA here is from genome assembly GCA_035041805.1 of Amiota mariae. Classification (NCBI taxonomy): domain Eukaryota; kingdom Metazoa; phylum Arthropoda; class Insecta; order Diptera; family Drosophilidae; genus Amiota; species Amiota mariae. Next base: position 3,670,855 of record JAWNKV010000348.1, read on the forward strand.
AACGAAGGAACAAATCGAATCGAATGGAATTGAGTCTCTGAATTTGAAACTGATTCTAAGCTTGCAAATGGTGGAGTTAAGCATTTTGGCTTTTTTTTGGGGGGGTAATTCATTGTGGTTTTATAATTTCGGAAGAGAGACCTTTTTTCATTCCATTCCTTTCATTTCATTTTATGTTCATTGGCATTCGGACTTTCGACTTCGCAGTTTATTGATCAGTGAGCATTTTCTTTATTATTTTTCCTGTTATGTAGACCTAAGCTGGGTCGTTGCCCTAAAATATGCTTTTAATTAATAAATATTTTGTTGGGTTCGGTGGAGGTTTTGACTTTGTTTTCCCTTATTTTTTTATTTTTTTCATTTTCATTTATTTTATTTTCATAAAGTTATAAAAAACCCTTCTTCCCTGATTTTTTCAAAAAAGCAGCAGCGGCGGCGGCGCAGATGTTTTACATTTAATTAGCTAAACAAAATCCTTCATTAACAAGTGCAACAATACACGATTTCCCCGATTTTCTCTTTCTATTTTTCAATTTATTTTAATTTTTATTATAATTTTTTTCATTTTCATTTTCATTTCCATTTTGTTTTTACTTTGTCTAAGCTTTAGACAAACACAAAAATGAACTCAACCGCAACTAACCACGGCATATAGCAGCAAAAGCAATCAAAAAATTTATTTTTCCTCATTTTTTTTGTTTGTTTTTTTTACCAAACAATATTAACAACAATAAAATCAAAAGCATACAAAAGAAGCAAAAACCTCCCACACCCCAAGAAACCTTCAATACTCGTTCGTATTCAACATTCAACAACAACATGCCACAAAACATTTGCCTCGTTGCGCTTTTATGTTTGAGGAAATTTTAAGCCGCTTAAAACCGCCTGCCGATGCCGTTAACGTTACCACAACAAAACAAACACAGTTACAACAACAACAACAACAGCAACAGCAACAACAAGAATAGAATTTAAGCCTTCGTGATAAGCATTTAAATAAATTAAAACCCTTTGCTTGCGCTTGCTCTTGTTTGTTATCCTTTACGTCACGCACTCTCGACGCAACGCCACTTGCCAAGCTTTGAACATTGTCGCTTAGACTTTCCACTCACAGTCACAGTTACAGATACTTCTTTATTTAGATACACACTCACTCACACATACACACACAATTACACACACACACACACACACACACACTCATAGACAATAGAACAATTGTTTTGTTGTTGTGGTGGAAAAGGACTTTGTCGCCGGCAGTACTTTCATTCAACCCGCTCTCTCGATCTCCTTTTGAATAATAATAATAATAAAAATGAAAATCGCATAAAGATTTGTCGCTCCCGATAACAAAACATTGCAAAAACTGAAATACCAAGAACAACAACAAGATAAATCCACAAACAAATGAACAAATGCTGAGTTTTTTTAGATGATGACTGAAAAAACAGAGGAAAAAATGAAAAACTATGAGAAAAAGAAAAGAAAAAAAATGGTAAAATCACAAAGCTGCCAACAACATCAATGCATCCCAATTCATTTTCATTTTGTCCTTTAAATAAGAGAAAAAGGAATTGGAATTGGAATTGGAATGAGGAGAGAATATTGTTGTTGCATTGGTTGCGCTTATGTTGCGCCACTAAGTATGCAATAAAAAATTGTATTCGCTTTCAATGACGCGCAACTAATCCGTTGTGCAATTTTTATGCGTTGTGTTGTCCATTGTTGCATTGTGTTTTTTCAATTCAATGTGAATGTATGATACACATGAGTATGTGCGTGTGTTTGTGTGTCGTCTATGTAAGTGCTTAAGCGGCCATTGTTATTTTTGATTGTTGTGTTGTTGTTGACAATCAGTCGCGAGCTTTCGTTTACTGTTATTATTGGTATTGCTGTTACCGTTACTGATGATGATGATGATGATGATGATGATGATGTAGGATACTTTTCATCCTTATTACAAAATTAAAGTGCTTTCCACTTTTCTTGAATTAAACGATTAAATAATTTAAATCTCTTTTTTTTTGCGAAATAAAGTAAATATTTCGAGTGTCGCTCCTTGTTGAGTTACTTTCTAGGTCAGACATTCAACCTCTTCAAATAAACCTCAGCATCATCATCAACAACAACAACAACAACAACAACAAGAATACGAACAAACAACACTAAAAATAATGGAAATGAAAACCAAGTGGAAAATGTGCCTAAAAGTGCATTAAAATAGGGAAAGAAAGGAGAAAAACAAAAGAAATGCAGAGAAGAAGATCAAATTCTCTCACTCACTCAGACTCAGACAAGTTGATGTCATGACAAAAGTAAGCAAACGGCGGCAGTCTGACAAGTGTCCGCCTCCCAAATGACGACGACTGTCGGCAGTAGTCGCAAAATTCCAAGTTGTCTGCTATTGCAGCTAGCAATAGTAACAACATCAGCATTCCTTGCATTTCTTACTTAAATTTCTTGTATTTCTTCTTCTTTGGTTTAATTTTAGTTCAAAATGAAAAACAGAATTTCAACCTCAGCATGCAATGTACTAGTTGAGACTTTCATTAGTGCAGTACACTCACTCACTGCCTAGGCTAACCTATTTTTAAATCTTTTCTTGACAGTCAGTGTAGTTGCACAGTAGTTGCAGTCTCATTGTCTGCTTGCAGTCGTCACGAGTCACGCCCACCACCATGAGGAATACGTACATTTGCTTACCGCTCATTTCCCTTATGGCGCCCACTTCCACTTAAGAATCTTTCTCGCCCATTGCCCTCATGGCTTGCAATTGTTTCAAAGTTCATTGCTCGCAAATACTTACTTACTTACTTAGTATTTGCTGTTCAAAAATAGATATTTCGTTTTGTTGTTCTGTTCTGCTCTGTTCTGTTTTGTTCTCTCTCTCATAACTTTTGATTTTCGTATTTAGTATACGTTGCCTACTTTTAGGCTCAGCTATGATTATTGTTCCTTGCATTCCGTAACCAGTCCATTGAATGAGGAGTGTTAGTGTGTACTGTATTTGCTTGGCTTTTGTTTTCGCCAATTCAACTTATCTTTGCTTGTCTCAGTAATCTTGCTCCCCTTCATGTTCTTCTGTTTTCTTCTTCTTAACTGTCTTTACTGTCTTTAACCGTAAAACTTGCAACATTTCTTTCACTTTTTTATTTGTTCTATTTGTTTGTTGTAACTTGTAAAACTTTACTTGGCTTAAATTGTCATTTGGCGGCCAAAAATAGCAAAAAACCAAAAATAACAAAAAAAAAAAAACAAGCAGAGAATGCGAATGAGAGAAAATAAAAAGTAAGGAAATAATTTTTGCGCCTTTCGCTTGATTTGCGTGAAAGTTTTCGCCTCGTTTGGCCTATTGCCAGCAAAGTTGGTCTTTAGGTTGGTTGCGTTACATTGTACGACGTTGTGTTGCTGTTGGCATCATCGATTTTGTTTAAAACGCGACTTGATAACAAACTAGAAGCCTCTGCTTCTTCTGTTACACTCGCACCTTCTCTGAATGTATCTTATTTAAGAGGTTCTTTGTTCTTCGCTCTTCGTTCTCCATTCTTGTTTTTGTGTTAAACAGTCATCGGCCTTAAGTGCTATTGAGTTGATGAAGAAACTTTTATTGGCATTGTTTTTCTAGTCGTGCTTTTTTACACTTTCCAGATCTTTTCAAGCCTTTTCTTTCTTTTCTTTTACCGTCTTCATCTTCATTCATTTTATTATCTTTCTTTCCTTTTGTCTTTATACACTTTTTCATTTCTTTATTTCGTTAACTGAAATATGTTTAACATTTGGTAGGCATCATCATCATCATCATTTTTTGGGGCATTCGTTGTTTTGTGTTGTGTTGTGTCTGTCTCTCTACAGTTTTGTGGCTCATTTCGTAAAAATGTGATTAACATAAAAGACAACTAAAACTTCATGGTAATACTAAGTACAAAAGAAAAGCGGAAAATCAACAGAGAACAAAACAAAAAAAAAAATAAACGAGCGCCGACTGCCATCATCACTAATTCCAACAAAGCGTGCAATTATCATCCACAATCAACAGAAAAACTTTTTTTTTTTTATTTCTTATTTTGAGGCTTCTCATCCACATTCACAAACATAAAAAAATATTAAGCCGAAATACTACAACCAACAACGACAAAGTTAAGCTCTTCAAAATGATACAAACAAAAGGGAAAGTGTATCTGTGTGTGTGTGTGTGTGTGTGTGTGTGTGTGTGTGTGTGTGTGTGTGTGTGTGTGTGTGTGTGTGTGTGTGTGTTGAATACCATAGAATGAATGAAGGCCATAATGTTTAAAAGGCCTAAACACAGAAAGAGTGAAAGAGAGGAATGAAGAGTGAAGCAGAGAAGCAGAGAAGAGTAGAGTAAACGAATGATCAACGGGCAATGGGCATAAATTCATTATGACAATGCTAACAAAAACAACAACAAAAACAACAACAACAGCAACACAAAGACAACAATAAAAGCCGGAAAAAGGAAAAAGAACGAATGAGCGAACAAAAATACAAAAACTGAACTAAAATCAACACAATCAAATAAAAGGCAAATGCGCAAAATTGTGTAAATATCAAACAAGTCAAATGAGGAAAGGCGGATGGCCTCCTTCCTCCATCCATCCTCCTCTTTCCACATTTAACAAAATATAGTAGGTTTAAGTGAGCTTCAGAGTATCTAGATAAAGTGTAAGGGAAAAGCGCATAATTGGGCATTGGAAATGGGCATGAGAACAGCATAGAACAGCTTAAGTAAGTCAAAATTTCCACAGATGTTTGGATAAAAAGATGACGATGGTGATGACGATGGTGATGGTGGTGGTGGTATTTATTTCGATTGCAGCCAAAATTCCTAAAATGAGGCCTGCATCAGGCGTCGTTGTAGTCGTCTGTGGCAAGTTGTGCATATTAAGTTGTACGTGGCATATGATAATGATCATAATGATAATGATGAAGATGATGACAATAATAATAATGTTGATTATGCTCACACACATTCCCATTGATAATAATGCGGATGCGGATGAGTATGAGGAATGATTATGACGACGATGGCGGAAATCGTGCATGTTGACGCTGATGATGTGCAAAAAGGCAGCGGACGTCAAATCAATTCATATGACAACAACTCATACACACACACAGAAAGTTTTAGTTACATAAATGCATGGGTTTGTTTGTTGTATCACCATGTATCTGTCATGCGATAAAATCGCATAAGACACGCCGCTTGAATTCATCAAAATAGCAAAATCTAAAGCTAACAAAGTTAAATATGACTTGAGGGTGAATTATGCCTTGTATTACAATAATAGAAGGCGATCAACAACGAATAGCCAGTCGAATGGTGATGGAGGGACAGAAAGAAGGACGGGGACCTTTGGTCAAAAAATAGAAAAGAAAAGAAAAGAAAAGGAAAGAAAGAAAATGTTTAACAAAAGCCCTCTATGGCCAAAAGCAAAATAGTCTTAGGTTTATCGTTAGTGCTGCTTCTGTTGCCTTCTGTTGTGTTGTGTTGTGTTGTGTTGTCTTCATCTCACATCTTGGCAGCAGACAAATGAAGTCAATTGGATTTGTGTAGGCGTGCGTACCCAGATAAAGCATCAAAGTAAATTGTTTTAAGCATGAAATATAACTTCAACGATGACACACGCTGTGTTCTGTCTACTTAGATTAGCGTATAGCCATGGAATGGACAGTCCTCCACCACTATTCAGCTCTGCCTTTGCCTCTTCCCATTATCATACACCAACAAAGCATAAAGGAAGCAGTAATGCATGAACATAACCATGAGCAGCATTGAGAGTAGGGTAAGATCTCTGATAAGTCCAATTGTTGTCTATGACTGACTGACTAACTGACTGACTACGATATGATTTTGTGTGGGAGCGGAGTGAAGTGAAGTAAAGTGGTGTGAGTAAGCTTTGCTTTAATGATTATGTAATCTTTGCTTGTCCAGCACAATAACAACTACAACAACTACAATAACAACATTAGCAAGGATGGTTAAATAATTACAACAACAATAAAAGAAAATGATAAACAACAAAACAAAAGTTTTGCTGTCAACAAGCTGCACACTTTACAAAGAGATAGGGAAGGGGAATGATGTTGAGAAATCGTCAGTGAAGAAAGCGAATGAACGAAATGAAATCAGAAAAGTTGTGCATACTTTGAGGCGCTGCCTTGATACAAATGCAAAAAAATTGAATGTCAGGAGAGAGATGAGAGTATGTGTGTGTGTGTGTGTGTGTATGTTGATGTGCAATTTATGCGCAAACTTTTGCCCTTTTTCCTTCTTTTAACTTAACTTTTTTCCTTACTTATTCTTTTTTTTTTTTTTTTACTCTGCTTTGCTTTGCTTGTGCCCATCATTCACCACTCATTTGATGTGCCGCTCGAATTAAACAACTTTCAGTAACAGCAACAGCAACAACTTTCACGAAGATAGAAATCTTTTTTGTTCATTTTATTTTATGTCTATCTCCACCATGAACATCACGAAGAGTAGAGCAATCTGGATGCTTGTTAGCCTCTGTGACTCCTGCCAGCCTCTGCTGCCATCCTGATCCTGATTCATTCGGCAATTTCAACTAGAGGGACATTTGTTCATTTTAGCAATTTCCGGTTGCTCATTCATGCACTCACACACATGAGTGTCTTTAACAACACATGCATACAAGTTATAGTCACACCCACATCATCTAGTACGAGTATGTGTCATCATTCAGTTGAGAGTGGGAAAAGTGTCCAAATCGACATTTCAACATATCAAATGTGAAAGTTCCATCTGTGCCGATCCAAAACCAAAGTAAAACAAATGAAACGAAACGAAAATGAAACGAAATGAAAATGAAAATGAAAAGTTCGACGAAGCGCAACATATATGAAGAAAATAACAACAGCAAAACTAACATAAAATGAAAAAAGTCTAAAAGAAAAAGGAGAAGAAGACGACTGTCGAAATGTAATTTGGGAATATTTGCTGTGGCACTTAAAAAAAGGAGAATAAGAAAGCAGGCAGCCAGGCAGGCAGTAAAGGCATTGACGGCATTGATGGCAAGTTGTAACAGCAGACACAAAATGAAACGCAATCTGTCTGTCTCCGGACTAAGGACTAAATGACGGACAATACAACATGGCCAAGGAGTTGGGACAGGGTCAAGCCCCCAGCTGAGCTGTGAAAATAGACATAAACATGTGTAGAGGTGTCAACGAATTGCCCAACTACAAGGAGGCAAAAAAAAAACGATGACGCTGATGATGGTGATGATGATGATGACGGGGACAAGGACAAGAAGAGGAACAAGTACATGAGGGCAACAACAAGGACAGTCAGTCTCACTGACTGCTGACTGACTATTTTGTGGCAGATTGTGCCAAGTTTTTCTATATATTGTAGTATGGTATCATCTTCTTTTTATTTTCTGTTGTTTTTTTTTTTTTTTTTTTTTGACCAAAAAAACCCCCAATGACTCGTTACGACGACTGCCATGTGAATACGTGTGGATTTCTCTATAGGTCTATGGATAACTGGATGAGGAGGAGTGTGTGCGTCAAATGTCAAATGGATAATTCGTAAAAATGAAAGAAGATGAGCAAATATATCATTTTTCCTAGCTGTCTGTCGACCCATCAACGATGATTGGTTGGAAAAACATTTTTGTGTGCAAATCAAATAGTTAAAACGAAAAGGAAAACAAAAAATGTGGGAAAATAAAAATAAATAAATAAAAAAAAAACTCCCCAAACGAAGCTGTCTCTCTGTCTGTCCGTCTGTCTGTCAGCCGGTCGGTCTGAGTAATTACCTTTTTCTGTCAAATTAGGCTGAAATACTACAGTCAAATTGAAATTGAAATGGAATGGAATGGAAAACATGCATTAAACGTTTTAGCCAAATTTACTTTAATAAGCTTGAAAGCTCAGAAAAAAAAAAAACAAAATTGAAAGAAATTTTCTTTAAACGAAAAATGTAAATTCAAAAAACCAAAAAACAATAATTTTTCCACATTAAAATTACCAAAAAATTATATAGTATTATTTTGTTGTTTTACCAAACCAAAATGCTAAAGGCATTTCCAAAAACTCACAGAAACAGAGATAGAGAATTACGAGTATGAACCAAGAGAGAGAGAGTGGAGGTCGAGAATCGCAAGCATAATTTACGATGAATAAAAAAAAAAAGACAAAAGTAATTAAATTAGTTAACAAAACCAAACCCATAGAAAACTCCCACAATACAAAAAGAGAGCAACCAGCAAGTGAACTACTATTACTACAAGTAACTAGCAATTGGCATAGAGGACATGAAGGACACGCGTACGCCCGCACAATACCAACATCAAAATCATGTTCATCATGGAGAGAGAAGTAAGAAGGGATAAATTAAAATAAGCAAGCAAGCAAGCGAAGTCATTGTCAGTAGAATTTTACATAATTACGCAAAGACAACAACACAGCAAAATGAATGAGAATACAAAAAAAAAAAAAGAAACAAAACGAAACGAAACGAAACAAAACAAAAATGCCAAAAGAATGGAGAGTGAGTGAATACCATGAATTGCCAAAGACACCCGCAGGGCATTCATTTGGAAAATTTACACTTGCACTTTGCGTTCATTTTACCAACGCACACACACACACACACACACACACACACAATTACACAAATATAATACAAACATTCGCACATTTATTTATTTAGCGACGTAAATGTAGCAACATGAAATTTATGAACTCTCAATGAATGTACGAGTATTGGAGATGGCAAAAATGCTACTTAGTAGGAGCAGGAGTCAGTCACAAGCAATGGAATGTGAGATAACGTAACCATACTGAAAGCAGACAGCAAAGGACAATTATAGAACGCACAAGGAACACAAGGACAATGGCTGTGGAAACTTCATTTTGTTGTTTCTATGCTGCTCCGCATCAGCTTTATTATTTGTTCATTCATTCATTCAGTCATTCATTCGTTCGCTCGTTCGTTCGTTCGTTGTTCGTTGACTTTTCCAAATGAAATTACATTAAATATGAAACATTATGCTAATTATTGCTTACTTCATTATGCGACAAGAGCAAGCAAGCAACAAAGTGGCACCAGCAAGCAACAGAACCAGTACCAGGACCAGCACCAGTACCAGTACCACGACCAATACAAAACAAAGGATGTGCAACAAAGAATTGTATAAACGAATGAACGAACGACCAGAATAAAATGCAATGAAACAAAGAAAGAAAAATACTAAATGAAAATGCGTATGCAAAATGCGTCTTCAAATTGAAATTGTTTAATGGAAAATGATGATAATAATAATGATGATGATGATGATGATGATGATAATGGAGAAACAGAATAAAAAACAACACTATCCAAAGGATTGAATTCTCTTTTGCTGAATGTTGGTTGAATAGAAATGAGGAATAAAATGTTAATAATAGAAGAGGAAGTTTTAGTTTGCACATTCACATATGTGGATGCGTGGCATGCATGGTAAATTTTGCCCCCACCTCATCCTCCCCTGGAAGTGCTTGAGTCCTTTGAGTCTAAGTCCTTCTTATATTTTGAATTGAAGTTGAAAAGCTTATCATGACATGCAATTGTCATTTGCAAATTCCATACCCTGCGCCTTTAACTTGAGTGACTCTCCTTATGCATAATTTTATGCAAAATGAAGCTTTTTTTTTTTTTGTTGTAGTAACCCCTTTTAACTTATTGTATATACAATATATACGTATATATTTTTTCACTTCTTCCACCATTTTCCTTCTCACATAAGTATTTGACAAAGCGACAACGTGTTTTGCATACTTAAATGATGGTTAAAGAATAAAAAAATCAAATTTTATTATCCTGAAATAATAAGCACACAACATACTTAGTACACAAATTGAAGAAGCATGGATAAAAAATACACAGTACACAGATAAAATGAAAATAAATTTTCGCGAACTTTTAAACGAACTTAAATTATTACGCAGCAGATGAAAACAAGATGAATTGCCAACATCATCATCTTCACTCTTCACTTTCACATCTTCTTCTTCTTTCTTTCATTCATTCATTCATTCATTCATTCATTCTTTACTTAAGGAACAACAAGCAACCAAGTAATGATATAGCAGAATATATAATATTATACTACTTATATGTAGCTGATGTGATGACGAGGCACATCATCACCCACACACACAAACACACACACATCATACCCGGAGAGAGATTCATACAAATGTAATTTGTTACAATGTTAAAATGTTGCGCAATATGTTTTCATTACGAGTGCAAACTAAAACTCATTTCTGCCAAATTAAACTTGAAAATTTCAAAAAAGCAAACAACGAACACACGAACGAACTATGAAACCAGTAGAAATATTTTAGTAAGGAATGGAAGGAATACTAAATGAAAAAAAGTATAATAAGAATAAGAAGAAATCTACAAAATGAGTTAAAATGAACGCTGGCAGGCATTAAGAATAAGATAGAAACTCATAGTGGGGGAGGGGGGTCGTGGAGACAGATGAAGGTAGTCAGTCAGTCAGACAGATATTAAATCGAATTTTAAATGAAAATAGTAAAAGAAACAAAAAATAGGAAAATAAAAGTAGAATCTCTAATGTGAAAGAAGATAGAAGAAGAACACTGAACTCTCAATTCTCTTGTATCCTAATGTGTTATTAAAAAGCATTTCCGACAAAAGTGTTAGGCGTCATATTGTTAAACATGAGTATTTAATTAGAAAATACAATATTTTCAAGTTTTTGTCAACAGATGTCGACATACGGATGGCATATCTACACTAACACTAACACTAACTCTACGCTACTTTATTCTATTCAACTTTCTACTTACGTATAACCATCATCTACACCTTTTGTTATGAGAATTAGAATGTGAATATGAATATGTAAATGTGTGTGTGTGTGTGTGTGTGACAAAAACTGTTATTTAATTACATTTAAAAATCATCAAACACCATTTTAAAGGTGCCGCGCACACGAAATATTAAAAGAAAAGCATGAAAACATGAAAAAACTTTCTTTCACAGCATAATTGTAGGTGAGAAGTTGACGACTGACTACCACTACAATTTATCAAAACCTTTTATTATTTATACTAACAAACTATAGAGAGAGAGAGAGAGAGAGAGGGTATATAATTATGTTTCTCCAATAATTGAGCTTAAAAAAAAAAACACCTTAAGTGAACACGCAATCATACAGTGATGACCATAAAAACCATTACACCACATTACAACAATGAATCCTTACTTGCTTGCTTGCTTTCACAACTAACGAGTTGCCATTGTCTAAATATCCTTTTTTTAGTGGATGACATTGTGTGTGTTTATTTATACAAAACATATAAAAGGATTATTAACAAATCAGTGATTCAGAAATTGTCAACTGCAGAAAGTCAGAAACTCAGAAGAAAAAAAAGAAAACGAAACTTCTTACTTTGATCTCGAATTTATGAAATTAACCCTTAAGTGCAGTCAGTTGCGTGACATTAGACGTCAGCTGCCAGCTGCCAATGTCAAAGTTCCTTTTAAAAAACCTTCCGCTACCCACTCTTCACACCATTCCTCCATTCCATTTGATTCCTTTCCTTTCCGTTCTTGTCACTTGGCATTTGACTTGACGCGACAAAGTGCCAACTCAACGGAAACGGATGTAAAGAATTTTGTTCTTCCATTCAATCGCTTGCTTGTTCACTTTTGATTTTATGTTATGACAGATTCACAAATACTCGTAATAATAATAATAATAATGATGATGATAATGGTGATGGTGATGGTGATGATGATGATGATCTCCATTAAGTAAATCAATAAATTATTAAAGAATCAAAGCCTAAAATAAGAAATATTAGAATAAAAAAGCAATCACGCAAAATGACTTTGATGCTCATTGACAAACTCACTCACTGACTGCACAACTGAATAATAGAAAAATGAAGAAAAGGTATTTAAGTTACGATAAGAATCTTTAGCCAATTTTAACCAAAGCAGTGACTTTTTCGATAATTGATTGCCCTGACTGATTGTTAGTTGGTTGGTTGGTTGGTTGGTTGGTTGGTTAGTTGGTTCTCTTCTTACACTTCAATGGGTTTTCTGTTTGGTTGGTTTGTTGGTTCGCTTCGCTTCGATTGTGAGTTTTTGTTTAACTTGTGGTCATTCTAATTGGTGTTTGCATATGGTTTACCAGGGTTTATTGTAGTAGTTAGCGTGTGTATCTGACGCGTGTGTGTGTGTGTGTGTTTGTGTGCTTAGCCTACGCAAAACAAATAAAGCCCAAAAAAGCTTGTCCAATTACAACAAAATACTACATGGTTGTATACATATATCACATGATAAAGGCGATGGATGACGACGTACCCATAGACAAATAATGCGATAGAATGACCACCGACCGACCACACAGAGCCTGCTGACCATCATTATTATCATTATCATCATCATTATCATCATTGATGATGATGGCTCAACGGCGCGTATCTGTGTTTGCTCATTAAATGCTTCAAGGAAGAAGACGTTCAACGTTTGTTCATTGAATCGTTCAGCCTGACTGGCAATTAGCAAAAATATTGCTAAAGTTTGCGAAAAATTCAACAAAATGTTGCCATCACACACACAAGAAGACAAGACGACCAAAAAGCATGGGATAAGGGAATTATAGTCAATATAATTGAACGGAGACTGGGCTGGGCACACAAGACAGACTCATTTGCGTGAACTTAATGAGGCTGTCGAAGTTAAGTTCTTTTGGCTTAGCTTCTTACTATGTACTATACTTTCTGTGTTTAGTGTTTCATGTCATGACGACGAGCATTAAAGCAATGAATTCGAATGTGGAGTGGCAACGAGTGGCATCAACATGAAGTGTCGGATGCTGTTACTTAGTAATAGTGAAAACAACAATATTTTCTTAACACCATCAGTAGCAACAGCACCAACAATATAATATTATTTCTTCTCAATGTGTTGGCTGTCGAAAGTTATTAACGAAGCAACACAATATTCTTTCTACAATTCTAAGAATAAAATTCCGAAAAAACCAAAAAGCTGATTACAACAGCAAATAAAGTGCAAGTAGACAAACCAACAACTAAACAAACAAATAGATGGACAGACAGTGAGATACAAATATGTAAAGACATATAGATAGAGTATCTAACTACAAAGTATTGTAACATATGAATTTAGTGATATTATGTAGAGACATGAATGTGTGCAGCAGCCAATAATCCACGATGGGCAAAACTTTTAGTCGTCTAACGAAAAAAAAACAAAAAAAAAAAAAAAACACAAAATAAAAACATGAAGAAAACAAGAAAAAGGAGCTTAGAATGCTTAATGTAGCGCCCTGTCATAGCCAAATCCCATAAGCGAAAAACTAAAATGCGCTCATCCAGACAAACAGACAGACAGTTGGACAGTCTTTTGGATTTGGTCGTCGTCGTCTATGGCATATGGAAGTTTTGGTGCTTCATGTCAATATAGAAAGAAATATCGAAAGGACAAAACAACATATTTTTCTTAATATTTACCAGATACACAGATGCACACACACACACACACACACACACACACAGATCCAAATCCATAGATGCGCACAAGAGCAACAAAATATTGTCGACATCTACTACTATGGTTGGTACTCGTAGTAATGAGTGATAGTGATGTGCGACTTTGTAACTTTCTGTTACCATTTTGTTTTGCTTTCTTTCTTTCTTTTTTACTACGAGTAGTTTAGTTTTTCATTTAATTTTTTTTATTTTCATAGTAATAGCAAATATGTAGTAGCACTATACTTTTTCCTCTATGGGGGGCGTTAAACTCATACATCACTTGAGCGTACATTGTACGTTTTCATATAAATCATGCAAGTGTGTGTGTTCATTCGCGTGTGCACACGAGTATGTATTTGTTCAACTAAATATATTTATGCAGTGGACGAAGAAAACTCATGGCTCATACAATACTCTTCAATTCTTATACCATGCCACGCCATGCCACGCCTTTGCATTTGTAGATCGTCAACACTTCCGTTATAAACGCCCATTTTTAGCGCTTGTTTTGGCTCCTCACAAGAAGCTTTCTAGCTAGTTGTCGGTGTTGTTGATGTTGTTGTCGGTGTTGTTGTTGATGACGACAACGACACTTCACTCAGCATGCATGCAATGTATGTCAAGAGTTGCCAATAGCAACGAAAAACTATATAGCTAAAATAATGGCTATGAAAATAGTGAAAATCTGCTATACTAAAAAATAAATACACATTCACATGTATCTCAGTATCTTATTTTGTAATATTATTGTATACATGTGTGTGTGTGTGAGTGAGTGTGAGTGAGTTTATCTTCTTGGCAGCTATTTCGATTTCTTCACTAACTTCACAGCGTCCGTTGCCTTCACTTGTCATGCCTGTGGTTGCTGCTGATAGAAAAATTTCTTTATTTATTTTCCTATCATGCGATTTTTTTATGTCTTGCGATTTTGTTGGCGCTTGATTTGTTCTGTTCGCCTTCGTTCGTTCATTGCGATTCGCGTGCATTATTGGCTTGACATAAGGAGATACAACAGCAAATTTATACTACATACTTATGTATCTACCATCTTATTTGTGTATATGTGGATGTGTGTGTGTGTGTGTGTGTTTATTACATTTGTCGCTGTCGTTCGCTTTCATTCATTCGTTGTGAACTTCAATAAATTATTTTATTGCGACATTTATGCTGTTGGTTTATGAATTTGTTGACGGATATATTGAAAGTTTTCTCAGACTACTCACAGTCATTCATTCACTCACCCACCCACTATCTTTGTCAGTTTACAGCTGCTAGTGACTGACTAGTGGCTTCCTTCAATTTCTTCTTGTCTTCTGTCTTATTCTGAATGTGTTTGTTCATGTATCTACTACTATGAGTTTGTAACTCCACATGTACGAGTATCTGTCATAACGCATTTATACTTTGAGTGCGTTCTTAGAGCAAATTGCAAATGACTCGTTAAATTTGTTGATGTGTTAAGAGATGATGATGATGATGATGATGATGATGATTACGACGACTTTTATCTTCAATACACACACCCACACACACACACACACACACTCTTTCTCTATATTATGTTTCATGGTCTTACATTTGTTACTACTTCTTTTTTTGACTTTTATGTGATTAGTTTTTTGATATAAAAAAGTTTTTGCACGCAAAATTCTATGATGATAAACATAAAACATTTGAAATTCCCAACAAATATACTTACTATTCACAAATATCTATCTATAATACTTCTTGATATTGTATTATGACAGAAGTCATACATTATTAATGCCTTATTTATTTTATTTCCGACTTAAAAGAGATGAAGATAGAAGTAGAAGAAGTCAAGTGAGTCATTTGCTAAAATTCTAAGAAATGTAAAATGTGAAATTGATGAAAATTTAAATTATTCAAAATCAAATTTAAAGCAAATTAAGCTTTTCCATCTATTCAAAGATGCTTAAAATAAAATGCTTTTCACACACACATCCTCATCGCATCACATCACATCACATCACATCACATTCACTTAGATACGAGTAAAGCTCCAAATTACCACAAATTGCAAAAGCCAAAGGCAAAAATATAAGCAAAATGTGTGCTAAAACTCACTTATCAAACGAGTGAGTAATGGAATGAATGAGGAATTGACTGACTGAATGAATGAATATGGAAATAGGAAAGAGGGGTGAGCAATTTCCGTAGACAATTTTCGATTCGATTTTTTGCACTGAAACATCAAAATGTTGTCATAAAAATTGGCCAAACGCCGGCGCCGCTCTAAACGTTTATTGTTCAAACAAAACAAAACAAAACAAAACAAAACAAAAGTACAAAATAAAAAGGAAGCAGCAAGATGAATAATAAAACAATAATGGTGATGATGATGATGCTGATGATGCTGATGATGATGAGCACTTCTTCAGAAAAAATATGGAAAATAATAAAAATATGTATTAGCGCCATTTACGCACGTCTCCTCAATGAGTCGTCGTTGTTGTCGTCGTTGTTGTTGTAGTCATTGTGGTTGTGGTCTTCCAGGCGTGGCAGGGCATGGCATGGCGTGGCTGTTGTCATCATCAACAGATCGTGTGAACACATGTTAGTTGTTGGTTGGTTTTTGGTTGGCAATGGAGAAGAAGGCATATTTTGTGTAACGCATGTCATATTTGATTGATGCCACGCAGCAGGCGTGCTAAGCAAACACACATTCATCCTCAACCTGAGAATGTTTCATAGTTACGTCCACATGCAAAGTTACACTCGGGACGATGCCGCAAGGTAGACTTTGATACCAAAAAACAAAAAAAACAAAAAAAAAAACAAAAGGAAAGGAAAGGAAATAAACAAATTTTGATAGTCAAAATAACATGGGGCATTGCCAATTTTTAGCACACACACACAAACACACAAACAACAAACAAAATGCATATTAGCCCGTTAAGCGTGAGGTGTTTGTGATAATTTTGTGGATTTTTTAGACTACAATAAATTTTGTTTCTATGCCAATACAAATAAAAATAAAATCGACATTGGAAAAGTTTTTGAAAATCAAATAAAAAGTATTTTTTCATTTTTACAAATTTTGTATTTTATTTATAATCAACTGGGATCATTTTTTTTCTTTAGTTTATTTTCAACACTTTCCCCTTCTATCAAACTCTATTATCCTTTTTATGTTGTTTGCATGTATGTGTGTGTGTGTGTGTGTGTGTGTGTGTGTGTGTGTGTGTGTAAATTTTGTTAACAGTTTTATTGCCGCCTTGTTTTTGGCAATTTCGGTGGCACGAGAATTTACAACTATTTTATGTGTGTTTGTGTTCGTGTTTGTGTTTGTGTTCGTGTTCGTGTTTGCGTTTATTTCTTTGTATGCCATAAGCGGTAAATATTTGTCTACATCCATGAAGCTTTTACAGCTGCTAAGCGTCACATACTTTGAGGCGCCGCCAACACCCAACACTTTTACATAATTTATGCCTGCTTTTGCCATATGAAAATTAGAAATGGAAAACATCAACTTAGTTGCTGCCGCCACCCCCCACCACTTCTACTAAAAACATTAGTTTCCCCCTTTTGTTGTTGGGGTCGTTCGTTGTCTTTTCGCGGGGAAAATATATTCTAGAAATTGTTTAGCCTACTTTTGTGGGCCAACAACACTCAAACGTCATGTTTAAAGTTTTGAATTAAATTGAATTAAATTAATAATACTTAGTACTAACAATCAATAGTAGTTTAGCAAACACCTTAACCTCCATTAAGCTCCATTAACCATTATCATTTATTGTTCCAACAAAAAAGTAAATTCATAATCAATCAAATAAATTTCAATATATCAATCGAGACGCTCATTTAGTTTTATGATCTGCCTACTAAGTAGTAAACGAGTTAATCAATCAAACAAACCCCTTTAGTAAAATAAACATTTGCAAAACTGACCACAAAAACCATTAACAACCAAAACTCACACACTATCACACGCTTATCAGTTGAACCTGTCTTACCATCACAACACCCATTATCATCATCATCATCATCATTATCATCATCATATAATATAATCAAATAATCATTATCTTAGTAATCACCAACACCACCACCACCAACACCACCACCGCCACCACCACCACCTTAAACATTATCTAATCAACACCGCCTTACTTCCATAATTCACCATCATCATCATCATCACATTGATGGCTAACCACATGCATCTCTTTCTCATGCTCCTACATTTTATTGTTGTATCTTTAACCATTCTTCCTTCCTTCTGTGCGCCAATTCATTCACTTACTTACTCACCCACTCACTCACATTACCATAGAAGTCATAACCAAATAAACACCTCACCTCCTCCTTTTTCTTCTTCTTCTTCTTCTTCTTCTGCATATATAAATTTAAATGTAAATCATGCAAAATTGTAGAAAAAAAAGAAACAAAAAGAAGAAGATGAGATAAACTAGAAAGAAGAAAGAAAGAAAGAAAGAAAGAACCAAAAAACAATCTCTTTATTGCATTGCATACTCTTTGCAGGATGGACAACGTGGTCATTTAGAAGGTCTAGCATCCGTTTATTGTGAGTTGTTAATGGCTCCCTTTGGAGATATTTTAAGTGCTTTAGAAATCGCTAGACAAGCGGCTTGGTCTGAGCGTAGTCCACTGAATCCTGCCGGCGGCAGCGGCAGCAGCGGTGGCAGTGGCAGCGGCGTAAGTGGCATCATTGCCGCTCAACGTCATCATGGACATCGCGGTCATTCAATTCACGGCGCCGGTTTGCCCAATAGTCATAGTCAGCCAATTTATGTGCCAGGAAAATACTCGGTATGTATCTTAACCACAACAACATTTTGATAAGAAACCAACAAAGAAAAATCCCAGAAAAAAATATTTATATTTCACACAACACAACAAATTGATGGATAACAAAACAACATCTAACTAACTAAACTAACACAACAGTTGCCAAAAAGGCCTCTCATATTTATAGTATATACAATATAAATTACTCTTTATATACACACAAAATATATATATTTTATTTATTTATTGGTGATGGTGTTGATAATGTAGTGAGATCAAATTCCTAGTTCCCTCATCCAAAACACGAGACCCCAAAACTAACTCAGAACTTTAACCAAAGATGAAGAAACCAAATATTGGCAACCTAAATTTAACCCTTGAATATACTTAATTTATTAAAAAGAAAACAAAAACCCTACTAAGGAATCAAATACTCATACTTGCAGCACTTGACTGACTTAGGTTTCAAATTTAAAGGATATTCTTTCCTCTTTATCTGTTTGCATGTTGCATGTTTTCATTTTTAATTTAAGACTTTCTTTTTCCACTATCAAATATTCCAATATTCCTTTCTGATTCATTCCTCTTATACGTATAAACAAATAAATAAATTTATCCATTTATTATTTCTAAATGTTTCTCATCTCCTGCTCCTCCTCCTCCGTAGCCTTCCAGTTGTCTCTCAGACAAAGAAGAAGATGAAATTTATGGTTTTGGTTATGGTGTCTTTGCGCCGCGTGTTGCACGTGGCACACTCACACAACAACAACAGTTGTTGCAACAACAGACACTGCAACAACAGCAAAGCATACAACAGCAACAACAACAACAACAGCAGCAGCAGCAGCAACAGCAACAACCAATAGTGCCAGGACAACCAACACCATCGCAACAAATACAGCAGCAACAGCAACAACAACAACAATTGCAAGCCCATCATCAAACACTCCCGCCAAATGCCGCACATTTAAATTTTGTGCAACAAAAGTAAGTTTGCCTCACTAAAATAATAATAAAAGACAAAATAATAGTAAATGAATAAATTTGTTTGTTTATCTTTTCAGTTGTTTAAGTCCACGATCAGCATATTTCTATGAATTTCCACCGAGTGCAGGTAAATCATTTTTACGAGTATTTTAATGTTCATTCACTTTACTGCAACAAACAACTTTAATATTCTTTTATTTATGTGTTTCCATTCTTCCAATAGAACGAGAAACCAAAAAACGTACAACATTGGCACGTCTTCTGAAAGGTTTAAAGACCGTGAATCGTCGAGATCGAAATCAACAGGCAGCAGCACAAGTGAGAGTAAGATTTTTTTTTTTTTTTCATTTATATCTAAGTAGTACAAGATGTGATGGAGATCCCAAGTTGAGTTAAAGATAAATTATTTTGATGATTTTCTTATCTAAAGTTTAAATTCTTATTGGAAGAAGAAGATATTAGTCCTCGTTTACAAAGTGACCCTTTGCAATAAGTAAAACTTAAATTCTCATTGAAGAGAATGGCAAAAATATATGCAAGAAGGTTAGGACTCCTTCTTACTGAAGGACCTTTTAAAGATCTATCAGAAGAAGAACTCAAATAATAGTACGAGTATCATCCATAAATAAATTGATGCTCACCCAATTGTTGTTTTTTTGCCTTATGGCTTTTATAGCTTTCACCAAACTGAAAAAGAATAATTTGCCAACTTCTTTCTTTTATGCTTTTCTAAAATATTTTTGTGTCTTTTGGGTTTTTCGTTATTTTTTCTTTGCTCACAAAACCTACACAAAGATAATCGGACAGACAGACAGACGGACAGACGGACAGACGGACAGACGGACACATACCAATCAAACCGCTCTCATGAACATATCCTTTTATGGCCGCATACAAATTGTTCATGCGCAACTTCATCTTTGTCTTCATCTTCATCTTGTTCTTGTTCTGTTCCGTTCTGTTCTTGTTCTGTTCTAAGCTGTCTTTGCCTGATAGAATTTTCCAGCATCTTCCAAATAAACTACAACAATTCTTGGAATTTTTTTGCAAAGTAGAAATTACGTTTCTTCTTTTCTTATTTTTTATGGTTTTAGTGCGCCAGTGAGAATGCTCGCTTCACTATGCTTCATTCTCTCTACTGTACTTAATCTTAACCCTGGGGACATGTAAATTTTTATGCCAGAACCCGTTGCCGTTTGACTCGTTCTCAAGTCATTCCGAACAATGCCCCGCAGCATATTTGGCAAAGGTTAAAAGCGCGCGGTCTGCCTCATTCACCTCTTTGATGAGTCTCTTTTCCATCAGAAACTGTGTTTCTCTGTCTGTCTTTCTGTCTGTCTATCTGTTTGCTGGTGATAAACAAGCGCACACACAAAGGATTCATTCAGGACAATACACTATACGCCTTTGATTAGAGAGTAAAACATACAAACTGATAGACAGTTAAAAAAAAAGAAAGAAAGTACTACATGTGTAAGTGTAGAAAGAGCGAGCGAGAGAGAGATAGAGAGTAACCTTTAGGGAGTATTTCTTTTGCTTCTATTTTATCGTTTGTTTTTTTTTTTTCTTCTTTGGAAGTCACTTGAACTCTTCCGCCTACTAACATAAGTAAGCATTGGACCTTGAGATGAAGGGTAACTCTACTCTACTCAACTGACATTACTTAAGACACGACAATCAAGACAATCAGAGAAGAGAGAAGTGTAGGCAAAGCAAGACAAGTCAAGACATTTGCCATGTTGTAAAGTACGAAGATTGTTTTGGCAATGAAACTGCGGCCGAGATAACTGTAAACAAACATAACCAGCAAATAGGAAAAGAACAGAAGAGAAGAGAAGAGCAGATGGAGGAGATGGAGGAGATGGAAACGAAGAGTTGGCCTAAGATGCTGAAGGTGAAGAAAGGACAGACGCGACTCATAAATAAGCAAAGACATGCATAAATTTTAGACATAAAAACAAGCAAAAGAAAAGAAAAGAAAAGAAAAAAATAAAAATAAAAATAAATAATAAAAAGAATGAGGGCAAAATGTGAAAGGGGCACAAATGAAAGAAAGCTGTAAAAAGGCGGCATGGTTGGGGCAAGTAAACATGGAAAACAAAAAGAAAAATCAGTAAATTGTAGGGCGATGAAAGGCAGCAGGAAAATACGCGTGCAGAAACAGAATGGAATGGAAGCGCAAGTAAAAGATAAGCGCAGGAAATGACTAAGGATATGCGTCTAAGTAGTGGCATCCTTTTTTCCTTTTCCCTCCATTTTATTATTATACGTACATTTTTTTTGTGCGTCGTCAATCGGGTTTACCGTTGTCCCCCATTTTATTCCATGGAAGCAACAACGTTGATGAATTTTTCAAAATATAATTAAAAAGGTCTCACCTGGTTGTATTTTTTTATTTTTCGGATCTTTTCTTTTCTGTTCTGTTCTGTTCTGTTTTGTTCTGTTCAGTTCTGTTTCCATCCAACTTTGGGTTTCATTACCTTCTGATTTGTTATTTATGATAAGACAACAAACGCATTAGAGGCCAAAGGCTTTGATGATGGCCATAAAATATACATTCAACAACGTGCATCATTACGGGTTTGTTATAGCATAGAATTTACTTTCTTAGCTCACCTTCACCTTCACCATCTTCATCACCATCCACCAGATGATGCTAGTGCTGCTGATACTGATGATGATGATGATGATGATGATGGTGATGGTGATGGTGCTGCTCCTACTTGAGAAGGTTATTAATTAAAAATTAAAACAATGTTGAATGATGAAAGGTGTGAAATGTATAAAATGGCGAAATAAGAACCAACCAAGAACTAAGAAAAATGGCTTTCTTGCTTTTTCGTTCGTTTCCTATTACAATGTGTAAGAATAATAAATGCACAAGAAATGAAGTTAGCCAAGCTGATAAGGCACGTAGTATTAGTATTAGGATTTCCTTTCCTTTTCTTTCCTTTCCTTTTTTTTTTTTTTTTTTTTTGGGTTTACTCAATCAATTTAAAGAGTGTGAAAATAAGGTTGATGATTTATAAGAGAGAATAATAAATTCCTTATTACAAAAAAGAAAAATTGATTTAAATTTACTCATTTAAAGGATTATTTTTCTAATTTTTATCATAGGCAGCCAATGAACGACTTCGGCACTTTCAGACCTTAAATGGTGCAAACAATCAACAGCCAAGCTTTGAAGAGACAATCCATAGGGTAAGTACAATAGTTTTCATATTCATACTTAATGAAAATATTTGTCAGTGGACTCCCATAAGTATGCAACATTATAATAATTTGTATGCCAGCAGTTCAAGCAACTTGAAAATAATCATAGTAACTTTGCAATTTGTTAAGGAAAAATTGAGGAAGAATTGCATTCTATATCCACATTCTCTCACTCACTGATTCATTCATTCATTCATTCACTCACTCACTGTGTCACTTACATTACATGTGACGTATACGTAATGCAAAGCAAAATGTTTAAGTCACATAAACAGCAGGCAGACATGCAAACATAATAATAATATGATGATGATGAGGAGGAGTATAACTATGAGTTCTAGTATGTTGCATAAATATTTATAATAGCAATATGACACTATAACAACAACAAAAAGAAATAACAAAAATAATGTTATAACATAAACTGAAATGCAAGAAAATTCCTTGTTTTTTCCTTTGATGCATTTAAATGGAATTTTTAAACAAGTTTTCTTGTTTCATTTTTTTGTTTATTATTTTTCCCCTCTGTTTACTTCAACTAAGAACCGCATAATGACATTTATTCATTTATTTATTCTACAAAAAACAAAAAAAAACAAAAAAATGAAAATGGAAAAATGGTAAAAAAAAAAATAGAGTGAATGAAGGAAAGAAAGATGTAAAAAAATGTTATTAAACTAAACCCAGTCACACGCATTCATACATTCATTCATTCATTCATTTATTCATAATGAAAACAGTAATAGCAAAAACTATTGAACTTTATTTAAAATGGTGCAATAACAACAACAACAGCAATTACAACTATAGGAATTCAGGATCATAATGATGATATTGATGATGATGATGATAGAAAAACAACAAACAACAACAGAAATAACAACAATTCTCATGCATGCAACATTTAAAAGTTCATTGCCGTCGACATTCATTATTAATGACACCAACAGCAACAGCAACAACAATAACAACTATATAACAAGTATAATAAGGCAAAAAAAAAGAAAACAGAAAGAATTAAAGAAACGATAGAAAGCAAGTGGAGAAAGAAGAGATAAAGCAAGTGCAGAGTGCAATTCATTTTTCTCTTCAGTGCAGTTGAGTGAAGTGGAGTAGAGTAGAGTAGAGGAGCAGCAGTAAAGGCTCCTCAAAGCAACAGTGCCAGGTGCAATGTTTCATTTTGTTGTTATTGTTGTTGATATACAAATGCATATATATATTTTAACATATATCTACATGTGCATATATTATGCATGCATGCAACACAACAATAACATAGCATAAATGCTGCAACTAAAGTTTTCTGTTGTAGAAGAAAACCATTTAAAACACAACAAAAAATAATACATATTGTATATTTTGTTTTCTATTTTCTTTATACTTTGGCACGCAGTTATGCCTGTCTATGTGTCTATATCTCCATCTATATATCTGTCTGTCTGTCTGTCTGTCTATCTATCTGTCTATATGTACTATATAGAGATATCTGTGTGTGTGTGTGTGTGTTTGTTGTTGCCTGCTGCTTAAAAGTAGATTGCATTGCGTGTAAAAAACTTTGTTATTATAAAGCACTTTGCTGTTGGCATTTTGTCGCCAAACAATTTTAATGTTGCTGTTGCTGCTGCTGCTGCTTCTCCTTCTGTTTGAACAACTTTTTCTTCTTGTTGTTGTTATTGCACTCTCTTCTTTGGCAAAAATTTTAAATAAACTTTATTATTATTATTTTTGTTGTTGTTAGTTTTGCTGTTGCTGTTGCTATTGCTATTACTCGTACTGTTGTCATTTGCTGCTGCAATGCTGATGATGCCACCTTGCCTCTTTAACTAAATTGTCTAGTGACACTTTTATAAAAACTTTCACACAATATAGTAACAACATCAACAGCAGCAACAGCAAGAAGAACAACAATCAAAATATCTTCTTCTTAAGTTGAGCGAGTACAAGCACAAGCATCCTATAGACTTATGTTTGTTGTCCTTGCTAATGTTGCTGTTGTTGCTATTGGTGTTGTTGTTCTGTTAGTGGCTCCTTATAAAAAATATACCTTTGCTTATTGATGTTGCTGCTGCTGTTGATATTGTTGCTGCTAGTTTTATTATGAGTCCAATGAGAGAAATAACAAAACATTTTGCATACTTGTGGGTGTTCTTCTTATATTAAACTTGTTTTATGCATAAATTTTATACAACAACAACAACGATAAAGACTTATTTGACTTAAGTCCAAAGATGAATTTTTTCCAAGAAAAAAAAAAAATTTCAAAGAAAATCACTACAAAAAATATTTCATAATATTCTTTTTCCCGTTTTTCTCTTCTTTTTTCCTTTAGTTAAAAGTACAAGAAGCGATGCGTAAAAAGGAAAAATTTCAACGTGAACATGAAGAGGTAAGTGAAAGTATTAAAAATATGAATAAATAAAAGTACCTAACTTAGTTGTTTGTAGTTGGGTTGAGGATAAAGAAAAAAAGGTTAAATTAAATATAAAATACTTCATTTTAACATATACGAGACAGGACAGTAAATATCATAGAAAGAAAGACTTTTGTTTATAAATAGATTTTTTAAATATTTCAAAATAATTGCAGACATGTTGTTCTTGAGAAGTTCAATTTTTTTGACATATGGAGACTTCAACCGAGTGATACAAAACTTACAGATTTTATTTATCAATTTGTTATGTATCTTTCAAAATGATAAGAGAAAGGAAAAAGATATTAGGAAGTTCTTAACGCAATTAGTTGGCATAACATGGACATGGATAATTTAGTTCATTTCAATATATAAACTCATTCGAAAGTATTATAACAGAGAGTTTTTTAAAGGCAAATAAAAGGCAACAAAGTTTATGTTGATCATTCAAACCTTTGATACGCTGCCTCCAAGAATTAAGGCGATTATCCACTTAGGTTAGGTTAGACAGGCGAATACATGCGATTTCACCCAGAAACCTTGCGGCCCATTGTTGGTGCAGGATATGAAATTGGGGTAAGCGTCTGACAGTAAAGCCAACCTGAAGATTCCACGAACAGAGCGAGGTCTCCTAGTGCCAACTTTGTTGAACTGCCGAATTCCTCAAAGAAGGAATTCCCGAGAATACGGCTACGTCTTCTGAGAAGAGCAAGGCAGTCACAGAGGAGAAATTGAACACTCTTTGATTCTGATTTGAGCCATCATCCAAATCCTTTTCTCATGAAAGTGTAAGAGCTCGGTGATCCGTTTTGGTTGGTAGCAAGGCCATAGAGTCCTAGCAACTATACAACCAGGCTCATTCATCCACCTACTGTCTGCTAACTCCATCATATAGCTTCAAGTCTTGATGGAACTTAAACCCTTATACAATACAATAACAATTGGTTTTGAATCAAGGGAGGGAAACCAAAGAAAGGCTCAAATTGAATTGTATCAACAACAAACGAACTATGAACTTTAATAGATTCTTAAAAGAAAAACAACTTTTTATTACAAATGATCATGACAATTATCGTGTGTTTTCAATGAATTTCCTTTTCCATAGGTTTGTTTATTTCAAAATAATAATACGCATACGACATGTTGAGCAATTAAATAAATTTCAAATTCTTTGATAACCCAAAGGTATTTTATTGCCTTAAACCAACTGTGAATATTTTAAAAAAATATAAAAACATTAAATGAACATTTTATTTACATAAAATCTTCTTTATTTTATTATTATTGTTTTTATTGTTATTATTATTCTTGTTATTACTGTTGTTGCTGTTATTCTTATTGTTGGTGATGATGATGATGATGATGATGGCGGTATATTTGTTTTTATTTGCACAAAAGCAGATCAAATAAGAAAATCAAAACTACTCTTGAAATAATTGTATAAAAATAAATATAAAATTTTATAGTTTTAACCACAAGCAAAATAATATAAAATAAAATTAAATAAACAATTTACACACACACACACACACACACACATACACATATACACAAACTATAAAATATATGGATAAAATGGATAAAATGTTAGAAAATATTTCACTTTCGCTTGCTTGCAAAAACATAAAATTTATGTGGATTTAAATACCTGAAGTGCCAGTAAATTCCATTGAAATGAAAGTAAATGGAAAAATATTCACTTAGAAGCAAAAAAAAAAAACACAAGACAAAAGGAGGAAGAATGCTTGAATGAAGAGAAGAAGTAGGAGAAACCTATTAGAATGTATAAAACAGCAATTATTTTTAACCAAAAAATGACAAACTTAAGCAACAAACAAACGAGCAAACAAACCAACAAACATCAACAGCAGCAGCAGCATCAGCAAGGACTCTTATATAAAAGACAAGACAACTAAAAAAGGATAAATCAGTGAGAAAGATAGGAGAAGAGTAAAGAGAGGTAAAGAAAGCAAGTGAATGAGAGAACGAGCAAGCGACCGAGCATAAACCTTGCAATGACAAAGTTTATTATGCATGAAGAAATGCTGAAGAATATACAATAAAAAAAAATATAAAAATAATAATAAAAATAAGGAAAAATAATAGAGAAAAAGATGTAAAACAGAAATAGAAAACCAAGAAAATTAAAAAAAAAAAAAAGGAAAAACTGGAAAATATTTTATAAGAAAAATAATAACAAACAACAACAAGAACAACAACAACAAGAAGATGAGAAGATTTTTGAGTAAAATATTTGTGTGTTTATTTTGCATATTGTTTGTTGTCTTTGTTTTGTTGCTGTTGCTGTTGCTGTTGTTGTTGTTGTTGTTGTGTGCTTTTAGGCGAAGAGCATAATTTGTGCATGTAAACAGAAACAATACAATCAAACACACAGAGACACATGAATAGAAGGACATGTTTTTCTAATTGTAATTGCACTTGTGTCTTACTCTAAGTGTCTCTCGTATTTGTATGTGTGAATACTTCATCAACATTCAGATCCACAGCACCTGCATCACCAGCATCAGCATCAGTATGAACATTAGAATCTGCTGCTGCTCATATCCGTTTTTTGCTTATTTTCACTTACTATTTGCTTGCTCCTATTTTTATGCTATGAATTCTTAAATTGTTGTTGCGCAACAGCAGCACTTTGTGCAGCATAAAGTTGTTGCTGCTGTTGCTGCTGCTGCTGTTCGCTGCCATCATTTCATCAAATATTTATGCTTCATACAAATGAGTTGAATAAAGTTTCATGTCGCTAACCAAGTCAAAAGTCTCTCCATCTCTCCATCTGTCTGTCTGTCGGTTTGTCTTTTGTCTTTTACTTCATTTGTTTGTGCTTGTGTTTGTTTTGTTTTATTCATTTTATTTGTTTGTTTGTTTGTTTGCTTTAGCACTAATTATGCGAAAGGTGATTGTCCTGGTGAAATTTTATTTTTTGTTATTATTACTATTATTGTTGTTATTTGTATTTTTCGGTGGTCTTTCTTTTTTGCCTGCCTTGTAATAAATTTCAATTTACCCTTAGAAAAGTCAATTTCATGTATAAATATTTAATTCACCTTAGGTTTTTATTTCTACTACTACTTATTTTGTACATGTTTTTGTCCTAACTGACGACAAAGTGAAACTCGTAGAGTCTGAGAGAATTAAGGGAGGAGATGGAGAATAAAAAAAAAATAGTCTGAAAATACAATTTGAATGCATTTTTAATGTGCGCATAAAAGCTTTTAGCTAATTTTGTGCCACGCTTTGTTGCTGTTGAGCGCATGCAATGTCCCTGGCATGATTTTCCAACCAACAGCAGCAATAACAACAACAACAACAACAATAAGATAATAACAGAAAGAAACAAAACCGAAAATGAAATGCTTTAGTGTGGAAAAAGCCAACTATTGTACAATACATAGAACTGCTGTGGAGCAACAATCGACAATGCTGTCGACAGTAAATCTTCAAAGGCACTCACAGTCACACACAGTCACACACACACAGATAGACAATCACATATACAAACAAACATATACATATAGAGTATGCATATATAGCAAATTAGAATTCAGCACACATTTAGCCATTAGGTTGCATGCCGCATTTTTAGCAATTTTACTGTGTGACTCCAGGATTCATTCACCAACAGCAACAGCAACAGTAGTAGCAGCTCTTGAGTATTTTGCTCCTGGTCCTGTTTCTATTTCTATTTCTGCTTTTGTTATTGTTGCTTTTGCTGATGCTTCTACACTAAACTGTTTTAGTTTTCAAATGGAATTTTGTAATTTTAACGCTTTTTATTGTCCTGGACTGGTTCACTTCGTTCATTTGGTTGCTGCTTGCTTTCTATGATTTTGCAGCCTTCAGGCATCGACATACGCCCTTTCATTTCTTTTTTTGTGATGATATTTCTCTTAGTTTTAGTTTGAGGCAAGGTTTTGATGTTCATGTTGATGCTGATGTTGAGTTTAGTTGAGTTTATTTTTTTCAAGAGTAACAACTAATAAGTCACAAACAAAACTAACCGAGTGTATGAGTGAGTGAGTGTCGTCGTCTGTCACTGTTTGGTGACAACAGTCACGTAAAATCTCAAAAGCAAAGTCATTTTGCAAAAGTACATACAAGAAGACTCCTTAAACTGAGCAACAACGACAACAATAAATGAGACAAAAACGTACGTTTTCGAGTTCATAAATAGACAAAATAACTTAGTAAAATCTAAAGTAAAATCTCCATTGACAGTGAGACAGTGAATGACTAAAAGTGAATGCAATGAAATTTTATTTAATTTTAATAATCATTTTTCTTACTTTTCTCATCTTTTTATTGTAGATATTGCGAGACATACGACAAGGTTTAATGCAAATGAGTCGTGGAGAAGGCAGAATGGGTAAGTTTAAATAAAGAATAAGTAATAATAATTGTAGTAGTAGTAGTAGTAGTAGTAGGAGTTTCACAATATTTCACAACTATGATGATGATGATGATGATGATGATTATGATGATGATGATGATGTTGATGATGAATAACAAAACATAAAAAAAGTTGAAAAGAAAAAATTAAAAATCTAACAAAAATATTCTTTGAAATAAAAGAGAAAAATATTATAATCATGCAATGTCTGCATTTTGGAGTGAAATGTGCAAGTGAGCATGAAATCTTATGTCCGTTTCCGTCATTTATTTCATACATATGCTAACCAACACACACACACACACACACATATACACATACATATGTGTATGTTTGTATGTGAATGAATTTTGTGCGTCAGCTGCAGTTTAGTGTTGCAAGAAAGTGAGCAACCCAAGCCAAGCCAAGCCAAACCAAGGCAGCAAGCAAGGAAGCAATTGTAACAATGAAATAAAAACTCAGATGAACAAAGTCAGTGTTGTCGTTGTCGTTGTCGTTTGTTGCAAGTGGAAAATTTTTATTTTATTTCAGCTGCTTGTGCAACGATGCGTTTAATAATATAACATTTCATGCTGTTGTTGCTGTTGTTCTTGTTGCATACTTTTCGGCAACAAAAAACCAGACAACGACAACGAATCTCATTGCGCTTGAGCCATGAACATGAACCTTCTGTCAGCAGACAACAGTGCAGCAGACAACATCAGCGGCATCATCGGCATCAGCATCAGCATATGTTCCGAGACAACTTAAAAATGGAAAAAAAAAATATTAAATCCTTTCTTTTTTTATATAAAATTTTGACTTTACTTTAACTCTTTTTTTTTCTTACTTCTTTGCAGCAGCACAACCCTTTGTCGATGACACTTATATGTATGATGATGCGTTGCGTGGACCACATTATGCTGTGAGCGCTCTTCATCATCAAGGACACTGGTACGATGAGCCACCGTATGAAAGCGATCCCGACGATTTCCTTATGGCTGGCATCAATGGAGGACCAGCAGCAACGATACAGGTAAGCAAGAGCAAGAGTCCTTTATTTACTGAAGAAAATTTCCCTTAAAGTAAGCAATATATTTTACTTAAAGTTGCAAACACATAAATTGTCACTTATTGAAGTTTTTGATACCATGAAATTTGAAGCAATCAAAATTCAACTGATGGAAGACTTAACACCCATGCCACTTATCAGTATTAAACTGAAGTGAGATGAACAATGTCAATGTGAATGCGATGTGGTGTGGTGTGATGGTTGGGGCTTGTGTCTTTCGATTGGAGGAGCAGCATCTTTGTCGATGCCTTGAAGCGTTTTGCAAATAGAAATCAATTTTTGAATTCTTACGCAACCATCGAAGAATCATCATCATCACCATTACCATTTCCATTGCCATTGGAATTATCATTGCATTTGCGTTGTCGTCATCTTTGCAGTTAATCTATCTGAAGACAACATTCAGTCTCATTCGCTATCATCATCGTCATCATCATCATCATCATCATCATTTTGTAGTATTGTATCTGCGGCGTTACTGAGTTGCGCCCACTTGCAAAGTATATCGCGTTGCGTTTGTATTTCTTTCATATTCAAAAGAAGTAGTTACAGACTCTGTCGATATCTTTGCATTGGATTCTGATTCTTAGTATTTTCTTTTCGCTTGCTTTATTTAAGAACTTGTTCCTCCATTCGGTTACGCCTCGTTGAATTGAAAGCAGACATCTTCACTCAATAACCAAACGAAAACCAAAAAGTATCTACAACTTTGATTTCTCTATGGATTTTTTGCCTTTGCCTTTGCCTTTGCCTTTGCCTTGCCAGTGTCTCTTTGTTGGTTTGCTAAGGAATAGACGGAACGGACTCATACCAAGACACCAGCACCATCAACTGATAGATGGGGATGTCTACTTTCTCCTCCTCCTACTTCTATTATTATTCTTTCTATTTTCTTTCCTTGTTTTTTTTTTTTTTTTTTGTATTTTCTTTATTAAATTATACGCTGAATATATTTCAACTTGTGCATTGATTTCTTTCGATTTCGTTTTCTATTTTTCTTTTCCATTTCGTTTTTTCCTTTTTTTTTTTTTTTTTGTTACTTTTCAATTTGAGTTTTCCTTTTCTCCTCCTTTGATGATGCTGCTGCGACTACAGTTGCGGCTGTTGCCTTTCGCAGTCTCGTCGTCGAACTTACTTTATTTTTATTGACATCAAAAAGGGCATAATTCTTGTTGACTTCGAACTTGCCTTTTGGATTTCCGGGTCTGGCCGCCAGCTCTCCTTGATTTCACTTACTTACATCTTCGTTGTCGTTTTCTTTGTTGGCAGCACTTCCTTTTGCGCATAATTTTGTCATAAGTTGCGCTTTTGTCAGTACATTAGTGGTTTCACAAATGCTAAAATTTGTTTTTCCTCAACTCAACTTAACTTTGAATAGAATAGAATTGTAGAATAGAATAAAGATTCGTCTCGTCTCGTCTTGAGTTGACTTGACTTGACTTGGCTTGAGTTGACTTGAGTTGACTAGAGTTTCAAGTTAACTTCAGTCGTTTCATTCAATCGATTCCGATTCCTTTACTCAATCACTTACTAAGTTGATCCTTAAGGAATCTAACAGCGGAATACTTTCAATTTATGTTTCACTTTGATGTCAAATTTACGCTATAAAATAATAAGAACCCAAAGAGTACTAAACCAAAACGAAGATGAAAAAGTCAAAAAGTTTGCGGTTGCCTTGCGTAAATATTGAAAATACTAAAATGCCATTGGATGATGATTCTTCAAATTGATTCGATTCGATTCGATACGTTTCAATTGGTTTCTTCTTAGTCTTTTTTCTTAAGAATTATCGTCATCATCATCATCATCATCATCGTAATTCCTTCATCAAACCATCATTAATACATCATTCCATCCATCATTCATTCACTGATTCTTGTGAATTGCTACTACTACTAAAAGGTTAAACATTGTCGATTGTTGTTACAAAGTTTGTTGATTTAATGCGCGAATTGAGTTAAGTTCACTGACTTGAACTCTCCCACTCTTTCTCTCTCCCATACTACAAATATGTATAGTATTTGCAGTGCTGCCACATTTTGTAATGTAATCTTACTGCATACTTTGTTTTGTAATGCCACCAAATTTTAATGGCAATTATGTATGCAAAGCCAAGCAAAGAAGCAACTTTTCAATTAAAGCTCAACTTAATTTTTCATAAATTTAACAATTCAATTTCCGCGCCCCAAAAAAAAAAACAAACCAAACCAAACCAAACCAAAACAGAACAGAACAGAAAAAACCAAAAACCCCGAAAAGAAAAACTTTGCAATTTCCGCTTGCCAAAAACCCAAAAAATCCCGTGAAAAATTCAAAAAACAAAAAACCTCAACAATTCTATAAACATATAAACTCTTATCAAAACATTTACTTAGTAAGAGGATGAGTAGTAGAAGGATAAATAGCCGCCGCAGAAGAAGGCCATCCAAATCGAAAACAACATTGAAACATTGAAACATTAAAACAACTACAACATCAAATTTTATAACTTTGTTAATTTTTCATAATTTTCATACCGCAACGACGCATTGCGCTTTTGGTCCTTATTTCCCTTTTCAAAGGAGAGAGAGAGAGTATTGTGTGTGTGTACTCGATTCATTCAACCACCTTATAACAAAAAAAAAAACATTCTAATAATAACAACAACAACAATAGCAACAACAATGAAAACTCCGAAAAGTTGAAGTAGTAGCAGAAGAAGCTATTGCTATTGCGCCACTTGAAGTGAAGTTCTTCTCTCTAATTCATGTTTCTTTCTATCTTATTTTCATGCTTTTTCCATTTCTTTATATTTTGCAGGGTGGACGTGTACGTTTTGTGAATCGTGAGAGTACGGGCGTAATTTCATTAAGATCTGCCGGAGATATTTCACTGCCACAACGTGGACCACCTCGACGGGGTCTTATCGTGCCGCAACAGCCGCCAAATCCACCGACAATAATACCGCTAACACATGCCAGGTAAGTCTTCCTTCCTCCATTACTTTCTCTTCTTACTGTAACTGTTACTATTACTATTACTTTTCCTTTCAAACTTTTATATTCATTCATTCATTCATTCATTCTTATGTTTATTTGTTGCTATATTTTGGTATTTGTATTTGGGTTCAGTTCACTTTGGTTCGGTTGGGTTGGATTTCATGTATATCGCATAAATAATAAATGCTGGGATTGAAAGCTCAAGTAAGAAAGGCGCTGAAAAGTATCTGCAGCAATGAGGATTGCTGATTGTGTAACCTAAAGGAACTTGAACTTTTGCAATTTGGCCATGACTAAAAAAAAAAAAAGAGAAAAAAAAAGTGTTCTGATGTTCTGGGCTAAGCTTAACTTGTATTTATTGCTATAAATTCCTTGTGGGATGAGGTTATGTGGTGTAGTGTGGGGTAAAAGGATCAAATCTTTTTGGTATGTTTGTGCAAATAGAATAAACAATTTTAAAGTAGCAGCAGCAGCAGCAACAACATTAAATTTTAACTTTGTTGCAATAAAATATTATAAATAACAAAAAGACTAAATCTCAGGCCCCTGGAGGCAACTCATTCTCCTCTCTCTCTCTCTCTCTCTCTCTCTCTCTCTCAATACACACATTTTCATTTGCAACAATTGGTTTAATAAATATATCGACAAGCAATACACATAATTTAACTTCTTTTTAACCTAGTAAAGCAAAAAAAAACCTTCTTAACCAGAATGAAGAAGGAATCCTTTGTGAATGTGAAAGATACAAATACAGAATGAGAAGTAAATGGAAGGGGGGAGAAAAGGATTCAAAAAAGGTCAAAAATTACGCATTGAACTATAAAAATGTGCCACTAATGTGCATTAAACCGTAAAAAGGCAAACATTTAACTTTACTAATAGAAGTTGCCAACCGGACATAACAAAAGGACACTCACACACTCACACCCACACACACACACACACATACGGATTTAGTCAAGTCATTCCTTAAGGAACTTCCGCTGTCTTTGACCAATCAAATGATTCTAGTAAAACCAAAATTTATATGTCAATTTATTTATTATACGATGAGTATACGAAAGGTGTTTAGAAGAATAAAAGATACCAAAAATAGATAGAAAATTTGAAAGAAGAAATGAAGGAATGCTCTTGAAAGGTAGAAAAGGATTGTTTCCGACACACACACACACACACACACACACACACACACACACACACACACACACACACACAGAGAGTGAGTGAGTGAAGTTATGCACTTCATTATTGTTGTTATCAATCGAAAGCAGACAACACTAACTAACAATAAAAAGAAACACAATGATGATAAACCAACCGACAGACGACACTTTCGACCTAAGTCAGTGGAAGGGAGGAGGGAGGAAGGGAAGGGAAGGCTAGCTGACTAACTGACTAACTGACTGACGAACTGATTGAAAAGAAGATTGGAAACGATTGTCTCTCTATATGTTTGAGACTGAGACACAACTCTAGTATAAGAATCTATAGCCAGATTTATATTTTATAGAGAAGGAGGAGGAGAAGATGAAAGTAGGTGAGAGTGGAATAGTTTAGGTAGACAGTTGAGTGCTTTATTGTTGTCAGGCAACCACAACCAAAGGAAAATACGTACAAAAGAGGAAACAACAACCACAAAATCCATTGAAGCGCAAGTCATCAATTTCATATTATTACGCACTCAAAGCTGCTGCTGCTGCTGCTGTCCACCGATTTACCAACCAACAACCAATTGACCGACCTCACTTTGCTCTCGAGTTCGAGTTTTTTCTTGCCAGGTCTCAGCAGCCACTAACTGACAGAGACACGTCAGTCAGATAAGAGAATAGAATAGAATAGAACACAGCACAATATAACAAAATTGATGACTGAGAGAAGGTGGTGAACACAACACAAGATACAAATAAAGAAATCGAGAAAGAAACAGTAAAAATGCCAAATGGTAGCCAAACTAATAATAAGAAAAAGAAAAAGAAAAGAAAAGAAACTCACTCAATACAATAATAGTCAACACTTGAACACTTGACGAAGAAATGCTTTTGTCCATCACTGTCAGTCAGTCAGTCACGCACGTATGAATGGACAAACGTACTTACGTACGAATGCACACCCACGTCCACATTCACTCACTCACTCACTCACTCACTCACGCACAGGAAGTCATTGTCATTGTAGTTTTTTTTTTTTTTTTGAAAGAGCTTTAAGGGCCTTTGTTGGTGGTTATATTATTGCAGAGATATAGATACAAGTTCAAGTAGAAGTAGAAATATCTAAAGGTGTAAAGGATGAATGAAAATTAATGAGGAAGAGGTCAATCAATCGTTCAACCTTTTTCCACACGTACGCACGCACAACAAATACCAATACCAATGCCAATATATACAATTACTAACAGTTAGTGAAAGATGATAATAATAATAATAATAATACTAATACTTATAAAAGAAGAGAATGAAAGAAAGAAAAGGTAAATTCGAAATTGAAGAAGACGTGCGAAAATAAAGTATACGCCCCGCATGACCACAAGGTTGTTTTTTTCTTTTTGTTCTTTTTTTTGTGTTTTCATAAAGAAGAATGAATGTTAGAAAAATTGTTAATTTGTTAAAGTATCTTTGAGTTTATAATAATATAATAATTATCATTTTGTTTCTTATTCATTTGCAGATCACATGATCGTGAAAGTGGTGATTATGCTGGCTCAATTTCAGATCTACAAAGTGTTACCTCACGTCTCAGTACAGTTTCGGTAAGTATAAGAGAATGGAAGTAAGAAGGGAAGAAAGGAAGAAAGGAAGTAAGAAGGAAAGTAGTTTATCATAGATTGGGTTGTAGCAAACTATTATATAAGGAAAATCCTTTTCAATGATTGTATGTATGTATGTATGTTTGTCTGTGTCATCATTGCCATCGTCCAAATTGATTAAGTGCACTTTGACAACAAACTTTGGGCAAATAATTTCGCCTAGAACGACATCATCATCATCATCATCGTCGTAATCATCATCATCATCGTCATCAATGTCGTCTAGTTCTACTAGTTCTAGTATTGTATCTGGTGTACTAAAACCAAACTGAACAAGATGCAAAAAGAAAAAGAGAATAGAAAAAGAATAGAGGAATGGTGGAATGGTGGAAGGGAGGAAGGGAGGGTGTTAGGAAGGAGTTAGAAGTTGAAGAAGAAGAAGAAGAAGAAAAAAATGGTTTTTGTCGTAAAAGCTTTTTACAAAAGTTTTGATTTTGCAGCGTTTCTTCTATGTGTACTTTACACTTTTTTGGCCATGGTCCGAACATAGTCTGACGACAAACGCAAAATACAAAATCGAATACTAGACTACTAACTACAACAACCAGTGAAAATAAGAAGAAAATAGTCATCGTTGAGGACATCGAACATCGAATTGGAATACTTAGTCGCACTTAAGCCCAACTTTTGCAAATAGTAGTAGTAGAACTGCGAAACGAAACGAAGCAAACGAACTCAATTCAACTCAACTAGATGCAATTCAATGCGATTCAATTCACTTGTCACTGTGTGCGTGTGTGTGTGTGTTGTTTGCCTGAATTTGTGACTTTGAAAAAGTTAGTTCTATTGAGTTCAGTTCAGTTCAGTTCGGCTCGGTTCAGTTCAGTACATTTTCATTTCATTTTAGTTAGTTAGATTCAGTCAGTTTAATTTAGTACAAGTTTGCCATGCACTTTTAACAACAAAATCCAAACCCCAACTACTTCAACTTCAACTTCCACATCCACTGACTCTGACTCTGACTGTGATTCTGATTCTATCATACTGTGTATGTACGAGTAGTGTATTCTTTTTTTTTTTTTAAGCAATCCTTTTTCTCATTCTTCGTTTCATTGTAGATTGGCACAAACAATTGTACGGCACGTTATCGTACATTGAGCGGTGGCATTGGTGAATCGCCATCACTATCGCCAAGTCCTTCATCCGATTACGAGGATATCGGTGCAACGCGTGGCCTACCACCAAGTCTGGCAGCCGCGAAGGGCAAGAAGAATGGTATGCCGCACAAGGTGAACATCATCAGTCAAAAGGCAACGGTGCATCATGTAAGTTAATTAAAGTCTCTCCTATCTTACCTTGTTATTTTACTTTGTCATCCTCATCCTCATCCTCATCCATATCCTCTTCCCACTTCCTACTTCTGAGTGAGAGAGATTTTGATGTGGTTCGTTGTTGAATGTGACAAAAGATTTCAAAAAAAAAAAAAAAAAAAAAGAGATGAGAAGAGAAGAGAAGGATGAGAGAATAGTAAGAGAAATGGCAATGGCAATACATGTGTTGCCCATTTCAAATGCAATTTCTAATCCAATGCAAATCTTCATTCGAAATCAAAAAAGTTTCCAATTGCTGTTTTGGTTTCAGATTCTGATTTCTGGGTTTGAATTCTGCAATCTGCAAATAAACACACAAATCTCCCTCTCTCTCTCTCTCTCTCTCTCTCTCATTCGGCTTATGTGTATCTAAGTCTGTTTGTCTGTTTCTCTGGCAATGCAACTTTAGATTGACTCTTAGCCATTTCGTCATTATTGATTTGAGCCATTTTAAGCCGCCTTGTTTACAACTTAAATCTGCTTTGGTCCTTGCATTGGTCAAACTGCAATACAAAAATCTAATTAGCTTTGGTTTTGGTTTTAGAGCAACAACCAAACAACCAACCAACTATGGTGATCATTTATACGCCTGATTTGTCTTCACTTGACTTCATTTCATTTGAGTTAACTTGACTTGACTTGACTTGGCTTGGATTATCTGAACTACAATTTACCAGTTAGCAGCCAAAGCCAAAAAAATGTTGCTGCTTAAAGGGTTTTTAACAATTTTTTTTTTATTTTGTTTTGCTTTGTTTTGTTCAAATTCTATCAACACTTTTAGACTTTGACTAGAAAAGGCATAAAAATGCATTAGATGAAGATGATGGTGATGATGGTGATGATGGTGATGACTCCCATCTTTCATTACCATTTGGTGTCTTCTTCAACCAACTTCAATTGCCATTTTGTGAATGCACTCTAAATGCAAATGCCAGTTTAATGAGTTTTCATGCACTTTTATCTTGTTTTGGCGGATTGGAAATGGAAACTCCAATGTGATGCGATGGTGTGTTTAAGGGTAGTTGTTGGTTAGTTGTTCGTTTGTGTTCTGTTGTGTTCTGTTGTGTTCTGTTGTGTTGTGTTGTGTTGGTTGAGACAAAGGCTGCATGCGCAGACAGACTTTCTGTAGTAAGTAAAAAAAAATGAAAGTTCATTTTGACTTTGAAAAAATTCTTTTGGTTTAGGCAAACTTTTTATTTATGTAATATACGTTTATCTGTTGTTGTTGTTGTTGTTGTTGTTGTTGGTGCTTTTGCTTTAATGGCTTTTTGTTCTCTGTGCTCATCTCGGTTGTCGGTGCCATTTTCTGTGTGTGTGTGAGTGTGTGAAACAGAGAATCGAATAGTTGAAGAGGGAAAAGGGAGTAGGGAGTAGGGAGAGCAACAACTTTGATGTTTTGCTTTATTGTGGCGCGTTTGCGGGTTAAACAAAGCTCAAACAAATGCAGGAGGTAGTTAAGAATGATGATGATGATGCAGGAAAAACAAAGCAGCAACTAAATTTAAAGTTAGTTAACAAGTTTTTAAAGGAATTTTCTCTTTTTTCTTTTTTTTTTTCTATACTAATGTTTACTTTCACTGACCACCATTTTTTGTTTATTTCACTTTACATGAAATGAGGAAAATTTAAATTGAGCATGAACTATTTTTCGTTTAAGGATTTGTGTCCTCCTGTCAAACTCTCTCACTCTCGCTCTCTCTCCTTACTATAATATACTCTATTACTACTACTATTGTATATTATTGACTATGAACAATGCTTTTGTGCTTCTCGACTATTTTAACTTTTTATAAAATAATTTTAACTAATATAACTTTTATTATTATTTCTATCTGTTTTTCTTATGCTGCTGATGCTATTACAATGCTTCTGGATAACCTCATCAACAACAACAACAACACCACCAATAACAACAACTGTGAACGCCTTAATGTATGCTATGTTTATATCGAAAACAACTGCCAACAAAACAACTTTCACTATTACCGAAAATCTCCATATTCTCCATGCTTTGGTTGGCCTCGACTGGCAGTCAAGCGATATGCGCAGCTCACCAAAGGATATTGCCGCATTTAATGAGAACGGCCGAAACTTTGTTGCCACAAAAGAGACTTCAAGGGATTTCAGCAATTCCCAAGATAATACCGACCATGGCAGCATGAGCGATCAGGCCTTTGCCTGTTCCGCCAGTTCGGTTGAAAGTTTACCCAGCGCTTCCGGTTCGAGTAAGTTGAGATGTTTTTTGTTTTTTGGAAATCCCCTAAAGAGTTTGAATTGGTTTGAGTCAAATCGAGGCAAAGCGAGGCGAAGCGATGCGATGCGAGTCGATTCCAGTCAAGTTGAGTTGAGTTGAGTTGAGTTGTGTTGATGTTTATTTATCCTTATGTTTTGTTCACTCGTTTATTTTATTTAGATTTTACTCTCTTTTCTTTCTATTTTTGTTTTTTTTTTTTTCTTTCCTGGTTAACATTGCAAACATTTCTAGACATTTGCTGCTGCAACCAAGTGCATATTGGTCTATTAACAGTTGGTTTTTTGTGTTCATATTCGTTTCTATTTTTATTATTTATATATTCTATCAACAACAACAATAACAACAACAACTAGAGGCAACAATAACTTGAAAATTTTCCAAACTTAATGAATTTTTAATGCACTTTTGAAATGAGAAAGTTTACTTTTTGCACCCTTTGGTAATCAGTCGATTTATGCCATGCTATGCCACCACAATGCATCCCCCATTGGATGGAATCATGCAACAACACTAAGAAATAAAATGAAAAAAAAAAAAGAAGGCAATGGTGAAGGCGAAGAGTATCAACATCAACAATGTCTGCATTACTTCATCTTCTTGTTTTATACTATGACCAAATGCAAGTCAACCAGCAAGCAAGAAAGCAAGCAACAACTGCAATTGCTTCTAGTGAATCCAAGGGGATTCCAAGGGTGATGAGGATGGTGGTGGTGATGCGTAAGGGGGGCATGTGGTATAATTGCAAGTAAAGAGGAAAAGCTTTGGCTCTGTTTTAATGAACAAAAGTTTGACTACATCCATGTACAATATTCGCAAATTCTCAAGTAAATAAAAAAACCAAAAGAAAAAAAGAAAAAGAAAAGGAAAAAAGTCCAATCTACTTGTACTAACAAAAACTCCCAAAAAAAAAAAAAACATATTTATAGAACGAACAACAAGATGATGGCACAAGGATAAAGGCAAACGAAGCGACTAGTAAATGTTCCTCCTGCTGCTCTTGCAGAGAGAGTGAGTAGAATTGTGGTTGTTTCAGTGGCTGTGTCAGTGGCAGTGGCAGTGAAAGTGGTGGTGATGGCAGCACATAGTATTAGGTAGAACTAACAAAAATTGTTCTTCTTGTGGCACAAAGGACACAAAGCAAGGATTAGCATGCTTTCTAAACTTGCAAAGTGCATATTTGAATATTTCTCGTAAGCGCAAAAATATTTGAAAAGTTTTTAATTAACCAAATGCCAACAGAAGAGCAACACATCGAACGAACGACGACATCAAACTGAAGTAGCAGCTTGAACTTCATTGACTGCCGCCAGTCTTATGTTTGAGGAAGGCAGGCCTCTTGAGATAGGATTAAGTTTTATGATACTGAGGACCACCTTCAGTACATATTATTATTATTATTATTATTATTATTGTATTTACTATACCACGTACTATATTGTACAATATACCTTAGGTTGATGCTTCAAAATGACAAAGTGATGATTCATTTTTGAATTAAACTATTTCCCTTATAAACTTTGATGTCAATTTACAAGTTCCAAAACTTCATTAGTATTACTTATAAATAATAAACTAAAGGGATAATTTTGAAACTTCTTCTTACTCTTGACTAATGAAAGTAGAGCCTTACAAACAGACTCTGGTTTTCTCTAATCATTGTCATCCTTCCCCATTATCATCATATTGAAGTCAATTGCCTCTCACTTAATAAGTAGTAGTTGTGGGCAATGATTACCACAATTGATAATCAACATTAGCATTTGATAACAAAAACAATACATAGTTCGTAATGTGATTTGTTTTGTGATTATAAAATTACTCATAACATCTACTCGTACAGTTTTGTATTCATTGGTTCAAAAATGTCATTAAACTTATAATGTGATTGATATTGTGTTATATGAATAAAAAGTCTCCGCTGTTTTTTTTTTTTTTACATTTTCGAATAAAAATTTTCTTTCTTCAAAATCAATTTCAATTAGTAAAACATATTGGTCATTATTATCTATGACCTTTTGCCATTTTCCGGGTAGCTTCATAATTCCATCGGTGTAGAACTTCTATGGTTTTCAGTAAAAAAATTGGCCAAGCGACTCTTCGGTCGTCCAATTTTGTACCATGAAGAGAGTTTTGCAGAGACTGAAACAAATTGTAGTCAGAGGGTGCAAGGTCCGAACTAAATGGTGGATGAAGCAAAACTTCCCAACCAAGCTCCGTCAATTTGTTCCGGGTCATCAAAGATGTGTGTGGCCTAGCATTGTCATGATGGAAGACAACTTCCTTTCTATAGGCCAATTCTGGTCACTGTTTCTTGATTGTTTCTTTCAAACGGTCGATTTGTGCCCAGTAGATGACCGAAATTTCCGTTTCGCCACATTGTAGTAGCTCATAATAGACAATTCCCTTCCATTCCCACCAAACACTCAACATAACCTTGTTTGCCGTCAATCCAGGCTTTGAAGTCATTTGTGGAACGTCATCGGTCTTTGCACTTGATTACATGCATTGGATATTCTCGTATTTAATCCATTTCTCATTGCCCGTAATGATTCGCTTCAAAAATGGTTTCATTTCGTTACGTTTCAACAGCATTTCACTGATAATTATTCGATCAATTAAATTTCTTTGAGTTAATTCATGTGACACCCAAACATTGAGCTTTTTTGATTAGCCTGCTCTTTTTTTAGATGATTCCAAACTGTCATATGGTTGATGTTTAGTGCCTCCGCTATCTCCTGACAGATTAGTGTTGCCGGATCTATGGACACCAACACAATCTAGTGGCAAAAAACCGCGAAGACTTTTTATATGACCCAATATATTTATTGCCAGAATTTTCAAGAAATTGATGATGAATTCCTTAATAAAAAATATGAAAATATTCAATGAGGACACATGCATTGATTAATTGATTAAAATGATTACAAAAAAACATCAGCCATCAGAGAGCCAAAGAAATAACATTCAATAAGAATAAGAATTAAGTATGTAAATTTCTTGGGTCTTCATTCTAAGTAATGTTTTCAGAATTTAATGAAGACTGAATGTGAAGATTTGTTTTGGCATAAATTCTACACTAACATAGATGCAATTTGTATTTTTACTTGTGCTCTTTTCTGCTGTTGTTGTGCCAACTGTTGTGGTATCAACTTTAGCATCTCATAAATGATGATGAGCTTAACTTGCACATCAACATTCAAACACTTAATGGTAAAACTATAAATAACTTTAATGAAGATTAAATTAACTTGTAGAAATTGTATTTAAATTTGTATAACTTAAACTTACTGGAATCCTCTTTTTGGTTTTTGCTACTCTTTTGCAGGCACACAGGCGCTTGTCCGTCCCGGCAGTCCACATAGTTCCATCTCCACGGAGGATCGTGGTACATCGTTAGCGCCCATTTGCAAAGCCAAAGCACTTGTCGATAGCATGCCAAATCCTTACGATAAGGAAGCACTTAAATTTAAGGTAAGCAGAACACACAACTAACACAACACACAACAATGACAAAGACAAAGACAAAGACAGATGAGTCGAGTCGAGTTGAGTCGAGTTTTTTGTTTTTTTTTTTTTTGATAAAAACTACACAAACGTATAAATTCTATGCTCTTTCCTATATTCATTTTTTTTTTCATGCTAACAGAAAGGAGAGATTATCGAGGTGTTGTCCATGAATGCATCCGGCATCTGGAAGGGTCGTTGCCATGGACGCATGGGACACTTTAAGTTCATTAATGTCGAAGTATTGCCCGAGCAACGCATGAAGACTTCAAGTAGCAAAACTTTGGCATCATCAGGCATTGGTGGCATGGGTGGCATGGGTAGCATGGGTAGCATGGGTGGCATGGGTGGCATCGGAGCCAATGGTGGACGTATGCCAGCCGGAAGTGGGGTTGTCGGTGGCAATGGACCTAACTCTGTTGAGGATTTACTCTTTCGCATTGGCCTCAAAGAATATACGTCGGTCTTCGTACTTAATGGGTAAGCGGCTTTGCGAAATTAAGTGATATATCTAATACAGTTTTTATTAACTCCAGAATACTTACTTTCAATTGCTGCATTACAGATACGAAGACCTGGAACTGTTCAAAGAGCTTGAACCCGCCGACCTGGATTACCTGGGCATTGTGAATCAGGAGCATCGTGCCAAACTATTGACAGCAGTGCAGCTTCTGCATGACATTGAATGTGAGTATCATCATCTCATGATGAAACCCTTTTGCATAGAACTGCAACAAACATCTCTCCAGTAAATCCTTTAACAATGAAATTTTTGTCAACACCCCACAACCAAACCCTCGCCATCAAATCAACAAATCATCAAACACAAACACTTCGCACACTTACAGCTACAAATTTCATCCCAACAGGCTCGGATGGTGACATTGCTGGCTCAAGTTCAGAAAACGATGAGGCACGTCTCAACAACATCAATACTAAGCATGGCATTTCGCCCTTCGGTCGACGACATTTTCCACGAGACTCCGGTTGCTATGAAGGTTCGCCAGTGCCATCCACCCAGACGCTTACTGCTACCATTCACTCGAGTCATGAATCGAATAGTTTGGACGATGTTGTCTCCAAATGCAGCAGTGAGATCATGAAGCGAGTCGAGAGCGCACGTCGACAAAAGGATAATCCCTTTAAGGCCACGTTGCCAGCACGCGTAGGCAAGAAGTCATTTCTCGGTGGTGGAGGTGGCAATGGCATCGGCATCGGTCTGATGGGCGATGATACGCTTACACGTGGTGGTCTCAGTGAGAAGTCAAGTGACTCAGGG
The DNA here is from genome assembly GCA_035041805.1 of Amiota mariae. NCBI lineage: Eukaryota > Metazoa > Arthropoda > Insecta > Diptera > Drosophilidae > Amiota > Amiota mariae. The sequence continues at coordinate 3,715,388 of JAWNKV010000348.1, forward strand.
GTTAGTAGTAGTTCACTATCGTCGGGTCCATTGAAGAGCAGCACTTAACATTTACCAACCATACTTGCCCATGAGTTGCTACTCGGTGTCGGTCTGGGCAGCAACGGAGGCGGCGGCGGCATTAGCAGCAGCAGCGGTTGTGGTGTTGGTGGTGGTGGTGGTGCCACTTCGCCTACAACTTCTATCGCCTCGGCTAGTATGGTTGGTTGTAGCAGTAGCATTTGTGCCAGTGCTGTCGGTTTATCAGCTCCACTTGGCAACATATGCAATACCTTGCCACATGCACCCTGCTCCGCCAACCCCATAATGCCCGCCAATTCCACATCTACATCCACATTCAGTTCCAGTGCCAATTCCACTACAATACAAAATCAAACAGCAGCATCATCATCAACTGCATCTGCTATCCCAGCCGGTGGATTACCATTGAATCGTAATTTAGTCATGCTTAGAAATCATTTACGAAAAAATACTACAAACGCCACCACAACAAATCCTAACGACGATAAAGATCAATAACCCAACCCAATCACCAAAAATCACCCAATCAAAATGAAATGATATTAGTGGTTCCTTCATATTATTCCCACCATCATCATCATCATCATCATCATCATCATCATCATCAGTTTTTACCCTTCTAAATAGTTTTAAGGTAAAACATTTAGGCATTTTTTTTCCCTTATGCCATTTCATCATTTCTTCATTTTGATGATTTCTTCTACTTCTTCTTAGTTCGATTGATGGATTTTTATTTTATATAAGTAATAATAATTTATTATTTATTTTGTACTGTTTTTAAATTGCTGTGATTCGTTAAATGAAACGAGATAAAATATTATATATTATATATTATATTATTAATTAATTAATTAATTAATTAGTACAGTTATAAATACATACTTATATACTTAATTATTTAATTATTACAATATGTGAAAAAATGCTTGAGTTCAAATGTACAGAAAAAAAAGAAAAAAAAAAAAATAAAGAAAGAAAGAAAGAAATTGAATGAGAAAAGCAAGAAAACAAAATTCAATAAAAAATCAGTCCTTCCTCCGATAGAGTTGGCATTTATTATATTTATTACATACAAAATATTTATTGTTTTTCTTATATAAATATGTATATATAAATGCCTTAAATTAAATATTATTATTATTATAACTTCTTAGTCTAAGTCAAAGATAATTTTTTTTAGATTTTTTGTTAGAAGACTCTCTGATCTGATTTGATTTGATTTTATTTGATTTATTTGATTTATTTGATTTCTATACTTTGCATTTACTTGAGGTGATAATTCAATACGTCCAACTTCAATTTATAAGAAAACCAGCTGCTACACACACACACACACACACAAAGATCAAATCAAATTCTTGTTAATTTTTTGTTAATTTTAATTTATTTAATTTTAATTTTCTATTTGAAACTTTCAACCTCAAATGCAACTTACAAGTACAGCGAATTCCTATTTTTTAAGATAACGAAAAAAAAAAAACAAACAAAAAATCAAAAAACACAAAACAATAGACCAATTTTATGCTTAAAATTATATTAATTATAATTAATTAATTAATTATATGAAATGAAATGAAATGAAAAAAAAGAACCACCAAAACTGCCGTTTTTTGTGTGACAACAAACTGAAATACATTTTATTCTATTATGAATTAATAATAATTTTTTTTTAAATATTTTTCTAATCCGTCAAAATGAAACAAAAAAAAAATGTAAATTAAAAACAAACAATTAATTTATTATATTTATAAATTAATTAAAAAGTACACTAAGCAATATTTAGAATTCTAATTTATAGGTTAAACAAGAAAATATTGTAAAAAAAAAAACCAAGATATTTCCAATTTCTAATTAAATTTAATTTGTATATAGAAAGAAAAGGAAGGAAAAGGATAAGGATAAGGAAACCTAGGAGAAATCGAAATAATTTTAAAAAGTAAATTTCAATTTTTTAGCAATAATAATCAAAAATTACAGACAATGATAATTAAGATAAAATACTTTACAAGTTACCAATATTTAGATGCATAGAGATACCCTACTCTTATTAGATACACTAGTAGATGCAACATACAAAGATACAAATTGGATAGAAAAAAAAATAGAAAGAAAGAAAGAAAGAAAGAAAGAAGGAAAGAAATCCCCTCTAGTTAGCAAAGAAAGGATGATCGACAGATAGAAATAAAGAAAGAAAGAAAGATAGAATCGAAGAAAGAAAGAGTAAAATTTAATTTAAACAAAATTTAGTTGAATATTGTTAAATAAAAAAATATTAGGGAAAACAACTCATTTTTTAACTAAGCACAAATTAAAATATTTAATATAAACTTAACAAAATAAAAACCAAACAAAAAAAAAATAATTGAAAAGAAAAGCAATTTCGTTTTTAGTAGTGACAAAATATTAAAAAGAAAAAGAAAAAGAAAAATAAAAAAACAAAATTAAATTAAATTAAATTAAATAAGAAAAATTAAAATTAAAGATAAAGATAAATTAAATTCATATAAATAAATAGCTCAGCTCGCCTATTTAAATCTTTGCCCAACAAATAAATCTCTGTATGTGTATTTGTGTGTATGTGCATCATCAAGAAATTTACCAAAAAAAAAAAACAAAAAAAATGGAAAATAAAAAATTTATATTTAAATAAAAATACCAAAATCATTCAAAAACATAAATCCACAAACATGACAACATGACGATGACGATGACGATGACGAACGACAAATACTTGACACAAAATTTATGCGCAAATATTTGCTTGAATATGAAAATTTAAATAAAATTAAAATAAATAAACATTAATATTTTTAAGTCACAGACAAAGAAAAAAGAAAACAAAACAAACAAAAAGAATAAGAAACACTGCAAAGCAAAAGTTTTTAAAATTTAAACAATTTACGAGTATCAAAAAAAAAAATATAAAAATGGATAAAAATAAAGATGAGTATGAGTAGGATGATTATGATTATGATTATGATTATGATTATGATGATGAAGCAAAAGACAGATATCTAGATATTTTAAATGGTTAACATCCCCTCCCCCCAAAATTATAATGATAATTTATTAAATTTAAGCTGTAAATTATAAATTAAATTAATGACAACAAATAGCAAAACAAAAAAAAAACAGAAAATTAATGAAAAATTATCTACTTTTTTTTGCAATAAGAAATTCTTTATTTAACAAACAAACAAACAAACATTTTGCAAAGAACTAATATATATAAAGAAAAAAAATCAACACTCATCATCTATGCATTATTATATAATTAATTGTTCATAAACAAAATTAAATTTATAATTATAAAAAAATAAACAAAAAAATGTGGTAAAATTATGAAAGTATAAAAAACAAAAACAGAAAAAAATCGAAGAAGTTTAAATAACAAAAACTTTTATTAACAATCCATAAAAAATAAATAAAGAAAGAAAGAGAGACACAAGAAGAAAACGAAACAGAAACAGAAAAAGAAAAAGAAAAAGCAAAGATAAAAAATATATAAAGATCATTTATTTAACAACAAACAACACAACTTTTCGAATAAAAATCGACATATCTATAAAAAAAAATAAAGAAAATAATTTAAAAAAATAATTGCATATTGTTTAATTCATTTTTTTTTTAGGATGGAAAAGGGGAGGAAAATGGTCCTCAATTGAGTTCCAAAAGGTTCTTTCAGAAAGCCAATATCTTAAGCTTATCGCAAATTCAAATTTAATCCAGATCAGCCCAATCGTTTTTGAGTTATAACGATTTGAAGTTTAGCTAAACGATTAATTACAAATTTAAAATGTAACTGAAATCAATGTCTGGCTAGGAAAAAAAAAGCATTGCATATCCCCGGGGGCCAATTTCCGCCGCTTACAAATTTCTAAAAATTCTTATAAAATTTCATTTGAAGTAACAGGCGAACAGAAATGCACAGAAATCAGTAGGTCGATATCGCCGAAGCAAAAATGTTTAGAGGCTTATATCTCGAGAATGGGTTGGTCAATTTCGATGAGTGATATATCATAAGAAAGGTCATGGGTTCAGCTTTATGCTATTCAACTTTGACCTTGATCTGACCTCAACAAAAGGTCAAACAACGACTACAAAGTACGATCATAGAGATTTAACCCACTTCCGATACTCAGATTCGATTCGGGGTGAATTCAAATTAAAGCTCCACTATTTATCTATATAATCGTAGAACATGTCATTCGAATCGGTCCAGTAGTTTTTGAGATATTAAATTTCAAAATTTATTCAATGTAAAATAGAAAAATGCTGAGTCATCGGAGTGACACTTTTTTGATTCTGAGAAAACACCAGGCGAACAGAAATGCACAGAAAGCAGTAGGTCGATATTGCCGATTCAAAAATGTTTAGAGGCTTATATCTCGAGAATTGGTGGATCGATTTCGATGAGTGATATATCATAAGAAAGGTTATGAGTTCAGCTTTTATACTATTAACCTTTGACCTTGACCGGACCTCAATGAAAGGTCAAAAGTTGATTCTAAAATATTTTCATAAAGATTTAACCCACTTTCAGTACTCAGATACGATTCTGGGTGAATTCAGATTAAAGCTCTACTATTTATCTATTTAATCGTAGAACATGTCATTCGAATCGGTCCTATAGTTTTCGAGATATAAACATTCGAAATTTGCTTCATTTAAATAGCTTTACAAAAGTGCTTTTAATATTAAGTTGGGTTATGTGTCAATGGCTTTACGTTGCTTTTAGCCATTTCAATATTCAAATTTGTCTCACTTAATACCAATAATAATAAGTTGGGGTATGTGTCAATGGCTTTACCTTGCTTTTAGCCATTTCAATATTCAAATTTGTCTCATTTAATACAAACCAATTAATTGTGTTGCATACTTTTTGGAGTAAATTTTTTCGAGAAATTAAAATAGCATTGCATGCAAAAGTGGGCAGATATACTTAGTAAACAAATATTGTTTAGATGTTTATATCTGGAGAATGGATGAGTCAATTTCGATGAAGGTGATGTCCTTAGAAAGGTTATTCGCTATACTTCATAATATTAAAGTTTGACATTGATCTGACTTTGCTGAAAGGTCAAAGAACGACTACAAAGTACGTTTATAGAGATTTAACCCACTTCCGATACTCAGATTCGATTCGGGGTGAATTCAAATTAAAGCTCCACTATTTATCTATATAATCGTAGAACATGTCATTCGAATCGGTCCAGTAGTTTTTGAGATATTAAATTTCAAAATTTATTCAATGTAAAATAGAAAAATGCTGAGTCATCGGAGTGACACTTTTTTGATTCTGAGAAAACACCAGGCGAACAGAAATGCACAGAAAGCAGTAGGTCGATATTGCCGATTCAAAAATGTTTAGAGGCTTATATCTCGAGAATCGGTGGATCGATTTCGATGAGTGATATATCATAAGAAAGGTTATGAGTTCAGCTTTTATACTATTAACCTTTGACCTTGACCGGACCTCAATGAAAGGTCAAAAGTTGATTCTAAAATATTTTCATAAAGATTTAACCCACTTTCAGTACTCAGATACGATTCTGGGTGAATTCAGATTAAAGCTCTACTATTTATCTATTTAATCGTAGAACATGTCATTCGAATCGGTCCTATAGTTTTCGAGATATAAACATTCGAAATTTGCTTCATTTAAATAGCTTTACAAAAGTGCTTTTAATATTAAGTTGGGGTATGTGTCAATGGCTTTACGTTGCTTTTAGCCATTTCAATATTCAAATTTGTCTCACTTAATACCAATAATAATAAGTTGGGGTATGTGTCAATGGCTTTACCTTGCTTTTAGCCATTTCAATATTCAAATTTGTCTCATTTAATACAAACCAATTAATCGTGTTGTTCAAAAAATCACAATAATTTTCATTTATAAAGATTTAACCCACTTTCAGATATTATTTTCGATTCTGGGTAAATTCAGATCAAACTTCTACTATTTGTCTGTACAACCGTAGATTATGCAAATTCGTAGACTGGTCAAGGACTATGATATTATTATAAATGCACTTCTTCTTATTTCTTTTAAATGCAGAAATACAAAATGTATTTTGGCTATAACATACTCAGGATCGGTGGAATGGAATGATTTTATATACCTTTTATCATTAAATTTTGTCTGTTTCAACTTCATGAAAGATCTAATTTATTCAAGTTTTTCATTTTTCGTCGAAAAAGTTTGTTTCATTTTTTTGTAAAATCATAAAAATTCAGAATAAAAAGGTAAAAAATCATAAAAAGTTATAGAAATTTAATGATTAATTTAATTAATTAATTTTAAATATAATTTGATAAATTTCTATAAGATATTTGCCAACATTGTGAGTTTTGGAAATTGTCCTTGACGTATTGAATTTCAAAAAAAAAAACAATTTTTATATTTTGAAAGTAAACTTCAAATTGTTGTAACTTGAAAACGATTCATTTGACTTATCTGAATCAAAGTTTCACATGTGCAAAATTTTAAAGAGTTCAACTTTTCCATGGATATTCATACAGAATCAATTCAAATTGCTGAAGCATTAATTTTCACGCAATGATATGGGTAAGTATGACAGAATTGTATTGAACTTCTTTCAAAGGCCAAAATTTTGTAACTGTCAGATTGCAAATGAATAATAAAAGACAATTACAAATTATTCATTTATCAACATTTAACTGTGATATGTGTAGAATAAAATATAATAAATAAATATGTAATTGTCTTTATCTAAGTGATACCACAATTTTTTTCTTAATGATTTCAACCACTCATTCATTCATTCATTCATCTCTTTAGCTATCCATTTAATCATGTTCATCTTATAATTTTCATTAAAAGTCTATGTAATAAATAATTACATAATCGTAAATTAGAATCAAAATTAATCTTAACAAAGTTGCAAATGATTAGATTTAATGAAAGTGATAATCTTTCTTCTCATCTCTTGTACTATACTCGTACATATATACAATACTTCTATTATTATGTACAATGACCTTCCTATCCTAAGATAAAGTGCTACATGTTGACATCTAAATAATTGAATAATGAACAATTACATCAACACACACACACACAGACACACACCAAAGATATTCTTAGTTCCAACTTACATGTTACACATTATGTTTTACATCTTGTGCTCATTACGTTTAACTATTATCTTCTGTAGACAACCACCACTGATCCATCATTTGTCACCATTTATAAAGACTTACACTATCAATATTAGAACAAAGAAAGCAGCAGCCGCCACCACCTTCATTGCTTCACCTCATTTAAAGTTCAACATAATTTTATTCAACTTAAACGGTTGATTCAACTTTTTCCTAAACAACTATCACCTTATACATAAATACAAATATATACGATACACAAATGTATGTACATATATCCGTGAATGTGTACAAGTTATAACAAGTAAATCTGATTAGTTTGTATAAATCGAATTAGTTTAGTTCACTCAACAGCAAGTGAGTATAATAAACCTAATAAACCAATAGATAGATAGATACTCGTACATCATCATCATCCAAACCCAACCACAATAAACTAAAGCAATCAACAAACGAACCTTTCATTTATCTATAGTTTGAGCTGCTAAGTATTGCAAGTATGAAGAGTTGTTACTGCTGATGATGATGATGATGATGATGATGATGATGATGATAGTGATGATGGATGGATGGATGTACATAAGTGACCAGTAGTTTGACAATCATTTCTGTGTAGATTAAGAAAACAAAGTCAATTTGATTTTTTTATTTTTTTTTTTTTAAGCATTTTCATTATGTTTATTCATGAACTGCACACAACTATTGTAGTTACATACTTTGTCATTTTGTACTAAAAAAAAATAAATAAAAGTATCTTTGGAATGGGGTGAAGCAGAATAGCAACAAAAACAAAAACAACAACAACAACAAGTAGGCAGGCAACAAGCGGCAAGCAAACAATGAGTGTGCAAAAGAAAAACAATAAGAAAAAATTATACTAAACTACTTTAGTAAATTGTTAAATTGCTTTTGTCTTCTTACAATCATATTTCACACACACACAGATACTTCAAATCATTCACACATGCATAAATAAATAGTACTATATGTGTCCAAGTACATTGAGATATTTCTCATCATCATCTTATTTACTTATCATATACATACACGTATATACTATATACATATACACACAGATACGCCAATGAAAAATGATACGAGTACATAGAATTATTACATTTTATGGATTTAATTTTAATTTTATTTTCTTTCTATTTTTTATGATATTTTCAAATTTCAATTCAGTTTCCGTGAGTTTTTTCATCGAATGAGTACAAAAAAGTGTCGCTTTCCTAAAGAATAAGAAAATACTAAGTACAATTTTATATCAAAATAAGTAGCAAATATCCAAATCAAATGTGAAAGGATCAAATACTTTTTGTTCTTTTCAAAAATAATTTTATTAAAAAAAAAAATGATAAGAATTCTTTTGTTTCTTTTAAAAAGACGCTTGCTTATCTAAATCTTTTTTATTACGTCTAGTCTAAGTGTTTAAGCGTTTCTAGCTGCTGTTTTTCACTGCAATTTTAATCATTATCAGCTCATCAAGTATCATCAGCATCATCATCATCATCGGCATCATTATCATCATCATCATCATCATCATCATCATCATCATAATTATTATTCATGTAATCTCAGCGGCGCGTAAACAAAATATAAGAATAAAATATTGCATGGCAAATAAGTTAAAAGTATCTAAGCGGTTTTCATCTACCAACAAACACAAAACGTTCTCCTCGTACTAAGTATTTGTATCTATATGATATCTCCTAACATACACGTATATCAAAACAAGAATATACAAAAGAAAAAGCAACAAAATTATTGTATAAAAAAAAAAAGCTAAACACAACTTTCTTTCATCCACTTTAAAGCTTTGGGTATGTAAACAATTTATTTTTATTTTATTTTATATTTTATATTATATATATATTTTTTTTTTTTTAATTACTTATTTGCTTTAGTCGAAACATTTCCATTAATTTCAAATGAATTGAGTGAGGTTTACATTATTATAGAAAATTTATTAGAAAATTATATAAAAATTGATAAATAAAAAGGTAGAAACTCAAAAATGGATACAAATTCTACTTAGAGCGACTACACCAACCAACAACAGTTGAATCACTTTAACACTTTAATAAAATTATCATCATTTCCTTCTCCACAACTATTAGACTTGATGACGTTCTTCATTATTTATGAGTACACAAATCTTTCACTCATTGCAGTGTGAAAATGCCTTTTTTTCCATTCTGATGAAATTTGTAACATTTTGTAAAGAAGACATTGGAAATTATAGTAAAATATGAAATCTTCTATTGTCCGATTGTTGCAAATTTATATTTAATTATGAGTTCATTAATGCTATGATTTCATCACATGAATTTCTGCTAATAATTTACTGAAATTTAATTTTTATAAGCATTTTGATGGAAGAATGTTCAGAAGATACAATAATTTTAGGGATGCTGTACTACTAATTATGAGGTCTCCATGATGATGTCAATGATTTCGTTACTAAATTAGTTTCAATCATCAGCCCATACACCTCTTGAGTTCTTTGGATCTAATCTGGGGTCAAGCATTATCCCACTTTGGAGTTCATTTTCATTCTTTATTTCTATAAAGCAAATAATTTCCACAAATTATTATAATATATATCAATCGGAACTGGCTCGTTGTCTCATTGGTTAGTGTACCAAGCTGACATCCTAGAATCGCGGGTTTGATTCCTGCTCAAGTCTAATCCTGCACTTTACTAATTTCCTCCAAGTCTTCCCAACTCTCTCCCCCTGAACTGAAAACCTTTGTCGCTATTGCTCTTAGTTCTATACACATACATACATATTTCAATCGGTGCTGCAGGATTACAAGAAGAGATACTTCCCATTGATACTTAGAACTAAGAAGTATCTATATACGATAACATATTTCCACATTTTTTGTATGAGAGACATAAAACTAAATGAAAAATATAAAAATTGATTAACTTTGGCTAAGCTGAAGTTGTAATACTCTTCACGCCAGAGCTAGTGGTCCGAGGGTCTTGAAATTTATAAGGTTGGTGGCTATGGATCAGACACTTATAGTGTCTAAATTTTAAGTCGATAGTACAAAAAACAAAAAAGTTTTTCTAATAAGAACTTTCATTTGGATCCCGGTTTGTATGGGGGGTACCCCTCCTAGTAGTCTGATGGTCTTGCAATTTTCATGGTTTATGGATATAGGTCAGAGACTTATAGTGTCCAAATTTCAGTTCGATACGTCAAAAAACAAAAAACTTTTTCTAATAAGAACTTTAATATTAATCGATGATGGCGATATCTCGGATGAGAGAACGTGATAGAATTTATTATATGACGTGCATAAAACTCGGAAAGGATCGTGTAGGGTATAGTTAGTAAATAGTGCATCTATTCAATGCTAAATGGACAAAATTTCTGGTAGGACGACTAGGGACTAATAATTAATAATAATAAATAAGTAAATAAATAAATAGATCTACGTATATTTGAGTTTTAGTTTATAATTGATATTTTCTTTAATTTCTAATTTTATGGTTTAATGGTTTCTCTACGTGTGAAAGATACATATGTATGTATGTATGTACATATGTGTATAGTATTAGATACTCATAATCTTCAATGGAACTTAAAAAGTTAATGATCTTTCATATTTTTGTTTACTACAACATTTCATTTTTATTATTTTCAGAAAATCTACCCAAAGATCTTTTATGATGCTTTGTTACCAAGATGAGATTTCTATTTTACTAAAAATTTTCTAGAAAATCATAAGTATTTTTGTAAATAAAAATACCATCCTCCTTATCCATTATTATATTATCTTGTCGTAAGCCCCTCGCAGATCAGCAAACAATTGTTGTGCTTCTTATCAGGAAACCAAAACAGAAACAAAAACTAAAACCAAAACCAAATTGATAAAAGTCCAAAATATTAATGCTCATAATCTATTCTATCTAATTCCCATAACTAACTGTTATTTTCTTTATAAACTTTAATACTTTATACTCTTCATGGGGGTTCATGCCAAACATCTGTTTAAGATGCCTCGCTCATATGATTCTGATCCAAAGGCCGCCTGTCAATCCAATGATCATTTGTCATTAAGACAAAATATCTATGCACTTTTACTATACTCATATAATAAACTGAACTGAACTGAACTGAGATGAGATGAGATGGGATGAGATGTGATGAAATGAAATGAGCTGAGCTGAGCTAAACTGAACTAGTAAATGTTTACTTTTAGATTTGATACGAGTAATTACTAAATGGTAAATGGTAATTCAACAAAGCTTTTTATAAATACGACAACAAATGGACGACGATAAACGAGTAGTTATAATTGTATTTAGTATTGTAGTACACACACACACACACACACACACACACATATATATATATATGTATGTATGTATGTATTTATGTATGAATGACGCTTATCAGTTGCTAATTTTATGACCCAGGCAACAACAATAGACTTGTGTGACTATGGTGACTGACGCCACTCGTTTAGTGTGTTGACTGACAGTGGCTTCTTTTAATTCGTCTTCTTTTGATTTCTATCATTCAGATAGCTTTTGACACTAGTCGAGCCTAGTCCTCTATGAGTAGTATCGCGGTAAAAGAAACGCCTTCAATCAACATACAAAACAATTTCCCGTGTCGAGATGTAAAAACTGCAAAGAAATCTAACAGCGACATCCACATAACAACAATTGACAACTATTCTTCTTCAGCTGACTAACTAACTGACTCACTAACTGACTAACTAACTAACTAACTAACTCACTGACTGACTGACACAATACAAATTTCGTTGATTCGAATACAGCAGCAGTTAGACTAAATAAGTGCAAAAGAAAGATATATATAGTAATATTTAAAAAAAAAAGAAAAAGAAATTTCGGTGCTGGTTACCAAATTCATAAATAATAGACGCAAAGACTGACTGAGTTTGCGTTGAACATATTTATTATTTTATTATTATTTTTATTTTAAATTTTTAAGGTAAGTGGCTTCTTATCAATGGTGAAATGGGGAAAGTGTGTCGAATCTTATCATTTAAATACAAAAAAAAAAAACAACATTCATTAATATTAATTATTTAATGATAATATTTTACGCATTTTTGATAAGAATTGTTTTTTTTTTTAATTTTGTATTGTGATTTTTTTTCATAACATTTTGCTATGATTTCGGTTGTGAATCAGAATCATATTTTTTGCCAACAAAAGTATTAAAGGATTAAAAATTCAAACAACATGTGAGCGACGAGCCTTTTTCGCGGAAATAATTTAAATATATTTTTAAAAAAGATAACAAACAATGATTTCTTTGATTTCATTTACAATCCAAATAGTGATTCGGCATCATTGAGAATTGACTTTAGTCAATCTATAACAATTGATTTTATTAGGCATATTAAAGAATTTGTATATTGGACCTACATGAGTGTTTAGAACTTAGCACCACAAACAAATCTTTATTCTATATAGACAATCAATATAATAGGAGAAGTTGATGGATAGACATATCATGCCACCAATAATATTAAGTGTACAAATAAGTTTTAAGAGATTAACAAAAGATTGCATTACTAACATAAATTAAATCGCATCGGACTATCTACTCCAATCTATTCATGTTAAAACGTCATCATTTCCCGCCAAAAATCCGTATTTATCATTTCGCTGAAGTGTAAACAACAAACATTCTTTGTTCTATAAACATGTCAACTTTTGTGCCGACAAAACGCAATTTGAGGGAAGCGCTGTGTTTTTTTTTTTGTTTTCATTTGAAGAAAAGTGCAGCTGATGGACATCGATTGCTGTGTGAAGCATATGGGGAACATATTCCATCAAAAAAAAAACATCTGAATACTGGTTCCGGCATTTTAAAAGTGGCGATTTTGACACCAGCGACAAGGAATGCGAAGGGAGGCCAGTAAAGTTTGAGGACGCTGAGTTGGACCAAGATTCATGCCAAACTCAATATGAGCTTTCTGAAATCTTGCTAGTGACTCAACAAGCAACTTCAAAACGTCTCATGGCCATGGGTATGGTGCAAAAACCAGGCAATTGAACTAAAGCCAAAAGACGTCGGACGTCAGTTTTTCATGTGCGAACAACTGCTCCAAAGGCCAAATCGGGAGAGTTTTTTGCATCGAATTGTGACGGGGTAAGAAAAGTGGGTCCACTACGACAAACCAAAGCGCAAAAAAATATGGGGTACTCCTGGTCATGCATCAAATTCAACGGCGAAACTGAATATTCCTGGCAAGAAGCTAATGCTGTCCATCTGATGGGATCAGCTCGGAGTGATCTACTATGAGCTGATCCAGCCTAACCAAACCATCACTGGGGATTGTTACAAACAACAATTGATGCAATTGAGCCGAGCATTGCCAAAAGACACGACAAAGTGATTATCCTTCACGACAATTCACGACCACATTGCAAAAGTCGTTAAGGAAACTTTGGAGGCACTAAAATGAGATGTTCTACCCCACATGCCATATTCACCAGACATTGCTCCTTCCGACTACCACTTGTTCAGGGCGATGACTCATGTCCTGGCCGAGCAGCAATTCACTTCTTTCGAAGAAGCCAAAATATGGGAAGAGTTTTAAATAGAGTTTTCAAAAGATGAGGAATTATTCCAACACGGAATCCGTTTGCTGTCTGAAAGATGGGAAAAAGTTGTAGCAAATGATGGACAGTATTATGAATAAAATGCATTGTATCAGTTTCTCGGAATAAAGATTCAAATTCACTAAAAAAAATCCTCAAAACTTATTTGTACATCAATATAAATGAAACCCGTAAAAAGAAGATTACTTTTAGCTATGCCGAAGTTGTAATACTCTTCAAGCACCTTTAATATCTTCTGATTATTGGTCTAGGTCCATGCTAGTGATCCGTGGGTCAGAAACTTATAATGTCCAAATTTCAAAAGATAGTAAAAAAAAAACTCGTCAACTCGTCGCGCTTATCAAGAATATATACACTTTATAAGGGGTCTCCGATATCTTCTTCTGTGTGATACAAATTCATGACAAACTTATAATACTATTATTCATTGCGTGAAATGTATAAAAATGTGTAAATATAAACACATCCCAATTTCTAAATCATAGTTTAAAATTTCTTAATATATTTAAGATCAAAATTGATCAAATTAAATAAGGGAAGTCGAAAGTCACTTGAATGGTTTTGACACAGACATCATAAAGCTTACAATCGAAGCATCATAACTCTTTCAAAAATATACAATAGTAAATTATTTTATACTATCAAAATCTAATAAAACTGAAAAATTATTTGAAAAGTGCAATGACAATCATAAATACAGAAAGATAAGCAAAACAAAGTTAAGTTTATTAAAGAGTCTACAGTAGTTTGTTAGGTTTGTACTTACTATTTCGCCATATGAATTCTATTTCCTAAATACATTTTCTATATCTACAATTTAGTTTAGATTAGAACTCAATTAGTTCTGATTCTTAGTTCAATAAGTTTTCTTATCTTAGCTTTTTTTTTTTTTGTTTGTTATTCTTTGACAAGTCATTTTTCTATCAGAAACAATCTTATAAAATTCATCAAGATAAATCCAAGTAAAGTATTTTCAAATCGTGACATTAATATTACTAAACTCGAACAATTTGAAAGTTCATGCGCAGATTTTCGTAATAATATTTTATTGGTCATTCTTTATTTATTTCATGAATGAAATTTTATTGCATTTTAACAAACTTCGCAATACCTTCTTCTTCAATTTTGATTAAGACGCAAATAAGTACTTATAATGATGATGATAGTAGGTAGGCCCAGTTGATTTTCTTTTAATCTTGAAAACTATAAAATAATAATAAGGCAAGCGGTTTTATGATTTATTTAGATGATGTTGATGGTGGTGGTGATGGTGGTGGTGATGATGGTGGTGTTACGATATTACCCCAATGAAAAATAATAAAGATAACAAAAGCAAAACCCCAGAAACAAATTAAGAGCAAATAAAGAAAAGAAAAATGAAAAACTATTCTACACCTAAAATATAATACAATAAATACATATATTTGAAAAAAATAAAAGAAAAAAACGTGCAAATATTTAAAAAAATATAATTTATAATTTATTTTTTCTTCTCTTTCTATTTTATAGCGTGAAAAGAACAAAGTACAAATAAACTTACACACAACTCATACATAGATACTCGTACATACTTACATATTTACATACATATATTTATTGTATACAAAAATAAGAAGACAAACAGACAAAATGAAAGACAAACAACAAGACAAGCAACAACAACAAGTTGAGCTACTACAAAATAATAATAAAATTTCTCTACAAATGAATAACAATGACGATGAAGAATTTGATGATGAGTCTGAGGCAAATGATCCTTTCCGAGCGGTTATGGAACAAGCAGGCACACATGGTCGTTTTCAGTTTATGTACAATCTTGTATTCATAGTGGGTCTAACCATGGTGGGAGCCTTAGTTTATATGAACATAATATTGGCTTTGAATATCCCAGAACATTGGTGTACAGTTCCAGGCAGAGAGCGTACAAATTTCACACTTGATGAGTGGCGTAGCCTAACTTTACCCAAGTGAGTAATTCAACATTGACAAAGAAACAAAGCAAAGAACTTTATATTCCTTTCTCTATATATGATCACAGTGAGAAGGACAATCGCGGCATGGAGAAATATAGCAGCTGTGAAATGTTCGATTTGAATTTCACGGAAATTGATGACTGGTCACAATGGAATGAAACCAAGCAAATGAATTGGACAACAACAGGTAAGTCGTTGACCAAGAAGAGTACGTGTACAATATACTATATACTATAGTATGCCTACATACATACATACATACATACGAGTATATTGAACCATTCATCCATATTCATTCAATGGTTTGTTGATACGGAATACATTGATTTATCAGCTGCCAACCTTTGGAGATTGTACACATATCAACTTCTATTGTATCTGAATTGGCCAAATTGCCTGGCAAATAACTTCAAAAATGCTCGACCATTTATTATTCTATTATTCGTAACTTTGTGAAGTTAAAAATTATGTGTATCCATACCATTGTATGCATTCATAAGCAATTGAGTGAGTCAATCTCTGAATATCTACAACAACGTAAGTAGTAAATGAATGAGTGTTTGAATGAATGAATGAATGAATGAGGCAACTTTAAGTGCTTCTTGCTGTCACAGCTGAAATTATGATCAGCTTAATATGCTATTAGCTCAACCATCATAATTCTAATAATTTTTTACAACTTTGCTTTTTTATTACTTTTATTTTCATCTTCTTACTGTGTGATTGGATGACTGGATGCCTTCCTGCCTGCCTGCCTGCCTGCCTGCCTTTCCATTTCCATTCCATGTGCAATGCACCATTTGATTTTATTTAATTTTACTTCTGCTCCTTGGTTACATAAATTGGTGTAGTTTGCCAACATGGTTGGAGTTACGATAAAACTTGGTATGAAAGCACAATTCCAACGGTTGAGGATTGGGTCTGCTCTAAGGATTTGTTTGTGACAAATGTGTTTGTTGTGTCGCGCGTGACCGAGATGGTCGGCTCATTTGTATTTGGACAAATGGGTGATGTGTAAGTTTAACATTATCATTGTTACAATTCTGAAACTAACTGAAAATAATTGAATTTCATTTCATTTATTCTATTCTATTCTTTTCTTCTGTTCTCTTTACTTTTTGTTTCGTTTCTTTTCGTTTCCTTTTCTTTCAAACAAACTTCATTTTCTTCGTCTTTAGTTTTGGACGACGCTTAGTTTATTATATCAGCGTTATCTGTTGTTCGGTGGGTCGTACCTTTGCCATATTCTTCACCGCCAACTATACATGGTTCCTTATAATGTCCGGTCTTGTTGGACTTACAGTGAATAGTATGTTTCAATCGCCACAAATTATTGGCATGGAAATCTCAAGAGAGTAAGTTCAGAATGAGAAAAAAAACTTCTCTACATCCATACTAACTGACTTAGACACTTTCTTTATTAGGGAGGATCGCAGTCGGATTGCTTTCCTTCAAAGCAGTGGCTGGTCCATTGGTACATCACTTATGCCTTTACTTTACTGGTGGCTACGCGAATGGGACTCATTCATGTGGATAACAACAATACCGATGCCATTAATTTTAATTTTCTCCAAGTGAGTTGAGTCAATTGAATTGAATTGAATTGAAATCGTAAAAATAGAAATTGGAAAATAGAAATGTATTTTTGTATGCATGCATCTTTGTTTTATCAGTTTTTCAATCAAGCAAGTTTGTGTTTTAATTTTTATTTTTATTTTCGATTTCTTTGAAATTTGCCGCCTAGACATGTCATTGAATCGCCACGTTGGTTGATTAGCAAACGCCGCTTCGCCGAAGCCATTGTGCAATTCAAGAAAATTGCCAAAATGAATGGACGCAAGTTCGATATGACGGAAAAGGAGCTTGCTGAAATCTATTCAAATGACGAACAGGATGTGACATATGGCATTGCTTCATTGTTCGCTGGATGGCGACTTGCTCGCAATACAACTGTCATGGGTTTCTGTTGGTAGGTGGCAAACAATGAACCCAATTAGAAATTTTGAAACTTTTTCTTTTATCTAAATTCTTCTATCCTTCTCTTCTGACCTCTCTTCTTGTTTCTTTCTTTCTTTCTTTCTTTCATTCTTGTTATCTTGTTATCCTTAGGTGCGTTGTAGCAGTTTCATACTTCACATTGGTTTTGTTCAGTTCTCGTATGGCTGGCAATCCATTTTTAAATTTTCTCTTTCAAAGCGTCGTTGAAATACCAGCCTATGTTATTGGCAAATGGTTAGGTGAGTTGTACCAACATAACTACAGAAATAAATTTAATATGCAACTTTCATTCTTCATTGTCAGCTGACAGTTATGGCCGTCGCTTTACGAACTCAATTTCATTTCTTATATCATTCTTTGTCTGCATACCCGTCATCTATTTGGCTACAGACAAGAAATACGAATTGGTTTTATCGTGTCTGGCTGCTTTTATAAAGTTCCTTAATGCAATCACTTTCTTTGCGGCCAATCTTCAATGTCTTGAGATTTATCCCACTTGTATGCGTCAAACTGGAATGGCTCTGGGCACTCTGCTGGCCAATGCCATTGGTATTTTGGCACCTTATTTGGTCTATTTGGGTACAACAGTTGATATACGCGCTCCTTATTATATTCTGGGCACACTTTTCCTGCTGGGCGGAATTGGTGCTGCCTTCTTGCCAGAGACTTTGCATAAGAAATTGCCAGACACCATGGAGGAGGCTGAACATTTTGGTAGACACGATGTAAGCGTACATATAGTACATACATATATATATTTTCAAATTACACTAAATCTAATTGAATTCAACATAATTTTGCTAATATTTTATCTTATTTATATTTTATTTAATTTTATGTAAATTTTTCACTTAACAGAAATTCTTCAGTCTACCAAAACCGCCAACGGCACAAGTAAAATCAAACGCAACAACAACAACAATAACAACATCAGCGAAAATGAAGACGAAGACGAAGAAGTCGGCAACTTCATCATTATTAACTGTAAATATAAATAATGATAATGATAATGATGTTGATGTTGATACAAAGATAGTGACGATAGAAACTGAGAAACTCAACCAGGCACAGTATGCGCCTTAACCACCTTAGACTCATACAAAATGCAATGAGTAACATACTTGTGTACATAAATGATGTTATTTATATACTACGAGTATATATGTGTATATGTGTATTAGTGAAATTTCCTTGATTTTCCTTTAGATTTTAAGTGTTACAATATATTGATTGTACTGTATAATATTTCTGTAAAAGTGCCTTTTGTGATTTTAACCTTAAATCTCTCAATTCTCGTGTTTGTGTGTATGTTTTTAGTTTATTGTTGAGTATTACAATATTTTTTATATATAATAAGCCTAAAAGAATAAAAAAAAAAATAAAAAGAAAGAATAATGATTATAAGTATTTTGAACTTAACTCACTCACTCTTTGCCTCATCACACTATTATCATCTTTCTTTCTTCCTTTCTTTCTTTCTTTTGGTTATTGTACTTAACTTGATTAAATGTCAAGCAATAAATCAAGCGTAAAGCTGAATAGAGCGCAGCATCAGCAGCTTCAACAGCATCATACTCGTATACATACTTACAAATATAAAAGTATCAGATCTGAGATACTCTCATTCTTTGCAACTATACTCGTATGATGGTATTGTGGCATAATGAAATTCAACAAGAACAGCAACAGCAACAGCAGCAGCAGCAACAACAATAAATGAGTTTATCAGCGCGACTGTCAAAAATTTACAAATTGCCATCGTTGGTTGGCGGGTTGGTTGGTTAGTTAGTTGGTTGGTTGCAAACGAACATCATAACACCTTCACTTTGTTCCCCCATTTTTTTCATTCATCCATTCATTCATTCACTCACGCACTCACTCACTCATTCATTCATGCTTTCATTCATTCACTTTGAGTACAAATTTGACTCGTACTGAGTTGAGTTGAGTTGCGTTGAGTCAACGCGTTAATAATGGCATTTCTGAGGTTAATTTTACGAGGCATAATTTTATAAATGGCTGACAGTGGAAACAGTATAAAAACCACATGCATATATACTTACATAGATACACAGATATTCTGTTGACTGTAGCTTAATGCGTGTGGCTAACAAATGTGGCACACGTGTGTGTGTGTGTGTGTGTGTGTGTGTGTGTGTGTGTATGCATGGCATGGCTTGACTTTTGTTTGTGTGTGTTTCAGTCTCGTGTCTTTATGCATGTTGCTGATAAATCCTAACAAAGTTTTTACCTACGCATGATTTATTCAAGTTATGAATCAATTTTTATCACAGTCACAAAAATAATAACAACAACAACAACAACAACGATAGTGTTCTGCCAACAACAAAGTGACAGAACAAAGAAAACAGTAACAAAATTGATGAAAAATAAAATGAAAAAAAAAAAAAACAAAAAAAAAAACTTGGAAAATATTGCAACCTCGACAGTGAACTGAGAACTGAGTAATAGTGTTGAAAATATGTTGCTCCTATAAACACACACAGAGATTGGATGTATATGTATTGTATGTCTGAGTATTTGTGAGTGATTGTGTGTTCATTTGAGTATAAGGAAAAAGTGTTAAAATGTATACAAGAGAGGGAGGGAAAGGGAGTGGTTAGATGAGGCCATAAGGAACGCCAACACTTTGTTGCCTGATAAAAATTACTTTTAAACTTGTTGGCGAAAATCGCACAAGAACAACCAACAGGCAAACAAGCAAACAGACAGACAAACAGACAAACAGGTAGTAAGCAGCAAGGAGATGGAAAAGAATGAATGAAAACTGCTTCAAGTATTGTACTAAAAATAGATACAAAAAAAAAAATCAGAATCAAAACCAAAGTAAAGAAACTAAAGCTGAAGCTGAAGCTGAAGCAGCATAAATGAAGGAAGCCCAACGGCAGCCAGCAGCCACCAACTCTGGCAACTAACTGGCAACAATTGAAAGAAGGCAGTAACAACAACATCAGCAGCAGTAGCAGCAACTTTTACCTTTGCGTTAAGGTGTTTGTTAAGTTATTTATTATGATTTATTTGCAATGTTGCTTGTCTGTAGTTGTCTATATTGTGTTCCTCTCTCTCTCTCTCTCTCTCTCTCTCTCTCTCTCTGTCTCTCTCTCTCTATCTGTCACTATATAGTATCCTCTGTGTATCTGTGTGTATGTGTGTGTGTGTGTGTGTATAAGACGACGTCTTTTGTGGTTGCGATAAGTAAATTGTTTATCCTACTTGTGAATTATGCGTCTTTTTCTACTATAATACATAGTAGAAGCAAAGCAAACCAGGAAACAAGCGAATACCTTGTGTTTTTTTTTTTTTTTTTGTTTTTGTCTTAAGACGATTGCTGGGAATTTTACCTCTCTGATGATGTTGCTAATATTACTACTAATAGACAGACTGTGAGATAGTTAGAAGGACAGAGAGAGGTAATAGTTGAGCATCTGCAATTTTTGGGTTACAAAAAACAGGGTAGGAAAATTGAACAAATTTGCTTTGTTTTCATTGCAACAGCATTCTTTCTTCTTAATGATATCGCTTCTATGTATAATATTCAGTATTTTCTTATAGTGGCATCTAGTACTTCTGCTACATTAAAGTGATTACAATAATGATGTTGATGATGATGATGATGAAGACGACAACTGGAGTCTCTTGGTGCCAATGCTCCAAACATTGTAATGCAACTCAATAAATATGCGTGGCAATTAACACAGACTTTGCCTTGAAAGCATACAAAAATGTAATGAAGGAAGCCATTTTACTGAAAATTTCCTTTAATGAAAATAAATGCATGAACATTTAGAAGAAAACACTCGAAATGGAAACAGTAAAGAGCACCGACACCAACAACAATAAAAACAAATAAAATTGCATTACAAGCAACAATTAAGGATACAAGAAATGAAGAGAAGGATAACAAAGAACCAAATAAATGAATGAACAAATGAATGAGTGAACCAACCCTAAGTAAGAGAATGAAAATCTTATTTGCGCCTTGCACTATACTATGAAATTTCACTAAAAAGAAATATGTATACATTGGTGTTTTATACTTATGTATAAGAAACATATCTGATGTTTATAGTATACTAGTATATTGCCACAGTTTGTTGCATGAAGCTAAGTTGAATTTTTCATATTTCTTGCAATTGACTATGAATAAAACTATTTGCAATATTTCATGTTGCTGCCACAACTAAATCCAGCATGAAATACTTTTGGCAACGAACGAGTAAGCACAAGGGCAAGCCAAGGAACAAACAATAACACACAATATAAGCAAACCAACGAACGAACAAACGAACGAATGAATGAACGGGTGAAGAACAACAACAGAAACCAAAGCACATTACATGAAAAATGCAAGATGCTGCAATAGAGGCGAGTGAGCGAGCAAGACAGCAAGAGAATCAAAGTATACAACAACAAAAATAAACTTAGTATAAGAGACACTCACAGGGAGAGAAAGAGTGTGAGAGAGATGAATGAGAGTGAGGAAAGAGTGTTTTGTGTGTGTTGGCAGCAGTGATTGCGCTTTATTTGCGATAATAAAACACACCATCGAACAGACTCACACACACACACACACACACACACACACACACACACACACACACACACACAGACGAATGTACGTAAACTTATAATTTTGTGCAATATTGAAACGCGAAATTGTAACAAACTGCGTACATTGGCCTCGCCAGAAGCCAAATGGCAAAAGGGCAAAATTGGAAGAACACAACAGCAACAACAACAGCAACAACAACAAGAAAATCAAGTGCATCAGCCATTCTGCTGCTGCTGTTGCTGCTTATAGAAAATATTTACAGGAAAAACGACCATCACACACACACACACAGACACACATATTAAAGAAAAACACAACAACAGAATATGAAGCTGAAATGCGTCGCTTGGAGTCGAGTTGAGAAGCTCAACTTGGCGAAAAAGCTTCCTCTGGTACTATTCTGTCCACTCGTCTTCTCTTCTCTTCTCTCCTCTCCTTTTCTCTTCTGTCCTGCCCTGTTGCTGTTGCCTTTGCCATTTCCATTTCCACTAAAGCTGCCGCTGGCATGTCAGAAAAAAGGATTCACTGCATATTTCATGTTCACAACGAACCAATTTTACGCTCTTCAAATCCTATTAGTCAATTCCCCATGTGAATTACTTACTATGCGAATACAGAAAGTGAAGGCACCGAATTAGAGAGAGGACACCAAGAAGAGAAATTTAAGAATGAAAATCAGTGTAAAATATTATTACGCACACGCCATGTATGCCGCTGCTCAATGCAAGGTCAAAACAAAGGATTTCGTTTCTGTTGAATGTTTTTGCGCAATTCATTTTTGATGTTAGTCAAAATTAGAAAAATGCACACAACTTACTACATAAATCGATCAATCTCAAGGATAATAAATCATGCATTTAAAATTAAATAATTTAATACAAAAAAAAATCGCAAACAATAATATTTTTTTTATCTATAGAAATTTGTTTGTTCTTTTGAGAAAAATCTTCTTCTCACAGTCGAGTAAAACAAAGAAAAAGGAACTTTTGAGTTATTCCATTCCTCTTTTCTTTCCATGTTTCGATTGGTTTTTTTTTTTTTTTTGTTTTTTTGTTTTTTTGTTTTTTATTTTGGCAAATACATGAATCCTGTTTTCTTCATCATCATCCGCACTCAGCGTCCTTTATTAATTTAAAATACACAAACGCGTGTGTTTGTGTATTCATTCATTCATTCATTTTTGCTTGAACTCAACAACGGAAAAATTCCAACTTGAACTCGCCAGTCAGTCGACTGAACCCCACACTACTACTCAAAAAAAAAAAACAACATTAAAGCAAGAACTACTACTATAACTGCAACAATGAGAAATGAGATGATGGTGGAGTGAATGAGGTGATTGGTAGAGGTAGAGGTACAAGTACAGGTAGAGCACATACAAAAATTCAACAAGCCATAAAACATATGAAAGGCATGAATTTTTCATGAGGTGTTGGCTTTTGTTCGTTGGCACCAAATTTACTTCCGCTTTGACTCAGCGTCAAGCAGTCAGTCGGCATCTCCATTACCAACCAACTCACTCACTTCCCTCATTTATTCATTCGCCTACCTTTTCGTACACTTGAACTTTCACTGACACTGACTTCACTCGCCCATCTCCATACCTTGTGTATCTGGTTGGTTGTAGTATCTGGTACCTCTGGTTTTATTTCAATATGATGTCGATATGATTTCAATGAGTTTCTCGTGTTTTGTTCATTGAAATTCGCTCTCTCCTACTACTAGTGAATATTTGCACAAAAAATTTTCAAGTCAGTTCATCGCTAGCAAACCAGTAAAACCAAGCAGCATAACATTTAACCATCTGGTTAGAGTGGAATGTGTTATGTTGTATTATCCTTTCATCTTTTTCCCAGCACTTACAAAACACTTCCCTTACCATATTCTATACTCTCTCTCTCTCTCTCTCTCTCTCTCTTGACTTGCTAACATATCTTTTATCAATATTTTTTACACTACAAATGAAGAGAAAGAGAGAAATATTGTTGCATGTCTAATGAAAAATCGTTTGTACCTAAACAAACAATTTACTAATAGTTTAGTGGTAGCTTTTCCTACCTACCTCTCTCCCTCAATCACTTCCACTGTTATCCTTTCTATTCCATTCATCCTTGCCTGACCATTTGGGGGTTTATAGAAGTCATATACATGTTTTTGTGTTCATGAAAGACAACTTAATACAATTCTATGCACTGCATATTGTATACAATATACTGAATGAATTGAGTTGAGTTGAGTTGACCATCTGTCCTAGGGGTTTATAATAGTTTCGTTTAGTTTAGTTTAGTTTCCTTTACCTTACTTTACTATACTTTACTTTACTATATGTTACCTAACTTTTCTTTATTTCATTTCATTTCGATTTGATTTGATTCAATTTGCTTTACTTTACTTTACTTTATCATACTTTACTTTCATTTATGTTTAGGTTTAGTTAAATTGAATTGAATTGAATTGAATTGAGCTTTGCTGAGTTGAGTTGAGTTTGCTTGTGCAATTGTCTGCGCATAAATTTATTGATAAAACAAAAATTGATTTCCCTCTTTCCCTCCTTCCTCCTTCCTTTCTTCATTCCTTCCTTACTGTCCATTCTGTCCTTTCTTTTGGTATTTTTCGGTCTTTCAAATCAATTATATTTCGTCAATAAAACAATTATGTTGGTTTAAATACGAATACAAACACACAGAGAATAGATCATTGATAAAAGATATTCAGTTTAGTTCAAATATTGTAGTATTGGGTTTTTTGGTTAGTCTAAGGTGAAGCTAAAAAAGCCAAGAATTTTACATTTGCAAATATTTGTATTTCATATTTATTTATTTATTTCTCTTTTGTTTTTTTTTTTTTTTTATATATTTATTTATTCATTGATTTTGTTTTATTTTCTGATTTTTCATATCTTTATGAATTTGTATACATTGTGTATGTGTGTGTGTGTGTGTGTGTGTATGTAACTGTGTGTGTGATTGTTTGAATGTGTTAGTGCTTTGTGTAAATAAATTTTTGATTAAATTTGCATCGAAAGTGTATTTTCTCTGACTATACTCGTATAATAATAATTTTTATATCCACAAAATATTAAATTTGCCAAATAGTACATAGAAGAAGATACTCGTTATGTATATCGTGTATGTAGTATATATATATATAAATAATTTGTGTATAAATATTTGATTAAATATGAATTTTGTATATAATTTTTTATTTATTTTTTTAATATGTAATTTTGTTTAAATTTTTAGAAATTTTGTCTTTTTTTATTTATTAAATTTTTTTTTTTTTAAAATACTTTTTTTTTTTTTGGTTCTTTCAACATCATAAACCTCATCAGCATCATTTTGTATATAAATAAATATATGTATATACAAATAATTTTTTATCTTATTATGGCTTATTTTTCATTATGATTTCATTATTATTACATTATGTATAAAAGAAGTAGATACTTTTGCCTATAAATATGATTAAACAATGCTAAACTAAGAAACTAAGTATCATATCATTGAACACAATTTGATTAGCCTTTTTTGGTAAATTTATTTAATTTATTTTTATATTTTTGTTTGTTTTTTTAAGGGTTTTTCTTTCATTCTATTTATTTTATAATTTTTCTTTTTCCTATAGTAAAAATTCAATGCTTTGGCACTTATTTGACTCAGATTAGAATAGAATATTTTAAAGCATCAAATGGTAGAAAGATGAAATTGGTTTACAGAAATTTAATACCATTGAAACTTAAATGTTGAATTTTGCATTACAAATTTTAAAGACATTTCATTGTATCATCTTTCTTAATAGAAAGGAATCTTATCAGAAAACGTATCTACTCTATTGCATAATCGTATTTTTAGCTTTAAAATCAATACTTGATTTCTGTGATATTTAATTGATAGATTTAAGAAAACGAAACTTAAAGGAATAGTTAGATACATGGAAGTTTTAGTACTTTATATGACTGTTCCTGAAAATTATTAAGCAAACAAATATTATAATGAATTTTGTTCCTTCTTTTATGACTGATTTTAGTTTTTAACAAACATGGATATAAACATAGATTTTTTTTTTTTTTTTTTTTTTTGTAAATATTTTATATTAAATATTCCAATATCTGAAGTAATCTCATTAAAATATATATATGTATATCATTTACTTTGCTTTTACTGAATGCAATTTTTAGCTTTAAAATTATCTTAATCTGAATCATTTGCTACACATAAGCATTTTGCTTTGTTGGCTCTTATATATTCATATGAAAATGTGTACATGGATGTGTTTGTATGTATGTATGTGTGTGTGTGTATGTGTGTGTGTGTGTGTTAGATACGTGAAAGCATACGGTCATATATTTACGTATGTTTACATAAATCGACCTACAATTGGTCAACAGTTGAATTGAGCATAATAAATTTCTAATTAACAAATATGCATACATACAATGATTAAACACACACACACACAAACAAACACATTCATTCATACAAATCACTTTACCAACACAAAATGTTAACATTTAACTTTGTATATATATATATATATATATATATGTGTGTGTGTGTGTGTGTGGTTAAGTATTTGTATCTATGTGTATTTTCATGGATTTGATTGAATTTAAGGTGTTCTTTCTAAGTATGACATCATTATGTTCTTCCTAAATAACAACATACTTATTCTTTTCCTTTCTTTATATATTTGTGTGGATATGTTTATATATATTTAACATGAATTAATTGGAATTGGAACAATTATCATGATCCAACAAATACTACAAATTGTAAATAAATGTAAGTACTTATTGATGTATCTTAAAGACACTTTTGATGGGTTTAACTATTCTATTCTATTCTATTTTATTCTATTGTATTTTATTATTTTATTTTTGATTACGTTCAAATGCATTTTAACTGTATTATTTTGTTTTGTTTTGTTTTGTTTTAATTTGTTTTAATTGTTGTTGTTGTTGTTGTTGTTTGTTGTTTCTTGTTTCTTGTCTATTGTTAATATTGCATTTTATTTACTTTCTCTGTTGCTGCTTACTGTTACTTTCACGCTTCATTATGCGCATGTATTCTATATTGTATCTACAGATAGATATATATCTATCAATATCCTATGAGATTTTTGTATTTACCATATAACTATTTTATAACTAAGTATAACATAGCATATCCTCCAACTATTGTATTTGTCTTTCATTATTTAATTTATTTTTATTTTTATTCATTTGATTTCATCATTGATTGTTTTAATATAATAAAATATATAATAAATTTGTATATATGTATGTATATAAGTGTATATATATATATATAGGTATCTATGTTTATAGATAAATACTTGTATATTATTAACATGGATCTTTAAATATATTGAGCTATAATTAGGTGCAATAATACTTGATTATTATACATAATTATATTGATTATTGTTTTCCTCTTACATTATATATATATAATAATATATAATGTACTCGTAACTGTTGTTTTCTATACCCTTCACATTTCGTTTTAATGGGAATAATAAAATAATTTATTGACTTTACTAATACATTTGTAAAAAAAAATTAAATTAATGGCAATGAGATTAGTCGTTCTATTCTTTATCCTTATTCCTTCCTAAAATAGATTAGATAATTTTGATATTCATTTAACATCTTAGCAAATTAAGCCCAAACTTTTGATATATTCAAAGACAACCAAACTGTTAATACATTCAATTGTATACAAAATGTCCATAATATTGAGATAATGTGATTATTATTTGATTGAGATACCTTCTCATTATTACTTTAGAAATCAATATTATAGTAAATTGTTTTAATATTATAAAAATTCCAATTGAATATATCTTATTTATAGTTTTAATATTCTATTCCTTGTTCATCAATCAGTCAACATATTTTTAAGTATTTATGCATTGAGACTAGTCACCCCCCATCTAACATTATATGTTTCTAGGAAAGATTATACAACAATTTTTAAAATATTCAAACATTTTCATGATTTTTTTTTTCTTATTAATTTCCTCCTTAGAAAACATATTGTGTATGATTATCGATATTAAATATATTCTAAGGTTTTCAATGATTTAAAAATTGGCTTAACTCTGCTTTATACTTATTTGTGATTTATTTGTGATTAATTTAATTTAAATTTTTTTTTTCTTCTTTAATGTGAAAGGCATTTAATTTTCGGTTAAACCGAAAGTCAATGAATGGGTTTGCTTCTTTTTCTTGTTTTTTGTTTTTTATTTTTTTTATTTTTGTTTTTCTCATTTTTATGTCATTTTATAAAATGTGAATGTGTTAAGAGTATTTTAAATGCTGTTAAAATAACTGTACATCAATAGCATTTATTAAACATCATTTCAGTATAAAGAGAATAAATGGTAAAATAAAATTGAAAAAAAAATAAATAAATATATGTCTGAGAAGAGAAGAAAAACAGAATAATAAAAATAATTGTATATTTTTAAGCGTAATTTTCACTTTAATTTCTTTATTGTATTATTTTGGATTTTATTCTTTTATTTTTCCAATTTCTTTCTCACTCTCTCTCTCTCTCTCTCTCTCTCTCTCTCTCTTCTTATTCAATAAATATATTGTTTTATTTTACTTTTATTAATGATTTCTCTTTATGCTTGTTCAACATTTTTTAATTTAATTTTTATTATTGCTTCGATTTTCACTTAAATCACCTAGATACTCGTACATACAAACAAACATATGTACTAACATACTTAAATACATTTTTGTTCTTTTGACTGTCTGTCTGTATGTCTGTCTGTCTGTCAGTCGATCTGTCTGTCTATCTATCTGTGTATTGGTCTATGTGTCTGTCTTTATGTCTCTGTCTATGTAGTAAGTATGTTAAGTACAATATAACTTGCATAAATACAATATGGATTTTCATTTGATTTCAGGTTGTAGTTATTGTTATTATTATTGTTGTTGTTGTTGTTTATTGTTTTCTGATTGCTTTCATTGTTTATTGAATATTCATTCAATTTGTTTTTATTACATTATAATCTGACATACAATTTTACACTTCAATGCCTTCATTGCCTACATTTATATATTCAATGTGCATTTTATATGAATCTATACTCATATTTCATTAATATTACATATTCTGTGTGTGTGTGTGTGTGTGTGTGTGTGTGTGTGTGTATGTGTTCAAGTAATTTCGTTATTTTGTATTTAAGCGTTGATTTTCACCTCGTTTTGGTTTTGATTTTTTATTCAATTTTTTATTTTAATTCATAGCATAATGAATTTATACTCGTATATATTTTTTAACACATTAATAAAAAAAAAAAAATCTTTGATTTCTCATTGAAGCATTTTTCATTCCATTAAATTTAAACAAAACTTTTGCTTGGAATTGGCATTCGACTGTGTTTGTTTGACTTAAATCTTATGATGGTGCATCAATAAGTCCTTAGATGAGATAAGTTGTTTAAAAATTTTCGAAAGATTTGCTTCCTGGATTGAGATAAAAGATTTGGAGCATTGGGGTTATTTATCCTGAACCTATCCGAAATCTTATTGATGGGACATTTATCACAACATAATTGGAACAAACAATTTGGTATATTGCTGCCATAATACAAACTGCCTTAAAAGTTACAATTTATTTTTTTGGGCAAAAGGAATGTACTACATTTAATTATCTGTCTTGTTTTTCCTGTATAAATTCATTAACTTAAATATTCAAAGGCTTTAGCAAAACTCTATAAGAGTATAATAATTAAAAATACATATGGAAAATAATTAAAGTGCTTAACAAGAAGAAACATAAATTTGGCCAAATAGTTGAAAGTTTAAATGGCACTTTGGATTCAGTATGTTGTATCTTGAACTGAGTAAGTTGGCATCGTTGTTATCAACCATTTGTGGTCGCTGAATTTTGGCAATGCAACTTAAGTATAATAATTTTCGACTAATTGCAATTGGGTTCTTGGGTGTAACTACAGACAGACATAAGTACAATTCTTTCCTTTACTTTCCTTTGCATTGAGCATTGAGTGAGGCAGCATCATCTGCTGATGATGAATAAAATTTTCTAGAAAACATTCTACTCAAATTAGTTTGGCTTTAGAAGTTTGTTTAATTCAAAGGAAATATATTTTGCTGAAGATGCATGCCAAAGATGAAACCAATACTGAAAACATAAAACAAAACAAAATAAAAAAAAAAAAAGGGAAAATTTGCAAAATCAAAATTTAAACAACAAATTTAAAATAGTTTTCTTTCTTCTCCTTCTTCTTCTGAAAATGCAAATGCCAAACAGAATTCGGAAGCCAACAAAATGAATGCCGAACTGAAAACTCCAAAATCGTTGCATACTTTTGTGAGCGCATTCACTCACTTTATCATTCTACTCACACACTCACACGCACGCACACACACACACACACACACACACAGTCACACTTTCGTTTGCATTAAAATCAAACCGGAAATACCAAACAAGCAAACGCATAAAATTGATGCACCATGAACTCATGAGCCTGTGGCATGCAATGCACTTACCCAACAGCCAGCGATTCTTTGTATTTGAATCCACTCAAACTATCTATCCATCTATCTATCTATCTATCTATCAATCAATATCTCACATATCTGTTCATATGTATCTGTGTTTCTGGGTGAATGTGTATGTGTGTGTGTGTGTGTGTGTGTGAATATCTATGTAGATGAGTGTGGTTAAACTGAAACTGTATGCCATTGCAGCAGTTAGTTCTTTTTGTTTTGTTGTTTATTCAGTTCTAATTCTCGTGGAATTTTTTTTTTATATTTTTCTCTCCCCTTTTTCTGTAATTTTCCTCATTGCACCACACACCACACACCAATCACTCACCACTCACCACTCACACACAATTCATTGATGCGCTGATGATGAGAACTAATTTTTGGTCAGTTGGCTAAATGCTACGTCGGTTAGTCGATCGGTTGATCAGTTGGTTGATTGATTCCAGCTAATTGGGAGAAAATTACCATATTCATCGAATGCCAAAAACAAAAACAAAAAACAATTCATTTATGCCTTCATTTCTTTGTTTTGTTCATTTTGGAAATGTTTCAATGTTTCATCATAAATTCGTTGCTATTTCGCTTCATTCATTATCACTTTTTTGCTTCAACACATCCCGCCGATCCCATTTGATCCTTCTGCTGCTGCCCCTTAGCTTCTTTCGCTTCATTATTGTATTGTATGTATGTTTATATATTCGATGTGTGTAAGTGTATCATCTATTTATATACTATATTTTATATTCAAGCACCTGCTATGCTTGTGGTTGCCGTGTCCTAGGGATGCTTTGTATAATTATTAAGTGGTATTTCATTGACCAATGTGTGAGCCACCTCTTTGTTGCGATCGTGAATGCCTTTGTCATGTCCAGATGATTTCTTTTGAGCAGCTTTTTGATTCTTCAACTGAAATTATAGTTGCAATTTATAATTTTAATATAAAACATTCTTGTGTGAATTCAATGTATATTTACACGTTGTATGGTTTTCTCAAAGTCCTGATGTGGTTCTGGACGCTTCATGGTGCCACTGACGCATTTCAAACGTTCTGTTGTCTTTTATTCATTCATTCATTCATTCGTTCGGTCGTTCATTTATTGCATGTGTGAAATAAAAAATTGAAAGGAAAACTTAATTAGAATTTGAAATATTCAACATCAACATCAACAACATACACCAATGTTTTAATAAAGAGATTTCTGGCTTAGTAAATTTCCCTACAGCAACATTATTTCCGCAACAAACCGCATAATGAGTGCAATACCAAAGTCAAGTTCTCTACTTACGAGTATTTCCTTTTAACTTGAAAATTTTGACCTTTTAACAGTAACAACAACAACAACAACAACACGAACCACAACCACAAAGCACCACAGACAAAGGTAATGAGTGCCAAAGGACAATATTGCTTAAATACAAAAGTGACAAACTTTACAAAATAACAGAACAGCACAGAATAGAAAAGAAAAGAATAGAATAGAACAGAACAAAGTGGAACCAAAAAAAAAAACAAAAACATAGAAATAGAATAGAAACGAACAGAAAATAAAAGAAAAGAAACAACAACATTTGAGAGACCAAAATAGCAAAAGTCGTTGAATTTAAGTACTGGCAACACTTGCTGCCTCCCAAAAGTACAAGTAACAGCATCAGCAATAACAACAGCAACAGCAGCAGCAACAACAACTGAACACGCTTAGCGACAGTCATTTTGAAAATTGACCACAAAGCGAAGTGCAAAACGAATGAGTGTGAGACAAATAGAGAAAAAGAGATTCAGTCTGTGAGTGAGTCAATGACTAAGTGAATGAGTGAATGAGTGAGTGAGTGCCTGGATGACTGTATGACTGGATGGCTGGCAAATGAGTGGCCAAAGTGGGGCGGGCTTGTCAAGTCGAGCTCGACCAAAGGACAACATGTCGCAACCAAATAAACATGCTGAACATACCAAAGCCCATCCAGCAGCCAACCCCCTCCCCATCAAATGGAATCAAAGAGAAGGAGTATGGAATGAATGAGACAGAAAGGGCATGCAAGCGCAAATTGCGCTTAAATATTAAATGAACATCATCAGGAAGGAGCAGCAGCAGCAGTAGATGAAGAAAAAGTAGCTAAAGCTGAGGCAGAATCCGAATCCAAAGTAGTAGCAACAAAAAATACATGGATGAAAATAATGAAAAAGAAAACGTAATAAAACAGCAAAAGTCACATCCGAAAAAACTTACAAAACACTTTGCACGCCTGAAATAATAACAACACACTCACACCGAGGATAGAGCAAACATTGAGTCCAGCATAGCCATAAGCAATGATAAGGATGAAGACCAACAACAACAACAACAACAAAAGAACAACATCCGACCGCAGCAGAAACAGAAAAAGCATCTGCATCACCAGCATCAGCAACAGCAAGAGCAACAACAATAGTGGGGGAGCGGTAACATCGCGAAAACTTCAAACCGAAACCAAAAACCACAAAAAAATATACAGTCAAACGTGCAAAGGTGCAAATGAACAGTGGACGATGACGACAACAACAACAACAACAACGACAATGGCTATGGTGATGAGGACAACATCTATGGCGCGTATCCTGTTGGGTACACCACACTACGCCCAACTAACCATCGTAGCTCACCTACATCTACACGCTAAAGTAGCAAGGAGTCACTTGTACCTGGAAAAGTGAACGACAAAATGCTCAAAGCTTACTGCCTCCATTATCCTTGAACGCATACCCCCTCCAAGCACCGTGTGTTGTCACTACAACTACCACTACTTGACTACTTCTACTCTTACTGGTATCCTAGACAATAGTCAACCTACATAATAACATAAAAAAATATGTCCTGATGCTTCTTTTCGTAACAAACATTTGTTGTATTTAAATGTGAAAAAAAGAACAAAACAAACAAAAAAACATAAAATAAAATAAAAGAAATGAAACGAAACGAAAATGAAGAGAAACATTCATTGAGTTGAGAATGAGAATGAGATGAAAAAAAACAAGACAAGTGCCTGGCAATGAAAAGTAGAAATAAACCGAAAAAATAATAACAACAACAACAACAACAGCAGCAGGAGCAGCACAAACATCATCAAGGTACAACGAACACATGCCTCGTCCTTATATTCATTTCACCATCACCATCACCATCACCATCAGCATTGTTTTTGTGATTCTTGGTTACTTGTTTTTTATGTAGTTGCTCATCTCATCCTTGTGGTCGCCATTTTGAAGTTTGTTCGCTCGTCCTCGTGCGACAGAGCAACGCAATTAACGATAATTGCCTTTTATCGGCTTAGCGTTGATAAACTTTGTGTTTTAACTTTGTTCTACTCTCGTTGTGTTTTTTTTTTTTCTTTATTTTTTCCACAAAATATTTTAATTTAATTTTACCATTGTTTGCCGGAAGTTAGAGAAAACAAAACCAAGGGACAATGACAAGAACAAGATGAACTGAAGTGTCAAATAGTGAGTATTGCAAGCAACATTATTTGGTTTTAATGAAAACTGTCTAAGCTATTCATTCTAAATTGAAAAGAAAGAAACTATGTTGTTTCAAAAACATTAAAGCTAATTACATTTTTATATTCTCAATACTGATAGAATTCAAAATGAAGTCATTAGACATTCCATTCCATCAATTCCAGCATCAATCTATCTATGGTAAAAAAAAAAAACATTAACATTTCTTATGCTCACCTTTAATTGCATGACCTCTGGTGCATTCAATTCATCGCCACTTTGGCGTAGTCCTTGTAGAAATCGCGCAAATACTGTACGTCGTTTGTTCTTATTGCGACCCTCTGAAAATTGCAATAAAATGCGAATCCTTTTAGATAAATCCAATTCAATTGAATTGAATTGCTTTTTCAAATGATGGTAATGATAAAGTGAAATGGTGGTGGAGATGGAGATGGAGATGGAGGTGGAGATGGAGATGGAGATGGAGAAAAGAAAAACCATACCTGTTGCTGAGAAATCATAAAAGAAATTGGTGCGCGCTCCAGGATAACTGTGCTGCATGCCATTCAAATTGAGTGCTGACTTCGAGTCAATCGTGGTGCGCGCCATACGATTGGCCAAATCATTTTGCGTATAACTGTAAATCTCGTTCTCTTCGCGATTCGAAAGGCAACTTGAAGGCTATGAAATGCATTGAATGAAATGAAGAAGAACAAACAAAAATTGATTGATTAGCTTGACCAAACCAACAGACCATCATACGAGTATCAACTGAACTATTCAGATCAGATCAGACCAATTCTCAAATAGTGTTAAATTTTTGATACATGCATTGATACATAAAAGCAGCGACTGGGATCGTAAATTAAATACGAGAATGTGCATAGCATTAGAAGGAAAAACTGTAAAACTATATACATACATACATACATACGAGTATGTAGTTGTTGCTTACCAAATACTTGCCAGGCACATACAACGGTTGACTGTGACTTGTTGGTAGCACCGACTGACATGCCATACTTCCAACACCAACACCACCACCACCACCACCACTACCACCACCACTACCACCACCAATCATCATACTGCTGCTGCTGGGTCCTGCCGCTGTACTACGACGCGATAATGTTGTATGACCGCTTGAGATGCGTACATGTCGTTCTTTCCACTTTGAGATGCGGACCTGCTCAATGGCATCGAGTACATCCTCATAGGGCATGTTGATTTGTTTGCTATAGTGTGCTGCCAAACCCTCCAAATAACCGCGTTTTCCTTCCTGCAAAAAAAAAAAGAGATTTTAAATGGAAAAAGAGAAAATAGCCATTAGTCATTGGTTTTGTTGCTCTCGTAAAAGTTGCCAAGTTTTATGCTTAAAGCATATAAATTTTGGTTACTTTGAGTTCAATTCAGTTCAGTTCAGCGGATTTGTATTAAGTCTGCTTTGAACATAAACTCAATAGCCTCGGGTTAAGCAATTTCCCCATGACTCAGCATAATCTGGCCTTTGAGTTTGGAATTGCTTGCATTGCATTCATACATTTCTTATGCACAACTTAATCAGCAAAGGTGTCTCCAGTCAGTCTACTATTTTATCGTTATACGATACTCATATACTCATACATATGTAAGTATTTATCTAATGCAGTCTTTATATCTTAGATTGTGTGACAGATGTTGACGTCTCTCTTTGTCGCCACTAAGAAGTGTTAATAACTTCCGGTAATTAGCGCATAGCGAGGACGAAGACTACTTTGCATTGACTCAAGTTAGAAGATACAATATATTTAACTCTGTTAGATTATGGTACAAAGATACAAATACATACACACACACACACACACACACACAACAAATATACACAAACACACACATGGATACATTTACACTTGACATTCAACTACTTGTTATTGCAAGTAGCAGCCACAATTTCATTCATTCATTCATTCAATCATTTCAGCGCATATAACTCATTTTGTTAGTTAGTATAGCTCATCCAATTTGCTTATGCACTTGTTCATTCAGATGCATCTGCATCTGCAACTGCATCTGCATTTGTAGATGTATGTTTATTTGTGCGTAAATTCATTTATAGATGCTTGTACGACATATGCAAACATTGTTGAAAGGCAACTTGTCTGCAACATTCTTACAAATACGAGATATATGAGTATACATAGACTCCCATCTTCTCAATTACTCGTTTATCTGTTGGTTTCATCAGCGCAAAGTGCAATTAGTTGTGTCGACAAGTCATCGTACAACTTGAGCGAGAGAATTCCTTCCTCTGATTCTTCCACACACACACACACACACACACACACACACGCAGCCCACTTAGATCCGACATGTGTCTACCTTTGTTAAAGCAGCTAACAAGTCTGTAACATTCTTTGGGCATGGTGTATTCCGATTGTTGTTGTTGTTGTTGTTGCTACTACTACTACTGCTGCTGCTGCTGCTGCTTCATAACAAACATTTGTACTAAATGTACAAGACACCTGTCGGGCATATTTTTACTCGAACGCATTTTCATTTAAAACAATTTACCTGCATTAAAGTTAGATTTCAATTTTCCTTACACTCATTCAGTCATTCATTCATTCATTCAGTCGTTCATTTAATCCATTCTTCATTTCATCATTGTATGTAATTCGCTTGTACGTGCTTCTGAATCTGAAGTACGAATACGAATACTCGTATATATTGTATACTCATTTCTCAGTTTGTTGATCTCTTAGACATGTCTACATGATGCTGCAAAATTATTTCAAAATGAATACATTCCACTCTACTTCAATTCACTTCACATCAGTTCAGAAAATCCATACTACTATAAAAGCTAAGAGCTCATAATCATAATAGGTTAGTTCTATAGACAAGAAACATTTGTGCGTATGCGCAATATTTGCTAAAGCATCCTAACACAGGGATTCCTAAACTGCAGCCTGCAGTCTGTAGCCTTATTATTAGATCTACATCATGTTGCTTGTGTTGTGTAGTAGCAGAATAAAATTTTTGCTTAAAACTTTGCGGCTATAGAAACGAAAACACAAAATACAATATTATAAAAATATATTCGACATGTTTTATGCGCTTCAACGCCTTTCTTTATTGGATTCAAGTATATTTGTGGATTTATTTATGCAGACACATACACACACGCACACACACACACACATCATTGACTCTGAAACTATGTTAAAAGTTAGTTGAAACATGCAGCAGCAGCAGCAGCTGCATCACTAGAACATGATGCTAATTAAAATGCGATGCGAAGTGAAGTGAAGATGTCTGTAACGCAACATTGCACGCTGTCGACAACTTACAAGATACATGCCAAGATACACACACACACACACATATATATATATATATGTATACAATGTTGCTAGGTAGAATGTATGCATGTACTAAGATACACCGAGTGTCAACATGGAAATTGAAACTTCAGAGCAGCCACGCCTAATTTACGCCTACAAAAACAACGACAAGGGCATTCGGAATATGCCAAGGGAATGAGATGGAGAAATTGAATCTATGTACTTGTACAGTTGCACGTACTACTTGGATATGATGCAACACATGCTAGTGTCGCTGCTGCTGCTGCTACTGCTACTGTTGCTGTTGCTATTGCACATTCAATCAACTCAACTGAACTTAACCAGCTATTGCAACGCATTAACGCCTATCATCCTCGTTGCAAGTGGAAGTGAATAATGGCATGAAATGTGCTTTGGCGCCACAAATAGTACTCACAGTTCTCACATCAAGCGAAACAATTTCCAAAGTGACATTTGTAAAAGTTTTTTTGCAATTTAAATTTTTCTCTTCAACTAGTTTTGCATGCATTAAACGTCATCGTCATCGTCATCGCCATCAGTTTGCGTCCCTGAACCAGTGACATATTTGCTTGATACCGCATGCCATCTTCCTTCCTTCCTTCCTGCCTGACTGACTGACTGACTGCATTCCTTTCTTACATCTCATCTCATCTCATCCCACACCATACCATATCACCCCTTCACTTTCATCTGCTATCTGTCAATCTTTTCCGTCCACGCTTAACATTTAGCGTTGCATTTCAAAAGGAAAGCATTCATCATTGCAATCTTCATAGGCGACCGACCGACAGTTCAGTCGCTACTTTTCATTTAAATTCTGCTCTAGTTTTGTATGCAAGTTACAAGGCATAGAAAACAAGCGGCGGTGCAGCATTTTAATGTCACTTACTCGGTACATGAATGATATTTTTCCTCTATACATTTTTTGGTTGGAAAATATGTCACAATCAATGGTTGAAGTCCTTCCGTTGCTTTCTTCCTTCAAGCAAAAGTGTAAGAGAGAATGATTATCCCTTCCGACACTATTTTGTGAGATATATTTACGTTGGACATTGCATTCATGGATTTTGAGTTTGAATTTGAATTTGAAGCCAACAAAGTTGATTGTGTATTTCTCTATTGGGGACACACGCATATTAATGCATGCAAACACTCCATTCTTCTCTTTAAGATAAAAAGCTGCTTAGACTTTAGATTTGGTTTTGATATATGGGTCGACATTCTCTCTCTCTCTCTCTCTCTCCAATATTTGAATGAACAAAGGTATTAAGGTATTCATTTTTAAAGTTTCAAATTTCATTTATCTCTATTTGCAACTCATTTGGGTGCATTATATTCTGACATCAAGTGTTAAACCATTGTTTATCCATTTATACTTTTGCCATTTAAATGTCTACTTTATCTATTTGAAATGTTTAACTAATCCAAATGTTCATGCAATGCAATTTCTCTCCTTTTTCAAATGCTCAAAACGTACAACATTAAAATCGTGTTAATTTCGAATTACCAAAGGCCATTCAAATCCCAATTCTGTGTATCTGAATTGCTTTCTAATTCAGGAACAATTCCCCATTGATAATTGACACACATTCGAAAATGAATAAAATGAAAATGAATGAAAATAGAAATTCCACAAGTAACACAAAACACTAAACCGATAATATCGAATGGAATGGAATGGAATGAATTGGATTGGATTGGAATTCAATAGAATTCAACTGATTTTTAACTCAATGGAAATATA
Source organism: Amiota mariae (assembly GCA_035041805.1). Taxonomy (NCBI): domain Eukaryota; kingdom Metazoa; phylum Arthropoda; class Insecta; order Diptera; family Drosophilidae; genus Amiota; species Amiota mariae. The sequence continues at coordinate 3,754,784 of JAWNKV010000348.1, forward strand.
GCAAAATGTTGACTGTAATGGCACAGTTGGGCTGACTGCTGTTAGTTTTGTTACAATTTAGATAATTTTGTTATTTTAATTTATATACAAAATAATCTGTGGTTATACAATATTTTACTTACCGGTGTCGAATATGGATGCGCTGTCAATCGTATGCCATCCGCTTCAAGATGTCGCTTCATCACAGCCTCCAGTTCCTTCATGGTAACTGGTGTATCACATTCCGAGGAGAGTATCTCGTTGCTGTTGCTTAGCGCTTTCGGATCATTGATGAGCACATAAACAATCGCAGCACCTTTTTCACGTAGCGTTCGCACACTTTTCAACAATTTGCTACGATGTTGGGCATTATTTACACCAATGGCATCCAAATCGATTTCACCGATCTGCTTACAGATTTCCAATTCATCATAGCCATTTTCAAGGAAGCTTTCGGCATACGATTGTAGGCCAATGGTGCGGAGCCACTCGCATACGATGTTGTTGTGTGGCATATTCGCGTATCACGTAACAGTTGAGAGTGCGCCAGCGGGCACAGTTATATCGAGTGGCGCAAATGAGACTTTGGGCACTTTTAAAGCAGGTCGTATGTGTTTGGTGAATGTAGAAGCTGCCGTGGCAGCAGCAGCAGAAGCACCACCACTAATCCCACAACCACTACTACTCGATGTGGATGCAACGGGTGAGGCTGCACTTGATGCCCCAATTGCTCCTACTGCTGTCGTTGTGTTGGAGAAGGAGGTAGTTGTAGTGCTTAAGTTGACGCTTGAACTGGCGGCTACGTGACTAACGTGCGCTGATGTTGTTGCCTTCATAGCATCTGCCTTTGTCTTATTAACTGGTAGTGATGGTGGTGGGTTGGTTAATCTGTATATACTTAGGAATTCGGACGGATTATGACACTCAAAGCTATACAAAAAAAAAACAAAAAACAATAGATTAAAAAGATATCACAATAACAGAAAAATATAATCTTTATAATGATGCGTATACTTGATTTAATTATATCTTTGCTATTGTACGAGTATATTGCGCATACAACATTTCTTTCAATTAAGATTCATGCATGTGAGTGTTGGTTGTGTGATTGTTTGATTGTGATGACTGGACATTCTCGTTACTATACAAAGTGTGTATGCCATCGTCCTGATTTGTGATGTTGTTGTTGTTGTTGTTGTTGCTGTTGCTGTGCTGTTGTTATTTTATGCATAGACAGGTAGCAAAGACATTTATAACTGACTTAGTCTATGAAAGAGCATATCAATTTGTGTTAATAGCATCCATTGTTATTATGCTAAAGCAGAATCAGAGACACACTCACACAAAATAACCAGCCACAACAAACATAAAAACAAAACCATCAAGCACTTAATGACAATATACAAACACAAAGGATGAATGAATGAACTAACGATTGAATGAATGAATGAATGAATGAATGTCCAACCAAGTAAAGAGGGAGAAAAGTAGCAGTAGCAGCAGCAGCATTCATGAACACATGATACTAAAACACTTGAATATGTTTAGCAGGAAGCCACTTGCATATGAATAAGCCACTTAAAATGACAGATGAACTTCCATAAAATGAAGATAAAGGCGGCAAAGATCAAGTCAACCAGTCGAGCCACCCAACAACAAGGAAGGACAATGACAACCAACAAATAAACCAACAGAGCAATAACAACAATCAACGAAAAACAAAAAAAGGAGAAAGACAATAAGAAAAACCTAAAACAATGCAGGCCGGATGAGATTAGACCACTCCACTTTACTTTACTTCACTTTACTCTACTCTACTTACTCATTTTACACAAAAACAATCCAATCCAAACCAATTCAATTTCATCAACTCACAACTGAAATGAACTGAACTCAACTGAACTGAACTGCTGCTGCTGCTGCTGCTCTTCAGTTTTGTCTACATCAATTTGGTAGTTTGTAGTCCATTCCAGGCCATTTCAATCTTAGGCGATTTCAGCATAATAAAATACTTAAAACAATTTTTCCTAGTTGCGTATTATCATCATCATCATCATCATACATTTGTATATGTTGGATTTTAGTCAACCAAGGAGACATGGCTATGGCATCCAGACATAGATGCTATGACATGGAATTATGCCAAATAAAATCTTCAAATTTCCGCATGGACTTAGAACTGATGAGAGAAAGAAATACCATAGCACAATAACAAACAAACAAACCAACTAAGTAACAATATGAAAGATGACAATAAAATGAAACCAAAACTACAATAACTAAATATTCTTGTCTATATAATACTACATACTATATTTTGTGAGTAACCCAAACCAAAACCGGAAGCATAAACAATACTATGCATGTGTATGAATGTTTATATTCTATCTATCTATCTAACTATCTGACTATCTATCTGTCTATCTATCTGTATAATATGTTAAGCAGCCCAAACATCTTAGAGTATAAATATCTACAAGTATAGACAAATTTGGCCAAGGCATAATAATAATGGTGGTTGTCATTAAGCTTGGCAAGGACATTAAGTATAAAGGCGTATGATATTTTGTATAGGATACGCTTCAAGGATATTATTATGAAAGTAGCTAAGAATTCTTTGTTGTCGTTGTTGTTGTTGTTGTTGTTGTTGTTTGCACAATAAACACTTAATAATATTTAGAAGCAAACACAAGAAAAATGCCTCAAGCCAAACACACAGAGACTTTAAGTTCATATTTCATTTTTGTTACAATTTTCTCATCATAAGAATTATTATTGAATATTATTGAATATTATTTCCCTTCGAAAGTGTCAAACATTTTTTTTTTTTTTTTTTTGCAGTGTATAAATTATAAATTGACTTCATTTACTATTTTACTTCATCCATTCAATTCAATTTATGTTGTTTGTTGTTGCTGGTACTCAAAACGCCTTAAAATGTTCAATTTTCATTGTTTATTAAGTGCTAAATAATTGTTTTCCACTTATGTTTGTATGAGTATTGTATGTGTGTGTGTGTGTATGTGTAGATATGTAAAGGTGTTGCTTACTGCTTGATTTCCGTTTGTAATTATTGCAAATTTATTTCTACAGTTTCCTGTTTCCGTTTTAATGCATAATTTGCATTTTACATTGACTGCTGGTTGCTGGCTGCACCATATAATTAATTATCATTCTATTATTTTAGTTTGTTTGTGATTAACCCAAAAACCAAGCAATTGAAAGGATTTTATATTAATTCTACTATGTTGTTATACATATATTGTATGTATGTTTGTATGTTTGCTATTTTAAAGTTTTAAGATAATTTTAGAAAATCATAGCTTCGATTTCAAACCCCAAAATCAAATGAAATCAAATCAAATCAAATCAAATTTAATTATAAAACTTTTGATGTTGTTGAAGAACGTAAATGAATTTAAATGCATTAAAATTATATTTAAGCATTTAAATTATAAACAAATATATTAAATTGATCAATTAATGTAAATACACAAGCAATAAAATCAATAGAACAAACAAAACTCAAAAAATCTTTAAATTTAATTTGAATTTTTAATTCGAAAAATAAAATAAATACATTTAAATAAAAATAAATAAATAAATAAATGCGTGCATAAAAAAATTTGCTGCTTATTGTCAATTTTTTTACTAATCACACACACACACACACACACACACACACACACACGCACACGCACATAATATAAATATATGCATATTTCACTTTGTCATGATATTTGTAACATGGAAGAAACAAAGACACTCAGCAGAGAATAAGTATAACAAATAATCAGTATGATGAGAGGCAATCGATTCAGTTATTCATTCTATGGTTAAATACTTCTTGTTTTGCTGATATACAATATCCTTCAAACAGAGTTCTAAGTAATTGAAAGACATATTGCACCAATAATTCCGTTTGACACCATGGTAGCAAAATTAATCATTTACTTTATATATTTATGAAATAGATTTATCTGCTCTTCATTTTGCCCGCAAAAATGTTAAAAACATTTAAATTTCTGTAGAATCTAATTGAATCAAAATCACCCAACGCTATACATCGTGAAATGCTATAAAATTACACTGGCTCAATATAAATAGGAAGCTTTCTAAGATTAAATCCAAACTGGGATAAATTAGAAATAAGAAAGACTTGAAGAGGTCATTTTTATTTAACAAAAACACATCTCCTTGTCTAATAAAATTTTATCGAAATTTTTAAAAATCATTAATTATAAAATAAGAAAAATTATTTTTTTTAATCTCAATGAATCTATGAATTAATAAGTTTTCTATTTAACAAAAATTTTAATTAAAAATTCTTTTCTATTCAATTCAATTTCTTATCACAAGAATTATGACTTCCCTTTAAATGTATCATATTTTGTATGAATATTTGAACTTAAATATAAAAGAAGCGCATTGCGAGTTCATTTAATTCGAGTTGCATGAGTCCTTTTATTTGATTTTGTCGCCATATCGAAGTAATTAATTTTAATATGAAAGCTAAACAACTCTACAATGCAACCAACAACAGCAAGAACAACAAATAAACACAGAGAGAGAAAAAAAAAAACAATTGTCACATAATTTTCTGTCTAGACATGCAAAATTTAGTATTTTCAATTAACTACAGTTGGTTTTAGTATTATGGAATGAGAGTTAAACAAATGCCTGCCATCCTTTCAGCCTAGATGATGACGCCACCGCTAACAACAGCAACAACAACAAAAGATTTGTACAATCGTAACAACCAACAGCAACAGCAACAACAACAACCACAAGAGAAAATGACGTCAAGAGGAACAAACTGCATAATCATAAAATGGGGATGTTTTCAGCAGTTTGGGGATGCAATGCAATGATAAAATGAATGTTAAGACAAAGCAACAAGAACAACAACAACAACAGCAGCAACAACAACAATAACAGTAACAGCAACACAATGAGAATGAGAATGTGAATGTGAACAAAAAAATGTGCCTGCGCTAAATGTTGAGTGAACCCTGCAGTGCGATGCCTATGCTCATCGTCTCACTAAGCATGCAGCACATGTTGCAACAACACAAGAAAAATTTACACAAGGAATGCAATGAGCACAATAAGCATGGTAAAGCAGCCAGGAGCAACCAACATTGAATGTGTCACCGCACTGCATTGCACTCACTCTGGAATATGCTGAAGTTTGAATGAATGCACACGCCTGCCACACATTGCATTGCAACTTATTAAGCTAGTACATGCACACCAGGGCCAAGGTTGCAGACACCCAACTTGGTTCAATTCAACTGCTTCACAATACTTTCTGGTTACGTGTCGCTGTTGCATGTGTTGGCAACGCTCTTCATATCACATCTGCCTACTTGCCTGTCAGGTTCCTCTATTCAACCAAACAACCATCCAACCATTCATCCATCCTTCTGTCCACTCGTCCTTTTATTTGTCTGTCTGTGCTCAAACGTCATTTATGACATTAACATATGTAGGCACGCAGGATATCATTGAATTCTGATTCCCTGTACGTGAGTCAGTGTATGAGTGATGCATTCACTTGTGCAACATATTGTGGCAAGGGTTACAAAAGGCGCAAATTGATACGCATTTGTGGTTAACGAAGCCCCACAAACGCATAAAAATAACAACAACAACAAAAAAAATAAAATACAATGAAAAAATAACAGATGATGGTTGGTTTAAGAGACACGCCAGGGCATTGCAAATGAGTATCTACTCTGTCCAACAAAGCATGTGATTATACTGGAAGTTATATAGAAATTGAAGTTGGTATCGTTTATTGTTTGCCCTCCTCTCAGAATAACATAAGTCATGGGTCACAAAAGGTTCAAAATCACATTCGCATTCACATTCCCATTCAAGTTTCGATTTCAATTTTAATTGAAATTGAATTTTATTCGAAATTATGCAGTTAAGTCTTTCCGGTTTTCAAGGAATGAACTCGGTCGGTATAATTCTCTTCTTCAAAGGGCTTAAAATTATCTTTGAATTTGTGAGGGGGAGGGGGTTGCAAGCTCATTTAGATTGTGATCAAAGGTGTGATATATACAAACAATAATAATGATACTCGTAATAACAAGTGGCAAGGAGCAATTGGCAAATGAAGGAGTGTAAAGGTGTAAATGGAAAATTTAATGATAATTTATTGTTATTGTTGTTTAAATTGGGAATGAGGTTTATTTAAGGATATCAAGTATAGATATAATAGAGATTTTCCATTAAATTTCCAACACAAATAATTTACAATAAATGAAGAACAAAGTAATAAGACTCAGTTTTATTCTTCATAAAACTATTATTGAAACTAAAGAATTAAACAATTTAAATTTATTCTATTGATCCAAAGAACCAAATGACACTTTTGGCTTAATCAAATGACATTTAAATTATATTAAAATCAATCCTTTGTTTTTCCTTTGTTAACTTAACTTAACTTAACTTACCATAAATATCTTCTTATTCTAAACAAAATTTATGTATTCAATGATGCTTATTTTAAGCTTATTTAAATCTGTCATGCAACATTAACAAAATATCTTTTATATTATACTTGATATATACATACATACATACATACATAAGACCATACAATCTATTGTATCTATGTTTGTATGTATCTATTTATACTTACAGTTTTGCAAGGCGATGCTCGTACAATGTAATCCTTCAGACAATGGAAAAGTTAATCCGCTTTCAACGTTCAATATCCAAATTTGTTATTTGTTGTATGAAAATACTTTTACACATCATTTGTAATATGAGACATGATCCCTATTAAGACATCATCATCAATATAATCATCATCATCATCATCAGCAGCAGCAGCAGCAGCAACAGCAACAATAACAGTATCATCATTATTTGGATGTTTTGCTGTTTTTGTCATAATGAAGACAATACAACAATAACACGGAAGTCGAGACAAAACCGACACGCACGCACGTTCTTACACTCAAACATACATTCACTCACTCACTAACTCACTCATTCAAACAATCACACAGATACATACATTCACACTCACACTCCAGGAGACAGGAGACAGAAGTCAGGAGGGACAGATTTCGTGTGACCAAAAAGGACGACAGAACGACAAACACAATTATGCCATTTGATTTATAAATACAAAATAAGTAGGAACAACAACGACAGCGGCAGCAGCAGCAGCATCATCATCAAAACATGAAACACGACAAACACAAACGGGGATTATTGGCGCTTAACTATGAAGCTTTACCACGCATACAAAAATATATATTCTACACAGACACTTACACAGAATCATTACGCACACAATCCAATGCAGTTGAAGAGAGACGACCAACAATGAAAAAAAAAAAATCCGGAAGCGGAAGTAAAGTGGCAAACGCGTAACCGCACAAAAAAAAATGGAAAATGGCTCAGAAGAGCTTCGTCGATGTTGCTCAAAATGCTGAACAAAGTGTAACAAGGAATAACGAGTGCAACAAATTACGAGGCGTTAAAATGTTCGTCCTTCAAGTAGCCACCAAGTGGGGAGAGAAGCACAAGATTGCTCCTGCTGCAGGACTAAATGATGGCGGCTTCAAAGTTAATAGCAGCACAAAAAACTGTGCTAGTTTTTTCTATAGACAAGTGGCTCTACTACTCTCTACTACTACAATATTTTGCCACACATAGTTTTACTTATAACACAAAAAGACAACAACGCCAACAAAAGCAATAACACGCGGTAAAAACAAAACCCGAAACCCGAAAAACTCGAAAAGCACAAAACACAGAACACGGAACACGGAATGCAAAACGGAAGCGGAAACGATGAGATGCGATGCGAACAAAATGCACTTAAGAGCAAAACGAGCAAATGCGCGCGCGAAAAATATTTCACTATGATGCAGACAGACGATGTTGATGATGATGATGGTGATTGCCAAAAATACCAATTCCAACAAACACCAAAAAACAATATTTTGACATCAACAAGGATCAAGACCTCAGATGACGACGTTTATAGGCGCGAAACGAAACAACAATTGTAAATCAAAATGAACAAACGAAGGATGACAACTTAATGGTTGTTAGTGTTGATGATGACAATGATGATGACGATAAAGAACGCGCGTAAGAACAACAACAATAAATGGTAAACACAGTCCTTGCTTGTCCTTTTTGGGAATTGTTACAAGCAACAAATCAAATCGAATTGCATCGAATCGAATCGAGTATCGAAGCAAAAGCAAACGAACTAACGAACAAATAATGAATGAACGAGCAAGCGAGCGAGCGAAGGAGCGAATAAGCAAGCGAAGCACGAACGAGCAGCAAATGTTGCCGCATGCACGAAAAAACGCAACTAAAGTATGCAAAGCACGCGAACGTACTGCCACAGCCACTGTCAGTGCAAGCACCACAAACAGTACCAGAACCAGAACCAGCACCAGCACCAGAAGCAACCAACACCAGACCAAGCCAAACCAAACCAGACAATCAGCGAAGCGACCAGAACAGAAACACAGACAGACAGACAGTCAGACAAACAGACAGACAGATAAACAGACCGACCAACTACTAAGCAACGTCAGCAACGTCGAGGAGAGCTCGACAAACTTCTCGAGGAAAGCCGCCACCACCATCAGCGCCATCTTCATCGTCGTCGTCATCGTAGTATTCAACAACACCACCATCAACCAACATTGCTAGCGTCGCCGCCACCGCTGATGTCGCCAACAGCGCAGCAAGTGTTTGCTTGTAAGCGATATGCAAAAGTTCTATAATAGTAGGCAGAGTGAGACTATTGAGTGTCTGTAAAAGTGTAGGTGTGTTCTTCAATATGTGTGTGTGTGTGCAATGGAAACAGAATGAGCTACCACCATCGTCATCACCAGCAACGACAACAACAACAACAATATTATTGCAACGCCAGCAGCATTGACGAATGTCTAAGTGCAGTAGGCTCAACTCAACACAACACAACTCGCCTTACCTTTCCTTTCCTTTCTTTTCCTTTCCATTCGTTTCGTTTCCTTTCCTCACCATTCCTTACTAGCTGACTGGCTGATGACTCTATGCCGCATGAGCCAAGAGGCTCAGCGACGTAAGGCACTGTAACAAACAAGTGCTTGAGTACACAAACACACTCATACAATATATGTGTGCACTATACATATAACACATATGCAAAAAATCGCGGTGCGGAGACGACGAGTGACAGTCGAGTGTGTGTTGTTTACCTCGGCTTAGAGGCACCGGCTGACTCGGCCCGACTCGACTCGGCTTTGCCTGCTTTAGCTTGGCTTGGCATGGCATGGCTTGACTTGAATGGTTAGCAACATAGGCTACTACTGCTCGCTACCGCGCAAACATCATGAATGAGTTGCGAAGCAAATGAAGTGCTTCGGTTGACGAGCAAAACAACAATAAAAAAAAGAGAATAAATACAGAAAAAAAAAATGGAATGGAATGGAAAAGAAAAGCATGGCAAGGCAAGGCAAGGAAAGTGAAGTGCACAAAACAACAAGAAAAAAAAAACAAACATAAAAGAAAAAAACACGCGCAGCAGCAAAATGAAATAGAAATGCAGCAACATCAACGCATAAACCTGCAACACACTCACACATTAAAAGAGAGGCAGACACTGAGTGAAAGACAATACACACATAGATACGAACATGATGATGCAACACATAAACAACACGCTGCATTTGTTAGCAGAGACAGCGTCACTGACTCCGGCGACGTTTACGTTGCTTGACATCCGTCTACGTTTTTGTTTAAAGAAAGAAGTGACGCAACGTCACCGACGACAACATTATCGTCATCGTCAACATTATTATTATCATCATCATTATCATTAACAATAACAGTTGCAACATAGGCATTCACGTCATTCTCATCATTATCATTCACATAATCATGAGCAAGACAGCAACTTATCATCATCGTCATCAACATGATGGTGTTTATGAGAAACAAGGCTTCGTCCTCATTTGGGGCGCACACTTTTTTGGCTTTTTGTTGCTGCTGCTGCTGCTGCTGCAGCTGCAGCTTCTATATTTCATCTCATTCTACTCTATTCTCAATGGTATACGTTATAGGTTGTATTTAGTATCTTGTATCGTTTACTTACTTGCAAAGTATCTTTTTCAAATTTTTCTTTCATTTTTTATTTTTTTATTTTTTCATTTTTTTTTAGTTTGCGAAACACATGCACACATTTTGTAGTAGGAAGGAGCAACAACTAAAGTGACAAGAGGCAAGTAGGCCCAGCTCGGCAACATGCTTCGTCATCATGATGATGGGATGGCATCTCTCGCCTTTTATTTTTTTTTTTTTTTTTGAAGACTATAATTTTTTGTTGCTGCTACTATGCTGTTAATGTTAATGTTGATGATGATGGTGACACACGCAACTCAAATAAACGTCACCAACAACATGCGGTATTTTATTTTTGTAGTTGTTCTTATTGTTGTTGTTGTTGTTGTGCTATTGCAGTAACTGTCCTCGTTGTTGCTGCTGCTGTTCTCATTTAATTTTTATCTGTTTTTTAAGTTTTTTTTTTTTTGTGATGTTGGCACTAGGATGCGGGTTGCAGGTTGTAATTATTTGCATACCATACATTCACACATGTGCATTGTAGGCTGCTGAAGCACGTTTCTCTTATGATCCCTTTCTCTCTCTCTGTCTCAATTATTCCCCAACAATCTTTATTATTTTTTCTTTATTTTTCAGATACTCACATTTCCATTGATGCAGAATTCATTGTGTGCATTAATCGAAGCAAAATTTTGATTTCATTCACTTTATTTAATAGGAAATTCATTTAAGCGAAAGTTTTAAGGTTTGGAATCATCAACTTTTAGGAGACTTTGGATATAAAACAATCGATATCGATAACATATTCTGGGAAACAGAACAATTTTTTTTTGAAAAGGGTAAACAATTCTAAATTTGAGCCTCAGCAGAATCTATTAACAAAATGACATAAATTTAAGATAAAGTAATGCAAATTGTAAGGCATTTGAAAAACTAAATTTTTGGCTACATTTTGCTCTAAGCAAACAACTTTCAATCTCTTCTAGATTCTGACCCATAATCATTCTACATACCTTCTAAAAGGTTATTTTTTCCCAACCAGCTGCCAAAGAATGCCAACTGCTGATCTATTTTACTGACATATTACTGATTAATTCATATTTGAAATCAAAGTAATACATATGACCTGAATGACACACCCTGTATTTCGTATACAAAGACACTTTTGTTAAGGGACAACGTCTGCATCAGACTCAAATAAAAGAGGTAACAATAAAAGAATTACAAAAATTGTTGGTGGAATAAAAAATTCAAACAAAATATTAATCAAAAGAAAATCAAAAGCAAAACACCATGCAACAACAACAACAACACTAACAGTAATAGTAACAATCAAAAAGAAACCCAAAAGAAGTGACTTCTCAAAACATAAAAGATACACAGCTTGAGTATCTCATATGCAAAAGAAGACAGAGGCAAGGAAGACACTCACTCACTCATGTATATGAAAGAAGTGTGTGACAGTGAATGTAAGTATTTTTTGTATGTAGAAGTGCAATTGCATGCATGTGCCAGAGAGAATGTGAGTGTGAGTTTGAGTGTGTGTCGCAACAGTAAACGTGTCATAAAAGAGTAACTGAAGAACTCAAATGTCTGCCACACCGTCAGACATTGCACACACACACACACACACACACGCACATACATCTTTCTTTAAACAAGCATAAAAATGGGCAGACGAAAAACAAAATATGTATAGAGAAAAAAAAAAGAGACCAAAATCAAACGAGACATGTGGACGCCACGTTGACTTTCTTGTAGCAACTCAGTTGAGTTTAAGCAGCGTGGCAAACAATCAGGCTTAGAAACAACAATTTCTTTTCCAGTCTTTACTATTCGAAGTATAATAAAGAAAATGATGATGATGATGATGATGATGATGATGATGATGTGGATGTGTTGAGTGAGTCTAAATGTATGTGTAACCATGAGTGAACTAACTGCACTCAAAATCTATTTTTTATCTTTGAATCTTAATTCTTCTTTTACCTTTCCTCAGTTCAGTTCAGCTCATCCCATTCCATCTCATCACATCTCGCCTCATCTGATCTGATCTGAAGACATCTCATTGCGCTAAATACGCAAACATGTTTTGATAGTTTCAGAGGAAAAAGCGAATATCTTCCATAAGCTTATTACATAAGCAGGCATTAGTGCCAAAAGAAGCAGACAAAACAACAAACATGACAGAGTAGAGTAGAGTGGAGTACTTACGATATGGTGGTTATCCTGATAAAGTATCCTTCGTTCTGCATTCTGCATTTAGTTGGTTTCAAATGCCATGAAAATCCCTTTATGTTAGCCAAAACAATGCCAAGCTTCATGGTATGTCATACTATTTGCTTTGCTTAACCAGAAAGTATCTTTGGCCATTTCCATTGCAGTTGGTTGTAGATATATGAAGAAGAAAGGAGGAAGGAGAGAAGAGGGAAGAAGAACTCCTGGCGCGCAGCCAGACATTGGATAAAGCCGACGACGTTTGTAATTAAGCCGCAGTCGCCGCAACGTCGCCGTCGTCGCCGGTGGAACGAACCTGAACTCGCCGCTTGGGCAACTGATTGTAGCAGATCCCTAGAGTACTTTGATACAATATTTTGTAGGAGTTGCTTTTGGAGTTACAGTTACAATTAGAATTGCAACTGGAAGTGGAACTGGGTGATGCCATCGTCACACAATTTGTATGTCCATCTGTCTGTCAGCCTGCAATTTTCTCAAGAAGCCGCACTTAAATGGCTTCCTGTGTTGCAAACATTTACTTCTACTTCTACTTTGCTTTACTATGCTTTGCTTTGCTTTGCTCTTCTACTGTTCTCATTGTTGCTGTTGCTGTTGCTGTTGCTGTTATTAAACAAAAGCTGCTCACGAAAAAAAGAACTAAAATTCGTTTGCATTTCATGCTCTTTAGCTTCAGATTGGGGCGTCTTCTTTATTATTCGTTTTTTTTTTTTGTTTTTTTTTTTTGCTTTGTTTTGTTTTGTTTTACTTGATTTTTCACCCCTTAAAGCGTGTTGCAAATGTTGTTCTTAAACCTACTCTTATTATTCTTCACTGGTTTTACTGGTTGTTCTGGTGTTGTTATTGTTGTTGTTACTGTTGTAACACATGCCCCATTATGCAATTGATTTTCTTTTAAGAAGCGTTGAAATAAATTCTCTTTTATTTTGTATATTTTTTACATACTTTTAGGCTTTCAAGAGTAGCATTTTTTAACGCATTGCTTTTTTTTTTTTGCAACTTGCAGCGCAACAAATGCCTTTTATTTCTGCTTATTCTGCCTACATATTCTGATTCCACTTCAGACCCCTAAATAAGGCAAAAAAGCTTTTTGCATATGAGTTGTGCTGACTTTCTTTATTTTTCATTTATTTTCTTCTTTTATTTTTTGTGCATATCATCACATAAGTGTGTGTGTTTGTGCTCATGTGTGAGAGTATGGGCTTCTGAGCTAGAAATGTCATTCAACTCATAGCATTCAGCGTCGTTGGCTTTAGCGTTGTCATCTCTTCTAGTTCCTTTTTTTTTTTGTTTTTTTGTTTTTTTGATATCTAAAAGAATATCTAAAGGAGACGGAGATGGAGGTGAAAATGTATGAAAGATGAAAAGAAAAGAAAAGATATTCTTATTATACTTACTACAATATCAGTGGACGCCTAATTAAGCATCTACAACAAACACAAACTCACGCGTAAATAATTATTAAAATGAACAAAAACATCAAAAACACAAATGCAAGCACAAGTCACATGCTCATTAAGGACTTCTCTACTCGTATGTTGTGTAACTAGTACTTACTTAGAAATGTAACCAAAAAGGTGTCTAAAGTAATGTTTGATATAGTAAAATCATAAAAGCAAACTGTCTACTGCTAAAGTCAAACACAAAAACACTGCATACAGATGCATTTGTATTACAAATGAGCTTACAACGCACGCAAACATTTGTCTATGCTTAACTCATTCTTTCACCTTCACAGTCAGTCAGTCAGTCAGTCTTTTACTACTTCCCTCCTCAGCATGACTTCGTATCCTTTAACAACAACTGTTTGTCTGTCTCCTTGTCTAAGTGCATGCAAATTTCACACACAAAAATGCATTCATACAAAGCGCCGACGTCATCACGTGCGTTATCTCAGCTTGCCCCAATGCAATCATGTTGCATACTATGACAACTATAGCGCATTCCTTCCCCGCCTTCATTCCGCCATTACCTGTCCTCTTCTGTCCTTTTCTTTTCTTACCATTCATTTACTTGTTCACTCGTTGGTTTCGTTCTTTGCATTCTTTGCGTTCTTTAATTCCTTCCTTACTTCATTTTTTCACACGCGCTGCAATAGAATTCAAACGAAAGATAGGAAAAAAATTTGCTTTTAACCCTGACAGCATATGAATGAACCCAACTAACTGACTGACTAGCTGACAAACGAACCGACGAACGAACGAACGAACGAACATAAGTATGAATGAATGACTGAGCGAATGAATGAATGAATGAATAAATGCAAAGTAAAGAAGAAAATACGCGTAGACTTGTTTCAGACGCACTCACACTTATTTACACATTAACAAACATTGAATGGCATTTCCGTGAAAAGAGAAAGAAAGGAAAGAAGGAAACATACGAATGAGCGAATGCATTCAAAGCAAATCAAGGATGCTGAAGATTGCCACGCAAAATGTTGCGTATACGCAGCATTGGCCACTTTTGTTCTCCTCTCCAACGAGCAAAACATTAGCTCCTTATACACATACAAGATTAGACGAGTATATACTTGTACGCACATACATATGTATATATGTATATTATGAATAGGGATAAGTCTGCTATTATTGTTGCAGTTGCAGTGCCAGCATTCTTGGTGTACTTAGCATTCAAGTTGCTTCGTTGTGCGTGCTGAATGACATTTATTTCTTTGCACAATTTTGAATGTCAAGCGTTTTGTTTCTTTCTCTCATGCGTATGAGTCAATGTAAATTGTTTGTTTCCTTATAAGTGTGTGTGTGTGTGTGTAAGATGTTGTTGTTTTATAGAAATCTATACATAGATGCCCTTGCCTTTCTTGGGTTTTTTTGTTTTTTATTTCGTGAGATAAAAATAATAAGACAAATACTACAATAGATACAAAGATTCTAAAGATACTGGATTTTTAAGTGAGTTAAAATACTTGAAAATGATATCATAATTCTTGGAAATACTTAGTTTATAAAAAGATACTTTATGAAGATACAAATGATCTTTAGATCTTCCTAACTTTAATAATTAGTTTTCATCTTTTAACTCTTTCTTTATGTAATTTTTTTTTCCCCATTCTCATGTGATACAATATTTCAAACTTCATTAACTGCTTATTAAAGCGAACCGATACAAATCTAACTAAATTAAAAAGCTATTAAACAAAAACAAAAGATACGATTAATTAATTACGATATCAAACTATTAAGAAATCACAAACAACAAACCAAAAACAACAAAAAAAAAAAACAATAAATAAAAACAATAAAAAAAACATTAACAAAAAGCAATAAAATATAATAAAAGAAAAACATTTCGTTTTGAATTTTTTAACTATTTGCAACACTACTACCATGTATGGCAACAAAAACAACTGTATTAATAATAAATCAATTTTGTTGAAATTTTTTGTGCAAAATCATTCACAAAATATAATCGAAATGAAATAAAAAAAAAAATGTATAAACTAAAGGTAAAATATTATACTAAAAACGTATTTCATTCATGCATAATTTTTAATGCAAACTCGCTCGCCATATAAAGAAATTTAATACCTCAACTCATCACATCACATCACATCACATATCACTACTCTACTTTTATTTATTTTTGAACTAACATTTAATTATAGTGTCACTTTCTCATGATGTTTGTAACAATCTTAAATGATTCACGCAGTTTCAGATTCATTTTTTGACTGACTTTCCAAAGGACTGTTTTATTTTGTTGTTTGTACTTTGTTACCTTATACCTACATATTCATATTAGAGTAAAGGAAAATAGTATAGAAATGAAACAATTATAAGGATAGGAGTAAGAAACCTCATTATATAGACTAAGCTATACATCTCTGTCTCGGTAGAGCAACAAGAGAAACCTTAATTTGTAAAAAAAAAAAACTTCTTTCAAGAAATGCAGAGTAAATCAATTATAACTTCCCTAGTTTTGGTGATGTAATACTACAATCTAAGTCTTATGACTTTCATTGAACCCCAGTATTGAATGAAATACTCGTACACTTCCTACCAATTCCAAAAAACACATTTAAATTGAAATTGAAATTTAAATAAAACAACAAAAAATAAGCTTAATTTGAGAAAGAATAACCACAAAAATATTAATGATTTACTGTGTTGGACAAAAAGTAACGAAATAAAATAAATAGAGAAGCAAAAGCAAAACTTCAATAAGAAATGAAGAAAAATCAAGACCAAGCATCATTTTAAATTCGGTATTATGACTGACATAGTACCCTTTATTTATGATCGATTGGAACCAGGGTTTAAAAACTGTCAGTTATTTTCATTTTATTTCATTTGCTTTTGCCTTGTCAGAGTCTTGAAATGAAAACTGTACTAAAGCAGTCGAAGCAAACAGTTCAGTTTTCATTTTTTGCTTCTGCTTCATCTGTGACTAATAAGTTGTATTGAAGCAAACAATTTAGATTTAAATTCTGACAATTACCAATGACTAGTTAAGTAAATATTTTACGACTTTTGCTACGTTGACTGACAGTTTTTAAAGACTGATTGGGACAACTATAAATAAACTAAAATATTTCCAAAGTTTCAAATGGAAGTGTTCTACATCCTTCAGTTCTCTTTCAGTTCTTTTTCCATATTCATGTAATCTACGACACTTCTCACACATCTCGGACACTTCTTTGTCATTTGCAATCCTCTCCTTTTCATGCTCTTATTTTTGCTTTGTATTCGTCACTGAATATTATAAGTTAAGCTAATTTTCTCATCTCTTAAATATTTCATTCTTATTTTCCTACAGGGTTTCATATCTTATACTATCCCACCATCATTTCCATTCATTTTATCATCTCCTATATACTCGTCTATTATTTGGTATGTCCAATATTTGTAGAGTACAAAAATAAAATAAAATAAAATAATATATAAGAAATTATGAAATTCATCTAAAAAGAAAAAGAGTTACAAATGTTTTCTTTTTATTTTCTTTTCTTTCTTTTAATTTTAATTTATTTTCTTTTATTTTGTTTCACTCAATTATTCAATACGTTGTGGTCGTGTAGGTAACAATAAGATGCTCCGTACGACAAAAACATCAAAAACATATTGGTCAACTCGAGTCAACTGGAGTTTTAGCCATTTGCATGAAATCTTCAGTGAGTTGAGCTAAAAACAAGTTTTGTTTTGTTTTGTTTTGTTATTTTTCTTCTTTTTTTTTTTGTGTGCGGCTACTTAATTGACTTAATTTGTAAATGTATATGCTTTTGTTGTTGTTATTATTATTGTAATATTGCTGTAGCAATTATTTGAAAATGCTACGCGCATCTTCGAAGTGGTTCACAGTTAAACAAAAAGATAGAAAGATAGATAGATAGACACTCTCAATCCCTAATAATGTCATGCAACAATTTGTTAGTGGGCTGATTTGGATTTTGAAAACCGACACTAGTCGCATTCATCTGACAACATTCGAAGAGCAAACAACACTAACCGGATAAGCATCACAATAATAATAACAGCAACAGTAACAGCGACAAAATGTATCTTTTTATTACCGTGAGTTTCTGTTAACTTCAAATTTTTGTTATAATTTTTGTTTTGAAAGAAAATAAAATTACCAAAATAATAATAATTTCACTTAAATTTCTCTTTAATTTACAATAAAATAGACAACTTGTCTACTGCTTAGCATGGCTACAGCGCAGCATTACAATTATCTACGACCCAAAGCACCGTTTCCACTAGTCTCGAGAGGTGAAGCTCATAGACAATATCAAGTGCCGCGAGCAATTAATAGTCCTGGTCAAACTTTTGTTGTACGGACAGTTGGACCAAATCGTCATGCTTATGAAGTTCAAATGTTGAAATCCCAACAACTGTATGAGGGAAGAGTTAGTACCACTGTGCAGTCAAATCATTTGAATTATGCCCCAGGACCACCGCCACCACCACCACCACCATTACCATCACAGCAACAATATCATCAGCAACAACAACACCATCAGCAACAGTCCTTACCATATACAGTGAATGAGAACCCATTGATCCAAGGAGCCCCTGTCTCTTATGGTCCACCAGCATCAGCACCAGCGCCAGCTCCATTAACCTATGGACCACCAAACTACACACCACCTGCACCAATTTCATATAATTCACAAGCAACAACACAATTGGCTCCAGCACATTTACCAGTTAGTTATGGTCCACCTAATTCACCACCACCGCCACCACCACCTGCATCAACGCCAATTCATGTTGGCCCACCAGCATCACTGCCACCGACTGCTGCACATCCCAATTCACCACAACACAATGCTGCTGATTACCCTTTGTCTCCAATTCCATCAATTAATCCAGAACCATATGCCGTTGTTCAATTGCCAAATGGTGCACAAGTACAAGATGGTGGGCATGGTGCCGGTGGCCATGAACAAAGTGGTGCCGGTTCACGTATTGGCGACTATCATGCACAATCGCAAGCTTCACAATTGGACTATTACAACTATAAACAAAATCCAGCTGGAGATGCTCGTGACTATCAACGTTATATAACAACCTGCTCACCAGATGGTCAATGTCAACGTGTCGCTGTCAATCCAGGCCAAGCAGAACCAGGTCACCAACAATTTCTCACAGACGCTCGTGCTCACACGGTACCTTCTCACGATAATTGCAAACGTTTTAAAGAGGCACGCTCTGCTCAGGAAGCAGCCTCTGGTGGTGATTCCTTCCGTCGCAGCAGTAGTGGAGGCTCAGGGCCTGTAGGTGGGCAAAGACCACCCAATCGTCGCTATTTTCAATATACGGAAACAGTGCTGACTAGAGATCCTTATAATTAAAATAAATTAAATTAAATTAAAGTCATTGATGGGGTCAATGGTGCTTAGCGAATTTAATTATCTTTATTTTAGTTTAATATTTTATTTTTAAGTATATTTTATTATTATATATAATAATGACAATAATAAAGAAAGATAATCATAATCATGAATAACATTGGAGTATCTGGCAGAAAGTAATTGGTTGAGAATATGCCGAAAAGTATGCTTACAATCAATGATTTGTGATATGTAAGCTTTGCAATAATGTTGAGCAACATTTTACTTTCTTTGATTTATTTATAAAATTATAAGTTTTTTGACATCTCATTCAGTCAGAAGATACACGGGCGGAGAGGCAAGCAGCAGTTGGAGAAATACTAAGATACTTTAATACGACAGACAAAGCATCGCTTGTGAGGTAACATGTTCGCTATAAGTTAAATGCTAATTAGTAACGATTGGGTTTAAGCATATCATCAGTAGAAGTACACTGAAAGAAATTATCACTAACAATATCACTAATAACAACGAAAGTAAAATATAGAAAATAGTTCAAAGAAATATATTGGAAAATATAATGATAATAAGAAATGTTAATTTCTAAGCTTTATGTTTCAGATTATCTCTATCATTATACAAAACTTCAGCTCTTTTCAGATCTTTTTGCTTCTAACTGCTTTAATGAACTGGAGAATTGTTTTCGAAGCAGATGACATGTATTTTGATCACAAAAAAAAAAAAGAATTTGAACAAAATGTTTAATTTGTTAAGTGAGACTTCAACACTCATCTCTGATGAGTTTTCTTCTTCTTCATGGATTGTCACCTTGTCGTTGGACTCAGTAAGAGTAAGAACTCTGAGAGCAATGCCGGTGGTAGCTTAGACTATCCAATGAGATCAAAGGGAACACTAAAACTAATATCAATCAATGATCTGTAACGGTTCAGTCTATTGTATTCTATTCTAATCTATTCTATCGTAATGTGATTTCTTTTCTCTTATATGAGTCAACAAGTAAGAAATCTTTTTAGGTGAACATTTTAATATAATATTTTCTGAGTTTCAGTAATAAAATTGATCAAAAAATATTTACTAATTTATAAAACTTTTATCCTTTCATTCTTTCATAAATCCCAATTATACAAAATCCCTTAAAACATTCTTCATTTACTTTGTATAAAGTGACTTCTTTAAGTGTACTATTAATTTAAACAAAAACCGGTTTCATTAAATTACATTTTGTGCTAACAAAACAAAATTCTACCACCAAATACCACAAATATCAAAACAAAAAAAACCGACTTAAATAATAAAACATTAGGCAAATTAATGAAAAATTCTATTTAAGTCATAAGTTCTTAGCACTCAGTCAGTCAATCAAAGACATCAAATTTGAATAGTTCATAGTAGATACACTAAGCCGCTTATACTACTAAAATACTCGCAAATTATTAAGTGGCAAGAGAAAAACAACATGGAAATTTATACATTTTGGATTTTGGTAAAGCATGAAATGATCAATTAATCATGAAAACTCTTTTTTCGTTTTTTTTTTTTTTATTGTATTTTTTTGAATATATAAATGCCAATAAAGAAATAAATTCCAAACTTTCAGATGATCACAGCCTACGTAGCAATCGTGAGAGCCACCATAGAGGCATTGCCAGATTATACTGGCTATCACTATGATAGGCCACAAAAAGCATTTCAATTGCCTACTACCACATTAGATCTTATGCAACAAATATCACCAGCACCAGCAGGTGAATTGCATTCTGTACATTATGAACTTGACACGCAACAAAACCAGATACCCAATCAAATACTACAACTTTATAATCCAAAGCATAGGCAAAGTCAAAATCAAAATCAAAAGAAAGAGGAAAAGAAAAGAGATTGCTCTTCCAGATACCACAAGACAGGTAGGGGAACGACAACAACAACAAATCAACTGCGTCCCAAAAATCGTCGTTTAGCACCATACACGGAAGTTGTTATAGATGATGATGATGCGAGATACTTTGAGCCAACAGCCGAACGTCTCGCCGAATTGAAGGCGTTTGTTCGACTTCAGCAGTAAAACTAAATTTGGTTATGGATTCAAAATCGAGACATGAAAGCAATATCTGTGTTTTGTTTTTTTAGTATGGAATTATGTTAATTTATAGAACTAGTTAAATGAATGACGATGACGAAGACGAAGAATGATTATCTAGAACTTATGAATAATCAATAGATTTGTGGCGCCAGTTAAGAGAGATTAGATTTTTTACTAACCACAACTTAAGTATAATTTTTCAACTGCCCAATTTATTATTGTATTTCATTAATTCACAGAAGCGAACTCAATTTAAACTCAATTAAGCAATTAAACAAATTACTGTGATTAATATTAAATTTTTTTTTATTATTATTTATTGTATACATATATTTTTTTTTTGTTGTTGTTGTTTATTTTAAGTCTTTTTTCCTTCTTCAAATTTTTGCATTTGATAAATTTTATTATACTGAAAGTAGTTTGGACAAGATTTCAATTTGCCAAATACAATACAATATTTAAAAATATGTGAACCTTTCTAAAATTTCCTAAAATGAAATAACATTTTTATTTTTTTTTTTTGTTTAATAAATAAATAATTTATTTTGTCAAAATAACAAAAAGGTATAACAATAATAACAACAACATTAACAACATCAAATCAAAAATATCACACTCATTGTCTGTTTGTCTGTCTGTTCGTCATATGCAAATCGAGTCAGTTTAACCAGAAGTATACTTATAGTTATCACCCGGATTTACGCTATACGAGTCATAATCGAATTGATCCCATTCATAAGCAGATTCACCACGTGGTACTGTGGAGCCTTTCTTCAGTTTAAGGGCAGCCTTCTTCTCACGCTTCAAATCGACAGGCTCAACTTGAGCACGTATCAGACTTTCTTCTTTAGTCAGGGGCTGTGGAGCACGTACAGGTGTCTGATGGGCCAGAAATTGTGACTCATCCATACCTAAGTCATCGACATTGTTGCCAGTCGCTTCAGAATCAGAGAATTGTTCGAAATTCTGATAATGCATTGATTCGGCTGATTGATGATCATAGTAATCGGGCATGATCAGATTGTAGTTACCATTCTCAATGGCAATCGGTTGTATCTCTGGCTCCTGTTTTTCATATGTATAAGAAAGTAGACTCTCTGAGCCAGAGGCTAGTAATGGATCACGAGGGAAGACTCGACGTTTGGCTGATGAACTTCTATAATAGGGTTTTGCATCCAATAAAGCAAAACAGGCAAGGAATGCGACAATGGAAAGCTATCAATTGAATGGAAAAATAGACAAAAATTAATTAATTGGTTTTTTACATAGTTTTAAAAAAAAAATACACACCATTTTTATTTGTTGTAAGGTGAACATTTTAAAGATTTCTTTTATTTTATTTTCTTTACTTTTTACTTTCTTTTCTTTGTTTTTTAAATAATTTTTATATTTTTTCACTTTCTTTTTTTTTGTGTGTTTTTTGGGGAAAATTTTCAAAGAAATTTTTAGATATTTTTTTTTTTTTTTTTGTTGTTAATTGCACTTCACTAATTCGAATGTTCTTATTCGCTTGAGCTTTGCGATACTTCTAACGATCTCAACGTTGCGAATTTATATTTTAAGCAAACTCAAACTGAAACTCGAACTCACATTCAAATGTAGTATTTGACATAAAGTAACGACGCGAAATTTCCAAAACGAAAGAACGAATTCAAGAAGAAGAAGAAGAAGTTCCGATTCTTTATTATTGTGCAAGGCACAAAAACACAAATACAAACTCAGAAATCCGGTTTGTGTCGTTTTAGTATGTTTGTTTTCTTGTTATTATTTTTTTCGTTTTTTTTTTTTTTTTTTTTTGATGAAAATATTGTCATTATTGTTGTAAAGATATCGCTGACCAGGCAAGAAAGATTGCAATAATGTACTGTGATATATTCGTACAACGCTGAACAACGTGTGAGTGACATTGCGCATCTGTAAACTGCTGTGCACACAGGTCAGACACACTTTGAATGCGTATGCAACTGATGATCATTATCATCACAATATTATAATGATGAAGATGATGATGATGATGATGAGATTAGATGATGCATAATGCGAGTTGTTGACCAAACTGGCTTTCAATGTTAGTGTGTGTGTGTGTGTGTGTGTGTGTGTGTGTGTGTGTGTGTGTGTGTGTGTGTGCAATGTTGATGAAAGGAGGAACAAATGGGTAAGGAAGGAAGGCATCCATCATTGATGAGCTCTGAACTTGTTTTGGTTAACAAAAACAATCAACAATTGAAAGTTTTTTGTTCGTTTATTTGTAAATACAATATTTTTCATCTTTCTCACTGACATCCAGTTTATTTCGTCAATAGTCAAAATGTATGCAAATTTATTAAAATTAATTTTCTTTTTGGGATTTTTTGTTTATTTTACTGTTTGATTTTATCAATTTTACTGACGTCTCTACTATAGTATTGTGTTCATTCATCGCTTAGTTTGTTTGACACACATTTCTTTACATTTCTTGTTTACTTTTTGCTGTCTGAATCATTTCTTAGTAAACAGACAATTTGTTTTTTCACTTGCATTTTTTAATTAATTTTCTGTAATTAATAAGAATGAAATCTTAATAATGAAAAGAAGACAAGATTAATAACAAAAGATTAAAGATTCGTTTGTAATGTGTCTCTTATCAGAAGTTTGTAAACATTTTATCGTAACACTGAACTTGGATTGGATAATTAATTTAATTTGCTTATACAATATATTTTTAATTTAATTATTAAATTATGAAATGTGTCACAATCTTCAAACCCTTCTACTCTCTTCATTTTCCATCATCAATCAATAAATTCATTTGAAATTAAAAGAGACAGAAAGATTAAAAATTAGCAAGTTCAGTAACTTAATGTGTACAATAAAAATCCCTAATTAGAGACCTAATTTTTTTTATCGACAGTATTACAAACAAAAAAAAAACATATATTTTTTAAAACTGACAATTCTTCCATATTAAGAAATGCGTTAATGTTGGGATTCTCCAAGAATCAAGTAACAAGTTCTTCTTATCGATGACTTTTATGTGTTAAAGTCCGTTTGACTTAGCAGTTTTATTTCTGTGTTAATTCGAATGATATTAATAATGAAGTAATAACAAAATAAAAATGAACATTTTCCATTAAATTAAAATAATTAAAATACAATAAAAATCCGAAATTGTCAACAAATTGAGTTTCATCAATGATAAAATTACAAAACAAAGAGATAAAAATTATAAAATAAATCAAAACAAAATATGCAATAACGAATCAACTATTAGCATAAATATTTATGCTGCTGATGCTACAATCATAGTTAAAACTGAGACTATAACGAGTTCTTTATACTACTACTTAGTTATTTTTTGTTAAGCAAAAGCAATTTTTCAAAAATGGGTTAAGTGCTTCGGCATATGTTTAACAAACAGTCAACCAGTCGAACAGGGTTGGATGCGGGTTAATGTCAGCAAAAAATGGCAAAAGAAAAAACATTTAAAGTGGAACACACATTTGATTGATCATCTTCAATTTTTGCATAGATTTTTGACCTCAGGCAATTTTTTTTTTTTTTTGTTTATAATAAAAATGATAGTTTCATTTCATTTCATTTGGGGTCTTTTGTTTCATGAGTTTAACTTGATAAAATATGAAAATTTAAAAATTTATTACTAATATAAAATAATGGGATATTCACAATAGTGAGTTTCTAATATATTCTCTGTTTAAAATTAAGTATATGATTCTTCCATGTATAATAAATTCTTAGAAGAGTTTTCCAGGATTCTGGGTAAATTCTTAGGGGAACAGCCTGTCCTATCCTACACTGTCCTCCTTCAAGAGTCAATTCATACTAAGTTTTTAATGGATTAGATCTTCTAGTTTTTTACGTTTAAGCCTTTTTAGAGTCCGTGAGGGTAGAGGCTTCATCATTTATATGATTAATCAGTCTCTCTTTGTGGGAAGGACTTAGATACTTTTTTAATAGCGACCGCAACCGAATCTATAGCGACACCTCGTTCGAGATCAGAACAGCGTATGTACCAAGATGCACCAACAGCACATCTCAGCACTTTGTTTTGGAACCTTTGGATTTGCTGTCTATTGCTTAAGCTGCAACAACCCTATTACTGAGCACCGTAGGTTTTAAAATCTGCTTGTAAAGGAGCATCTTTTTTTAAATGGATAACGATGACAAATGGCATATAGTTATTACTATGGATTTGTTCTTGTTATTTGACTAAAATGTGTTGGCAATTTTATTGCCCTCTAAACCGGCAATGTTACTGTTACTCTCCGAACCGGCAATGTTACTGTTTTTCTGCACTTTTCCCATTATCCCAATATCCAATGATGACTGCTGCAATCTGCTTTACTTTGTACTCGGTGTTCGTTGAAACTTTGACATAATTAACGGCAATTTAATGTCTTCATTATACTAAATTCCTCTTGACACTTGTGCTAATGACTTTATATTAAGTATTATATCGGACTACTTAGTTGCAAATTTAAGCAAATTACTAAAATGACTAAAAATTATGAAGAAAATATTTCTGAAAATTGTCTACTAAAATAATAAAAACAATATATGTATTCACTTTGCTTTGGCTTTCACATCTCCGTATAAAATTCACATATTCTAAATTAATAAGAATAAAATTCTGTAGAATTTTATCTTTATTACATACAACTACAACTACAACATATTCGTAGATCAGATCAAATCATAATGTTAAAGCAAGCAATCGCATTTGTCATCATGGCGACTCTACTCGTTGTAGCCATGATGCGTCCCAGCATCAATGTTGACATCATAATTGAACCGCAATATATCAGTGTCCAAAAGGCAACTCTGATAACCATTAAACCGAAACTGGATAAATCCATGATGTTTTTGGCCATGTTGATCTCATTATTTGCAACCATCGGTGGCAATTACATTAAACCACAAGAACATGGTTTCGAGCTTGTCAAAGATATTGGACGTCGCGGAGTCTCGATCTTCTTTGTGACATTATACATTCTAGCTGTGGGAATCAATTACTTAATGACGATGTTTTTTTGTGTGAAAGTTCTGGAGAAATTCAATTTTTCCATTGGCGAAGCTTTAAACATGCATACAAATCTTTTGTTACTTTTTGGAAAATCTTTTTTGCTCAATTTGCATAAATACATTTTCGATTATGAAAATGTGCCTGACATTAGCATGGAGTATGTTATTACTGAATAAGAAGTCATCTACAAATGTATGTATCAGATCGCAAACAATACACAAACACAACAAAAATCTTAATGGAATTGAAAATTTCTACGAAGAAGTCATTAAAATTCAAGATATCCCCTCTTTAACATTATAGATTAATGTTTCTTGTTTATTGTTTTTAATAATGATAACCTCTTTCATACTTGGTATTAAAAATCAATATATCATCAACAACAACATTGATTAATGTGACTATTCATTTTTAGTTCTTGTGATAGAAGAATAGAACGAATCTATTGCTAAGAAGTCATTTATGTGATGAATTTGTCAAAAGAAATAAAATAAAAAAGTTTTCCAACAAACATAAGAAATAATCCAAATGTAAAAATCGATAAGCTCAAAATAATTGAAGATCAGACAGATAAAGTATAAGAAGAACTTATGGGAATCCAATCAAAAAGAGCAAGAGGCGACGCAAGGAGAGGAAATATCACAACAAAATTGGCATTGTTGGCATTTAACGGATCTTTATATTATTATTTGCATGTCTTATTACTCTTTAGTTAATATGATATAACTGTTTCAGTTATGATCTCTTCTCTCTTCTCTTTAGTTTTATGTTGTTCTCTAGTTGTATGAAGAAGAATTGTAATTTAACAGATATGAAATATTCAAATATATGAAACATATGTATGTACTATCATTGTTAATTTGTTTATCATTTTATTATCATTTACAATTTAGAATATTGAAAATGGAATCTCTATAATACAGAAAAAGCAGAAGTCTAAATACAAAACAATAAAAGTGATATATGTAGAAATTTCTCTTACAAACAATACTTATTATTCCAAATTAAATTTATTATGAATATTCATTCATTCATAAGTATTTGGTGAAAGGTAATGAATCTTTCCGTTTTACTGAATAAAAAATTTTATTTTCTCCACACTTTACACTATTGTGAAATGTATTATTACTTTGGAGTGATATAAATATGTGACACATGGAATCGTATATCAAAGACCCCAACAATCTTAAGTGGAATCAATATAGCCAACATCTCTATTTTTTTAGTTTTTTTTTTACAAAGTTTAAGTTTATTGTTTTTTTGCTTTCTGTTTCATATGACGATAATAACTTCCATTTGAAATTCTTTTGAATTATTATTACGTTTTAATTATTATTTTAAACATTTTGTTTACCATAATTTTTGTACAAATATTTCATTGAAGACAGACAAAGGGGCAAACAGACAGACAGACAGACAGAGAGGCACACATTCACATTGTTTTAAATGTTTCATTCTTTTGTAATACACTTTATAGCATTAAAGTTTATTACAAAAGTATTATCATTTATATCTCATGTTTGTCATGCATAGAACCATGCATCCAAAGAATACTCACTTGGTATATTGACATATGTAAATATCATCACAAAGGGTTTTAAATGAGAAAGAGTAAATGGTTTATACTAATTAACACTATTTTTGAAAAATCATGAAAATCATTTATCACCCAACATTGTGATTTCAATACTATAAAACATAGAAGGCATATAATACTCTATTTTTTCGTTCATTTATCTGTGTCATCAGTTATTTAGTCCCACATTTTTATCATTTTAAGCTTGAGAACACTCGGGCGACATTATTGTAGTATCGAATCATTGAAATCCAACTTAAGTGAAGTGTATTTATGTTTTGTTGAAATCATCTTCATATTCTTTTTATTTTTTTTTTCTTAATTTATATTTTTTTTTTTTTTTGTTTGTAAATTTTTTTTTTTTTTATTTTAATTTGGTTTTTATTACAAAACCCCAGCTAAACATGTTAAGAAGATCAAAGACATTTTTTTATTACAATATAAAATACAAAATGTACAAAAAAAAAAAAAAAAAAATTTACTTTTTGTATTGTGAATTCCCTGATTCATGTTGGAAAAACTTGTTGGCACAAGTTCTATATGCGCAGCAACAGCATCAAACAACATCGTACAAATTTTTGTAATATTTTTGACAAACACACAATATAATAAAAGGGATACATATATATATATTTTCTTTTTTTTTTTTGAAGCAAATATTTGCAATTTTACTGTTCGCGTTTTAAATGATTATATGCATAATTTACAACTTGACCACACACACACACACACACAAATGAAAATTCACATAAATTTAATAGTATTTTGTGGCAGCTGAGCACACAATCACATTCACATAGTCATCATAGAATAGAATAGAATAGTTAAACATGAAACGAATACCAAGATACCAATGTGAATCTCAATCCAAATTCGAAGACCAAAGCCCCAAAGCAACGTGCCTCAAGTGTTACCACAAAATTTCATGCAACGCCGCAGACAAGAAAACTAAGCTAAAGCAAACCCAACCAAACCAAACCAAACCCAACTAGTAAACCAAATGAAATGAAATGAAACTAAACCGAAATGCAAGACTTGGAGACATGGAAAGAAGAAGGCATGAGTACAGTTCAATTCAGTCCTATGAAGATGCTTGCTTACAAAACCACAACTCACATATGAGCCTTGAGATTGAACTAGGTAGAAGGATATGGGCACGAACTTGGGACTGGGATTGGGATTGGGCTTGAGTTAGTTGGTTGCCTGAAGCTTACAGCTTTCACCAAAATCCCTAAATCTATTTTCGTAATAATGTAAACGTGCCGCAACAGACACACACACACACACACACACACACACAAACTATACTTATTATGTATGTATGTCTGTACATATGAACGACAAATAATATGGCAAAATGTTTCAGATCAAATAGTTTCAAATCGAATTCAACTATTCAACTAAACTAAATCGAGTAGTATCGAATTATATCTAATATGCATGCAACGAGGTTGCCACACGAGGCCACAAATTGCCAACGCCAAAAATACCAAAAAAAAAAAAAAAAAGGATTGAGGTCTAGGGAAAGCATTGGCAGCCTTGCTGATGATGTTGTGCAGTTTTTGTGTTTTTTTTTGTTTTTTTTTTTTTTTTTTGTGGGGGAGAGGAAATAAATTCACTTCGCATTAAAGTGTAATTTACATACAAAAATGTGTTTTGTGTTTTCATTTCATTTTCATTTCATCTTATTCCTGAATATTCGATGAAATATTGAAATTTGTTGCACATGAGTATGGAAATATTGTATTGTATTTTTAAAGATGTTAAACAACGAAAAAAAAACAAATTACTCAATAAATGAATTACGATTTCAGTTGCTCATAAAATATATAAAATACGAGTACATGATGACGATGGTGAATTGAGTTGATATTCTTTATTAAATGTTTTCCGCTTTCACTTTAAGGTAGAACATGTTCTGTTGAGTCTTAATTAAATAAACAACGTATTGCGTTTCGTTATTTATTTTTTAATTTTATTATGAATAAATGCTGAGAATAAAACAGAACAGACCTGAACAGAACAGAACAGAACAGAAACTTCTACAACCAGAGTTCGGTTCAATTTGTCTGACCAACCGCCTGCTGTCATCGCTCAATGACAGCGATAAATCAATGCATGCAATTAGTTCAAAACATCGTGAAATTTAAGTGAGTATATAAATACTTTATACTACTTACGCTTTCATATCATCACCAGCAACAGTAACAGTAACAGCAACAGCATCAACACCCACAGTGATGCACATTGCATCAGTCAGTTTCTAAATTGATTTCAATTATTAAAATTACATTTCATTTGCTTTCAAATCAAATACAAAATTATGTTGCATATTTGCAGGCGTTACATGCTGCCTCCATACATTCATACATCCATACAAATATTGTAAGCATTTAATAGGAACATAGACAGATGGAGAGGAGTGTGAGTGAGAGTGAGAGTGTGAGTTTGAGTTGCCTCTGAAATGATTCATTACAAGATTCATTGAAGAAAACATTGCGAGCAACGATGACGTTAGACAAATAAGAAGCAAAACGTTTCTTCTTCGTATTTACTCTGACGCTAATTGTAAATGCCAATCAGGGAATTGAGGAAGCATTGTGGAAGCAGACGGGGGCGCACACACACACATCTAAAGTTGTACTTATTAGATAGACAGCCTTGTTCTAGAATCTAGATATGCTATTGATGCTGATGATGCTGATGATGATGTTGTTCCTAGTACCTACTATATACTACTACTACTGATTGTGCCAATTGGCGTGGCTCGGTACGCACGACTGCCTTATTCAAACTTACACAAAACAAAGAACAGCACAAAGTTGAAGAAACGCGCTCAACCAGCCAACCTAACAACGTTCAGATACAATAACAACAACAACTGCAACAACAACATGGAGAACAATAACAATGACTAACAACAAAAACAAGTTGCTTGTGTTGTTGCTTCATTTTTAGTCACAATCGCATTCGCAGCATTCATTTTTTGAGTCTCTTCTCATCGCATTGCATTGCATCGCTTCGCATCTCATCTCATCACGTTGAATTGAGTTGAGTTGAGTTCAAAAGCCGCGCCATACCAAGAGAAGGCAATGCACCCACGCCCCCAGTTTCTTCTTACTCACCTACTCTCTATCACACACACACACACACACACATACACATACAATTACACAAATAACAATGTTGGGTGGGTGGGTGATTGGTTGGCGTGTATCTGTGTACTTAGTTGCTGTTGTTTTTGTTACTGTTTTAGGCGCCTTGTCATCATTTTTCTGTGTACTTTATACTTTTTGGCAAATGTTTAGAATTTAATTAGGAATTCTTGCCTCCTTCGCTTTTCTAGACAAAATTAAGTTATGTCATTAGATAATGTAATCAAGTTTTTGGGTGTGTCAAGATATGATGGTAGTACAAAGTCTTCTATTCTGTTCTGTTCTGTTCTGTTCTGTTCTGTTGTGTTATTGGCAACAACTTCAAAGGGTAGACAAGACCGGTGAGCCTGAGAACTCAAGCACTTGCTCCATGCAACACTTCTTTTTTGGTGTAAAATTAAAAATTAATAGAAATTTTCGTAAAGAAACCAATTTAAGTGCGTTTTCAGCACTTACAATTTGACATTTCAACACTGTTATCATCATCGCTGTTCTGTGCTGTTCTGTGCTGTGCTGTGCTGTGCTGTGCATCGCCCGTTGGCATGCAACCACCATCAAAACGAAGTGTTGTTGTGGTTTTTGTGCTTTCAAGTGTTGTTCTTTTCTATTTGAAGAGATCTTTTCTAATTCTATGTCGTCCTCCATGTAAGGACATGTGTGTATATGAGTGTTTGCAACTTTTTAATTTCAAGTTTTTTGTTGCTTTTAGAGACGTGCATTTTTCAACACTGGCCACAAGCAACGATGACAGATAAGACACAACATAACAATCTTCTCTGTTTTATACTTGCTTTCTATGTATGACACTTGTCTGTAATTCTTGTCTCTTCCTCTCTGTTTCATCTAGTGTTTACTATACAGTTTATATGCATACGAGTATACATATGTATGTACTTATGTATATTCATACAAGTGATAGTATGTGAGATTCTCCTTTCTTGGCAAGTTTTGTTAAAGTTGCTTGCAGCTGTGCTCAGAACTTTGTCCTGCCGTTCATTGCTGTTATCAGTTACATAAAATCAGTTGCAAGTGTCAGCAAGCAATTTGTTGTGTCTTTCTTAGTTCTTTCTTCCTTAGTTCCTATTCTGTCCTTTCTGTTGTTCTACATCTTCTTTTGTGTGTGTGTTTTTTTTTTTTTTTTTATCTAACTGAGGCTTAATTCTATGTCATAAAAACTTTCAATATAAGTAAAACAAAAAAATTGTATCTATTATTTTACTTCAATAATATTTATCAGACAAGCAGAGCTGATCGAAATACAAAGTCTGTTACTCGTATAGTCATGTATTATTAAAAGTGTAGAATAGTCTAAGTTCAGATGATCAGATTACAAAGATTTTAACTTAGTATTCCTTAAATCACTTGAAAGTTATCTAAGTACTTCCTTTGATTACAATTTGTTCTGAGTCATAACCTATGAACTGCCTGAACAGTTCTACCAACTGACTAAGATTAAATCCAAAAATTAATATATTTCATACAAGAATTCTTGTTCAACTGTGAGTTGCTAAAAGAACATTCATCTTAATGGAAATTTTGAAAATATTAGTAAGAAACAGAAAGAAAATATAGTTAGATCGACTTTCATCAACAATATTGGTAGTTTCCTGAGGTCTTTAACTACTTCAATTGGAAATTTTTCATGTATCTTATATATAAAAAATAGTGTTTTAAATTGTTTGTATATTATGCGATGGCATTCTATTCATCTGATTGCATTGAAATTTTGTGAATGTGTATAGTTGCTTCCCGGCTTGAACATAGGATAGTTTTGGTCCCGATATGTGCGCTCGTTCCCGACATATGGAATATTGAAACAACGCCAATCTCTAAAAGTATACCACTAAAAATTAACTAATATAACACTTTAATTTTCTGATACTCAAAATGTGTTCTTTGTTGATACTCAAAGTATAACAGAGAGAATATAGTGATACTAAGAAAGGAAACACCCCGGGCGAAGTACGGTGGTTGCTTGGTTACCGTGGCTGACTTGTATAGTCCACTAACAAGCCACAATTAACACTTAAGTGCCGTTTTGAAATCACTTCCTCGCCGAACACAATCAGTATTGCTAAACCCATCCCGTTGAGTTTATGTATTTAGAAGATCACCCGGACACGTGACCGAACAGTCCGAGAGGTTATCGAAGATATATTTGCCCAGGAACTTATTTCTAGCTCTTGCCAGTGCTGGTCATTGACATAGAAAGTGGGTGAGTGATTCCTTTTCCTCCACGTCACCACAAATCCTGTAGGCAATACCCAGTCTCTCCGCGTGAGTCCCAACACACCAGTCATCAGTAAAAAACGGCTGTGAGACTTGCGGTATCTTTGCGTCTTCTATTGATTAGTCTAAAAAATTTATTTTCGTTGTACCTTGGCCAGGTAGCACGTGCCACTCTCCAAGATTCGATATCTTTCCTTCTATTATTAGCCTGCTGAAAGAAAAGCAGGAAGTTTCTCCTCTTGACAACCACCAGGGGAATCGGGACTTGTTCCGCTAGCGGTGAATCAAGAGATGTACCAAAGTGAGCTAGTTTGTCAGCCTTCTCATTTCCCTCAATCAGAGTGGCATCCGCTCTATGACTTAGCTCGCTTATCGCCATCCTACATTAAGAGCTTAGACTTCACAACGGTGGATTGTAAAGCTTTGAGTGTCGCCTGACTATCAACGAAAATGGCTATCTTACGACATTCCGGTACATTATGTTCCGCCAGCCGACATGCCACTCTAATATGCAGAAGCTCTGCCTGAAAGACCGTGGCCACTAGCTACATACTTATATGTATAATCATTCAAAATCGAAACATTAAGGAACTGAATATCTCAATTTTTACTTATTCTAAGTTATTTCCATCCGATTTCTTTCAAATTATCCTCAATATTATGACAACTTTGAAATCATAGTCTTAGTAATCTGTACATATAAACTTACTTGCTTAATCTTAACTTACTTCATTCTTTCTATTATAATAAAAAACAATCCAATTGAAAATCACAATCCACAACTAAGAATCCATTAATCCTTCTTACTAACTTACATTTCTATTATAAGCCAAACAATCAAACATACTCGTACTCTTACTAAGTAGTAAGAAACACTAAACCAAACTGAGAATACAAAAAGCAAACATACACATAATAAAATGGATTTCAATGCAACAAGTTTTTAAGTTGTCGCCAAATAACTTTACAAATTTGCTAGAAAATACACATATAAATGTAAAAGGAAGTGGAAACCCCATCCCCATCCCCCTTCCCCTCCCCCCTAGAGGTACAACGAGTTGAAGTTGGCTGAGCGAGCAACTTGTTTATGTCGTCTTAAGCCGCCAATTAATGTTCGCTGTTAAATTATTTGACTTAAATAAATTGCTTTTGGTAACACTTTAAAATTCTGACCAGAAACCCCATGAATAGCAAATACAAGTAGACGACCGACCCACAATCCTTTCTCTTACATACTCATAGTACGTACATATAAATTAAGAGAATAGAAACCAACCAACGAACAGCAAACAAATTACAAAAGTGTTCAAAATCGTTTCTGGCCATGTTTACAAAACTAAATTCAATGCGAGTGTTGTGTGTGTGTGTATGTGTGTGTGTATGTGTGTGTGTGTGTGGCTTAGAGTGGTGTTAGAAATGCCTCGAAATGCTTTCATTAAATTACATTGTTGAACCGCACAAGTCATGAAATTTACTGTTGGCGGCATAATTAGACCATCAATTGCGTAAAATTCATGACAGTCATGGACCGATCTCAACATGATTTCCAATCCAACCCAACACAACCCAAAGCTCTCTACCAACTTGACCACATATAGACTCAAACACATACAGTATAATATATCGTATACAAATAGAGTAGTACAGGAAAAAGCCCAACATAGTTTTTAGAATGATGATAGTCACTGAGTAAGTGAGTGAATGAGTAAAAGTGAGTGGATTGTATCAAGCAAACGAGTGACACTCATAATATCATTAGAACTCTGTGCCGGAAATGCGGTCGAGCGAACAAAACCAACAACAGTGACAATGTTGGCGCTTTTACTGATTTAATGATAAAGTGTTAGATACTCATAGAATGAGTGGGCCAAATGTTAGTGTTCTGTTCTGTTCTATTCTACTTAATATTGTGTCCTGTTCTGTTCTATTGTGATGTTGCTTCATAGTCCAGTCACTTTCGTTGTTCATTCCGTTGCTGCTACTACTTTGTTGTGCATAAATATTCACTTGAATTTGTTATCATCATCATCATCATTATTATCATCAACAGCATTGTTGTTTGTGTTGTTCTTTTAGGGCGTAAGACTGTGAAATGTGCGTTAAAACCAGAACAAGCAGAGTAGTGAAGAAATGAACACCATCAGGCAGAAAAGGCTTTTGAATTTTTATTGCTATTTTTGGCGTAGCATCAAAAATCCTCTTGATTATCATTATCACTATCATCATCATCATCATCATTTTATATGATAATTATGTTTATAATCATTGTCGTTGTTGTTGCTGTTGTTGCTGTTGTTGCTGTTGCTGTTGTTGTTCTCATCATCATTATCATCCGCAACGGACTGTAAAAGTTAACGCGCTTGAGTGTTGCCATAAATTACTACACGACATCATTCTTATTTCTTTTCTTCTCATCTCATCTCTTCTCTTCTCTCTTCTGTTCTGTTTTAGGCAAATTTTTTTTACCATTTTGGCATTTTGAGCTTAAAATTAAAAGCACATTGCGAAACCAAAACACTTAATGTTTAACACCCGCCAACACACACACACACACACATCACACTCATACAAACACATAACACGTATATAGATATATACAAATATGTATTTATAAGCACCTGTTTTTAAAGTGCACTAGACCAGGCAAGTTACAGCAGTCGCGTGGCAAGGCACTTATAACGCGCTTTAGAAATTTCAACCAAACACAAAAAAAAAAATTAAAAAGAAATACACAAAAATAAAAATAAGAAATTAAAATAAGAAACAAAAATTGAAAACACGAAAATATTCTAAACAGAATGCGACATTTTATAGCAGACAGAGAGAGAGAAAGAGGAAAAGGGGAAGGTGAGAGAGACGAGAATGGACATCAACTATGAATGTGTACAATATGCGCATATGTGAGTAGTCCCTTGATGCTGAAAAGACAGAAAGATATTTACAGTGAAAGTGTGAGTGAATGAATATACAAATTTAAGTATATGAAAGTCTATTATATACTCATATGTATGAGTGTGTGTATGTGTGTGTGTGTGTGTGTGTGTGTGTGTCTGTATATGAAGTAGACTCCAAAAAATATGCAAAGCATAATTCATGCTCCTGATGATGATGTTCTATGCATACTTTCATATTTCTATATAAACATATATATTATATACACTTATTATGTTGTAAGTATATTGTATGTGTGTCTGCTGAGTATGATGAAGAAAAATCATATGCATCACGTGATTAAACGCGTCATGCATGAAAATTTATGAAAAAAAGAGAATACCACGTAAAAATACGTATATTCTATGTATGTTTCTCATCGTGAATGCAAGAAGAAAGTATCATCAACCCTTTAAGCCAAGCACACAAAATACAATATATAAAAATAATAAAATATAAATAAAATAAATTTAGTCATATAGACGTGATTGCCAGAGGCTAAAGGTAAATTTGATGAGGTTGAGTTATACTTATGTATTAGTCAAAGTCAAGCAATTTATTAACATGGAAATGCTAAGAAATTTTGCTTTATTTTATTTTATTTCTTTATCAATTTTTGAAGTTTCATTCAGAAGTAGTGGGTAGTTTTGGTGTTTCAAGAACACTACGATTCATCAAGATCTTCATATTCCGAAGTTAAAAGATGTAATCGAATGGTTTAGGCATTATGACTTGAGACTTGCCACAATGATCTCTCCATAGAAATGCTAAATTCGTTTGACTCAGAAAGTATCACCCTTTGGTAATGCGAGGAACACTAAGCGTCTTACCTATAATATCTTACGTAGTGAGTTCCAAGACTTTCCGGACTTTTCTAATAAGTAGACAAATTCGCAAAGATCTTTTATTCTCGTATCAATTTATTCAAAGTCTATACAATGTTTTTTACATGGTCTATTAACTATTCAAAGCACTGCTAGATGTCCTTCATTGGGATTTGAGCTGAGTACCGACGTCAAAGCTTTGAGCTTGGGGAATATGAAATAATCATACATGGCCGTGATTGATGGTGGTGATGATAGTGTCATGTATAAGAGTAATAGTAATATTTAGCAATATTCATATAAAATAGACTTCAAGCAAAATTTCATTAAAATTGTTTTTAAAAGAAAAACCAATTTAAATATAATTTAAGAAATATCCCAAAAATCAAGTTCATTATTTTGTTATTTCTGTTGTCATGAAATTTAATGAAATGTCAAAATAAAAACTATGAAAAAATCAAAAGGAAAAGAAAAATAAAATAGACAGAAGCAACAAAATGCAAATAAGGATGAAAATGGATTTTTTATTTATAAAATATTTTTTTTTTTACCCAATTTTCTTTCTTAGTTTGTGGTTTGTGATCTCAATGTTTTTTTCTTTCAATGAGCTTTCCTTTTATTCATTCTTTAATACTTTGTTTTGTTTTGTTTTGTTTTGTTTTTTTTTTTAATTTTTCTAAATTCCTCTGTCTATTCTTTTAACAATTTTTACTATTTTCTTCAACCTCCTTCTTCTCTTATAAAGTTTTGTTATCAAAATTATCTTCTTCTTGAAATGAAAAACTCCCATATGTCATATTTTTTCATGATATTCTTTAAAACTCATTTAAAAAAAACAAATAATATTTACTTAATTTAATAATAAAATAAAATAAAATAAAAAAAATAGAAAATTCAATTTAATTAATTTAAGCCAAAATTTCTAGGGGCGCATTAGAAAACCACACACACACATACACACTTTTCCATAACCCCTTCAGGGATATATAGTAGTATGTTTATAAAAAAATTAAAACGCTTTTGTGACACATTTAACACAATATAACATCAACGAAAGGAAGGCAAACAGGCAGCAGGCAGCCAGGAAGGCAGTTATGCCTACAGCAAAAAGCCTAAAACTATGTGAACAATTTTAATGTAAAATACCAGCGAAACATTTAAATACGCAATACAAAAACCAACAACTAAACAAACAAAAAGTGTGCGTAGCAAAGTGGAGGAGAAATTGGAGGCGAAACCAGGCAAATTAAGAGATACACACACACACACACACACACACACACATTCATAGGAAGGTAGATATGATAGAGACAGTGAGACAGCGAGACAGTGAGACAGACAGACGACGCACTTTAACAAATACAAATCCATGGGAAAAGCGTTGTAAGTTTTTGTGTAAACATTTTTAATTTAATTAAAATTTATTTTAATTAAACAAGCATTGCCAATGTCTCATTTACGCTCGAGTGCCATGACAAGCTGACAAACGAAACATTGATGGTGGCGCTTCTGCTTATAATTTTGTTCATTCATTCCTTCATTTTGTTGTTTGTCATTACTGTTGCTGTTGATGTTGATGTTGATGTTGCTATTGCTCTTACTGCTGGTGTTACTAGTTTGCTGCCACATTTATGTATGTATTTGTCCATGTTAGCGGCTACGCTACTGGCGGCAGCTGGTATCCAAAACCATCATGTCCGTCCTGTCTGATTGCTTATGCTTGCCACAGCAAAACTGTGTGTTTTTGTCTGTGTCTGTGTGTGTGAGTATTTGTTATTGTTGTTGTTGTTGTTGCCTCAAAATACGCACTGAAAAATGTAAACGCATGCATAATTTGAGGCCACAATGATGTGAATAACAACAACAACAACAACATCAGCAAAAGTAACAGCAACAGTAACACCAACTTAACTAACAACAAAATAATAGAAACAACGTGAATTGTTTCAAAAATTCTATTCTATTTAGCATTTTTTTATTTGTGTAAATATGCAGCATGCAACTTGCATACTTTGTGGCTTCACTGTTACGTGCTCAACCAACACAAACTTAAAATTTTTTGTTGGTTGCTTGCTTGCTCGTAGTAGTTTTTGGGTCGTTTACAATGACATTTTAGTATTATTGTATAATCTAAATGTACTACATACCTTAGTAGTAAATACTTAGTATGTGGATCTCACCACACACACACACACAGAGAGAGAGGGCGATCAGGAGTGAGAGTCTAAGCCTAGAATTGTGCAACTTTAATTACCGTAATTAGGCTAATCCTCACACAAATTCTTGGCAACATTATTATCATCATCATTGTCGTCGTCGTCATCGCAAACGCCAGCGACAATAATAAAATGTTTTAAGTAATTGCAATGTAAGCACAGAAAAGTGGTTGGTTTGGTGGGTAGACAAAAAAATAATAAACAACAAATACACGTACATACTTGTACAATAAAAAGGATATGAGAAAAAGTCTGTACACTAAATGATAATCAGCAAGCAACACTTAAAAACTATAATCCTAGGCAAAGAGGTAAAATAATGCATTAATAAATAATTGGTACAGACTATGGAAATTCATTTCCTTGTCTGAAGTTCTTTTGGATAAACCCTACCGACTTTGGGTAAGTCTTTTTCCAATGATGTGTTCTTAAATTCTGTTGCATTTATCAACACTGAATTATTATATAAAAATAACACCAACACTGTTAGCACAAATCAAATACTTTCAGCATATAAATGATGATGATGGAAGAAAGGAATTCCATTTTCATCATATCAATTATTTAAAAGAGAATCTAATTCTGTAATTTTCTACTGCATTTATCAACACTTAACCAAGAATGCACAAATGTTATACACTTACCTTTAGCACAGATGTTTCTTTATCACCGACAACTAACTGAACAACTGATGCTGAAGTGTCGCCAGCTTCTCTAGCTTTTACATACTCGTAATGATAACTTTCTCCGCCTAACTTTATGCCACACATTTTTCCACTTCCGTCATAAACTATTTTCCATGTGGCCACGCAAATTATGTCAACTTAGACCAAAAGTTTAACTTCACTCCAATTCCACTTCACTCGGCGCATTTACACAGCTCCAGTCGGCTGGGTTCGGCTCAGCTCAACGACTTGTGTAAGTACCAAGTACCAAGTGCAAGTCAAACTCACTTTTCCAGCAAATTGACGACTTCCGGTAGCCTAAAAATATGCTACACTCACTTGTCTTATGACAAATTGCACCATTTTGTAGGTTACTTCCTATTTGAAAAACTTTTTTTTGACCGAAAATTCTTACATTCTCTTTGCTTTGCATCACTTTGCTTTACTTTCTACTTTCCTTTCCTTTCCTTGCCTTTAGTTTACTTTAAGAGGCCTCATGGCTAAGTATGTAGAACAACAAGTTTGCACCAACTTTTTGAATTAACTGCATTTAGCCAAGTTTTGTGTCTTTTTGTTTTATGTTTGTGATGAGATGAGATGAGATGATGCCTTGCGGTATTTGTCTAATACAGTTGCAACAAAGTACCGTGCAAAGACGTCCAATTCAACTCAATTGCAATGGAAAAAAATTGGGTTAGCAAAAAAAATAAAATAGTTTGCGCAAGATTAAGTGGGCAACGCAGACAAGCTAATTGCACTGATTCTGATTCTTTGTCTAGGCTTATTTTTAGGCGTCTAACATTTAAGTAAAGAAATACAAATACTAACTCAAAAGCAGGAAACATGATGCATCACACACATAAGAAATAAAATACGTGTCACGTTTCATTTCGCAATTATCATTGTGACTTCTAACAAAAGCATCATAATTCATGAAAGGCATCTGTATGCATTGCATACTCATATTTTAAAGATGAAAGAAAGAAATTTTATCTTAAGTTGTCTAGAAGAATTCTTAAGAAGAATATGAAAACAAATTACAAGTTAAAATAAGCAAAATAAAATGTTAAAATAACAACGTCCAGCATTGCAATATTCAACTGCAGCAGTAGCAGTAGCAGCAGCAGCAGCCACCGATGTGCAACCGTTTGTGACGAATGCCAAAATGGTATTCCATCTGAGGCATCAGTAGCAGCAGCAGCAACAAACTTTCTTTGCATTAAGATTATTATGCACAATGTTTGTGCTGATTGCAGCGCAAATAGCTTTTGATTTCACAAATCAAAAGTTTTCTTTTGTGCAGATGCACGTGATTTATGCGTTGTTCGAGGCGAAAACCCATTGGCCCCAAGCGCCCATTTCTTCTTCAAACTGAAAACTACCAAAATGGACTTCACATAGAAGATAGAAAATTAAGAGGACGATGATATCAACAACAATACTGTTGCAATAGTTGTTGAGTCTAGCATGAAGTCACTCTCTCATCCACTCACTCACTCACTCACGCACGCACGCACGGATGCAACATTGCAAAATTGAATGGAGAATAGAAGAAGGATAGATGGTGGCCGAAAAGTTATAAAGTTTTTTGCCTGCAAAGATATCTTCGACTAATTTAAGTTGCATTCATCTTCAGTCATCTTTCTTATGAAATACAAAATAATATGCACACTTTGTCATAAAGTTTGTAACGTTTTAAAGGAGAATCTGCAATCTGTTACATTATCTAGATGATGTTAGCAAGTATCTTAGTTTTCGAGATGTTGAGCTAAAATTTTGCCCAATATTTGATTGATTTATGAAGATAATAATATTATATTATACAAAACATGTATTTCAAACAGAAAAATTAGTTTATACGAGTTTCTCTGTCGACTTGGAATCATTTGAGAGAAACTTCTTTATGTTCTTCCTATTAATTTTATTTGATCATCTTTAGAAATTATTTTTTTCCAAATCAAAATGAACCCTCAAGGAATCTATGCATCATTTATTTATTTAATATTTTCAAAATTCTTTACTCTTTTAGTATTCTCAGGGAATCACTTGAAGTGAATTTTATTTGTAGTGAAAAGATACTTTGTATTTCATTTTTGTTTCATTTAAAAATCTTATAAATATAATTTCAAAA
This sequence comes from Amiota mariae, assembly GCA_035041805.1. Taxonomy (NCBI): domain Eukaryota; kingdom Metazoa; phylum Arthropoda; class Insecta; order Diptera; family Drosophilidae; genus Amiota; species Amiota mariae. The sequence continues at coordinate 3,796,731 of JAWNKV010000348.1, forward strand.
GAAAAATAATACAATTCACTTTAATTAAATATTTTTTTTTACTTCAATTGGCATATGCTGCGTATGCTTAATGTTAAATTCCTAGTAGTTTCTCATTATTCAATTTCAAATGAAATTAAACCATAGAATAAACACATACATACTCATACAATCTTGTTTCATCTCCATCCATGTGGCAATGTAAATGCTGTGCTCTTTCTATCTCAAAACTTAAACAAAAGTCAAATTTGTGGTTGGTGTGTTTTTTTTTTTTTTTTGCAAATCCGCGCTAAGTCATTTTGTGGTTTTTAATATAAATATAAAATACAATTAAATGCATTAACGTAATTTAAAAGCAACAACAACAACAACAAGAATAATAATGAAATGAAAAGTTTCATTTCCTTTTTTAAATGAAATATGAAAATAAATTGAAATTAAATTAAATTCAAAGAAAAAATTCTGTACAACAAAATTACAAAACTTTCAATACAATTCAATTCAATTCAATTCGATTCACTCATAAACCTGTTGAGTTCAAAATGAATGAAATGGTTTTTTCCATCGATTCTTTTTTAAATAAATTGCAACAAAATGTATGCACTATAAATTAGTTAGTAAAAGTTCAAGAGATGCCGCTGAGTCAAATCTTTCAACACTCTACGTTTCTGCAATGAAAGCATTTTGTGTGTGTGTGTGTGTGTGTGTGTGTGTGTGTGATTGGGCGCCGATCCGTAAAGTATGCAACAATAAATTTATACAATGTTAGTATGTGGCGGCATTGTTATTTTGACGAATTTCCATGAACAAAACCGAAAAACTAAACTCAACAAAATTCAACTAAACTAAACTGAACTGAACTAAACTAAACAGAACCCCATTGCCAGATTGCCTGAGCCTGCGACCAATTTTCTATTAATTTTAGCATTTGTGGTGGTGGCATTGAAATAAAAAACAAACTGCTAGCAATGTGCAACAAAAGTTGTTGCATGCCACACAGCTGAGGATTCAATATATTCGTGTGTGTGTGTGTGTGTGTGTGTGTGTGTATGTGTGTGTGTGTGTGTCTCTGTGTAAATTTGTGGAAAATTGAAAATATTTGCTTTTGTTCTATTCTATTTCAACAAGCATATTTTTTTCCCCCTGTGATTTTATTTCACCACTTTTGCTCAGTTGTTGTTGTTGTTGTTGATCCTTTGTTTGTTGTTTTTGTTTTTTTTTTATTTTGTTTTTTAGCTATAAAAAATTTGTAACAATTTTTTGGCAACAAATTGTGAAAATTGTTGTTTTTGCTGCATTTTATATGCCAGTGAAGTGTAACAAAACAGAGGCGCAAGCACATCAAAAACAATCATCACCATAGTCAGTCATCATATTCTATGGCCAAATAAATTAAAAAAATTTACTCAATTTTTTTTTTACTATTCATTCATTGACATTCACTTGTTCACATAATTTGTTTAAACTTTGAAAATCATTTAAGATTTATTACTCATACGCCACAAATCAAAATAAAATCACCAAATTCAAAGCAATTGAAAAGAAAATGCGGGTCGAGTAAGATGGATTTACAAAATAAATATTGAAATAATAAATACATATTTTATATATCAGCAATTGACATTTTGATTGTTTCGACACTTGAACAAAAAGCACTCGACTATGAGCATTTTTCGTTAAACTAATCGAGCTTAGCAAGCATTTTACTTAAATATACAAAAAGCAGCAGTAGAAGGCAGAGTATGAAAGCGAATGGGGAGGGAGGGTTATGCAACTTGTCATCCAGCACCTGCATACTGTACTGCTGTCAAAAACAGTTGGCCATAAATGAAATTTTGAATTTCAAATATCAAAAATTTAATTTTTATCGCTTCCAAGTAAAAAGGAAAATAAAGATGAGTAGTAGAATGAGAATGAAAACCTTCTTCAACTGGACAACATCAAAGTCATTTGCATGCTGAAGAAAATTGACAAAATAAAAATACTTATATCTATAAAAGTTATTCAAGTGTGTTGACTTGACTTTAAATCAAGTATGTATTTACTAAGATATTAGAAACATGCAGCTTATTTTAATAGGTTTAATTATTCCATGCTTAACATGAAGATGTTTACAGTCTGATAATTGCATAAGTACACAAAAAAAACAAAAACATTTTGAATATTGGGGAAAAACTTTAGTTAAGAATATTTAATAAAGCTTCGTGTCGTATGTATAAATTAAGTCTCTTTTTATAATAAGAAAGTCTCTATACTTGCCAAGTCAAAAACAATTCTTACTTAATATTCCGTTTCGCTCGGTGTTGCTGGTCACGCTTCTGGCGAAACTTTGAGATTATAGAATAATTTTTATGAAGAAAAAATACAAAAACCGAAAAAACTTTATACTTACTTAAGAAACCATAAAAATGCAATGGCTTTTGAAATATGAAATCTGTACTAAACCTTAAGGTAGTGTAACCACCATTATACCTCCTATACTCCACCTCCCTGCCATTTAAATTCTCATTAAATGTACAAAGTTCAGTTTCCAAACAGTTGCACTTGATTAGTTTTTTTGAATACACTTCACAATAGAATAGAGGAGAAGTAGTCAATGTGTTATCACTTTTGTATGAGGTTTGTAATGTCATAAAATCATATGTACATAAGAGACTTATTATTATTATTTTGAGAGTGAAATTGATCTTACTTTGTCTGTCCTATCCATCAATCTATTTTATCAATTTTAAAATATAAAGATTATTTTTTTTTTTGTATGCGGTCTCATCTTTTCTATGATCACTTGTCGATGCTACGTAATCCGACCACAAGATAACATTGCCATCATTTCAATCAAACATAGAAACTCAATATTTTTCTAGTTACAACCTTCCACTCACCTATTAGTAGGGTAGACTATTCTATGTTCATTGGATCGATTTAACTATTATGAATCTGTTCAGAAAAGATTGATTTCACATATTGAGGGATTTATAATTATGCAACAACTGATAATATACAAAAGGAGCATCAAGTGTAAAGACTATCACCAGTCCCACTGATTCTGTTAAGGAAGTAAGTTAATTTATTGTATGTTAGTTTTATATAAAGTTTACCACCCACTTAGTGCTGCACTTCTAAGACACATAACTCTTTGCAAACGCATTCTAGTAATCATTAACATGGCACCATATTTGAGTAAGAAGGACTTAAAACATAAATCCATACACCGAATACATGAATGTATGTCTGTATGGGACTTATGAACTCCGAAACCGCTTTACAGATTTTGAGGAAATTTTCAGGGACACTCTAGCATAGTCTGAGGAATGTTTGAGTAAAGTTTGGTGCAGGTCGGACAACTGAAAAAGGAAGGAATTAATAGATCAAATTTTGCATATAAAGCTTAGGGACTTAATAAGAAATTAAGTGATATCATTTTATCTGAGTAACCAGGATATGTATTTCGGAGATGACCACTTGCTCCTAAGAGTATGTGAAGTGTATGCAATCGTTGATAAGACTAAAGTAACTAGATTTTTCTTGATTTTATTTACTTTTTTTTAATTGTAAATAAAAAAAATCACTTAATAAATAAAAAACCAATTGAATCCTATTAAAACAAAGCTCACAGTTCGAGATTTATTAGAAATTCCAATTGATTTCTGTTGCCCCCTCCCTCTTCAACCACTCCATCATCAATCAACAATATTTGAGTGCATATACTACTACTACTACTACTGACGATTAGTGACAAAACCTCATTTGTGGTTATAGTAGTAGAATAGTAAAGAAAAAAAAGAAAAGAAAAACATGAAAATAAGTGGAAAAAATGGAGAAAAAAAAAGTGAATTGAGCACAACGAAACGAAAATAAAATAAAACAAAAACGACAAAATGTATATGGATCAAATTTCCAGAGAGACTAAAATAGAAAACAAATGAAAAAACCAACATCACCATCATCATCATCTGTAGAATAGTCACAATGCGAGCGAGGGCATTGCACGCAATCAAACAACAATAACAAGAAAAACAAGAATTAAAAAAAGTAAACAAATAGAGGAAAATAGAAAAGCCGCAACTCGATAGAATAGTTGAGAACTAAGTACATCACCGACTGAAGAGATTAATACGAGCTGCAAAATCGAAACACAAAAAAAAAAGAAAATGACATAGAGATATGGAGACACAAAGGATGGCTAAACAATATATAAAAAAAAAACACTATAAAATACCAAACACTGATAAATGTTCATCATAATGCAAAATTGCAATTAATTAAAAATGATTTAGCTGCAAAAAATACTCACATTTATACATATGAGAGAGGCATACTAAGAAGAAGTTGTCTGTCTGTCAGAAATTGGGTTCAAATCTCATTGAACTATAATGCAATACTATGTACTGTTGCTTATGAAGCAAGTGCAATTCAATCAGCAACAACAACAACAAGAGAAACTACATTTGCATTCTTCATATTGTATAATAGAGCAGATACATAACTGTGCAGTCACCGTGAACTGCGCAGTTCAGTGATATACTGTAAAAAGAGAGAATTTACAGATCGTAGATTGTTTTTTGTGTTACTCGTAGATCTCGGTTGATCTCGGTTACAGTTTTGCAAACATTTTGATCAGTTGCCTTTAAGAATCTGTTTAAAAAGGTTGTGTTTTTTCCCACTTTATTTTAAAAATATCATAAATAACTTACTATACTATGAGTTATTGGCGTAATAAAGTTGCTTGCATTACGGGTGCATCAGTTGGGATTGGTGCACGGACAGCTGTGGCCTTAGCTAATATTGGTGTCATTGTTGTCGGTTTGGCTCGACGTGCTGAATTAATTGAAGACTTGAATAAAGAAGTTACCGGTGAGGGTAAAATCTATGGGCGCCAATGTGATCTAACAGATGATCGTGCTATAGTAGCAGCATTCGCATGGATGCGTGAACGTTTTCAGGCCATACACATTGTCATCTGTAATGCTGGCATCTTAAAGGCAAATTTCATAAGTGGTAAAAGATCAATACTTTAGATATGTCATAACTCAGTTTTTAAAGAGAAATTTTTAAATTTCTAATTTCTTAATTAGAATCTCCTACAAAGGATATTAAGGAACTATTTGACGTAAATGTCATTGCAACTGCTTGCTTTCTTCGTGAAACTCTAAAGCATATGGCCATTCTTAAGACACGTTGCCACATTATCATTATGAATAGGTGAGTTCAACGATGATTACGAGTATATGTATTATAAATATTGTATTCAAACAAAATTACACAATACACACATACATAATATAATATTAAAGGCATATGTATGTATGAGGACATGTATATACATGTGCATATGTGCATATGCATTGATTGCATTGCATATTGAATTTATTGAATTTCTGTTTTTAATGCGACATAATTAGTTAAATATTGTTGTTATTTGCTGGTGGTGTTGTTATTGTTGTAAGTAAATTTCATTAAATTGAAATCAATGCAGATTTAAAATGCAAATGTAAATTTACATTTAAACGAACATAAACTCACACACTTTTGCGAGAAAACCAATTGGATTATCTCTTTTGACATAAACAAATGTGGTTATAGAAGAGATTATATTACCGTTTAAATGAGTCAGAGAGTGTGTGAGTGAGTGAGAGTATGAACTCATCCCATACTCCCAAGCTTCCATGCTGCCATTCATATTCATGGAACACAGTAAGTGAGTAACTGAGTGGGTGACTGACTGAGAGAATAAGCGAGCAGGCGACGAGCAAGCAAGCAAACAAACGAAATTTGTATGGAAAAACAAATTCTTCTGCGTAGACTTAATTATGTTGAATAATTGAGTTGTTGTTGTTTGTTATTGTATTTTGTATTCCATTGCATTATTGTTTGTCCATTTTGTGTATCGTCGTCGCTTAATGCATATGATAAAAACCACAATCTCCCAATAACAACACAAATAACAACAATAATAATAGCAACAATAACAGCTACAACAGCAACAACAACAACATAAAAGAAAAGCGCATATTTATGCTGTTGCCACAAAAGCAAAAGCAACCAAACATGAAATGGGGTAAAATAATCGCAAACATTTTAAATATCAATAAAATTGGTATTGATGCAAGGCTTTTAATTCAATTTAATTGAGTAAATCACATACGCACACACACACACTCTCACTCATACATATGTATAAACAAACATCAAGCACTTGAGTAAACACACTTTGCATTTGTTATTGTTGTTGTTGTTGTTGCTGTTTGTGTTGTATGATTGATGGGTTTTATTGTTGTTCTTGTTGTTGTCAAGTTATAAAGCTTTTATATGCGCTTTGCTTTTTGCTTTTGCTCAACGCTTTACTAGTTGTTACTGTGTAGTTGTTGTTGTTGTTGTTGCTCTTGTTGGTTTTGTTGAGAGAGAGAGTGAAAATTAACGTAATTTAAATACTCACTCGTACATAGCAATTTTGTTGCTTTTGACAATCATCAAACTACAAACAGATTTATTAAAGGTAAAATACAAATGCACACACAAACGCATGTTGCTATATTTGCACTTTCATCAATATAAATACATAAGTACATGCACTCATGCACTCAAAGGTAAAGGGTACCCACCAACTACTCACCCAAACTCACAGTGCTGCTCTCCACTCAATGAAAGAGGAATGTGGGTATGTATGTGTGGATAAGGTGAGGGAGTAAGTGAGTGGATAGCGAGGGTGTGACTGATGCGAACCAAAGCTTTTGCAAATATTATTGCACTCAAGTCGTTTGTTTTAGTTTGGACTGCACACGCTACAATGCACTATATTGCGTACCGCAAAAGGCTTCAAGTATCTTTGTATACATACACATATGCAGACTTGTGTGCTCACATGTGTTCGTGTGGGTGATTTTAATCTTTGGCAACAGTAGTCTTCTACTAATGGCAAATAAATGCAGTTGAGTTGCTGCAAATGCGCTAATTTCAACTTGGTTTATTCAATAAACACACATATGTAGATATGCAAACAACCACACACACACACACATATATATATATATATATATATATTCATACATATATCTATAAATGTGTATATGTATAAGTATGTGTTCATATACATAGATGGATGGAAGATGTAAGTTTGTTTGTTTAACCCAGTTTAAGTAATTTAGTCGCGTAATTATGTATCTATAATGCAAATGCAAATGATTATGTAGATAATGATTATGATTATGATGTCGTTTTTGTTGCTGCTGGTGATGATGTTGATGTTGACGTTGTCAAAGATAATAAACTTGGCAGTGTCTCAAGCACATACACATAAAGCACTTAAGATAGTCATTCGTTTTCTGATTTCAATATGCGCGTACGAGATGTGATTATAAAATAATGAGACTAATTTTTAATTTATATGTTCTTAATTATGTATGTACGAGTATCACTCTATGAGAACAGATTTGACCTTGTAATGATATTTTATGACTATTAAACATACACATAAGACACAGTCAAGCTAATAAAAGGGAAGGCGGCTGTGGCACAATGAGGCTTCACTTGGCTGATGGTCTTATGACTTTGGTAAAAGAGTGTGTAATTCTTATCAATCTTGTTACTTTATAACCACACTTCATATTTGTGTGAATTATAATTGTGTCAACTATTGTATAATTATGTTTGAAGAGTCACCACTAATTGGCTAAAGAATTCTTATCAAACTCCTTCGACTCCTACATTTTATGTGTGGAGAGAATCCTGTCGTGGTGTCAATACAAAAATTGTGCATTCCATTTTTATTTAACTTGCCATGTTAATTAATGTCCAAATGCAAGTGAACTGTATAATTTCAATAATATAATGAGCAATGAGTCCAACAGAGCCAGTTATTACTTTTATCCATGCAATCCAAGGAACTGGCAAATATGCATACAAGGCACATTTTACACCAACACCAACATCATTTTCATTCTCATCTTTGTCTTCTTCGTCTTCATGATGATGATGGATGATGATGATGATGATGGTTGAAGGTATAAAGAAAATCAGATTTAACATTAATTAATGAAATTGTTTTGTTGAAAATATTTTACGCCTTTCCCAGGGTAATCTTTTGATGTTGACGTTGATGTTTTTTACTCACTCACCTCACTCAGATTATCCCATAGGTAGATGGATTTTGCATTTCCTTACATTATCCAACTGTGTATGTGTATGTGTGTGTTGCTTATTCTACTTGAATCCATCAAACCGTCAATTCGAATGCAATGCAATGCAATGCTTATTGTCAACGCAGTAATATTAAAACTTAATTAATTAAAACTGCATAAGGATGCTGGTCAAAGTGTATAAGAGAATAGTAGAATGATGCTGATGCTACAATACAAGTATGTCAGTGTGAGTGTGTATTTACTTTTAATGCACATCATCTACAAACGCAATGACGTTTAAATTAAGAGTTTACGCAATGTTTGCGTTACAAAAACAGAAATGCCCAGACATGCTGGTTTTTTATGCCTCCATTATCCTCCATCACAACACATTTATTTTGGTTAAGCATTTAAATCCATTTCGTTGACTTTATATTTTTGCGTAAGGCCAGTTGAACTCACGCATCCGCAGAGCATCGCAATCCATTCAACCATTCAGCGCAATGCATTCATTCATTCACTTTACTCAGCACTCACTCCTTACTCACTCACTCACTCTTTTAAATGTATCCCTTTCTTCTGATTCCACAATATATTTATTTATACGTTTGAATTTTCTTTACTTTCTTTTTTATGTTTCATGTTGCCTTGACTCAGTGTACTCGGTCATCGCATACCGGAAGTGCCGGTGCCCTTGTTCAGCGTTTATCCGGCCACGAAGCACGCAATTACGGCACTTTGCCAAACTGTGCGTCAGGAAATACATTTTCTCAAATTAAATATTAAATTAACGGTAAGTTTAATGCAGCACATCGTGCAAGATGTCTGCCTGCTTGCCTCGCTCCCAACCAAACAGATAACCATAACCAAAAATGCGAAGAGACTATAGACACAACATTTAGGTGATGCTTCATCAACGCCTATGTTGGTATTTGTATATGTTGAATGTGTTAATGAAGTACTTTCGAAAAAGTTAAGTACATTCTAGGGCCACCACATTATCATCATCACCACCACCCATCACCCCCTTCTTGTTGACAGTGAACTTTACTCAATTCAACTCAACTCAGCTCCTCCATTTTGGATGGGCCAACCTTTTGTTTTTCTGTCCGTCTGTCTGTCTGTCTGCTGTCTCTGTCTGTCCATCCTTCTGTCTGTCTATCTTTGGTTCTGTTCACACATTTCCGTTTTATGTTTCCACATATTTCCAACTCCCGTGTGCATTTACCATATGTCAATTTGCATACGTGCGTAGTTCGTGGGTAATTAAATGCAAAAGGAAAAAATATGAAAGAAAATGCTTGCACTTTAGTCAATATTTGTTTATGTCCTTGTCTGCATTTCACAGAGCATTAGTCCCGGCATGGTGGATACCGAATTCCTGAGCGTTTACTCTCATGCCGTCGCCGAATTGCCAAAACTTAAAGCCGATGATGTTGCCAAAGCGGTTCTCTATGCCTTGGATACACCAGACGGTGTGCAGGTGCGCGAGCATGAGTCAATTTATTCAAAAATAATAATATTAATACAAATTTATAACTATTTCTTAGGTTGAGGAGATTGTTTTGCAAGCTATGCGTAAATATGATTGAAATGCAAGCAAATTTATGAATTTTTACAAATACAATACAAAATGTATATCATAATAAATATTTGTATAATCTGGTTTTTGTTTTAATAAATTTGAATTTTAAAATGAATGGTTAGATACTTCTTTCGTTTACTTGGCAGCACTTTTGTGTTGGGCGCCATCTGTTGTTGGAATTAAATAACTCGTTGCTATTTATATCTGTATGTAAATATATGTATTATCTTTAGGTTTAGATACTATTTTTCTACAGTAACAATATAGTAAATAAAATATCCATTAAACCAGTCTTTGGTGTGCCGATAACAGGTAATTTGTTGTTATCGACATTGTCATTCGACATTCGCAGCACTGGAGTGAGACAAAACGCGTAGTTAACATTAAGTTAGGTATATGTTAACTATCTACAAATTGTGTGAGACAACAGATAAGCATCAAGACACTTGAGCTAGAGTGAGACAGAAATACAAGTAACATTTTTCTATTTTTCTTTTTTCTGTTATTGCACCCTTGACTTAAACCAAACACCCAAGACTTAAACCCTTTTGACCGATTTTGTTGCTGTACACATTTCACATTCGCAACACTGTTTTCTGCCTATACTTTCGTGCTTTATGCACCACTTTATGCAATTATCAACACTTTTTTCTGGTAAGTCGATGGCGTCGTAAAAACAAAGAAATTAATAAAATAAAATAAGAATTATTTAAAGAAAAGAAAACTATTTATTTCTTTAAAGTTAAATTGATTATCAAAAAATATTCTTTATATATTCTCCATTTGCAGAATTTGCAAAAAGTAAAATCCAATTGAAATTTAAGTATGACTGGACGCGGTAAAGGTGGAAAAGGATTGGGAAAAGGAGGAGCAAAACGCCATCGTAAGGTTTTGCGTGATAATATCCAAGGTATCACAAAGCCTGCGATTCGCCGCTTGGCTCGTCGTGGCGGTGTCAAACGTATTTCGGGTTTAATTTACGAAGAAACCCGAGGTGTGCTTAAGGTAGAGAGAGCAACTTGGCAACTTTGTTATTGCAATTTGCAATTTGTGATGAAATACATATTCACATTTCATTTTCTTGTTCTTATAGGTTTTCTTAGAAAACGTTATTCGTGACGCTGTCACCTACACTGAGCACGCCAAGCGTAAGACAGTTACAGCTATGGACGTTGTCTATGCTCTCAAGAGACAAGGCCGTACTCTATACGGTTTCGGAGGTTAAGAGCCCCCAATCAACCAACATTAAATGGAGTCCATTGCTTACCGATAGCTTGTGGCTTGATGACTCTCTTAATTAAAAGCATTATTATTATATTATTCATAAAATATCAAAACAAAACTAATTTAATGGACTTCATAATATATAAAACTTAATTGACTTTAAAACAATATTGGCATTATGTATCACATGTTGTAATAACCAAACTTTATTCCAAGATAATATATATATTACCGAACATTCTATATAAAACAAGAATATATTCAAAATTTATTGGCAGCACAAAACAAAATGGATTTGTTTCTTTTTTGTAAGAATAAGAACAATATTAAAGTCTTCAGCTTAAGCAAAGTTAATGAAGAGTGCGAAGACTGGTTTGCGTCTATCTAACGTGGAGGAGTCATGAAGACAACTGCCGTTGAGATTCTATTGCGGCTATCAATGCTTTTTAAGGCAAATCTCTTCTTAATGAAGAAGGATCAGTAGGCGGCCTAGACCTGCATCCCCCAGCTTAGTTTAAGCGAAAACAACTTTACTTTTAGCGACAACTCGAATCCTACATTCCCAGAAATGATTTACTGGAAATAGTTAAGTGTGTGGTCACATCTTCATTCACTCTAATAGGGAGACAGCCTTATACAAACACTCAGCGCTTTCGATATCAAATCAAAGCTATTCATATATGCCTAAAAAGATTGGGTGTAAATATATTTGTTTATCTTATTTGGGTGCCAGAGCATAGTGATGGTTATATTGGGAATAAGGAGACAGATGAACTCGATGAAAGTACCTCCCAGCGTTCCAGCGATGGTTTGAAGGTAAGTCACACCAATATTGAATAGAAACAAATAAAAAATTTAAGAGTAGGGGAAACCTTCATACCCTTTAGCATTACCAAAAGAACAGAGGCTAACTCATAAAGGTATCCGTATAGTCTAACGCATCTTAACAAGACATTGACCAGACTCTTATACCTAGGTAACTACAATATTGCAAACATAATTCCAGACAACAAAGAAAGTTTTAGAATTTGAAATGAGAACCAGATTCTCTCGCTCTCTCCCTCTCTCTCTCTTGGATGAACTATAGCTACTTATGGGACTTGGACTCGATCGAGTGCCCGCAGTGACGAGGTGGTGACTTGCTCCCACCCTTTCTACAAGCAGCCAATTAAGATCCAAATATTTCAAATTTATTTACTATATTTCTTTTTTGAAGGTACACATTTTCATTTGGATTGATGACCCATTAGCCCATTGTTTCTCAGTCATTTTTATATCCCAAATAGTAAGATTTATCAAGATATTTAGTGTTGCAACTGGTGAGAAACTCGTTCCTTCAAACTCTCTTCAGGATTGAAAACATTTGTGAGATTATTCACAAAATTAATTTAAAAAAAAAAAACCCATCAGTAATACCCCAACCAAATTCCCCATAAATAACAGAACAGCAAGTATTTATATTTAATTAATGCCAGCAAACAATGTGGATTTCTCTAATATAGTAGAGAAAAATCCATACTCATATTTATTTTTTTTTTTTTGTTTTTTACAATGCCATAGAAAATATACAATTTGAAAAAGGGTAAATAAAATCATGATCCTTCTATATTGGGGAGTTTTTAAAGCTAACCAATTCTACTCTGTGCAAATAAGATATTTATACTATAGTTGTTTTTTGTTTTTTTTTTTTCGTTTTTTTTTTGATGCTTGTAAACTTGTAACATTTATCACTTCTTTCGAATTGGCTCCTATTTTTATTTTTGTATTATAGTGTCTATTTTTTTGAAATTTTTAATGGAAGTAATACTGCTGTAGTGATCATGATTTCATTTTAACATTAACGCGATTTATTACACTTCTCTGCTGACCAATATAATAGTTTTTTTTTTGTTGCTTTTTTTCTGCTCGGAGCCGCCAAGCTAACAACTGTGTCTACTTGGGACGCTCGTATTGTTTAATCTCTAGGTAGAGAGATTTTTTAGGAGCAAGCTCCCATAAACATTTGGCGTGGGGTTACCTTCTTCGGTTTTTTACCCTCACCAACTGGAAGATTGTTGTTTCTACTATGCCACAAACTCAAGTCCCTAGGGGCATAGTTAGGAGGATTTCTTACAGTCTCCGAGTCACTTGATTCACTATCCCGAGTTGAAGTTAGTGAAAGTGTATCAATTTCATCAATATACTTGTTGCCGCCCATGTCATCGTCTTCTTCGTATTCATTTTGATATTCAGACGATATCATTTCATATTGTTCATATTCGCCGCCTTTGAAGTTGATATTATTGGAATGACAGTTGATCCAGCCATCATTGTGCTTCTCCACCGATTTATAAGAAGGACTATTCATATTGCGGTTTTTATAGTTGTTGTTGCTGTTGTTGTTATTAACAGCCGATGAATCTCCAATGTCAGTCTCAATGTGAACCCTCTTTTTGTACTAAAATAAAAGAGGAATAATAGAATGATTTTTTTTACTCTCACCGATAACAAAACACATCCTAAACAACAAACCTCTGCTTCAGCAAACTCATGATCAGACTTGGATTCATGCTTATTATTAGCATCTTTCTTAGAAATCTCCATGTACTTGGTTTCGCTCTTGACTTTACGCACTTTGAGGGTCTTACGTGGCTCCACGACACTGACACTCTGTTCAGAAACAATATCAACAGACTCTTCTTCATTGACATGTATAGCTACCATTCCGCCGCCGCCACCACCACGCGGTGTAGCCTCTGGACTAGTACACACACTATTAACCAATTTTTGGAAGTCATTGCGCCTGAGTGAAATATTAAAATCTCATGAATCTACCAGATTGGGTAGATTGTGGAATGTTACTTACTCATTAATTATGGATTGTAGAGAATCATTTCTAACAACAACAAAACCATCTGGTACCTTCTTGCCAGTATTCATTTCAGTCTTATCGAGTGACATAATTTGCAAGTTCAGTTTCTCATTGAGCTGCTCTGCTTTTTTTCGCAAGGTCCGCTCAAAGGCCAATTGTTCCTGCAGCCAATGTATCTGCTCGAATAACTGAGCCTGCGTATACTTTTTGTTTTTCCCCAGAGGTTTCATACCCGTAAGTGGACCATTTTCATATTGTTCCGAACCACTCTCACGTTCCTCTTCGCCCTTACCCAAATGATCGCGTATATTACGCTGAAGGAACTTGCTTATCTTGTCATTATTTCGCACACTAAAATCGGTCAAGGCATTATTCAGATCAAGGCAATTAAGTATTGAGTTTGCGCCACGATCGGTCAATCCACAGTTCTCCATATCGACAACTGCAATAGGAAATAAATGTAAGGGGCAACAGAGTATGTTGTCTTTCTACAGGCATCCTTACCCTTCACCCAAGCATCATCTTTTAGTACTTCTGCAATGAACTGCACTCCTACATCGCCAATTTGTGGGTTACGTGCAATAGAAATTAATTGTAAGCCACTCAAAGATTCAACATCAACATTACGATATCGAAGCGATTTCGCCCACCCCTCAGTAAACCGATTGATTTTCTGCATCTGTAGATGGATAAGGAGGGCATTCTCAAGTTGAAAATAATCCTTATACAATGTAATCTTACCTTAATCATATTAGCAACATGTTCAGCGCCCTTAACACCAAGATTACAATCAGACAAATCAATCTTTTCAACTCCACTCAAATATTTAACAGTAGTACAAATGGCCTCACAGCCCCGATCGCCAATAAATGAACGATTGAAACTTAACTCCTTCAGGCTTTCGTTGGATGCCAATGCCTGAATAGATAGATAGATACAAGAGATATGACAGTACAGTCGACGATATACCATAATGATCGACATTATATACTCACCTTTGCAATTGCCTCTATGTACTTGAGACTTAGGGGTAAACCTTCCAATTTAAGAATTTTCAAATTCTTATTAAACTCAATACAGTTAGCGATCGCCTCAATGAGTCCCGCAAAGATAAACTTGGTGTAAATAGCTGGTTTTTGCTTAAAAAGTTTCGCCTTCTTTTCAGTGTCCAATTGTTCCATAACTAAAATTCATACGTACATATATCTATAATTTTATTACGTGAAAATATTATTATGGACTACTTACCACAACCGTGATTCTTACGTAAACGCAACGAAAGCGTTTGTAAAACCTGATCAAAGTGGAGAGACTCAATGATAAGTAACCATTCAGTTACACCAAGCTTATCGCAATGGAGCTCAAGGAGCGATGTTGCATTATTTTTGGAACGGATTTCCGCAACAGGAGTCAAGTTCTTCGAACGACATAATTCCATATAACGAAAGTGGAATGACCGGCATTTATTTGTTTTCTTCGGAATATTGCCAGTTGTTGTTGATGGGCCGCCTCCATTTTGATATTCGCGATCGTAAGCCATTGTAAGCATATCTTAATTCTCTTTCCGTTTTCAAGAAGTTTCTTAGAGAGTTTTCCGAAATGTCCTTTGTTTAAATGTTCTGTTTTAGGTGTCCTAAGAGATAAAATTAGTTATTTTTACTTTTTTTTTGAAGAAATTGTTTTTATTTTTTCTGTTTTATTATTATATTTTTTTTTTCGAAGACCAATTCAATAAAAAATAACGAGAATTTAAAACATATTTTTTTCTTTTTTTTTCAGACTCTTCAAATGTCTATGATAATAAAATAATTAATAAATCAGCTTACTTGGTTTATTATTATGGGCTCTGTGGTAGTTTTGTAAACTAATAATATTTGAAAAGGTTTATTTGACAGTTAAAGGCAAAAGCCTACGATGATTCTAAATTCAATACTAAAAAATATATGTATACGATATTTTTTTTTTTATATTGAATTTCTAAAAATGTATGTATTTTGTTGATATTTATATGAACTATTACAATATATTCAAGCCCTCCAGTTTTGTAACCTTCAAAAATTACATAATTAAAATCATATCCGCTTAACTTTTTCCAACTTCCGTTTTGGGTTCTTAAACAAAGAGCCGGCGGCGGCGGTGTCTAAACAACTGATCCAACTGACTGAACTGCGCAGTTTTCCAGTTATTCCAGGCGCGTAAAGTTTTATAAACAAAACTTTGAAGCATTTTGTGGACAAAAGGGGAATGAGAAGAGGTGTAACCATGATATTGCAAATTGTAAACAAAGAGGGAATTATCCATGTTGCCGGCATATGGATAAGAAAAAAAGAGTAAATAAAATAAAAACATGCGTGTTATGTGCTGCTGAAATTTACGCTTGGCTAATTACTCAACAACATGCCTTTGAGCTTCGAACAAGTTGCTTTGACACAGAGTGTGTTTGTTGTTGTCTGTTGGCTCAATTCCAATACAACACAACACACCACACCACACAACACTTACCACCATAGACATGCCGGTGTGCTGCATATGAACCTGGCTTTAAAACAGTTGTGGCAGTTACCGCTTTATTGTTTAATTCAGTTGCTGAGTTACCATCAAAGAAATCGTTACGTTTTATCGGAATTTTAAAAATATAGTCATTTTTTATTCGCGCATTTATTGTACTATTGTACCATAAGTTAGTGAAGTGAAGTTTCGGATGAAAGTGTTGAATGAAATAAAAAAAAAAAAAAGTGTTTTGGTTCTTTACGAGAAATGAAAGATCTTTTCAAGTGATTTGATAGTTCCACAAACCCATTTTGTGCTCAAAAGATAGAAGAGAAAAAAAAAATAGATTTCATGCTTCGGTTATTGCCTAATTCTTTTATTTTACGAGAAGTATATTCTATCTTCCTATTGTCTATATAATATTATTATGGTTGGTTGTGTGTTCTTCAACTTGTGCCTAATTACAACGAATTGCACTTCATTACTTTATTCCTGATAGAGGTGGCCCACACTTCTGTACTTTGCACAGCATTAAAGACCCATAAGTTCATTATTTCAGTGCTCAACGATGTGTTAAGTTCAGTGCTAATATAAAAAGAACGAAATATTCATTATCCTTAAGGACAAAATATTGTAAATACAACGAACAAGAGTCGGAGAAAAAAAAAACCTAACAAGGATAAAAATATCGTATTACGCTGCTTGGTGTAGTTGGCAGGAGGGTAAGTACTAAAGCAATTTTAATTATGAAAAAGGGAAAACATTTCAGTGAATTAAATTACTGATCCCAGGGGTCACACCACACAATCCTTGATATACGAATATGTATATTTGCAATAATTATGGATCGTGTCGAATTCCTGCGAATACAAATATCTCAACTGAAGTACGATACATTAAACCCACAACATTAAATGTGTGCTACTAGAACTTGAAATATCTAGAGGGCCTATTGAGTCCACCATTACTACGCCAAGATCCAATTAGCCAAAGATGCAAATAATTAAACAACAACAACAACAATTTCATTGTAAACTTCGAAAAAAGTAGACGAAGTGTGACGGACAACTATTTTTTTTTTTAAATTTTTTTTGTCGTTTCTATCAACTACGACGACCGAGACAAACAGTTTCTAGTTACACAAATCCAGTTTAGTTTAGATACAAATACTTACTCCATACTTCTACTACATAAGTAAGTAAAGCACGCATTGCGATTGGATGTTGACTGATGACAAAAGGGAAACAGGCGCTACGAGTAGCATTGGATGGATCATGATCATGATAAAATGCGGGTGGAAAAGTGAACTACTTACTATGAGTCAAAAATCATGCTACCGCAACGAAGTTGAACTCTTTTGTTTATTGTTGTCAGCAACACCAATAATAATAATAACAACAACAGCAACAACACCAGAAATAACAATAGCAATGAATGATCTTTCTCTGCTATCGTTGAACTTGACTTGACTTGGGGCTGTCAGTTGGGTAGCTTTTAGGTTTTAGGCTTTTCTGTTTCGTTGACTTCCAATGATGGCAAGAGTGCATATGCATGAAGGTGATAGTGTTTTACTATCTGGTGACTGCTCTCTTTAATAGGATAGCAGCAGTAGCAGAAGCAGAAGCAGCTAGAAGGGAAATGGGAGGAAATGCATTGACTGAAGGGTCTCGGTCGATGTATCGTTGATCTTATCTGCATGAACACTACGCCGGAAATTGAAGGCAACATTAGTCACACAAACCACCACCATTAGTCAAATCAAGTCAAGTCAATGAAGTCAGTAAATTGTTATACTATTGTAATACACTGCGTATGATCATGATCACATCTATTTATATCAATCTGTTGCTGTACACGTGTGAAATCATTTAATTGGTCTTTGCGAATAGAAATTTTTAATGAAAATTTGGCTTTCACGACAAATCTTTATACAAACACGTATGTATCTATATTAAGTACATGTAAAGTAGCTTATAGAGTTGTGAAATTAAAGATCTTGAAATGAGTTTGTTGCACCTTTTTTAAATATGATGGATTGGAATTTTCATGACACCGGAACGAAGACACGTTTGTTGATTGGTCATTTCTTTGTTGCATTAAATTGTTTATTTTCTTTTATTTATTTAGAGGTTTGTGGTTTATTTATTGCTGAGATTGGCAACTTGGTTAGTAAGCAACATAATCGAAATATGTACATATTGTGTATATACTGGATACGCTTTGTTGCAGATGATTTTCTGTGCATGTGGTTTGTCCATCATGATTGTACTCTCTTCATCTCGTACGAGTATGTACCTTGTAGTATGTAGTATAGTAGTATATTTTCAAAGATTTATTTTCATTTTGGTTTCCGTTTGAATTAAAAGTATTTCTTTTAAGTTTTCACTTTGGATTTAGGAAATTTGTTTCTTTGAATGAAAATGTGTTAAAATTTTAAATCAAACCAAGACGACAAAGAACTTACGAAGCGTAACTTTTGACGGCAGGTCATGCCAAAGTTGCTGCTGTCAAAGAGTCATTAACACCACAAAGAAAGTCATAGAAATTTTTGAAATTTTGCTCCAAAATGAAAGAGGAAACTATCATAAAGAGATTCACGTACATTTGTCACGCGCCCCCAAATGCGAACTTTGTCATCACTCAGGGAAGCTTCATGCTTTTTGCACAAAACTCATTCGAATGTTTAAAAACCTTTACTAAAGACACATGGAGAAATGCATGTTTTTTTTTTAATGAATATTTGTTTTAATTTAATTTACGAGTAATTTATTGCGTTCGAGGTACTCTAGTAGTAGTGTTGTTTTTTGAAAGTTATACCCACTGCTACATGGAGTTATACTACAAGGCTAAATTGTAATGAATCTTAATGAGATTGATATTAAAGACATAAATGTTAATTCAATTAGTTTACTTTATGATGATACAAAATTTGCTACCCCTCTATAATTTACCTATGTTTATTTCAATTTGGAATACATTTTTGTATCATTTCGATGCCCTTTAGCTTTAAAGATTACACAACAATTTACTAAATGATGCCTAAAGGTACAACTAATCTGGGTGTCAGTTTACATTAAAGCAAAGGGATGTTTCTTCAGTGGTGACGGTGGTAGTAACAGGACACTGCCTAATCAGCAAGCATGCCAAGTTCTTTGCTTAAATCACTTGCTTTCTTCCTCTTTAATAAACTTGAAGGCTTGGATGGCATCTGATATCTTTTGCTTGAATCCCCAGTAACCAAGTCTTGTATTAACACAATTAATAAGATCAGATACTATTATATTTCTGACACAAATATCTCAAAAACATTAAACTACTGAAATCAAACCACATTTTAACTTGCATCGGCAACTCCTATAAATGTTGAAGAAATTGAAAAAATAACAAACTCATTGCAGCATAAAATTACCCACAAACCAACGCCTGAGATACCTGAAATTATCTAAATGAAAACTTACTGAGGAGAAAGATACACACACACATTCACACATATTACTTATAAGCATAAGTACGAGATAAACAAATTAAAATATACTAACTGACCAAACAACCCAATTATTGTTATTGTTGTTTCGCAATGTTGCACAAAAGTGTTGGCCATAAATACATAATTACATTACTATACAATGAATAAAAGAAATAGATGTTGCAAAATTAAAAAATCTTAGCAAAATAAACTGAAAACAAAAATATGGTAAAGAAAACCCCACACCACAACTTGGCATCATCATCGCATGAACGAAAAACATTTTCATTTAAAGTTAACAAAAAAAAAAACAAAGAAGAAAAGCGAAATCAAAGATCAAGATACAAATTTATAAAAAAAAAAACCTATTTAAAAAAAGGCAAATTACAAAAATGTATAAGGCATAACTTAGACAGACGTCAGCAGAGCTTATTTAAATAACATTATTATTAAAAAATTTATAATGACCTTGTATCGGAGGAGTCTGGAAAATCTACCATAAAATATACATAGTTGATTTTTCCCAACTAAGATAAATCAGTAGTAATCAAGAGTTGAAGTGGTGATTATGTTATGTATGCAATACACTACCATATTGTAATGGTAATGAACTCAGACTTCATCATTAAAATTCAAACAAAGATTACAACATTTTCACCATTTTAATTTAGGATATAAAAATGTTTGACATTCTTTAATGGAAGCTGAATGAAGATGCCTAATATTTTATTAACAAATTTATGAAAAATCTTTTCCTACTCAATTATTTTATGATTTGTTGCAATTTTGAAATCAATGAACCAGGTAAAACTCAAGTGATGAGTTCAAAATTATACTCTTAGTAATGATAATGAAGATAATGAGAGATTTTTTTTTTTTTTTTATATATGACGACGATTGTTTACTTCAATCGCGTGCAGTTTTACTTGTTTTACTACAAACTGTAGATACAAATCAAATCACATCAAATTTCCATGTTTTCACACGAACTCATATGATGATGATGATATCTTGAATTGTTCAAATAGTAAATACAATATACTCCACTCACTCACTCAGTCACTCACTCAATGCAATGATTAAAGATTTCGAAAACTATAAAAAAAAAAACAGACCGAAAATTACTTGACAAAGATTTTAAGATTTACGCAAATTCTTTAAATAATGAGAACAAAATGAAATTAAACTTGTTTTCAACAATCAACGGGAAAAGTATGTTCTCGTTTGTAATTAATTAACGTCATAAAAACTTTCGCAAGACCAGAACGAGAACGTGATTTTTGTACTTAACATAAGATATACGAGTATTCGAGTAAATTTCTGGTTAAAGGAATGTGACACTACCAACTCATAAGTGATTATGTTGAAAGACTATCCAAATGTGTTGTCACTGCACACATTTGTGCTTCGCAGCAATATTCATTCAAAAGTATTTAGATACATTTTTACTATGAGCCCGCATTATATGAAAACTCTTATTAGCTTAGCTTGTTTTTCTGTACTATGTAGGTATATAGTTGGAATTATTGAAACGCTGAACTGTTTTTAAGGTCATATGTCGTGCTTTAATTAGACCAGACTTCTGTTTCATTCTGTTTTTGTCCCGCACACAAAAAAATGGGTTAAAAGACAAAACAACTGAGAAATACTACTAGTTGTATTAAGTAGTTTCATAATAAGTAAAACCTAATAATGCTTTTCAACTTCTTTTTTTTTTTGTTCTTTTTTTAGGTGTCATGTAGAGTCATTGCCAAACTTTTAACAAGTTGAAATTCTCAAGTCAAATAATGTACAACGAACTTCAGTCGTCGCTTCAGTCGCACAATGCGGGATCAGCCACCAACATGGAATACAAGAAAGTGCGGCTGAAATCCTCTCGTATACGCAAACTTCTAGGTTATAATGAAATATTTGTAATACTCACAATTCTATTGAATGCAGTTAATTGTAATAGACCGCCTCGCTTTGCTATAGATGGTCAATCGGAGATTGTGTTGAGACTGAAAGAAAGTCCAGAAACGAAAGTTGGTTAGTACATACAAAGTCAAAAGAAAAAAAAGTAAAAAAACTAAAGAAAGAAAAAGTTTAACCTTTATTTAACTTTGCAGGTACACTGATCTATACCCTTCGAGGCTATGATCCAGACAATGATCCATTGACATTTGGTAAACGCAATTCACATGACAGTGAAATCATACGGATCGAGAATACAGGTGGCAATGAGGCCCACGTTTATTTGGCCAAAGAATTAGATAGAGAGGTAAAAAAACAATTTTTATTAAATTCCTCATTTCGCAATATTACGAGTATTGTATATCCTTACTTACTTCTCTGCAGACTCAGGATGAATACTCAATTGTGCTTACGCTTACGGATAATCACTACAACGACTATAATTACGTTACACAAAGCTTCCTTTTGCTTGTCGAGGACATCAATGACAATGCACCCATCTTTTTACCCTATCAGAATGCTATCGAGCTGCCAGAGAATACTGTACCTGGTGGTATTGTTAGCACACTAGAAGCAAATGATGCTGATGAAGGCGCTTACGGTCAAGTGGTTTATTACCTACAGGAGTTGGATGGTGACAATGATGTGTTCTCGATAACAACGATTCAGGGCAAAGGCATTTTGCGATTACAACGCGAATTGGACTACGAGACAAAAAGTTTATATCAATTACGTGTTTTGGCAATTGATCGAGCCAATCAAGGTCCCGTGAATACAGGTACCGCTGCAATACTAGTCAAAGTCAAAGATATTGAAGATCAACCACCGGAATTTGTTGAAGTACAAGCAGTGGCACGTATTGCCGAAGATGCCCCGGTAGGTACAAAAGTGTTGCGTGTCCGTGCTATTGACGGTGATCGTGGCATTAATAATCCTATAGAATATTCACTTGATGCGAATGCTCTATTTGACATTGATCGGAAGACCGGTGTGGTCTTTACAATAACTGAACTAGATCGTGAAGAAGAAGCAGATCAGGTAAATGGTGCTTATATATTGAAAATCACTGCCATGGAAGTTTCGAAGAGCTCTCCAGATCAAATGTCAATGGTTACCCTTTCATCACCATCTGTACGTACAGAAGTCACTGTTATAGTGACCGATGTCAATGATGAAATACCAACATTTGGAGAAGCTATCTATCGTTGTGAAGTCAATGAAAATTCACAAGCAAATACTCCGTTGAACTTCATCGATGAGGATGTGCAGAATTTCGTCTTTGATCACGATGTTGGCAATAATGGCACTTTCCGTTTGTTTCTCGATCCACAAAATGATCTCTTTGAGATTGTACCAGATTTGGCCGTAAATGAAGCAAACTTTATGCTGCGTGTCAAGAACTCAAAATCTATCGACTACGAACAATTCAAGGAAATCAATTTCACGTTATTTGCGCGAGAGATCGATGAGCCGAGCCGATGGAGTACTGCACATGTGCAAATTTTCATACGTGATCAAAACGATAATTTTCCGGAATTTAGTCAAACGATATACAATGCCAGTGTAGCGGAGAACAGTGACCTAGGCACAATTATCACAAAAGTCGAGGCAATGGATATTGATTCAGGAGATTATGGTAGCATGGGGATTCGGTACCGTAATTTACGTGGAGGCATTGCACATCTGTAAGTAACACTATAATAGTACTACACTATGTATTTTGAAAGCTAATAATCTTTATACAAAATTTGACAGCTTACATCTTAACCCAATTACTGGAGTCATTACGATCAAGCAACCCGGTGGCGCTGCTTTCGATCGTGAAATTATCTCCCGGCATTATTTGACGGTGGAGGCGATTGATAATGTCGGTTTGGGAAATCGAAATACTGCACAGGTTATACTCGATATTGAGGATGTTAATGATAATGCACCAACATTTTTGCAACGTCAATATGAGGCCAAACTGCTAGAGAACAAAGTTGAATTCGAAACACCTGTGCAAGTGGAAGCACGTGATATTGATTTGAATGGTACTGAGAATAGTCAAATCACCTATGAGATAATTGAGGGACTTTATCGTTTGAATTTCACAATCAATCCAGCGAGTGGAATGTTAAGACCCTTACATTACTTTGATTTTGAAGAATTGATAGATAATCGTCGAAATGTTCGTCGAAGTGATGATAGCACACGAGAAATTGAGCTTATAGTGCGCGCACGAGACTCTGGAATACCAATGCTATCTACAGTGGTGCCTGTTGTCATTTATGTGCAGGATGTGAATGACAATGCCCCGATCTTTCAAAAGAATTTCTATGGCAAAACAATAGCTGAAGATCTACCTGGCGGTAGTTCGGTTCTACAGGTTTTGGCAATAGATCGAGATGGTTCGGCCCCAAACAATGTCGTTGTATATCGGATACAAATGGGCGCAAGTGACAAATTCATTATAAACTCGGAATCTGGTGTTATTACAGTGGCTCCGGGTGCAAATTTGGACCCTGATTTAACTGAATCCAAACGTACCCTATACACACTAACTGTGGCAAGTATTCAAAACATGGATATTTCATTGAATTACTTTTGAATAGCATCATTTTTTTTGTTATTGGTATTTTGATAGCTTGCTCTCGATGGTGGTCTCGGTAGTTCACAATTAATGAACACGGCTACTGTAAACATCACCATTAAGGATGTTAACAACAAGCCACCCATGTTGAATGACTTACCTGCTATTAACATAGTTGAGAACTTGGCCGTGGGTACTTTGATATATCGTGTTAAGGCAACCGATTTAGATGAGAATCCTATATTACGTTATCAATTGAATCGACACAACTGTGAGGCTCGTAATGAAGAAGGAGCGCTGGTTAAAGTCACTGAATATGACTATATAGGAGCTTTTGAATTAGATCCCATTGAAGGCACCTTAAAACTGGTGAAACTACTGGATCGTGAAAAGGTGGAACACATTAAACTGTCCATACTGGCTGAGGATTTAGCTGCAGCGAAAGGCAAACAAGTTGTTGAGGGTGAGATCGAAAATCTCTATTACTATTGTACTATATATACAACAAATGACACCCATTTTTTTTTTTTTTTAAAGGTTTCTTAAATATCCAAATTGATGATGAAAATGATAATAATCCGAAGTTCAAGCAACCCTTCTACCGTCAAACAATCACCGAAAACAGCATCAATGGTGTCATAATTGCGAATGTGTTAGCTTTTGATATCGACAAGAATAGAAGTATCACATATACCCTAGAGGGTAATCCAATATATCGTAATTTGGTACATCTTGATGCTCAAACGGGTGAAATTGTTGTAGCCACTAAAATTGATCATGAACAGCATCAATGGCTAAACTTCACAGTTCGAGCAACCGACTCCGGCATCCCACCTCGTTCATCCCTTGTCGATGTCTATGTTACAGTTCTGGATGAGAACGATAATAATCCCTATTTTATTGGTGGTTTAAAGAACTATTCGATTAGTGAGACTGCTGTAATTGGAACGCGTATTGGCACAATACAAGCAGCTGATGCGGACTCGGGGGATTTTGGCAAA
The DNA here is from genome assembly GCA_035041805.1 of Amiota mariae. Taxonomy (NCBI): domain Eukaryota; kingdom Metazoa; phylum Arthropoda; class Insecta; order Diptera; family Drosophilidae; genus Amiota; species Amiota mariae. The sequence goes on from JAWNKV010000348.1 coordinate 3,821,969, forward strand.
ATTACATTCCTCATGGATCGCATAAGTTCACAAGGAAAGTTCACAATAGATGCGGATACAGGAGTATTAACTGTAGCAGACAAATTGGACAGAGAAACAAAGGACTTCTTTAATTTGGTCATTGAAGCTTGGGACAATTATCAATTTGGTTTTTTGGCAGGTGAAAGCCGTAATGCATTTAAACAAGTAACGTAAGTTCATTCTTATACATATACAGACATATACTCGTATGAAAGTAGTACCGTACCCAAATTATAATGATATTTCACAAATGAACAGAATAACTATCCTTGATGAGAACGACAATATCCCAGAAGTGTTTGTACCTTCAGATTGTGTACCAATTACTGAATACCATGAACTTAATGACAAGATTTCCATAATACATGGCAAAGACCTGGATGATCCCAACACACCAAATGGGCGTTTGGAGTTTTCTATTACTAAGGGGAACAAAGAAGGTAAGTAGAATGAGTTAAATAAATCAATTAGGCATCCAATTTTTATTCTGCCTTTTTGCATAGGTCTCTTTCAATTAAAACAAATCGATCCATGGAGTGCTGAAATCTTTGCAACAAAATCGCTGCGAAATAAATTCGGAAATTATTCATTAAGCATAACCACTCGTGATCTGGGAGTGCCGGCAAATGTGGTCACAAAGAATCTTGATATTTGCATATCCGACTTCAATGATCATGCGCCCATTTTTGTTACACCATTACACAATACAACTATAAGGGTACCGGAGAATGCCACTGTTGGCTCTATGATATTACAGGTCTACGCCACTGATGCTGACTTGGGTATGAATGCATTGGTACGATATCGCTTGAAACCTGATCCATTAGGTAGCTATAAGCTTTTTAATTTGGATGCCGATTCGGGTGAATTATTCTTGAAGGAACGACTGAATCGTGAAAAGCAAAAACTCCATGAGGTAAGTAAACAGTTTAAAGGAAGAAATTCAATATCAAAGTACCATATGATATGCCCCTCCCCTCCACTCCCCTCTGTTTTCAATAGATTCGAATTGAAGCATACGATCAAGGTTTACCAACATCCTTAAGCACAGATTTGGACCTAATAATTTATATACGTAATGTTAATGACTATGAACCACAATTCATCATGGAAGAGATTACTGTAAACTTTACCGAACACGCTGATCCTGGTTCGGAATATGTGAAACTTCCAGATACCATCGATAAGGATGAAATAGATGACTTTGAAGATCCACCAGGTCAAGTTTGTTTCTTTATTATAAAGGGCAACGAAGAAGGTTACTTTAAGCTTAATCCGGAATCACATGTGCTTACGGCAGAACATGAGCTAGACCGTGAAGTTGCAGCAAACTATACGCTTTTTGTAAAGGCCACCGAAAACTGTGCCATGCATGAACCACAACATTATAATGATGCCTCGAACAAACAAATGGACATTGAAATAAGTAACAGTGGATTTGATCGATTGCGAGAAAGTATTCCCAAAAACCAACCCAAGGCTCACGATCTTTTCAAACGGTCTACTAGTCTTGAAGAAAACACTGATCTTTCCTCCAATGATCCATTGACAAGCGATGATTTTCTACTTACGGATAGCACAATTTTACGTGTGCATGTGCGAGTTGCTGATATCAATGATAATCCACCAAAGTTTCGAACAAAAATCTTCACTGGCGGCATCACAACAAATGCCGATTTCGGTTTAAGATTTATGCGCGTCGAAGCTATAGACCCCGATGAAGGGACAAATGCTAAAATCGGATACTATCAGGTTGGTGATATACGGCAGACTTTATCCGAAGGATTAGAAAACGTACGCAAGGCACCATTTCTACTTGACGTCGAAACGGGTGAAGTTCAATTGAATTTCGATCCGCAGAAGGGAATGAAGGGCTATTTTGACTTCATGGTCCTTGCCAATGACTCGTTGGGTATGAAAGATGTGGCACATGTATTTATCTATCTGCTACGAGAGGATCAAAAAGTCAAATTCGTTTTTCGCCTGCAACCAGATGAGCTCCGTTCAAGAGTTGATGCATTCAAAGAGTGAGATTACTGTCTAAGTCTTATATATACTAAATTGGTCAATGAATACTTTTCTATTGTGTTACAGTAAGCTGAGCAATATAACAGACACTATTGTGAATATCGATGAAATTAAAGTACATGAACATAAAGACGGATCTGTGGATAAAACTAAGACCGATTTATATATGCATTTGGTCGAAAAGGAAGATAATTCAATATATGAAGTAGCCGATGTACTTAATCTAATCGACTCACACATTGAAAGTCTGGATGAGTTATTTAAGGAATTAAATGTCTTGGACACACAGCCGGCCGAGGCAGAACTATTAATTGCGGGACCCATTAAAGGACCCATGTTCGTCTGGTTGGTATTCACAAATCTTTTCCTAGCGACTTTACTTGTGGTGACACTAGGACTCTGTGCCTCTCAACGTAAGGGTTACCGTCGTCAATTGCGAGCGGCCAAAATTAATATATTTCGTAAGTAAAATGTCATTAAAGCGTCAAGAAGACTATATTTCAAAAAATAAAACCAATTTCAGGTCATTCAACCCTTTCGCTACAAAGCACTGCCGAACATGGCACCCATGTGCCCAACACCAACAAGCACAGTATGCAAGGTTCAAACCCAATATGGTTAAAAGGTTACGAAAATGAATGGTTCAAAAATGATGACAATCTAAGGTAGACACCCATGTCCTTGTTTTTAATGGATCTTATGTAGTACTTACCTTATAAATATTTGGTTTGTTTCTTTTTGGTTTTAGCTCCGGTGGACACGATTCTTTGGACGACAATTTCTTAGCAATTGGTGGCGGCGGCGGTGGTAGTGGAGGTGCCGCTCAGAGTATCCAGGAAACTCTCAAGGGTACTTCCAAATTATTTAACCACACAAATGATCTAAATCGCCACTTTAACGTATACAACCAAATTGACAAACTAACGAATAATGCTGAACTCCTGGCGAAAAAACTGGAAACTACAGAACTTTAACGAATCGCGGTCGGTACCTTTTCTTCGTAGTGCTTACGAATTACCGTAAGCAGCAAATATATATTTGGTATATTTATTGTTTATAGTCTGATTTTTTTTTACGATATTCGATTATATTCACCGCGTATTCTCTTGTGTTTTTAAGTAAATAGTATTTTCTAACTTAAGGACAAAAAATTTGTTCCCAGCTATTTTCGGTAGAACTATTTTTGAAAATATTAGAAATATATTTTTATGTTTCGACTTACAGCTTCGAAAGAAGTGTTTGCTCTGTAGAATTTTTGATTTCCTTTTTGATAAATTTGCCAACGCGTCTTTGATTTTCGAAAAGAAGAAAAGGCAACTATGATGATGATATAAAATGAAGAAATACTAAATTATTTGTAGTATGATTCAAATTGAATAGATTACTTAACTTGAAAATGGAAGAGAATTTTGTATGAATATAAATTACCTATTCCAGAAATCAGAGGCAATTAAACAAAAATACTTATGTCAATTTCCTTAAATTGTTTTGCATGAGAAAATTATATTCATACACATGACAGAAAAAGTCTGCATACACGATACCTAAGTATATATTGTATGTATATAAACAATTTGATCAAAAATATAAATATATATGTACTACTAGTATGGACAGAATATTCAAATTTACTCATGCATATAATGTATTTATTTCTAAATCTAATGTAGTAGAAATAAGTTTTTACCAATGAAGTTATACTATACTCGTATATTCTGTAATGGATTCATTGAATAAATGTAAATTTGAAAATAAATTGAAGAGACCAATCAATGAATTTTTGTTCCTGTGCACAGAAAACTAATGTCGACAAAATCATCAACATGTGTCTATTAATATTATCGTGGAAGAATTCCAGCTAAACACTGAAACCGTCCATAGGCATTTGAAAGCAGTCGTAAGAATTGTCCAAAAAATTCCCAATCGACCACATTTTTTGTTTTCAAATGATCGTGGACGAGAAAAGACAGAGCGGCCCTAACGCTTGGAACGCTGGCCAGCTAAAATTGTCACCCAAGAAGGTGCTACAAAACTCCATTGAACACAAGAAAAGATTGGGAAAACCACAAAATTGTCCAAGTTTTTTGCCAATAGGGAGAAGAAATTATTCGAATTGGGGAAATAAAAGAATTTCCTTCAAAATGGCAACAAATTAAATGATCATCCAGCAAATAAATAATTAGAATAAGAGAGAATCGCCAAATGCCTGTTTATCCAATTCCTGCGCCTTTTCGATGAACATCAACTAAACAATTGATGACGACGAATCAATTAATTTGTTTTAACTTTTTGACCAAAAATAAAACACATGACTCAAATCAAAATTAAAATCTAAATAGAATAATAAAAAATATATATATAAAATTTTGTTCTTTCTTTTGTTTGTTTCGGTTTTCTTTTTTTTACTAAAAATATTTATAATTTTTTTTGTTTTGTTTTGTTTTGTTTTGTTTTCAAGGTAAAATTTATAATCATCAATTGCCGTTGAAAAATAATGGTTTCTTTTGTTATTTGTTGTTATTGTTGTTAATGTTGTTGGTGTTTAAATATAGTTTAAATTACAAAAATAAATCACAAATGCATATCAATTACTACAAAATGAAATGTTTCTTATACCAAAAACAAAACTTTTCGTATTCCCTTTACTTTTACTTTTTCCATTTTTTCTTTTACTTTTTTAAGAAACACATAAAAAATTTTAAACAATTATTTAATTAATTTTATGTTAATTATTATATTTTGTTAAGTTTTTTCTATCGTTTTTTTGGCTTTGAAATTTTTATCAAAACAAATTATTTAATTTTTTTTTTATTTTTTTGGTTTTTAGTTATTAATTTTTTCTCTATTTAAAACAATAAAATATTCATATAAAAAATACATACATAATTTTGTTCGCGCCTCTTTGCAGCAACACATACAGAAAATTATAAGCAACACAAATTTATACATTTATTAATAAATTTATCAGATAATTTTTTTTTTTTTTTTTTTGTTATTATTATTATTATTTAAAATTTAATTTATTCATTTCTTCATCAAAATGAAAACAAATCAGTTTTAAATTAATTTACAATAATTTTTTTTTTTTTTTTCATCGTTTTGTTTTTCAAATCCTTTATGATGATTATGATGAATTCTCTTCTTTTTTAATATCTTATCTTCTTGTTATGTAATGATGAGATGATGAGGGGAAGAGAAGAAACGAATGAATTTATGATGACGGCGACACATTTTGCAGTTTAATACTTCAGAAAGGATGATCTAATGATTGATTGATTGATAGATGAAGAAATTACAATGAATGAGTTTGTGCTCATGATGATGATGATGATGATGATGATGATGATGATGATGATTGATAGAGGCCTCGTTTTGTTGATGAGTGTTTTTAAAAGCGTATTTTTGTTATTTTCTTTTTTCCTTTTTTTTCAGAGTTTTTCATCAATTTAACTAATACAATAAAATAAGGAGTTTGGTTGGTTGTTTAAGTTAATTTAAGTTATACACAAAGATATATAAAATTTTTGTTTGTTTTTTACATTTAATAAGTTGCCTAATTTTTCATCTTTTTTTTTTTTTTTTTTGTTCCAAAAGTTGAGAGAAAGAGTAGTAGTGAGTAGAGAAGAGGAGAGTAGAGTAGAAAAGAGGAAAGTGAACTTAAAAGCTCATTACAACAATTAATTTAATTTAATTTTTTAGTATAAAAAAAAATAAAAAAAAAAATCAAACTTTAATTGTATTTATATTTATATGTATTTATAACTAAAAAAAAATCTAATTCCTAAACTTACAAGATATATTTTTGTTTGTTTGTGTATGTGTATGTGTGTGTGTGTTCATGTGTGTGTGTGTAATAGATACATTATTTTTTTATATATATATAAATATATTTATTCATATTTATGTATGTATATTTAGTAATACGATTCGTGGTTTCATCAAACTAGTCCCTTGTACGCGATACGATTTTAAATTGATTTATTTATCTTTATTTTTATATATATATATATATATATATATTTATATATGTAAAATGAAGAAATTATGATTTCTATAACTGCATGTATGCATGTGTGTATGTGTGTTTATGATTGAATTCAAAATTATTATTCTTATTATTATTGTATGTAATTGGTAGTAAAATATCATCATGAGAAGTTTTGGCCTGAAACATATATTTGCCTAATCTTCCCTTTCTCGTTTGCTTTTTTTTTTTTGTTTTGCGTTTTTCACAAGTAAATAAATTGAACATAAAAATATACATATATATATATCTGTCTGTATATATATATTTATGATTACGTATGTTTGTGTATGTGTGTGTGTGTGTGTTGTGTGTATTGAATTACATTAAATGATTTCCTGTTTCGTTTAAATTTTACATACATTTAAATATTTATTATTTTTTTATTTATTTATTTATTATTATTTTTTTTTTTTTTGTTATGTTATATTTATTTAAGCTTTAATATTTTTGTATTCCTTTTTTCTTTTTAATTTTTTTTTTTTTTTTTTTACATAGAACTCATATATTTATCTCATCATTTTTGTATATATGATTTTCTTGTTTTTTTTTTTTTTTGTTTATTTTTGTTGCTAAACTAGTCCTAAACTAATCATCTACGACAAACAGTTGCTTGCGACAAATCTTGTAATTTGAAATTTTCAACTGATCTACGAATGTCTTCATTACCTCTTATGCGAAGGTAAATGTAAGACAAATCCGAGTGTCGTCACTTTGAGAGTGTTGTGAGAAGAATGGGGAAAGATCAAAAAAGTGTTTCAGAACTTATTGTATTGGCAGACAATTGATGATCGAATGATTCCGATCAGTTGTCGTTGTTGCTGTTGCTGCTACTGCTAATGCTGATGATGATGGTGGTGGTGAAGACTCTTGGAAATCTTCTTCTTCTTCCATTATCGCTTTATGTTTGCACTAAACCACGTATATCAGCGAGGCTTGTTACAGCACAGTTGTCTGTTGTTCCTGCTACCATCGTTGTTTGGGAACCAGGATTGCCTCCTAAACCAATGACTCCATTACCACTGCTACCATCACCACTGAGACCATTGATACAACCATTGATTCCGTTGATACCGTTGATACCATTGATAACACCATTGATACCGTTGATCCCGTTGATACCATTGATTCCGTTGATACCATTAATACCATTGATACCGATTCCAATACCGATACAACCATTATCACTATTACTGGCCGCTCCATTGCTGCTGTCAACAAAGAGCGTAGCTGCATCAATGCCAGATGTGTCGGGCGAATTCATAACCGACGATACAATATCCATTTTACTGCAAATATCTGCAGCGGTATCGGCAAGTATGTCATCGTTGACATCTAGTAAATCACCTAAGAAATCAGAATCAGAACCCATTGACTGTTGCAGACTTCGGATGTGCTTGTCGGCGAGTTCTAGCTGCCGATCCATTTCATCGCATTCATCTTGACGCACTGAATATGAAACAACTTAAATAAAATGACAACACAACTTCACAAGAAGTAGTTGAAATTTACCCGATGTGAATAGTTCATTAAAAGCATCAACGGGCAAATTGTTAAGCACATTGGCCAAATCGTGCTCTTCAAGGAGTCGTGGATCAACAAGTGGTATGTCATCTGAAAAACACCATCATTAACATCATCATCATCATAATTATTATTACTAACCACCAACATCAAATACATACCAGTTTCCTGTGGGCCCATGAGTTCCGATTCGCTTATGCCACCCAGGCCGGTATCTTCGGAACTTGCATAGGCTGAACTATTTTCACAAATGCCAAACATATCTTGTGTAAGAATATCATCATTGTGGTGGTGGTGATGGCGGTGGTCGTGGCGCTGATGGTGGTGGCTAAGTATGCTATTCTCTGAACTAAAGATTCCTGCTGCTTCGTGAGAATTGAAGTCAGAAGAATTAACAGCAGTTGCAAAATTCGCATTGCCATTCAAATTCAAATAATTGACTGCCGCCATACTGTTATTATTGTTGTTATTGTTATTGATGCAATGGTTTGGAGGATTGTAATGATTTATTATATTATTATTATTGTGATTAACGACACTACCACCACCACCACCAGCAGCAGCAGGATTAGCAAAGTGTGCAGCAATCTGATCTTGAAGATCATGATCATCATGATCACCTTTGAAATTATTTGTTGTCGTCGCATTTATCATCATATTCAAATTGCCAAAGTTTGCCGCAGCAATATCACTAGCAACAACATCTACATTTTTGTTGTTGTGGTTGTTGCTGTTGCTGTTGTTGGACATGGAAAGCATCACATTATGTGTATTACTAAGTGGCGCCAGAGCTGGCAATGAAGCAAACGATTGTATGCCACCATTTGTATGCATATTAGATGATGATGCTCCTCCTCCTCCTCCTCCTACAACATAATGGGCTTGCGAACTGGACGATTGTGAATTACTTGTTATAGATTCCAATGATGTAGTGCTACTCTTTCGTTGCAATACAGCGGAAATGGGTGGCAGTGTAGTACTTGCAGTTGCAGGTAGTAATCCTCCTACTCCAAATTGTTGATGCTGATTTTTTTGATGTTGATTTTGCTGTTGCAATTGTGGTTTTTTACCACGTTTTTGTGGACGACCAACTGGATTTCCAGTACCACCATTTAACACCTTTCGTTTACGTTGCTGCTGCGTTGGACTGGGATTGGGAGGATTAGTTTGCTTAGCTGTTTGTGTTCCTATTGCTGATGCTGATGTTAGTGCATTTGTTATCATCATTAAATTTGAGCTCTGATGCGGCAACATTTGCAGCAATCCCATTCCCCCCATTGTTATTGTGTCCTTTTGAATCATATTGTCGCCATTGTAATTTTGTTTCTGTATCTTCCTCTCTTCATATTGGTTACGCAGATTTTTATGTTCATTACAAAGTGCCACATCATGCCATAAATCAAACACTGGAGCTCGGCATAACTGTCCATTGCCATCACCTTCACTTTTGGCCATGCAAGGTGTAAAAATCTGTTGTGTTGTATTGTTAACAATGTGACGCAGGCAATGCGATGACATGGCCAAAGTAGTTTCATTACAATTGGCAAAGAGACACTTCTTGGTCAGCGTTCTAGAAGAAGAAGAAGAAAAAAAAAGGAAGAATTTTAGTAAGATGGGGACATTTTTCGATTAGGAAATGAAGTAAACTTACTCTTGTTCCTTGCTACGTATGTGACATTTTTGCAATAATCTTTCGACATATTGCAAACGCTGACGTGCCAAACTAATGGGTTCCTTTTGAAGTGAACGCGTTGCTAGCAACTGCAAGGCTTGACGGCGCAGAAGTGATTTGTGTTCAGCTATGCGCTCTTCTCGCTGATTACTACTTAGGGGTCCCCCCACTGTGCCCCGTGTACTGGCATCATGCATCCAATGACGTTGCAGGCAATATGTTTGATGCTCATCCCTCCTATGTTTATCAGATGCTACATAATAATCATTGTCATCCTCCATCATGGTAAATGAGCAAAATGTATTTTCATCATTTGCATTCATAGCATTAACCTTTGATCCACCACCAAATTGTGGTCTGCTAGCTTTTTTTGTTGTTGCTTTTGCATCAACTGATAATGCTGCTGAGGAGATAGTTTCCGAATTGAGTGTTTCATCACTTGACCTTGATCGTGGTATGTTTTCTTTTATAGACAACAAAGCCGCCGCCGTGGAATGTTTTTGCTCAGCGGTTATCATCAGCGTTTTGTGCCTTATGCCGCCGCCTTCAGCAATGTGGTTTGTGTTTGATAAAAGCAACGCGTTGGGCGACGTGACTGCTGATACAGATGAAGGTACTAATGATGATAATGATAATGATGATGGTATTGTACCATTCATCAATTGTGACGACATTAAAGAAACAATGCCACCACCAGTTACAGCATTTTTCTTATTATTTCTTTTACTTGCGGAGTTTGTCGATTTGGTGCCACCACCAGCTGCCATCGTTTTACGTTTCGGCTGAGCGGTGGCTTGTATTGTGGAAGACAATTGTTGCTGTTGTTGTTGCTGTTGCGGGTGTTGAGGTTGTGGAGACTGAGGCAAAGACAGAGGACAGAGCTTCGTCTGGGGTATGATTACACTTTTGATAACTGGCACAACACTCTTCTCTGGCGTAATCATACAACTTTGACCTATAATAGTAGAAGAAGCAAGCGATGATTGCGTTCCACCATTAAAATGCGTTTGTACCAAATGATGCGACATTGCTGCTGATGCTGATGGTGATGCTGATGCAGCTGTTGTTGCTGCTGTTCCTACTGATGGCGACGGCGGTTGTGGCTTTGGTGGTGTTGTCGGTGGCATAACGCTAACCTTCATGTTTGCTGGTACAATTTTCAAACTCTTCGGAATTTTCTGCGTTGTTTCCATAGCAACAATTGTTGTTGCGTGCTCGTTCACTGTTGTTACCACTGAATCATTGGCGAGTGGTTTGCGGAATATGACATTAACTGGAATTTCATTCAGATCATTGTCATCATCGGCGGAATGTTTGTGCTGCTCCTGCTGTTGCTGCTGATGATGTTGTTGTTGTTGTTGCAGTGCAATTGGCGTTATCAATTTTGTTGTCGTCATTGCCATTGTGGTCGATGGTGATCCGAATGCTTTCAGTGGTGGTGGTTGTGATACACTCACTACTGTAGTAACAACACGTGGAGATTCAACATGATTCAAGTTGTTGACAGCAAGCGGCAGTGTAGTAGCAACTCGTTTCGGTTTCTTAAGGCATTCCACCTTTTGCAAATGCTGTGCTAATGTTGTATGATGGAACTTTGACGGTGGCAAAGGTTGACAACCAACAACCATAACTGGAGATGTGGATGAGACCATACCTGATGTTGATGTTGCTGCGGTTGGTGATGTTGGTGGTACAGCTGTTACTGCGGAAGATGACACCGATGAAGGTGTTATAAGCGATGCGGGTGTAGTATGTGAAGCGGCATTAGGTGAGGGCAACGTGGCGGGAGGCGTTGGTGGACTGACAACATTAAGTGGCGGTGTGACAGCGGCAACAATAGCAGGCGACGATGATATGGACACAACATGTTGCTGTTTAGCTTTTGCTGTTCCTGTTCCTATTGTTAATGTAGGTGAAACAGCAGCTGCGGCAGCTGCAGCAGCAGCCACTGAGTCCAATAACAATGGGGTTTGCCATAAAGATGGTGTATGGCTATAAAGCTGAGACTGTGACTGTGAATGTGGCTGTGGTTGCGGTTGCTGTTGTGTTGGTCGTGTTAAAGCTGTTTGCCTTTGCACTTTTTGCTGCTGCAGTTCTTGTTGCTGATGTGGGCGAACAATACAATGAACATTTGTTGCACGTTTATTTTGCGCATGTTGATTCTGTTGTTGTTGTTGTTGCTGCTGCTGCTTATGAGATTGCGTGACACTATTGAAATTCGTTTGTTGTTGTTGTTGTTGTTGTTGGACTTTTGTTCCACCATTTGTTATTGTTGCTGCTCCAGCAACCACCGTAAGACCTCCTCCATTCACAGCTGTTGTTATGCCGCCATTCAATTGAATGATCGGCGGTGTTGTTGCTAACTTCCCATTTGCAATACTTGCCGCCTTTAGATGTGTTGGCGTTGTAGCTGCTGCTGTTGCTGCTGCCGCTACCGATGAGGCTGCTGCTATTGTTATTGCCTGTTTGCTATTGTTATTGTTTTTATGTTGCGCTTCGTTAGCTCGGGATCGCGATTTCTAAAAAACCAAAGAAAAAACAAGAAATAAACTTAATATTTTTTTTTTTTTATTGTATTGTAACAAGTTTCGAAAAAAAAGAAGCATAGAAACTAACAACCACAGAAACCATAGTTTTGCACAAAAAATAAAAAAAGAAATAAAAAAAAAAGCACAATTATATTGTTTGAAAAAACACAATTCATTTGCCACTCTCGAACTCCCCACCCACCCACACACACACACACATATATATTGTGATAGAGGAGGTGGCAGACGACGACGATGATGATGATATTGATGAGAATAACTCATTCACTCATTGAGTTCACTCACTCACTCACTCACCTGTGTATTAAATAATATCGGTGGCGTCGTTGACAGCGTATCTGTGAAAACATATGGATCTTCTGGCGTCGCTGCTAAGATGCTGCTACTGTTGTTGCTGTTGCAATTTGTTGTGGCCACTACTGTTGTAGCTGCTGATGGTGATGGTGGTGGCTTATGTACTATGCTGCTACTGCTATTGCTACAGATGGCTATGGCTTGTGTTTTTCCAATTGCTTTTGTTGCTGATGCTGCTGCTGCTGTTGTCGTTGTTGTTGTTGTTGTTGCTGTAGTAATAAGCCTTGACGCTTGGTGACATGACATGTCCGTCCGTAAAAGATATCCAGTTGATTAAAGTCTTCTCCTTATATTTTTATTACTCTTTTTACACAAATTTTTATTCTATTTTCTTATTGTTGTTTTCTTCTTTGCTCTTTAGACTTGTATTTCTTTTTTGCTTAGAATTGTTTAAGGGAGTAGCATACACAGGAAGGTTTAGGTATTATTATTATTATTATATATATGTTGTTGTTGTTGTTGCTGCGTTTGTTACAATTGTGTTGCTTTCATTTATTTTATTTGTAAATCTGCGAATGAGAAAAATATAAAAGAAACAAAAACAAATATATTAATAACAATCATAAAAAAAAGAAAGGAAAAAAACTCTGAACTTTGCAACTTAAACTAGTTGCTCACACAGATACTCAGACAGATACACACACCAATACATTCAAATCTGATTTGAGAAATGAATTGTGTGCAATAAAAAATAAAAAAATAAATATAAACAAATATCAACAAATATCAACAATGAAAAAAATTTATATCAAAAAACGCGCCATGCTTTAGCCTCTGCCCCCCCTACAACTAACAGTCGTCGTCCTACACTTCACTCCACTCCACTTCATGAAACTTCCATCATCATTCACAGCTTATTCATTCACTTCAATTCATTTTCCCCTTCCCCCTTCATGAACACACCCCCTTCTCATTTTATCCCACCTACATACAAACATACATCCTAAACTCTTCTTTCTCTCTTTGTGTGTAGTATAATCGTCATTCAGCAGCAGCAGCAGAAGCTGTGGCTGAGGCTGAAGCAGCGTCGGTGGCGCATTCAATCGTCGTCTATCGTTGATTTTGATAAGAAAAAACTGAGACGCAAAAAAAAAATAAAATATGAAAATGAAGGACGGGCGAACGAACGAGAGAGAGAGAGAGAGAAATAAATACAAAAAAAATATTACAAAAGTAAATTTTGTTAAAACAAAACGAAACAAAACAAAACAAAAGTAGAAAAAAAAAATAAAATTTGCATATGAATAAAATTTATTGTTGGCACTTTGATTGTGTTTGTTAGTGTTGTTGTTGTTGTTGTAATTGTGTTGGTGTAGTTGGAATTGTATTTGTGTTGTTGCATTAAAATATATACAATAAAATGCAAAATTTACTAAAAACAAAAGAAACCATCCAACAATTTTTTTTTTTTTTTTTTTTTTTCTTTTTTATTGAAACTAAAAACTTTTTCATGATGATGATGATGATGATAATGATGAAAATGAGAAAGATATACAATAAAATAAAATTTCATTTATTCTTCTTACTTAAATAAATAAATTAATAAGCAATTAAGAAATCTTAGTTTCATTTTTTTTTTTTTTTCAGACGACGAAAAAATTTATAAACGAAATCAAAGAAAAAATATTGTTGAAATATTAAAGAGAAATTTTATTGATTTTCGAAATTCTACATAAACTAAATATAATGATAAATTTATCGCTGATCTAACACATTTTTGTGTTCAATATATATGTATGTGTAGTTTATATTGCCTAAAAATATCGTTAATAAAGAAAAATAATACAAAAAACTTCACCAAAATCATAGAGAAATAGTCGATAATGAAGATAATTAACGCTTTCATCAGCAGGCGACACGAGAATAAATAGAAAAAAAAAAAAAAAATTCATTATCATCATTTATTCATTCATTCATACTTATTCATTAGAACATAAAGTGACGACGACTGATGAATCGATCTAGTAATTTTCCTTTGTCCGTCCACCCCAACCGCCTGCTTTTCTATGACCAAGTGCGCGCCTGTTTCTCAAGAACCATAAGAATCAGCTGACATTTGCTAATAAACTCGTATTAATTTTATATAATATTTAGATTGTTGATCTACTTACTTACGCCCATTATATGGAGAAAAAAAAACAAAACCATATTTTGATATTCAAAACACGCAAAATTCGCAGAAATTATTGTATAGAGAGAAAAGTATAAATTGTAGTGATGACTAAGTCGATGATAAAGGTTTTTCTACAGTTAGTTTTCTATGGAAAACTACAAATAAACAACACTATTTAGAAGTTATATTGTTGTTACTTTTCCGACCATTTTTCTTTTAAACCCAGTAAATGTCTATTGCATGCAGTATGAATCATTGGTCCACCGGTTATGCACGCAGTCACCAATTGTTGCCACCACATACTATTTCGCTTCTGCATTACTTTAGACTGGTGAATTCGTTACCCACCAGTGATGTTAAAAGGGGCTACTGACTTACTATGGAATCGCGAACTTACTATTTCATCTCTGCATAACCTACGACTTCAGAATTCATTAGCCACCAGATAATAAGAAAAGGAACTAGTGAATAACTAGCGAAACGGGGACTATTGCCACCAAGCATACTGCAATCCATCTATTATTTCCAATATATACAAACATAAGCATGCAATATGATAATATTAGACCCTCAAGATATTTTGTTCGTAAATTGTTATCAGTACTTCGATATATGTATGTATTTATCACAACCCACAATTTTTAAGCAACTAAATGAAATGATTGTAGCTTACACAGGGCATCCCATATTCGGGTGGGCGTTATAAACTTGTTTCTTTTCATTTTTAGAAAGTTTTTAAGTAAAAAAAAATATTGATTTTAAAAATATATTTTCATAACAAGTTCAACAAACTTCTTAAACATGTTAAGAACGAATGGCATTTTAAAGTCTTCTGAACGAGAAATACTTACATATTCATATGTGTATCAGTGACATACTTTAAAGGCATCATATGGATGATCACCTTCTCTTCTTCAACCACACTGGTAACTTAAACTTTTATTACTTAAGATTAGATTATGAAGATAATGTTGGCATTTTTCAGGAATACCAGACACTATCCAGAAGGAGCTTTAATATTGGGATTCGTTACTTTAGTCCCAGCGTAAAGAGATGACTAACTACCGCCCTTCCATTATCTAATCAATATTGGAAAGATGATGATTTCAAATGCTAAGTTATCAAAATGCTTAACTATAATTGTACAAATTGTTGTGGAATTTTGTGCTACGAAAGCTGATTGACTAATTCATATTTAGAGGTTTCCTTTACATATAAAGAATGGTATCTAGTAAATCTAAATACATACAGTGAGTCAACTTTTTGATCACAATTATTTTTTTTTTAAATTGCTTTTGCCACAATTATTATAGTTAAATTTTTGCGAAAACCTATAAAAACTATACTATTGAAGATTGGGCAAAAGTCATTTGGTCTGATGTGACCAAAATTAATCGCGTTGCTTCCACAAAAGGCAGTGGACATGGAAAACAAATGGAGAAACCTTTAAAGATTGCCATGTTAAAGGAACGCTTACATTTTTCGATGGAAATCTAATGACATGAAGTTGTATGAATGCAAAAGATTTTGAAATTATCATTTAAATTAATGGATGAATGAATGTCAACCAGTATGTTGTGGCGTATTTAGTATTTTAGCGCGTTGCCTCGGAAAAAGTGCCGAAATTTGGGATAAAAATCTTGAAGACCTAGTTTCCCAAACGCGATAACGATCCCAGACATACTGACAGAGTGACGAAAGAGTGGCTCCAAAATAATAATGTTGAAGTATTTCAGTTCCCACCTCAATCCACCAATCTTAACCCAATCGAGCCCCTCTGGATTTAGCTCAAACGTGCTCTACCCGATCTACCAGGTAACTGTCCAAATTTGAGTTCGCTCGGCTTGGAGAAAATCAAACACATTATTTGTATAGAGTGGTAGAAAGTATGGCAATAAGAATTAATGCTGTTAATAAGGCAAAAGAAAGATACATAAATTACTGAAATCATAAGTGTCGCCAAAGTCAACTAATTGATCACATGCATTTTTTAAGTTTTGTTTGAAAAAAACTACATTTCATAGAAAAAAAGAAACTTTTTTATCTTTGTTTACATAAAT
The DNA here is from genome assembly GCA_035041805.1 of Amiota mariae. Lineage (NCBI taxonomy): Eukaryota > Metazoa > Arthropoda > Insecta > Diptera > Drosophilidae > Amiota > Amiota mariae. The sequence goes on from JAWNKV010000348.1 coordinate 3,838,314, forward strand.
ATTATAATATTGTTGTTGTTTTCTATTTCAAATCTGAGGTAAATTGACTTTATTTCCAAAAAGATACAGCTTAATACAAAAATTTCGTCAAACATGTGATCAAAACGTTGATTCACTGTATCACAACTACTGCGAAATTTGTTTTAATCGTATAAAGAAGACAAGACCATGTATTTTGTACAAAGTTTCTGGGAACAGATGCTTTTATAATATAATCTCATGATGATTTGTTTATGCCAATTTAAACTTTCTGGAGGCTTTTCTGATGACTTACAAAATACAGAAAAAATACAATCTTATTTTGTTTTCATTGTGTTCGTTGCACTCTCATTTGTTTATTTATTTACATATTTTATTTTATTTTTATTATTATTTTTTTTTGCAATATCAGCCGATTAAATAGAATTTCTCAAGTTCTTCCTATTTCTTTGTATGTATTGATTTTAACTTGAATTAATTTATTTTCATTTAAATTACTAATATTTTTGTTTTGTCTACGTGACAATAAAGTTTTATAGTTGATAAAAAATAAAATGAAGATGATTCTTTTGTTGTGTCTAATTACTAAAATACATATCTAAATAATACTATATTTTAGTATCTTAGGGTTTTACTATTGTTATGACCATAAGTGTGTCTCATTAACCCGCCGCATGATTTTCATGAGGCGTCTTTTGGTGGCATTGAAATAAATTTAAGGTTAACTTAAGAGGCAAAACGAGTTACATTAAAAAAACCAAAAGAAATGTTAATAAAAAAAAAATAAAAACAATTTTAAAGTTTTTTGATCCTCAACTGATGAGCGAGCAGCAACGAACTATGAAAACAAGAAAATACAAAAGAAACAAAAAAAAAAAAGTGATGGTCTTAAGAAATAAATAAATAAATAAAAATAAAATACTATACAGAGGAAAAAGAAGACATGCTTAAACTTAATAATTTGTTTGTTTGTTGTTTTTGTTGTTGTGTTTTAAAGAAAACAGAAAACCAAGAACAAAGCAAAGAAGAGATAATTGCAAATAATAATGATGATGATGAACTCTAGGTTGGTTTCTTCTTTTGCTTCTCTTTGCTTTGCTTTAGCTTTGGCATTGTTTGTGTTATGCGATTCTTCTTGCTGTTGCTGTTGTTGTTGTGTTTGTGGTTCTTGTTATTGACTGCTGCTTTGTTACTCCCTCTTTCCCTGACACCTTCTCTTTTTTCTAAACTCATTCAAAGTTATTCTTGTTTTGCTTCTTTTCTCTTGCTGACTTGGCTGATGTTGATGTTGCTGCTGTAGCTGTAGCTGCTGCTGGTTTTCGTTGCGGTTGTTGTTCTTCATTCTTCATGTTCGTTTTTATTCATTTTATTTCAGTTCTTCATCATTTTTGTTATTTTGTTGTTGTTGTTGGGTCTTTTATTTTGTGGTCTTTTCTATTTATGTACAAGACAAGTATACTTATATACAACAATTGTGTGTGTGTGTGTGTGTGTGTGTGTGTGTGTGTGTGTGTGTGTGTGTGTGTGTGTGTGTGTGTGTGTGTGTTGTATTTTTTTGTTTGTTAACTCGTTCTTCTTGTATCGCTTCAATGATAACAACAACATAAGACGAGATCAACAAAAAACACAACACAACACACAATGCTTCTCTTTCAGTACGGAAAGAAGCACATAAAAGAAAAGTAGTAAAAGAAACCAGCAGCCAACACAACACAAGAGACAAGACAACCGTCGAAGAGAATAGAAGAGAACTGAGCCGAGCAGAGAACGCGGCCAAGCAAGTACAAAAACTTTACTAAACTGGTCAATTCTTCTACCAGACAACAACAACAACACCAACTAAGAACCAAGAATCATAGCATCATCGTCATCATCAACTTTATCATCATTAGAGCCAAGTTGAGTTGGAGCTTAATGATGACTACTACTTACTATGGAAGAAACAAACAAACAAACAAAAAACGCTTTGTAATGCCAAATATGTTTTGGTTATGGCTCATTTATGCCACCATTGGTTGTTGGTTGTCAGAGTCCATGGGTCGAGTGAGGTTACTATAGTTTAGGTTAAGAGTTTGAGAACTTAATACATACAACAAATTAAATTAAAACTAGTTGATTTTAGGTTAGTTTGGCTCTGTTGATTTGCAATACTTTCTTTCTATCTTTCTTTCCACAGCCGGAAGCTGCTCGAAGGCTGCTATTCCACCTCTCTCCCTCTTATTATTGGAAAAATACTGTAAGCCGGTTGTTGGTTGTTATGTTGAGGAAGCGGAAAAAATTAAATATCAATTTATGCATATAAAAAAATTCATCATTAAGGAGAAACAGCAGCAGCTGCCACACATAAACACACACACACACACACACACACACACCAATGAGAAATATCCAGAAGAGAGTGGAAGAATAAAGTTCTTTCCTTAAGCCAAGTTGGCATTTTATTTTTTTATATATTTTTTCCCTTCTTCTTGGTTTTAGTTTCTTCCTCTTGCATCGACATTCAGTTCACATTCACTTCACTTCCTCTCTGAATTCAGTTTTTTTTTTTTTTTTTTTTTTCATTTTCTCAATATGACGCCAACAACGAACGACAAACGGTCCAGACACAATTTATACTGCGTCACTTTGCTGCCCCTCGGGCCCCTCTCAAACAAACACCATTATCATCATCATCATCACGAGCAAGCAACAATACAAACAAAACACAAACAAAACTTGACTCATTTATATGTTGTTTGTTTGCCCTCTTCGTCATTGCGGTTTCAACTGACTCGGTGTATCACTATGAGAGTATCAGAGCATGAGTAAGTGGAATGGATGGGAGTAGAGTACAGTGGAGTGTGGTGAAGTGTGGTGTAAAGTGTAGTTGGATAAGAGATTGTAAGACGTAAGTGTATCGCTGCCTTGTGTCTGACAGTTTGCACAGCGTGGGCACACTCGTTTAACACAGAAAAAATATAATAAAAAATCAGGCAAAGGACACTACAACATAAATAGGTAAACACAATTTAAAGACTTATCCTTTTCTTTTTCTTTAAATTCATATCTTATCAATAATTATACTATATATTATAGAACACAATATGTATGTATATCCAGAATCAGTTCAGTCGTAAGTTTGTAGTGCATTCAATATGCTTTTCAACCAAGTTGCTTTATTTATTTTTTTTGCTTTGGGGGGTTTTTTTTTTATTTCTTTTTTATTTAGCGGCGTCGCCCTTTTTTCTTTGTTGTTCTTCTCTCCCGTTCTCTCATCCAATAATTTTCAACGCCTTTAAGTTCACACACACTCATACACATACACAGTCACACACAGTAATACATACATATGTATTTGTTACACATACTCGTAATGAGTGAAATGCTTTCTTTGCACTTTATTGTTGAATTTTTTTGTATTTTGCACAAATTTTTATTATCACACTCAATTATTATTTTCTTTTCTTCATCATCATGATAATAATCACCTTTAAGCGTTCGTTTTGCTTATTTTCCGTTGTATTTCTTTTATTTTTTTTTTTCTTTTGCCTTTTTAGTTTCTTCTTCGTTTTCTCTTTGCACAATATATTCAACTCAATTTAACTGAACGTCAGTGAAGCAACCGTATTCCGTATTCCATTTACCTTACTTTACCCGTGCACATCCAACTGGCGAATACAAACAAACGTCTAACCCGTCTGACTGACTGACGCCGCTCGCTCGCTCGCTATCTGTTTTTGTAGGTTGATTGTTTGTACGCTGAGCTGTGCTGCGCTTATTAGAAGAGAGAGAGAGTAAAAGAAGAGAGTTTACAGACAAGAAAGAGAATATTGCAGAGCTACCAGATTGTTTAGCTAGAACAGAGTGTAGTGTATCATGGGGATAACATTCAGATAGATAATTTTTAAATTTTAATTTAACACAATTTGCTGTTTTTTAATTTATCCTTAATTTGTTGAACAAAATTTATTGTTCTATCTGTTAATCAATTACTAGCAACTTCATCTGGCAACACTCAAGCAAGCAGATGCTATGGAAAGAGCAGTAGATAAGCCGCAGGAGAACCATTGGAGAGGAATTCAAGTGATCGCAGCCAATCAAGTGCAGGGTTGGTGGATGACAAATTGTTGTTTGTTGTTTCTTAGTGTTTTTATCAAATTGTGCAGTTAGTTAAACAAATCACGTGTTGAAATTATACATATTTCCAATTATCAATAAACGGCACCGACAACAGGCAATTGATATAAAATGTCAAACTATAGTTGAGAAGGATCTACTTATATTGCTGCTACAATTATATTATAAATGCTGCGTTCATACGTTCAAAGTTCAATGACTCCACTTAACTTTGCGAGGAATCACTTTTACTCGATCTAAAAGATACTAGTTACTCACTTCATTTGTGATCATCTTGATTCAACTGCGATGCGAACTGCGCAATATGATCGTTTGTATCCGCTTTGAATTCAATTGATGATGATAAATTTATTATTTGCCTGTGCAATTCACAAAATGAAATGCGCAACTACTAACTAATAAATACATATTGTAGAGATTAGTAAAAAAAAAAAACAGTGTAAATATCATGTGTGTCAAAAGAAACAGTTATGCCGCTCTACTTTACCGCCAAAATAAAAAAACAACAGCAATAACAAACAGAAAGCTAAAAGAAGAGGCAAAAACAGTTGAAACTAGTGGCCGGTAGTTTTTGTTTGTAGACGATAAGAAAGACTAGTCTGTCCAGGGAGTGAAGAAAGGGGAAGGTCGAAACAGCAGACACGCACTGACTGTTAGGAACACACGCACACACGCAGTCATCAACAAACACATACATTTAACAGTTGTTTACTTTTTATTTTTAGTCACCGGCGGGCAGCGGCTAGATTTGTATTCTTTACTCTTTGTAATGATAAACAACACATACTTACACATGCATGTATGTACATGGTCATAATTTTATAGAAATTTTGCAATTTATATATTTTTTTTTTTTTTTTTTATTTACAAAAATAACAGACAACAATAAGAGAGACAACTACAAAATAACATTACATTTTCATATAAAGTAAACTGTAAACTGCTGAATTTTGCTTTTGTGGCGCAATAACAATATGATGACAACAGTAACAAAAACAACAGCAACAGCAAAGCGCTTAATAATAATTAGTTTAGTTTATATTTAGTGCAACTCAACCCAAACAAAAAGCAACACAACACACACACACACACACACACACACACACACACACACACACACATGCATACATATGTAGTGTGCCGTATGAGTCACTTTGGATTGTGAGCGGAAATTTTCGTTTGCCCTTCCCATCAAATAGAGTTGTCAGGCATATTAAAAAAAAATTCAATGATCAATTATAAACACATCACTTTATTATATATTGTAAAAAACTTTTATTATAAATAAATTTATTAATTTATTTTTTATTTAATTAAAAAGTGCACTTATTTTTATAGGATTTAAATCATTTTTATATTTAAATTTCAGAAAATATTCCCAAATATGTTGACAGTTCTATCTCTGCTCTCTGCTCTCTCTTGGTTGTGCACTCTCTTAAACCAACAACACATATACACGCACACACTCTCACCTGGGAATTTTTTCTTGACTGCTAATTTTTTTCTTCTTTTTCAATTTTTGTTGCTTGCACACACCAATATTTTTACACTTTTCAATGCCTTTTCTAATCGTAATTTCTATATTTCTATCACAAAACAAAGACGTAAAGCTTATTAAATTTATTATTAATCATTTGATTATGATTTCGTATTTGGGCGTAGGTTTAAATGCGTTTTCTATTCAATTTTATTCTTCTAGACATTAGTTGAGAGCAGACAACACGCAACTAAAATGGCGGACGTGCAGAGCGCACTTTGCTCGCTTGGGCAATATGATTTGACTGTATGAGTGCATATACTTATGTATGTACACATGTTGTTAAAGAGAAGAGAGATAGAGAGAGAGTATTTGTTGCATGAGCACAATAATAAGAAAATCTATTAAAGAGAGTCAATTAAATGTTATTTTGTTAAAGAAACCTTATATGCTGATGCTATGAAATTTAGAAAAAGACTATAGGGTATGCTAAATATTAAAGAGGGCAGTTTGTCACATATGTATGATATGTCAATAATATTATCTTATATCTTTCAAACTGATCAAATAAGAAAGATAAATCATTGACCATAATAACACCAAACACCAAAGATGTTGCTATGCAAAGACTACATTGTCGAGGAAATTCTTCTGTCTTTGTCGCTGAAACATATGTATGCAATAATAAGTACAATAGGGGCTAGCAGTCAACAAAAGCATCAATATTTGAGGTTACCATAGACGACAATAGACCTTTGGAGGTCACCGTTAATATCATAAACATCTTTAAAGGTGCATACACTTTACATGAATAATAGTATGTAATTGTTTGTTAAATATACTTCATGTTTTGCATTGCATATTTTATATATACATATATCATGGTAGGATTACAACAAATTCGATAACTGATCTGTATATAACTATGGAGATTATATACAAAATTGTGTCAGAAAATCTTTAAAAATTAAAAAAAAAAAAATATAATTGAGTCGATTGTCCTCCTGTTGATGTTGATTTTTCCAATTTATATTACAAGGGATCTTCCACAAGAATAATTTCTAACGGTTGTAAAAGTATATGTATATATTAATTATTATTATATAAATTTTACTATATAATAAATTCAAATTGTTTTCATCCCACGTTTGGGTGTTTAGGAAAACTGACTATTTTTGTTGGACTTTTCATTTGAAATAGAAAATTGACTACAATTTTAATACTTGTGGCGCCATCTGTTGTATCTTTTTGCTTTGCAACTGAATATTATTATTATTTCTATTAAACGGACTAAAAGAGTTTAATAATAATATTGCATTAAGTTTTTAACACATCGGATAACATATATCTTTCTATATTGAAATGTAGTTCTATACTCTTAAACTAAACTTTTTGATGCCAATTCAGTACTTATGGCGCCATCTATTGCATGGAGTATCTTTTCCTCAAACCTATAAATTAAGATTTAATATTTGTAATGGTAGCGTCATCTGTTGTTGATCTTTTCCTCAAACCTAAAAATTATGAATTGCAACTTGACAATTTGCTGCGAGGTCTGCAAATATCTTCATTTATATGGAAAATTCGTTTCAAAATGTCAAGATATCAAGCAAAATATTTTTGTTTAGATTTTCTCTTAACATGTTTTCATTTTGTCAATGTTATTATGATTAAAGAAAACAAAAACAAATCTTCAATGATTATATGTGTGTGTGTTCATATGCTTTGACTGCAAGATTAACAAGCCATTGATTTGCAAATTCATAATCTGTGGTCATGTTGGTTTTTCTAATTTTGTTTTGAAATTTTAAATATGTACATATTTGGCATTTATTTTAACACTGATATCCTTAAAAAACGAAAATCTTAACTGTATTTTCTCTCTCTTTCTTTGATGCGTGATATATGAACGAATATTGTTACAAAACCACAAAAACTACCGATAATTCTTCAGTTCTCCATCTCTAATGATTTGGAATCTTTCTATCTCGTTCCGGCACGATTTCGCTTCATTCGTTTTTACTCTCTCACTCTCAGCTCTCTCTGTGATTTTGCTCAGAACGAGACAAAAGATTTGTGGACATAAATGGAATGGAAGAAGACAGATAAAATATTCCCTTATCTTTAAAATTGTAAATTGAACACCTGCATGCACCTGTTGCTGGTTCCTGGAAATTTAATTTTTATTTTTTTTTTTAAGATAATTCAATTATAGTGTAATGATCATTAAATGGAAATAATTTTTGATTTGTGTTTTTGTAAGTATAATAATTTTATTTGAATAAATTAGAAAATTCATATATAAAAATACGAAATACAATTAACAAATAAAAATACGATAATTGTGTGTACATTTTTTCTTTAAACGATCAATTTCAATAAACAAACAATAACAATAATAACAACAATAACATAAAATACAATAATATTTACATACTTAAAACTTAAAATAATTAAATAAATAATAATAAATAATTAAAACTACTTTTGCTTCTATCTGAAATGACAATGTAGATGTTTTGTTATTTTTTTTTTAAATTTTATATTTCATTTTTATACTTACTAATAATGTTGATGGTGAAGTGAATGCTCCGCCGACAGACAAGGCAACGGCTGCACCATACCCGGCAAATAATGCAATATTTTTATTGATGAAAAGAAAAATTTATTATTAAAAAAAGACTTATTATTCATAAGCATTCCAACAAAATGCATAATTTTATTTTAGCATACATTTTTTTTGTATTTAATTTATTATTAATCATTTACAACAATTATATTATTTAAATAAATTTGGAATAGAATTAATGATTCATTTATAGTATTAATTTATCCCACATATAGAAATGATTAAAAATTTATTTTGAAAAAAGATTTGAAAAATAGCTTATTATGAATAAGTGTTGCCAAGTTTCATTACTATCAAAGTAATGCCAGGTTGCTTTAAAATTTCCCATGCAAAGTGATGCCAGGTTATTTAAAAAAATTCAATTAAAAGTGCTGCCAAGTCTCGGCACTGTCAACTGTCAAGACAACGAGTATGAGTCGGCACGAGTTGTTTGAGTTGCAGCTGTCGGCATGAGTTGTAATGACTTCCTAAAATTGTAATCGATTTCATGTTGCATTATGTTTGAATGGTGTCTGAAGGTGTTTGAATCAGACAGAATGGTTTTTCTAATTTTGTTTTGAAAATTTAAATACCTATTTGGCATTTATTTTAACACAGTTATCCTTAAAAAACGAAAATGTTAACTATATTTTCTCTCTCTTTCTTTGATACAGTGATACATGAACGAATGGTGTTTCAAAACCACAAAAACTACCGATAGACCGATAATTCTTTAGTTCTCGCCGAACAAGCAAAACACTTGTCTTCTTTATGCCTCTCACAAACAAACTAGAACATATCTTCGAGACGAGTGTACCAACATAAAAAAAATAATAATCGAAAATCGAATGTACGTAGCCCGCGAAATTTGAAAATTCGCCTTATTTTTTGAACGGACCTCGTATACTTAAACTAATTTAAGTTAAAACAAAACAAAATAATGCAAAATAAACATAAATAATAATAAATTCATAAATCAAAATTACAATTTCTAATTGTCAGTTTAATTGTTAAAATGATAAATTACAAATTTATAAATAAATTTCTGAATGTTCTCACAAACAAAATTAACGGAAATTCTCTCTTTTAATAGCTGCATCTCGCCTACACACCATACAAAATGCAGCCCTGTTATTTTGTTCACAGTGCTGTAAATGGACAAAGAAAACAGCTGTTTTCTCACCTATGAAGTTGGCAGCAATGACATCGCAGCAGTTTGCATCGCTACTACTAGCTTTAATCTCTGTACTCTCCAATTGACATCAAAAATATTAAAACTATAAAATAAGCATCTTTTTGTGATCGGATTTAATTTATTTTCAAAATAAGAAAAAAAAATTACCAAGTTTGTTGGCAATTTAGTTTAAATTTGTATTCGATACTCAAAAAAACACTAATTTCGATTTTACAATTTTATCGATAACAACATAACAATCATCGTCGTTCCAGATTGTCATCGGTGATAATACAACAAAAGGTGAAATTATGAGAGCTGAGAGTAAAAAACACGAAAGGAGAGGGATAAATCGTTGGCTCTCTGTACTCTCTGATTGACATCAAAAATATTTAAAAATTGAAAATTGTTTTTGTTGTTGTTGGTCGTTGATTGGTGTCGGTTGTGTCTGTGTCGGTCTGTGTCGTTGCCGCCGGTAAATGAAAGAGAAACGTGTTGAGTTGACGACTTTTGCATTTTGTAAGTGTTTGCGCTGTTTGTGTCTCTGTGTGTGTGAATGCGAAATTAGCCGGCAAGGGAAGTACTAAATACATTTTTTAAAGTAAAAGTAAAATGATAAAAATAATGAAAATATAATTTACGAAATTCTGCTGGATGTGGAGTGTTAATAAAGCAACATAAATTTATAAAATAATTTGGAAAATTATTATTAATTTCTTAGTGTTCTGTGATCTGAACAAATCTGAGATCTGATCGATTAAAGTTAATGTTTGTTGTTGAACGAACGAAACGGATGAAAACAGTTTTTTAACATTAAGGCGCGCAACGGTTGTTTTGTATTTAGTTTGTTATTTACGTGCACACACACATATATATATATATATATATATATATACTATATCAGAGCTGAGCACATTTTGCGCCCACACCAAATATAAGAAAAAGGAAGAAAAGGCATGCAAGGAATAAGAAAAGAATACCAAAAAATATACAAATAAAAATAATAATAACAAATAACAATAAAGAAAGAAAGAAAGAAAGCAAGAAGGACACATAACAAAATACAACGAGTTCAATATAATCGAATTGAATCGAATCGTCCAAGTTGAAAGAGAGATTAATCATTGCTAAGCAAAATGTTTGAATTAGAAGAATATTCTAGCGGTTATCATGATGGATTTTTTAATAAGTATGCGGTAAGTATTACTGAATCAATCGAATTAATTCTTATCAAATGTGAATTGCAAAACGGAAATGCAATTTCACACTTTCTTATTCTACATCTCAACCTCTTTCCCATCTATCTATCCATCCATCCATTATTCATCTACTGTTTGTTTTTATCGCACATTTAGTTTTGTTTGTTTATTGTGTTGTGTAGTAGTTTCGTTAAAATTCAAATTCTGTAACGTTCAAAATTGAAAAAATCTCCACTGAACCCCAATCACTCACTGCTACTGCCTGTCTCCAACCTATCTTCCCCGTCCCTTCTTCAATCCAATTCCAACAATTCCAATTTGATATTAGTTCTTATCGTTATTTTTGCTGCTTCCCCAGTTTCGCTCGACACTACACACAAACACACTCATGTACTTATATGCATGTGTGTATCCAACTATACACACATACACTTAAAAGCTTAACAGAATGTTCCTTTTTGTTCTCTTTCGCACTAATCATTCGATAAAATTCCCTCCATATATTGTGTAGTGTCATCTTCCTCTTTTGCAAATTTTATTTTCGTTGCGCTTCGTCGCTATTTAAGTAGAGAGTAATTGTGTTGTTTTTTCACTGCCGGCCGGTTTTTTATTCTTCCTCTTTTGTGTTCGTTCGTTGGTTCACTCACTCGCTCATTCGTTGTTGTCGAACGTTAAATTTGAATTTTTAAGTTAATAAACGACGACAACGAGAACGAATGACGAAAACTTGTGTTAAAGGCAAAATGTATAATAAGATTCTCAACGACGATTAGTTGTTTGTTTATTGCGAATTTTTTTATTTTTGTATTGTGAGTTATGACATTTTTTTTTGTTTTTTATATATTTTGCTATTATTATTGTGTGATCACATTTTGTATGCATGTGTGTGCGTGTTTGTATTGTGTTTATTCACATACATATGTATATCATCTTAAGCTCGAACCATTCATTCATTCTCTTATAATATATTTTTTTTATTTTTGCTTTTCATTCTCATTTGCTGCAAATTGCTTTTGCTATTAATTTGTTGGTCGCGCTCTCTATTTGTGGCGGCCACCGACAAGCAGCTTACGATTTTTTGAGGTATCCATTATCCACAATAAGAACAGAAGACAAAACAGTTCTCAGCACATTTCTGCTATTAGTGGAGAATTTTATAAAATTTTGTTGTTCTGTTGTGTGTGTAGTGGTTATTGAATGTGGTAAAGAGTGGATTTGGCGGATGCTATACACTTAAATGTACAAAAGTGGATTGTATTTGTTTTAAATGAAGTGAAGTGAAGAGAAGGAGCATCAAAATTAACAGCGCACATACAACATAATTTCCACATGAACGAAGAAGAGAATTAACGTTGTTGGGAGTAGCAGCAGCAGAAAACCAAGAAATTAGGAAGAAAAAAATAACTGGTGTCGCCGGCAGCAACAGAAGAAGAAGAAGCATGGTGGGTAGTAATTTTATAGATGAAATGAAAATCATCATCATCATTATTATTATTTGTGTTGTTGTATTTGTTATTGTCTTTATATAGTCATTTTGTGGTTGTTGGTCAATCATTAAGCTAAGCTCATCATCATCATGATGATGATGTGATGTCTTGTCTGTCTGATGATTAGTATTTTATGTTTTCTCTTCTTTTGCTGTTTTCTGTAATGTTAAAGTAAACTTTTGAAGGCCAAACGTTAACCTCTACCAGAGAGTGAAGTTTAGTTAAGTTGCGGTGAGTAAAGCTAGTGAGTAAGTGAAGTCATATACCAAAAAAAAAAAAAACATCAAATGATAAAAATTAAATTTGTAAATTTTCACAAGAAATAAATACTCGACTTAGCTAAAAAAAAAATCTCATGTTTTTGACCATGTGAATATAAATTACCCTTATTGACTAATCATGATAATTATTAAGAAGATCATAATGAATGATGTTAGTTAATTGTGTAACCCTAACCCTGACCTCACTTACAATTTATGTATGCATGATGTTGTCTCTTATACCATGTAACATTTTTATGAATTAAACCAAAGAAAAAAGGGATGAATGATGATGATGATGTTAGTGAAGTTGAAGACATGGAAAAATGTTGTGTCCCCTTCTTTGTTGTGCTGGGCGCCTGTTAAAACCAAAGTCGACCACAAGTGGTGGTGATTACATATGTTGGACTTGCTTGGATTGGAACTCTTCTCCTCTGGTGCGTCGTTCGTTCTCCTTCAATGGAATCCACAAGTGGTGGGTACCTCACCACCGGCAAATGTACATATAAAACTTAATTATGTAAATGCATACATAATTTTATAACAAAATTGCATGTAAAAATATTTACACATATTTTTCTTGATAATTTAACATTTTGTTTTTTTGCGCTGTGCTTTGCTATTTTCCTTTCTTTTGATTTGTTTTGTTTAATTTTATATTATTTTACCGCAAATGCGAAAATTTTAAAAATGAGAAAAGAATGAATGAAAGAACAAACGAACGACGAACTACAAATGAATGATGGATGGAAAGTGTAAGAGTGAATGAGATAAAAAGAGGTAAATCTACAAGTTGTAGGTGTTTGCTTTGCATGTAGAAGTGTTTAGCTGTTTTTTTCTTTGTTTTCTGTTTTGTCTTTTTGTTTTTTTTTTTTGTTTTATTATAGCAAGCTAAGCGCACATGATGAGAACAGCAGAATCAGCAGCAGAAGCAGCAAAAGCAGCAGCAGAAACAAGGGGAAAGAGCAAGAAGCTTTTGCAACCGTTTCATTTCGCAGTTGACTTTGACGTCGCAGTTTCCCCAATTCTCTCCATCTCTATCAATCTCTTTGTCTCTCTCTATCTCTCTGTCTGTCCTTAGCAACATGTTTCGCAAATCATGGGAATTAAAGCAAAACAAGCAAAGCACAAAGTAATAAAATAGAAAAAATGAAAAAAGAAATGCAAAAACATTTTTTTTTTCTGTTTTTATTTTTGTTCGTGTGTGTGCTTTTTTTTCGTTTCAAAGACAAAAGCAAAGTTCAACGTGTTCATTTTTATGGGATTTTTGTTTGTTGGTTTTTATGTCGCGGTCGTCGTCTGATATTTGCTTTGACTTTTACTGGAGCGATGGCTCATGACTGCCTGACTGACTGACTGACTGTCTGTCTGACGGAGCTTTGACTTCAAATGGCTAGCAACATGTTGAGAAGTGAGCTTATTCAAACGCCCGTCCGTTTGTCATATGTGTGTTTGTGTGTGTGTGTGTGTGTGCATATAGTAAGATTTTTAGTGTGTTGTATGTGCGCCCAGTTTATGAGTTTGTGTGAGCACATGGTTGGGGGGTGGTGAATGGATAATGTTTGTTGCAAGTAGACAGACGACTGGGGTGGTTGTGCTATTAGTCACTTGTCTTTAGCCCACAACAATCCTCTGCAATAAATTTTCCATAATCAAAACAATTTGCCGCCCCTTTTTAAAGGCAATTTTATGATGTTTTTCTCGTCTGATTTTCTTCTTCTGCTTTGCTACTACATATTTATTGGACTTCAAATTTGGTTTTGATGGGTGATGTGGGTTGGATTGCATGGTGGAATGGTTACAGCTGTGTGTCTGGGGTGCAATTTTTAGACATACAGATATAAATCGCTTAAATAAGACCAGGACAACAGCGAACTCCTTTTTCTTTTTTTCTTTTTTTTTTGTTGTTGCTATATCTGATAAAGAGAGAGAGAGAGAGAGAGTGAGAGAGAGGAGTAGAAAGTTTAAGGGGTTGATATAATAAAATGTATTCGTTCGTCGTGATTATTACACGTTTAATTTGGTCTTATTTTTATTTATGATTTAAATGCATAATTATCTCAGAGAAATGGGTTTCTTCATTGCTACTTTTTCTCCGTTTCCTATATAAAAAAAAAATATGGTTAAATTACAGCCTTCAATTACTTTAGAGACAGACAAGTAAGGATTATATATTTATGTCTTTAGGAAATAACGACAGACAGTCAGACAAACAGACAGGAAAAGGAATTACTAATTATTTGAAATATTTTTTGTTCACACCTACACTCATAAATATGTACATACATATTTTATGACATACATGTGGCTTAAGTATATGTACATGTGTGTGTGTGTGTGTGTGTGTTGCTTCTCTTACAAATTCTATCTGCTTGTGTCTGTCTGCCTGAGTGAGTTTCTCTTTCTTTATTTTATTTCTTAAAGCCAAGCAATGAAGACAATAAAATAAATCATAAAGAAATTTATAGCGGCGCTCATAAATAAATGGTAGAAGAAAGGATACACACATTTATTTTTATTTTATTTTTTTTCGTCCTATTTGGGAAATTTTAATTTATGCAAAATGTTGTTTGTTGTTTTTCTTATCATTCATTTATTGTTGGAATTTTGAAAAAATTAGGTCGATTTCATTCAGTCAATCTCAATCCTTCCCTTTCTTCCTCCTGCTTCTTATCTTTCTTGTATTGAATGAAGAAGAAGAATATATAAATTTTGTTTTAAATTCTAAATTTAAAAATTCAATAAACAGGATATCAGATCAGTTTAGTAGGCATCTTTCTAATAATTTCTCATACATTCATTCATTCAATCATTCATACATGCAATCATTCGTTTCGTTCGTCCGCCTTTTATCCTTCATCATGTGTTGTGTTATGTTACCCTTTGCTCGGGGGTTAACCATACACAACATATATTTTTTATTTTTTTTTTTTTTGATACAAATACTTTTATCCTTCTGTGTTGTGTTGATTGCATGCATTGCAGCTGGTTTCCTGTGCATATGTTGTTGCATATTCGTGTATTTCGGTAGTTCTCCCTTGTTTTTTTTTTTTTTTTTTTTTTATCATTCACAATTCCCCTTTTCCAACGACGACGACAAACCACTTAAGTAATTTTTGCACAATTTTCCAAAAATTGTAAAAAAAAAAAAAAAAAAGAAACAATGCATTGGGGTGATTTTTATATTACCTTATTATTGCACTCATTCTCTCTTCAGCCCTGGTATTATGTCATTCTCTCATTTGTTTTGCCCATGCCCATGGTCGGAAGACTTGGTTAGTTGGTTGGTTGGTTGGTCGGTCATGGTTCAGAGTTTCTTATACTTACTACAATTTGTGTGTTTCAGTAGAGTAACGGACTAAAGATTACACAGACAAAGAGAAGAATGATAAAATACCGATATCCATTTGTTGTTGTTGATTCTGTTGCCTCAATTACGAAATCAGCAAGAAAGATCCAGCTGTTCCTTCTTTTGTTGTGTATGCAGTTTCTTTTTGTAACTGCTCCTTTGAAACAAAAAAAATGGGTCTGGGATCATCATTTCATTTCTGTATTAATCAACTTGAACTCAACTTTCTTTCTTTGTTTTATTATAGGATTTCTTTTTCTTAAGTTGCTTGCACATTTCTTCTTACTTCTCTTTTGTTATTTTATTTAAGTATATTCTCACCTTTTGGCCTTGTAACTGTGTCCCAGGTAGATGATGATGATGATAGTAGTAGGTAGAAAAGTAGATTTGTTTTAGGTAGATTTAACTTCTTTCTTTCTTCTTTAATATGAATTCAAATTCTGATCATCATCCTTCGTTTTAATTTTTAATTTCTGATCAATCACACAAATTTTCTGGATTTATTTTTAGAAAATCTTTTTACATATTCAAAATGAAATAAGAATTCGCTTAATAATCTCTCCTCTTCCTTCTATCCCAATGATTAAGTAAGAATTTTGCTTGGATTGCTGATATTTATCTTATCTCTCTCTCTCCTTTGAACTGATCTGATCACATGATGATGATGATGATGATGATGATGATGATGAAGATGAAAGTTGAGCTGGATGGCGACTGACTGTCGGTTGATCGTCCGGTTGGTTGGTTGGTCAGTTTATCAGAACAAAGTCTAAAGATCTCAAATAACATTTCAAGAGTCTGTCTGTTCTTTTTGTTTTGTGATTTGTTTTTGCTTGTATAAAGTTACATCACCACCACACATGATTTTGGTGATTTTTTTTTTCATAATCTCCTGAAACTGATGATAGATTTAAATTAAAATTGTTGTGAAAACTTACTAGATATAAAATATTTATTATGCATTAAGATCCATTAATTTGTTTTTACAGTATAAAGAAGACTGTACCACAGTCTCAGTTCCCTTTTTTAAGTGAAGTGAGTTCTTTTCTTCTCTTTATTTCAGTTCCTTCTTCTCTTCTAGATGATGATGATGGTTGGTTGATATCAAGACTCTAATGTGTTTATATGCCCTTATCATTGTTAATGTGTGTGTCTTGTGTCTTCTTGGAGTCAAACACACACCTGCCTTCTGTTGCCTGCCAACGCCTTTTCTTCTTGGCCTTTCAATTAAAAAAAAAAAAAAAACAGGAAAATAAATTAATGTTGCGCAACGTTAGTTTTGTTGTTTCTCTTCTCTTCTTTCTGACAAAGAACAATCCTTAAACAATAAATTGAATAAATCTAACTGACTCATGACTTTTCTTGTTTTTCTTCTTCTTCTCATCGAGCAAGAATCCACATTAAAATTTCTCATTTTTCATTTGTTTATTTTTATCCATTTTTATCTTCATCATCATCATCTTTTCCTTTTTCAATAGAATTAAATTAAATTTCTTTTGTAATTGTTGGAAGATCCATTTGTCTGATTTGACTTAATGGATAAAAGAAATATTAAAAATGAAAAATTTTAAAAGAAAAACTCTTTTGATGGAGTGCAGAGTGGAGTGGAGTGGAGTGGAGTGGAGTGGAGTTTGTTTCTGATAATTTCAATTTCTAATCCACTTGAAGAAGAAAAACCAATCTATTCATTCCTCTTGAGTTTTCTGTCTGTTTGTCTATTGTTATCATGGTCTTTGCCTTGCCTTGCTTTCTTTTCCACTAAAATCAAACAGGAAACAGAACAACAACAACCAAACAACAACAGCAGAATGCCAAGAGAAATCCCGCGAAAAATTCAGTTAAAAAGAGGAAAGCACAAATGTATGTACAAACATACATACATAAGTATATTGTGAGGAGTTTAAGCGCGTGTCGCCGTCGTCGATGTTTGTGTTTATTATCATCATTGTTGCTGTTGCTGTCTCCTCCATGAATTCCTGATGTCCTGCTAAATTATGCAACTTTATCATACTTTTATCGATCGATATTGTGTGTGTGTGGTTGTTGTTTTATGGTTTTTGGCGCGCAGACAAAAGTCAATGTTGTGGGTCCTTTAACTACAAACGTCTCATTCGTTTTCGTTCCCCATTGAAAAATGTTTCATTTGATAACAACGACAGACAGCATTTTTGTATCAATGCCATACAAAATGCATGATATCCATCCACCCCCATGAATATATGTATGTGTGTGTGCATGTGTTGTGTTATGCCACAAAGTTCTGCACCTTGACATAGGCGACACAGGCCTTCAAAAGCATTGAAAAGAGAAATACAGATAGAGAGAGAGATTGGTCATGAAAAAAAAGGGAGTATATAATACCAACAAGTAACAGGCGCCTTCTGTTTCTGCTACTGTTGCCATCATAAATTCAATTTAAAATTTATTTCGACGAAAAAAAAGTAAGATTTTTAGTAGTAGATTGACTCAATTGACTTAAAGGTTCTTTCTTCATGCTCCCATTCCTACTCCACTTTTCAGAGCAGCAACAGCAGCTGCAGCTAATAAGCACACAACAAAAAAACGTAGTAGGAAAAAGCAAGCAAAATCCAACAAAATCCACAAAAGCAAAATAATGCAAAACTTCTACACTACTTATCTCTATACGATTTTTGCGCTGCTGTTGCTGTTGTTGTGTCTGTTGTTGGTTACAGAAAATATTCTGTTTTGTCGTCAACTGTACCGAAGTAGCAGAATATTTCGTTCACTGTTCATCGTTGGTTCAAGTTAAAAACATCGGTCGAACAAACGAAACCAACCGAACTCTGTTCACTTAAACACATTTTAACATGGAACGATAACAACAACAACAACATTGTATATCTTTGCACGTATCTGTTGTTGTTTTTGTTATTTTATATTCTTCCCTGTTTTAATGCATATGCCGCTGCTGTTGCTGCTGCTGCTACGCTGTTGTTATTCTCTAGCGCTCTTCTATAGAACAGAGCGAACAGCAGCAGCAGTATAGAGTATCGTGTCGAATGGTGGTTGTTGCCTTGCCTTTTCTTGGTTGTGCTGGCTGCTTCTAATTCTACTTACTACTCTCACTTCACTTACAGTTCTGTTCGTTCGTTTGTCTGTTTATTCGTCATCGTGGTGTTGTTGCTGCTTTTATTGTTGTATGGCTTTATTCCTTTATATTTTTCCCGTCTGGTGCTGTTAAAGTATTATTCCCTTATTCTGTTTCAGAATCGTAAATGAACAAACGAACCCATAGCCTAGCTACATACACACAAACACAACATACAGCAGGCACATGCATAGAAGAAACTCTGTTCTTTGAAATGAAATGAAACAACTCTCCCATATACAAACAAACAGAGTTTAACATCTGCCTATTTGCGAGCTCTCAGTAGAGTTTACTATTGTACTCTCGTTATGTATGTATCTCGTAAAATGTGTTTCGTTTCGTTCTCATTAATTTTGAGGAACACACAAGGTACAGTGGTCAAATTTAAGCATAAAATTGTATTTGATAATTGATCCTTAAGAGAAACTTTATGATAGGGATAAGTTATATGTTTTAAAATATGTATCAATGAAATGAATTACTAAAGAAAATTAAGTGAATAATACTAATAGAAGATAGGTACATATAGTGAAGAAGTCTAAGGGTCTAGCAGCCCTATGATCTGAAGTTTTCATTGAATTTTTCGTTTTCAGGATTTAAAAATATGTAATAGATAAAATGGAAGAAGAGATTTGTTGTATAAAAATATGAGGGATTATTATTATTGAAGAAGATAATATATATAATAATTTTCTAGCAGAACCTTCTTCTGAAATACTTAGTAGTAGATCTGGGAAGAATATTTCTTACAGTGGTGTTGCATTTTGTAAAAGTTTTTAAATAAAATTTGCACACTGTACAACATGTTGCTGCAACATTGTTCCTAGTAACATATTATTGCTGGTAAGCTTTCCTGCGATTAAGTTCATACGACTTAATGCAAAAAAGGAAGAGGAAAATAAAAATTACATTTGGTGCGATTGTGGCCAAGCAAATCGCGCTAACACAAGATGTAAATGGGTCTAATTTTCATATATGTATGTACATATGTATGTACTCACACTCCTCTTGCAACTTTTGCTTGCCGCCACACGAAAGCGAATTAAGACTTTCAATTTTGCTGATATCCGGTTTATGTTGGCTTCGCTACCGACATCATCATCATCAGCACTCCAGTTCTTTTCCAACACCAACAAACACACTCACCCGTCCTCCAGTGGCGCTTGTTCGCTCTCCTTTTTCTGTTCCCCCTTGTGGGTTGTGTTGCGTTGTGTTGCTGGTCATTGTTGTCTATGTTCCTTTCTGTCTTGCCCTGGCTTCATGCTTTTTTTTTCGTTTTTGGGTGCAACATGCATAAGTCACATAAATATGTACATACATTTGTATGTATCTTGATACATACAAATGTGTGGAGTTATGGTCTTGGCGCGCAAATCTTCTTCTGATGATGAACTGGTTTTGTACACAGATGATGATGATGAGGACGAGAATAAATAACTTTCTTCATTTGCCCTGCCATGCCATGCCATACTCCTGCTCTGTGTTCTTTGACCGTTCACTCGCTTTCGATGTTTCCATTTATTGTTTGTTTATAAGATCTGCAGCAGTCTTCTTCATCGAAATGTGCTCACATTGAAACTCACTTTGTATTTCTAATCGCTGTGGAGAAGAATGTTGAATGCCTTTGATTTGCTTTGCTTTGCGCCTGCTGAGCCTTTAGCGCGGGAAAACTAGTTTCTTTCTATTTTTGTTTTCTTGTTTTTTTATTACTTTTTTTTTATTATCATTCATCGTATCCTTCTTCATTAGCTGGCTGCATTGGTTTGCTTTCTTATTTTTCTGTTTTTAGCACAATTTCTTGTTTAAACATAAATTAAAGAAGAAAGAATAAACAGGAGGAACAAATCTTCATTCCTCAAAACATTCAACAAGAAGAACAAATTTCAATTTTATATTTACATATTTGTTGTTTATTTATTTTATCGTTTTCCCTTTTGCTGCTGCTGCTGTTTACTTTTGTTATTTGCGTTTGTTTCTAAACATGATGAACAGAATTGGAGGAAGTAGAGAAGAATGTCCTTTGTTTGATTTCGTCCCTCTTCCTGTTGCTTGAATTCCTGTGCGCCTGTTCCATTTCAAACAACCTGTTCGATTTTTGCTCCTCTCAGGCCTTCTTCCATTTATTGCCGCCACCCTTTTTTGATTGCCTCGTTTGGAAATTGTTTAGGGTTGATAAATCTAAATATGTAATTATGTTTGGATAAAGATATGTTATATGTAGGATAGGATAGGAAAGGACAGGCAGCTCGCCAAAGAATGAGTTCAACAAGAAGTCTTACTACCCATTGTGATGGTGTTGGTGAATGAGGATATTCTATCGACAGTCTAGACTATTAATGGCTTTGCTTTCAAGATCCCTACACCTGTTCGTTCGGTCACCTTATCTACCCCGACAAGAGAGATTTCAATTCACCAAATGTGAAAGGAAGGACCCTGCGAAATAGATTCCCACCTTCCATCCAATTGACTATATCCATGTATTTGTACATATTTATTTTTCATAAAATATTAATTTTTTGTATCTCTCTTTACCGCTTCAGGATGCTGATGGACCCAATAATCTTGACTTTTATGTCTCAGATTCGATGCAGGACATGATTAATGTAGACATTCGAGCTGAAATTGCACACGTTATTGGTGGAACATCAGAGATCAATTCCACTTTTGAAAATACATTGGAAACTGCCATAAATAATAACAGCACAAATTCTACACTTCCCGCCTCTTCTAATTTGCCCAGCACAAGCAATATGTTTTCGACCAGTGCTTGGCATACATCACCCACAGCCAAATGGATGAGTTCCACAAGTTCATCATGGTCTGGCGATTACATGGCCGATTTGGGTGCCTGTGTCAATCCAATGTCTGTGATGCCACTGATTTCAAATTCATTTTTGCAAAATAATTCCAATGGCTTAATGTCTGGTTCTACATCGCCACCACCATCTTCACCAGTTGCTGAACGTGATCCAACAAAATCACATTTGACCTTTTCGCCGGCACAAATGAAGATTAGCGCGGGTTCGATGCGTCGTGAACAAGTTCATGCTCATATACCCAAACAGATTGTTACCATTTCATCAGCGGTTACAGGAGGAACTACCACTGCCCCAGCCACTATGGCCACAAACTCAGTCCTGCAACGGAAACCTACTCCAGCTCCTGCTGCTGTTGAGGCCATTCGTAAGGATTTAAAAACAGAAATGCGTCGTTTGCCAGGGAGCGGCAACAACGGTGGCAATGTAACAACAGATGAGACAAAGAAGAATGGCTTGCTGTCTAGTGGAACCGCAACGAATACCATTAAATTGGGACCCGGAATAGGTGGTCTAACATTTGCCAATAGCATCACATACAATAAATTAAAACAGCAGAATGTGACCAAGTCATCGGCACAAGGAAGCGGAGGTGGCATTGGTTCGCCTATTACAGCGAATGGCACAATTGTCTTGAAACGTGAACGTGTCTCAAGTCCCCTGCAACACAATATAACAACACTTGGTGGTGGCAGCTTTGGCAATCAGATCAGTGTTAGTACTAAGCGTAATCTTGTCCAGCCAACAAACAATTATACACCAAAGAGTATTGCTTCTTCTGCACATTCACCACATTTCCAAAATGGTGGTGGCAATCATGCGGGCAGCAGCAGTGTGGGATCTCCCATTTCGACATCATCATCATCGCTGTCATCGGGTAATGCTTCACCGTACAATGGCAATGGTAATAATGGCAACAATTTCAGTGGTTTAACACCTCTGAGCAGCACCAGCAATCTTGTCAACATTGCCAACAATAGTGGAGGAGGAGGAGGAGGTGGTGGTGGAGTCAATGTGAACAGTAATGGCAACGTCGCTATTAAACCTCTACACCAGAAGATCAAATTGGTGCCCGTTGAACCTCAATATCCAAAGCCAGCGTATTCGTATTCCTGTCTCATAGCCATGGCGCTAAAGAATTCCCGTAGTGGCTCATTACCCGTTTCGGAAATCTACAGTTTTATGTGTGAACATTTTCCGTATTTTAAAAATGCTCCAAGCGGCTGGAAAAATAGTGTACGCCACAATTTATCATTGAATAAATGTTTTGAAAAGATCGAGAAACCTGCAACGAATGGCAATCAACGCAAAGGATGCCTTTGGGCCATGAATCCCGAACGCATTGTTAAGATGGATGAAGAGGTTCAAAAGTGGTCACGCAAAGATCCGAATGCAATTCGTAATGCTATGGTCTTTCCTGAGCATTTGGAAGCTCTGGAACGTGGCGAAATGAAGCATGGTTCAGCTGATTCTGATGTCGAATTAGATTCACAGAGTGAAATTGAAGAAACTTCTGATCTGGAAGAGCAAGATTTCGAGGATACTCTTGTTGATAATATGCTTGTTGAAGAAGAAGAAGATGACGAAGAGGAGGAGGTGGAAGAGGAAGAGGAGGAGGAGATCATTGACAATGATGATGATGCTAATGCAAACAGCCGCCTGAGAATCGAACATAACCTGCTCAGACAAAAGCAAGGAGAATTCGATATTGAGGTGAGTTTGGACGCACACATGATTGAAAAATCGTCGTTACTATATGAGAAGGTATTTTTTTCCAGGTCTTTGTATTCGTCTATACAATTTCAACAAAACTAATTTATTAATTTTTCTTTTTTTTTTTGTCCCAAACAAATAGATTGATGATATGTACGATGAGATTGAAGTCGATGATGATCTCAATAATAAGGCAACGACCAGCAAACAACATCAACAGCAACATATTATTGAAATCAATCCTGCCGATTTGCATGAACAACATCATCATCATAATCATCATCACCTGCAGCAGCAGCAACATCTGCAGCAACAACATGAGCAGCAGCAGCAACAGCATAGTAGTGTTGGTGGTTATCATTCACCGAAACGTGGTCGTTTTGATGTCAATTATTCAATTGGTCCTGCTGGTGAATTGGAAAAACAAATGTTGCCGCAACAACAGAATTACAAGAAAGTCATTGTGCAACCAGCACAAACTCACCAACATCAGCAGCAGCAGCAGCAACATCCACAGATTGTTGTCCAGACTCTTAATACACCTCATCAGCAGCAGCAGATCCAACAATTTAATACATTTATTCAACAACAAAACAATCGTCGCAAAATGCAATTGGTTAGTAGGATTGCCTAAGTAATCCAATCTATCAACAACTAACCAAGAATAAAATCTTCAAGAAGTTTGTGAAGAAGAAAGGGAAAGAGATTGGGAAGTAGTAGGGGGATTTAATGTTTAGAGTGGAGGGGGGTTTCTAATGTAAAAAAAAAAAAAAAAAATAAGAAGGACAAAATCATAGTAAAGAGTTTAACTAACATCACTCACTTCCATAAAAATAATGATTGTTGATCTTCAATTCGAATAGATCGGATCGGATCAGATCAGATCAGATAAGATAAATCCTTCGTTTCGTATACATTCTCGTTAGACGCACGCATGTTGAGTTTTGAGATAATATTTAGATTTAGTAGTTTTTAAGTTTATATTCATAAGTTCTATGTAAAACCAAATGATCAATCGATCATCATTCATTTGTTTGTATCATCCATCTTAAGTTTATCCACTTTACTTACAATTCTGAATTATATTGAATGCTTTTTTCTAACACAACACAAACACCCAACCACCCACCCACTCAAGTAGCTCTTAATTCTCAATACCATCGGATTAATTATAAATAAATTAATACACTTTATTATATTTGTAGACAAATACAAAGCGAAATATTGTTGTATCGATGAATGAAGACGATGATGATAATGATAATGATGATGATGATGATGAAAGAAAAGAATATGATCAACAAGATCAAGACGATCAGCATGATAATGATAATGATGATGATGATATTGAGATGGGAGTTTAAAGTTTTCTGTTTGGAAATTATTTAAACAATTCAAATTTTATTTATTTTGCATTGAAATTAAATTTAAAAAAAAATTTAATATAAATTTATTTGACAATTAACTTTTGGCAAGTTAAAAAAAAAAAAAAAAAAATTAAGATTTTTGTTAATGTTAATAATTAAATTGACGAAACATTAATTTTGTTTATTAAATACTTATTTTGAAAGAAGAAAACTGATTGATCTCGTTTAAAATTTCTTTACATTTAACTTAAATTTTTTCTTTTGTTTGTTCATTTGAATGTTCAAAATTTTTGACACAAACTAATAAAAGTTTATCAAACTACAATAAAATTAAATAAATACCATACAACAGAGACACACAGATACATATAAGAACAACAACTAATCAATTTAATTATTTTATTTTCTGTTTTAAAATTTGATATTTTTCAGAATTTAATAATTCACAATTTAATTTTTTGCTCAAATTTCATTCCATTTCCATTTTTCATATGCACAACATTTATTATTTTTCTATTGTTGATAAACTTTCTTCTTTCTCATCCAATTTTTCATTCATATTTCTTATTATTTAATTTAGATTAGATTACTTATAGAATTAATTAAAATAAGTTAAATAAAACAACAAAAATATATTATCAAAAAGTGTTGTATACTTGCCGGTCCAGTATTTGACTAAAAAAAAACAAAAAAAAAAAAAAATTGTAATCAAAAAAATATTTGGTTTTTATTTTTCCATGTTTCCTTGAGTAAATGAATTGTAATTAATTTTTTTTTCATTTTGATACAAAAACAATTTTTATAAAAAAAGATGATTAACCAAATTAAACAGAAAATAAATACATAAATACAATACAACAGAATAAAAAATTCCAAAAAAATCATATATTATATATGCATACATATGATGATTCCCAATTGAACAGACTTGAAATAATCTTAAAACAGTACAAAGTTATTTAACAATATATTCATTAGATTTTTTATTTTCATTTTTTTTTTTTTTATTTCCATTTAAAAAACAAAACAATGAATTTCGTTATATAAAAACAAAAAAAAAAACAAAACAAAATTAAATTTAAATTTAAAAATAAAAAAGAATATATGTTTCAAAGAAGTAAAATACAAAAAAAAAAAAATAAATCAGAAGAAGAAGTGGTGCAGGATGATTGAAGAAGGAAGGGAGTGCAAGAAGAAACTCTTTGAAAGAAAATGAGAATGGTTAATTTTAAGTATTTTTTACACAAACAAAAACAAATGAAAATATTTTCATGTATAATACATTTATATCGTTCGTATACCACAAAATATATACAATATACTATATACATATAAAAAAAAAAAAAAAAAAATACCTGTATACACTTTAAAATATATATATATAAATACATAATCTTTTGTATGTACAATATTTATGTATGTACGTATTTGTAAATTAAGTGATAAAATGTTTAAGGAACAAAAAAAAAAAATGAAAAAAAACAATTTTGTATATAAAGTTGTTAGAAAAGTAAAAAAATATATATATATAAATATTATATATATAAACAAAAAAAAAAAAATATATATTCAAAAACATACATATAAAGTAAAGAATGTTTGGTATTATTTCTCTTTATAGTGAAAGCAAAAGTGAAATGAGTTTTCTTAAATCATTTTTGGAGCTATTATCGAATCAAAGTTGGAAATAAAACTTGTTACTACGTCCAACTAGTAAACTTTCCGATTTGGCTCGACGCCACACATAAAGAAAGATCAGACTTCCAAAACAAGGCTGTAAAACAAATCACATGAACCCCATGATTTCACCGCAACACTACCCTACATAGGGATCCAAAGATGCATAGAGTGCTTGAGAAAGTCTCACTTTACACAGCAGTCGTCACAATCAGCGATTGCATAGACATCCAAATATAATGGCGTTATAGCTCTAATCCAAATAATATGTCGACCCTTTGCGAAATTATCGTGTGTGAAATTTTTTCGATATTGACTTTTAATACAAATTGGTGCTGCAACCCACAACGCATCACCTGGTAAAATATTGTAGCTAAAATCCGTATAATTCTTCCTATAAATCTCCCGTAAAATTTAGATGCTTCTTGGATATAAAGAGTGATGTAGCGACCTAATGTACATAAATGGATTTTTAATATTAGGTGTTATGTTGAGGTAAAAATTTAAATATAAGAAAATAAAAGAAATTTATAATGTGTGGATCTAATGCTTGAGGATATCGCTTAAACCATAATCCGTCTAAAATAGACCATGAATTTGGATTCAGTGTACCAGTATTATATATTGTACAGTTAAAAAGTAAGAAACAATTAAAATGCTTTCCATTTAAAATGGGGGATAGAATCACTTGATGCCATGGAAACATACAGGAAATGCACATTGAATACCAAGGTGCAGTCCAGTTTAGTAATAACATGACCAATTCTTCGTTGCTCCTTTTAGTATGCTTTAGTTTTTATCGGTTACTGGCTACATTTTCTTGCTGTGCATTTAAGAAAAGATTGGTCCAATGTAATAATACCAGTCGATTGCTATTTTTTAACTCAATAATGCTTTGTTGAACTAACACCATAAAAATATTTAGATTTTTCTTTAATACAGAAACATTTTCCTTTTTTTTAAATTGGTTTAAAATTCGATCGAAATAAAACCATTTGCATTTGTTTAAATAAAACATATTTTCTAGATAAATTCTCATAATTTCAAAATGCACTTAGTTTAACTGAAGAATTTTTCATTAGTAAAATAATAATTCAAATCGGTTCAGTGGTTCTCGAATTATACGCCTAGCAAGCAAGCAAACATGAGCTAATAATGTTCACAAGCCTTTACAAAAATTTAACAGTCTTTACGAAAATCGTAAACGACGTGATCATTGAAAATATGCCATACACTTTACATAAGATACTTGCCCATACACATACTCTTACATACATACATCTTATCTTATTTCTGTTTTTACTATTTCATTCTTCTCTCTTGATGGACTTGCACGCATTCACATAAACATTTCCGTCACTATTATTGTAACCATTTCCGCTGCTCCCCTTAAACATTTTCAATTATAAAAGTGAGCTCAAGCAATCAAGTTTGTTTACAAACATACACAATCATTCTCTCTCAGGGAGAGTGTATATATAATTGTCAGTACGATTTTCAGCGTACGAACAACGAACGAATCCAACGAAGTTGTTGTTGGAGCCTTAACATTTTGAGAGCGAACATAATTTCTATGTGTCATGGCGTCATTAGCAGGTGATTGCATTTCCGAATTGCGATCTTGCAAGTGCGCGTCGTGTGTTTGTAAATTTTATATTTAAAACCATCCAAATAAATAAAAAGAAACAGAAAATGAAGGATTTAAGAAAGTGTAATAAATAATCTAAATTCAAAAAATAGAAATATATTATATTTAAATCGTTTAATACAATCATTAATGTGTTGAAAGTCATGGTAGCTAGTGATTTTAATACAAAGTGGTTTAAGAATTCATTATTATACTTTTCAATAATAATAATAATCATTAAATTTGTGGAAAATAATATAAAGTGTTTAAATATTAATCAAATATTATTAACAATTTGCAAAATGCATACACACAAACAAATCAACAGCAACACAAATATACAATTGTAGAAATATTTACAGGTTGGTGGATTCTTCTATACTTTTATATAGTTTCGTAAAATATGTAGTGAAAATTATAATTTATTAATTATATATTTGTTTAACTTAATCAATTACATATAATACAATGACACTTAAACAAATACAAAATTATTTATCCAAGAACAATCAAAACGCAGTTATGTTCTTCTATTCATTTCTATATATGTATGTATGGATGTGATATATGCAAATATGCATTGGTAAAAAAAAACGAAAAGTTATCTCATTAGAAGAATACACAAAGAGAATAGAAGAAATTATAAGTGATGATTCGTGTTGGCATACTTACACAGCACGATTCTGCGGCAGAGTTCTCTCCCTCTCTCGAAATTTTTGCTTGTGTTTAAGGGAAAGGAGGTAGTCGAGGGGAAGCTGTGTCGTTGTGACAAAAGAGAATAGAAGAAATACGTGATGTTTTGTGTTGGCTTGAATGAAAAAATGTACGAATCGAATTGGTTCAAAACATACTTTTTACTAATCAAAAATAGTAGTATACCGTGTGTGACATCTATAAAAAAGTAGTAGGCACATAAATAGTAGTAAATTTGAATGCAATTTTGTGTCATTTTCAAAGCAATCAGTGCATGATTTTAGGGGAGTTTTTAGATTTATAAAAATAAAATTGTTAGATGGAGTTACTCCAATCTTCAGATCATTTCATATCAATTAATTTAAAAATTAAAAAAAAATAAACATTTTAATCAGTTTGTTTCATTAAACATTTTATTTGATATCTTGTATATACTTAGTATATATGTATATACATCATCATAACTATGAAGTATTTACTACATATGTACATATGTATACATATCAACCACTTATTATAAAACAATAATATATTATATTTTTCTTCACATATCATCGTATAAATATTTCTTTTCTCTTTTTTATTTATTTCGTATTTAAAAATTTTTATTTATATATAGTAAATACATATGAATGTTTGTTATGTGTTCAAGATGACAACTCAAGAACAACTTTGAAGTTAATTTTATAAATCGTTTATTAAATTTGTTAAAAGAGTATTTTTTTAAACAACAATTAATAGAAACTTTGATCTTTTATTTAAATAGGAAATTACATACATTACAGTAAGTATTATAGTATATAGATATGGTATATAAAAAACAGGATTTGTAGAATTGAGCAATATTGTTATGCTTTTATACCCTTCATACTGTCATTTTACTGAATTTATTGTATATTGTTTATGTTAAGATATTGGACGATTTGTTTCCATCATAACCACTTAATGCTTTAGTTGTAATCTACTTATCTATTTATATATATAAAGTTGACTGACCCGTTGGCTCAATGGTTAGTGCGCCAAGCTGACATCCTAGAGTCGCGAGTTTCGATTTCCGCTCAAGTCTAGTCCTGCACTTTTCTAATTTCCTCCAATCCTTCCTAACTCGCTCTCCCCTTCAGCTGAAGACCTGAACGTTCGATCATTTCATTTGATTTTTCATAGACAACAACCATTGTTCGGTGGTATGATCAAACGCTGTATGTTCGAAAGTGTTCGAACAAACAATCAAACGTTCGATCATTTCATTGGATTTTTTATAGACAACAACCATTGTTCGATGGTATGATCAAACGCTGTATAGTATGTTCGAAAGTATTCGAACCAACCCAATAGAAAGTACTCAAACAATATAAATAAACCGTTTCTACCGTGGGCTTGAACCAACTAAGCTTCACATGTAGGTTGGGGCCACAGAAAAGCGGGGCTGGGCACAGCTAGCAGCTAGTTACTATATACACATATGGATATCAGATATTATGACCACGTTTGTAATTTTTTCTTTATTTTTAAATCAGGAAATTTTGTATGAAACATTTTTTCTGTATTTAAACCTGGCATTTCATTCTTTATACACAGATAAATAAATAAAATTAAAAAAATTTAAAAAAAAAAACAGACCTAGTGGTCCGAGAGTCAAACACTTATAGTGTCCAAATTTCAAGTGGATAGTACGAAAAATAAGAAAGTTTTTGTAATATAAACTTGAATTTGGATTCAGGTTTGTTTGGGGGGCGCCCCCCTAGTCCTCAGACTCGGATAATTCCGACTAATGTACTGTGTATGGTGAAAAGTTCAATATTTCAACTCTCTAGTTCAAAAACTGAGCGACTATTTTGCATACATACAGACGGACAGACGGACATGGATAGATTAACTCGTATCATTGCGCTGATCAAGAATATAAGTATGTACTTTATAGGGGTCTCGTTCTAAATCAAATTTTTTAAAGTACATAGTTTAAGAATTTATATTTTTTTGTTAAACTATGTACTTCTTTTATAATAATAATAATAATAATAATAATAATAATGTATTTAATTGCAATTGATTTTGTTATGAAATTGTATTTTTGTAAAAGAAGTATGTATATGAAGGGCATGGAGCCTTCGATCTAACCGAAGTTCATAAATGTATCTCCTTGTATTTTATTATTTTTTTCCTTTCTTTTGATAATATAAAAATATTGTTGACATTTAGTTTGTAGTATAAGTTACTCCAAAGTTTAATGTATGCATTTTGTGTTCCATATTTTTTGGTTTTTTTATTTTGTGAAATAAACATTTATTTATTTATTTATTATTAATTATAAACATACATATAAAGTTTTATTTAATGAATTATTATTTTGTTTTTAATGCTAAAAGTACAAACATATTTATTTACTTATTTATGTAGATATAAAGTAGATTAAAATTTTCTTTTCTTTGTTTTTTTTTCATACGTACATACATTATTTTTATATATAAATTAAATTGTATTTTAATAAAAAACTTTTTGAAAAGTTGACTTTGTGCTTACAGTTTAAAATTAAGTTGTTTCGTTTTGTTGAGCATATTTTGTTTCATACCATATTTGTTATTACATTTTGTATTTGCCATGTGCTGCTGCTATGTGGACTTTATGAGCCACCATCATAAGTAACTAAATTAATTTGTCATCATCACTTATATATATATTTTACTTATTGCATTGAGTGCATTTTGAGCATTTAAGTTGCTGTTTTGTTGTTATTGCTAAGTTTAAAAGACTAGAATATTTCACTTTTATCTTTTTACTTAAACTTAATTCTAATATTATAAAATACATTAATTTCATGAAAACATTTATCAAAGTAGTTTTGAAAAAATGTCACATAATAAAAATTTAAATTTAATTTTATTATAACTAATTTTAATTTGTTTTAGTTTGCACATTTAAGGATGTTGTTTTCTCTCTTTTTATCTTTGTATTCCTATTTTTTATGTAATTGGTAAAATTGAATTTATTTGTTGCTTTTGCTTTGTTTGAAGTGTGTTTTGCTTAATCAGATATCACTAGAATAGAATGGATGAATGTTTTTGTGAAACCTGACAAAACTGTTTGTAGTTTTTTTTTTTTTTTTTTATATTCATTTACATTTTATAAAACTTATTTATTTGGGACATGTAGAGAAAGATAGATAGATAAATAAACAGACAGACAAATAGAAATATACACAAACACCACACGCATACATCAACTGACATTAAATTAAAATCTACTTAATTCTCTCTAATTTTAGTTACATGATTTGTGAATAGTTTAGTGTATCGTAATATAGCCAATATAAGTAGTTTGATGATTACGTTGATTAAATATACATACATATAATATATTTAATTCACATTTACTTTCTTCCTTTCTTTCTTTCTATCTTTTGATCTTTCTTTCATTCTTCCTTCATTCATTCATTCATTCATTCATTCATACAATTTCTGCAACAAATTCACATTAAATTGATCATGTTGCTGCTGAACTAGATTCTTTTCTTTCTGGACGGTTGGACACTTTAACTGATGGCTTTGTTTTTTTAACTTTAATTTTACAAAATTATGTTAAACGTAATTAATTTACTAATAGTATGTATTGCATAAGACGTATGTATTCAATTAGACAAATATAGAATAGACAGCGAAACATGGAATACATAATAATACAAACTACTTGTATAACATTTTTTTTATTATATAGACACACATTAGTATTGTTATTAAATTATGATAGATATATAGTGTGAGTGTGAGAGTGAGAGTGGGAGTGAGTTGGTTGTGCATATGCATTGATGGATGAATAGTTAGCAATGTGTGCATTTTGATAGTTTAATATAGTGTAAATTAATTTCTCATATAAATTGATTAGTTGGTTGGTTGGTTGTTTGGTTGGAATGTTTGTTTGGCTTTTGACTACTACTACGTACTACGTACTACCTACTCCTACTCCTATTTCATTATCGATGACTTCACGACATTACAATACATCATCATATTGAGATATTCGACAATTAGTTGTTGCTTCTCTATAGCCAAACGAAGATCTATTAGATCATTTGGATCAGAAGAACTCATATTATTATTAGGCCATACTCATTCACGTTTCAAACGTTTTACTTCAATGCCAGTTGGTGTCTCTGGATTACCGGTTATATACTCAAATTGGCATTCAAACTCAAAGTCAATATCTTTTTGCTAAAAAATAGAATTTTTTAAAATCAAATTAATAAATCACTCAATCGTAATTGATTCTTACCAATCGCTCACAAATAACTGCTATGGCTGTTTTTTGATGAGCCTCAGCAATCTTATGTTCAACCAAATAAAACATATATTCATCGAAGAGTAAACGTATAAGATGAAAACTCCCGAAACTTGAGGCTGAGCGCAATGTCAAATCACGTATAATCATGGAACTATAAAAACTCCATTTGAGTAGGAATTGTCGAGCTGCTTTGGCATAACTCGGTTTGCCATGAAATTCTTCTAGAGCGGATTCAACAACCAATTGTAACCATGAGGCCCATTGCTCCAAAGAACTTTGCTGTTGCAAAGCAGTTTTAAAATCACTTTCCAAACGTTGAACAATCGATTGTTCGCATTGACTAACCCAGGCTGCTTGCTCCTAAAGAGAGATAGAGAGAGAGACATACACAAATCTTATATTGTAATACAATAAATTTATAATGTGACAAACCTGAACATTATGAAAATCAACACGATTCAAATCGCTTAGCATTTGAGTTATTTGAGCATTGTTCTGTAGGACGGCTCGTGCCGCTTGAGCCAAATGATTTAGGGATGTATAACGTCTCAATGTTTGACAAAATGCTGATACTGATGCTGTTTTGATTTGAATCATACGCTCAGGAACGCCCACTGTACTTTCACAGAGCCAAATCTCTAGGTTTTTGGCAAAATTGCGTATGGCCTGGGTGAGAGCATTTGGTATTGAGCGTAAAACATCCGGGATTATTACATCCACCATATTTTGATAGAATTGATAGTCAACCTAGATAAATAGTGTGTGTGTATGTGTGTGTGTAAGTAAGTAAGAGTAATTCAATTGATATTTTGGTATATGTTCTAAAATAGTATATACACATGATGATGATGATGATTGCTCACCTCCTTGACAAACTTTTGCACTTCTGCGCAATGGAAAAGCAGATACAGTTTTGTTTTATTCAAATGTTGCTTTTCATCACAATCATCCAGATTGTTGTTGTTGTTATTGTTGTTGTTGCTGCTGCTGCTACTACTACTACTATTATTTTTCGGTGTTCGCCAGAAATCACGCAATAAATACTCAATTGTACTGAATTCCAAATTAAGTATGGCTTCCAGGAAGGATTCGCAATGCTCACGATACATTGCACGAAATGTCTCAACATCTTCCGTTGTTAATTCATTGTTAAATGTATTATTCAGTTCGATGGGTGGAAATATATTGGGCAAAGCGCCAGCACCATTACCAATATACTAATATTAAACAAATTCACACAAGACAAAAGTTCAAAGTTGCAAGTTAAAAGCCGTCGGAAGTATAGAAAATAGAATGCACCATTGCCTTACTTACCTGTATACAAGTCTCGTATGTCTCCGGTTTCAATGTATGCTTTTTGGCTGTACGCGTTACATTACCGCTGCCGCCGCTGCCGACACTGGCTCCTCCACCACCGATAATGCCATTGCCCATAGCGCTTGAAGTTATATTTGTATGCTGCGGTAAACCAACATTGCCATTACTAATGCCAGCCGCATCAGTATTACCAGCAGTAGTGCTACCAGCACCAAGACCATTTGCTGTTTGGTATCCATTTAGTGGCTTCTCATCCATAGCGTGATGCAACATAGACCCTGGACTTATGCGTATGCCATAATAATGATATTTCGAATTGCCGCGTGTGCCAAGTCGCCGTGTTCGAAGTCCTGAGAAAACTGACCTTATCAATTTGCCAAAACTGGCAGCGTTCACTGGCTCCAACTTGTGTTCGTTACAATGTTGAATGTAATGATTGTAGAGCGTTGAACGTGGCAGGCTGACACCGTCTGCGGTTTCATAGTTTCGCGATAGCCATTTGATCTGCAATGATTGCAATGAAAGCATGAACGTGTGAAAAAGCCAAATAGATATTGTTTGCTTCGTTTCGCTTCGGATTTGGTTTATTCATTTCAGTCCATCATCAAAGATGCATAATGGATGTATGGATGGATGGATGGGCGTGTCTCTCTTGGTTACTTACCGTTGCCGAGGCAATTTTATTCGTGCTTCCCAATGGGCTCTGTTCACTGTCGGGTGATGCACCACCGCCCCCAGTACCATTACTGCCTCCACTCACAGAGTTTGTTGTTGTAGTGGACGTCGGCGTCTGTGGTGTGCTCTCATGAATATAGGGGACTTCTTGCTGCAATTTTATTCATCATTTTATCATCATTATCATTGCATTGAATATTCAATAATCGTCTCCACCACCACCACCACTCTCACTCACTAACTCACTCACTCACTCCCTTTTGTTGTTCGACAATTGAGATTTTTAGTTTAAAGTTACTTACCGTCAAGCTATGCGCTGAATCTCGACTATGTGATTGTGATGAACCATTCAATAGTAGACTCTCATCTACGGGCACCAGATACGGTAGCGTCGATGCATGCGTTGTTGGTGTATTTGTTGCCGTCGCCGCCGCATAGTTACCTGCCGTTGTGGTTGAATAGTAAGTCTGACCATTTGTCTGATAATCACCGACGGGACAAAATGGATAGGTCCTAATAATAATGGGGGTGTTTAGGGTTTAATTTTAATTTTTTTTTTTGGTAATTTGTTGGTCTAAGTTTCACGATTTGTTTTAGTTTAGATTGCTTAGATTTTACTTACATTTGTGTTTGACTGGAATTGCTGTGATATAATTCTGTATCAACATATTGCACTTGATAGTTTTGACCAGCATCCTGAGCGGAAACTATAAACAAAAACACGAAAAGGGGAAGTTAATTCGTGATAATAAATAATATCACAAAAAAAAAAAAAATATCACTGCCAATGGATTCACCATTCACATTCACATTCACATTTGATATCCAAAATTTAATGAAAGGAGATTGTAAGGATTGTAATTACCACCGCAATAGGATAAATTATTGTGTCGTCGATACATGGCTGAGGTTGTGGTTGCTACCGTGGAACTGGAAGCAAATGCAGCAGCAGCCGCAGCAGCAGCAGCAGCAGTTGCACCACAAGCCAATGAAGGTGAGGCACCACTACCGACGGCAGAGGCGGAGGCGGAACAAGTTGTATAATTGGCAGCGGTCGCTACAAAGGTCTGATGATGATGGTGATGATGATGATAATGATGATGCAAATGACGTGGTATCGTTTGTTGTTGATGTTGCAATTGTTGTTGCTGATGATGATGATGTTGAATCAACGATGATGTTGATGATGGCGAAGATGGTGACAGTAGAGGTATTTGTTGCTGTTGTTGTTGTTGTTGATGATGTTGCTGGTGCTGGTGATGTTGTTGCTGCTGTTGCTCGCTAAGATGGTGACAATTGTTTTGGTATTGATGAATCTTGCAACGACACTTGTCCAACAGATTCACCGCATAACTTGCTGGCGTTGAACTGCTCAGGGCGTGCTGTAAATGATGATGGTGATGTTGATGTCGCGGTTGAACTTCCAAGGAGAATCGCGAATGCATTCGTTTAATTTTAAGCAATGCGCCAACATTCGCAAAAATAATGTAATTTAATTTAATAAAATTGATAAAGCTGATAAAGTCCAATCAATGAGTAGCAAAATATCCTCACTGACTTGTGGTCAGAGTGAGACTGACGCGTCGATGTCACTATGAGCAATGGACTACATTTAACTAGCAACGCGCATCACTAATGACGACACAAAAACTCGACAGTTGGAAATAAGTATTTTTATATCAAGATGGGATGCTGCTTGCTGGTAACCGGAGAATCACATCGAATCGAAATTATAACGCGACGACGACCATGGACACAAATAATTGTCTCACTGACTTAGTAACTGACTAACTGAATAGGTTGGCTATGATGATGACCGATCGAACGAGCGACACTTGTAAATCGAGCACAGAGCATTAAATACAATTGTGTCGTCTGTGAAATGGCTACGGCTACCCCGAGCACCTGATAGAAAGTGAAAGTGAAAACTGCCGGAAGCGTCTGTTGTAGCGAATTTCGTTGACGACGACGACGACAACGCTGTTGCGTTGCTAGAGGGTCTTATT
Organism: Amiota mariae; assembly: GCA_035041805.1. Classification (NCBI taxonomy): domain Eukaryota; kingdom Metazoa; phylum Arthropoda; class Insecta; order Diptera; family Drosophilidae; genus Amiota; species Amiota mariae. The sequence goes on from JAWNKV010000348.1 coordinate 3,875,238, forward strand.
TTGGCCAAATTATGTTGGGATTCTGTGTGTGTGTCTCAGTTTTCATGAGTGTGAGCTTGTCTATGTGTTCAACTTGTGATATGATATCCTGTGATGGGCGGAATGAGAGTACAAGAACGCGCGCTTGCTTTCGTAGATGAAGATGAGGAGCGCTTAGCAACCGCGTTTAAACGCTAACAACCAGAGCGAACGAACGGTAGAATTACAACTGAATCCAAAATCAAATGTTATCCTAGCAATATGCCTCCGATAATAATGATGTCGACAGCGACGACGACAACGCCAGCGACTAAAATTACAACGATGACGGGCAACGACGGTGTTGATACGTTGCGGGGATGCGTTCGTTGTTATGATTTGTGCGAACAAGCATAACGCCAGCCCATCTACCGTAGACATAAACTTTAAACCACCACCATCATCATCATCGTCACCAGCACCAACTCCACCCCCAACAGCATCAGCAACAATAACTGCCACTGTCATATTTTCTGTTGTTATCGTCGTCATCATCATCATCATCCTTGTTCCTTGTTCTCGTCCATAAACGCGATATACAAGTATAAAGCCGCTGCTGCTGCCGCCATCCATGAAATAAGTAATCCCACTCAAACCCATAAGATTGCTGCTGCTGCGTATACGCAACAAACCAGGCCCACTTAACATGGCTCAATACACAGTCACAAGTCTCCCATCCATCCTATTACATTTAAACATACAACAACAGTGAAATAAGAAAAAAAAAAAAAAAATTCTGAAAATGAAAATACCAAATGCTTGCTTTCTATTTTTTCCTTTTCCCACTTTTTTTTTTTTTTGCATGCAGAAGCAGCTAATTCCGGGATCAAAACGTTCTTATATAGGATCTAGTCAAGTGGCGCGTGCTTAGGCGCCTCGAACCCAACACACACACACACACAGACATTGCATTGAGCCCATTACTCTTCAAGTATTCATACAGCATCCATTCATTCATTCATTTATTCAATCATTTCACAGCAGTAGCAGTCACCCCCGCAACGGCAACTAAGGCAACGACAACCAATCACTTGCTTCGACTCCATCGGATGCTGGCACAAGCACCTCCTCTTCTCAGTATGGGCAAGCGTGTTCTCATCATCGGTTCGGTGGTTGCTAAGCACACAATCACATTTACACACACACACACACATACCATACCATTAACTTCGTGCGAGATTCATTCGTTGTTCGTAGTTCGTCGTTGTTGTTGTTGTCGTCGTTGTCGTTGTCGTGCATTGCCTTTCACTCTCACTCAAGGGTTCAACCCCAAATTCATTGTGCGAGGGATGCTGGCCTTGGCCTAAGATCCTTTCCAAACAACCGACCAACCGCGTTACTCTACGTTTCACTACGAAGATTTTACGCATTTCATCTCTTTGCGTGGGTACTCATCATCAGCAGCAGCAGCAACAGCAGCAACAGCATCATTATCATCATCATAGTCACTCTCATTTGTGCTCCTGCTGGCTGCTTTTACTTTTATATTTTTTTATTTCATTTCGGTTTATGTTTATGTCGTCTGTTTGTCACATTTTACAACATTTCATGTCCTGGAATAGTTGACGTTTTGACGGAACAAGGTGCGCAATAGTCGTGACGATGATAATGATGAAATACTTCAATTATTAATTTTCACTTGACATCCATAGTCAAAGGCGTCATGCGGTCATTCCGAGAATTCGTTGTTGTGGTCCGGCAGGCTTCTTCTTCTTGATGTCCTTGTTGTCTGTTTGTGTTTTGTGTTTGTGCTTGTGCTTGTTGTCGTGTTGTAAGTCACAGGATATGAACAGGTGAGTGTGTCGAATAGAATAGCTTTAGGGACAGAGTATTTAAGAACTTCTACAATATTTATATTTACAACAACTTAAACTTACATGGCTTTAAGCTACAGCTTATAACCTCACCTAAACATCCACACCAACCCCAATCCCAATCCCACTCATCTATGCAAGAAACACAAGATAAATTACTATTCAAAAAAATAATGAATAAATATATAATGTTTACAAATAAATATGAACATAAATAAATTGGCAGGATAACCAACAAGTGCAGGCAGGCAGTCAGTCAGTTAGTCAGTGAGTGAGTGAGTGAGTATTTGTCATGACAACTTATCAAACGAAATGCTGCTTATCACTCCCAGTGATGTTTGAAGTTTAATTCTTCACCTTGTAGTACTTTACTACGTCGAGTGCTTATCTATTGACAATAAACATAAATAAATACTAAATGCTACGAGATGAGAAGAGAGAAAACCCAAACGCCGGACAAAGAACACAATTAACCTTTTGTAAACGTTTTCACCTCCTTATAGCAAGAAAAGCAAACGAAAAAAAGGGGTCGTCGACTCCCGACACAAATAGGGCTTCCTTATTCCCTTCCCTTCCCTGCCTAGCCTTGTGTCTTGTCCTCCATTCATTTCATTTTTCCAATCAAGATAAACGCTTTATGACACAACATTTATGAGTTGTCATAGAACATGAATAAAGATGTTTATCTAAATTTTATTTCATGTTATTTGATTCTTGATTCCTGATTTTTTTTTAATTTTTATTATTCGGAACAATTAAAAGAAGCCCAACAACATATGCTTCCTTTCCTATGATGATGATGATGACGATGATGATTATGCTGCTTCTTTCTATTGTACATAATATCTTATCTTTTTTGCCCTTAAAACTTGTTAAAAACTTTAAGGGTCGAAATTTGGTCGAGAGTAGAAGTAGAAATTAAATTAATTGGCAAATAGTTACTTATGTATGTAATCGATCCATCCTCCAGTCTAGTCTAGTCGAGTCTAATACTTATTTATTGGCAGGTTATCTTTCGATATTTATATTATTAAATTTTAAGCTTTTTTCGCTTCGTTGGTCTCACTACGAAGGTAATCCGCTTCACTTGGTATTCACATGAAAACACACTTGTGTGATTTTCAATGGAATGATAAAAGAACTAAGGGGTAATTGTGATTCGTATATTACATACATATGAATGTACTATACATATATGTACAGTGGGATGGATCAAATGAAAACTGAAACTGACATTTGTCTGTACCGAAAGAAGACTTAATTAATCAATAACTATATCGCAATGGAAACATGAAATTTTCTGAGATTAATCATGTATTGTAACATTTACCTTAATATTTATTATTTTTTGACTTTTAAAATGGTCGGAAGTTTTCTATAGACCATGATGTATTAATTTGAACCAGACTCCTTCGATATCTAGGCAATCATTGCCTAGAACCAAGAGAAATTATAGTCTTTCTTTCAAAGAAAATCTTAGAATTACTAAAGAATACCAGACTCTATATCGGAAGAGCTGTAATTATTGGACCATTCTCTTAACCAATCTAATCTGTACACCAATGTTGTTGCTTTCTCTTCTTCTATATCTTTTAGAATAGCCACTTCTCTATGCCTCTCTGTCGTAGTCTATTATTGGATCATCGATGAAAACTTCAATCTACATATTATACGAAAAAAAAACATTTGTAACATTTGGAGATGTGAAATTGAATGTTTTGCCTCTAATTAAAGATAGATAGGTAGATATTTTTAGGAAGATAGATTCAATTTTTCTTTAAGTTTGAGCTAAATTTAAATTTCTTTTGTAGCATTTCAATAAAATATTACTAAACCGTTTCAATATGACAACTGATTCACCACATCACACTGCTTTCTGCTGTCTACGATGTTATCAACATTTTGGTTAAAACAGTTCACTGATTTGATTTTGAAAAGTGATGGATATGATCTTCATATTTTAGACAATATCCGCAAAACCTTAATAAATTATATGCCCATAACCTTCCTCTTGAATCACTTTGTCCATTGGTGAAAACCGTATGTAAATCGGTTTGGTAGGTTTTGAGTTTATCATTTTCAGACAGACAGACGACACGACAGAGGGACTTTGTTTTATAATAAAACAAAGTTGAAAACTCTACTATATATAAAACAAAGTTGAAAAATGTGTATGTTTCCCTCTAGCGCCCGTAATTTTCAACAGATTTAGTTAGTTTTTTTTTAATGTAGATCATTACGGTACAAAGGTAATAAGGTAATAAGGTAATATCATACTTATTTTTTATAGGACCACCGGAAAAGAAAGGAATTAATGGACCAAATTTAGCATTTAAACCTTAGAGACAAATTTTTTTAAATCAATCAAGTAGTCTTTGTCAAACATGTCAGATACATAATATAATATTATTTATTTTTGAACAAACTAAGTTTCACATGTACATAGATTGGGCCACAGCAAAGCGGTGCTGATCACAGCTCGTATTTATATAGAAGATAGAAGATAGATAGATAGATAGATAGATGAATGTATTATGGAATCATTTGTTTGATTTTTGCTAAATTTAATTTTGAAGATTTTTACATTTTTATCCACAGTTCGATTTTACTTTTTTAGATAAGTTCACTATTTCTTATTAGAAGATATAGAAGATTCATGTAATATTATTGTCCAAAATCATTGCCTTTCACACAAATGAACCACCAAGAATAACAAAACTGTTATTAACCATCCACATCATTTCCAATCGAAAATAAAATGTAAAAAAAGGTAACAATTTTAGGTAAGAAACAGCAGGCGGTGATTAGTGAGTCGCTTGATCAATGCTGGACGCATTTACAAATGCGTCAATGAACAGAAAGCGTGCAAGGGAACTTAATTCATTCATTCATTCATTCAACCAAATCATGTTTTCCGCGCCCTAACAATTTGTTGTTGATATTCGTATTGATGTTTGTTTGTTGTGGGGTGGTGGTGGTGGTAATTTATACTAATAAAATCAAGTATCATCAACATTTGATGTGCGATGAAGTGCCAAACAATGACAATAACAACAACAATGATAACATCAATATCAAACCCTTATTATTATGAAAGGACTCTCATTGACTATACAGTATTATAAGGATCAGTTAGGCAGACAGACAGACAGACAGACCGACAGACAATGGTGTCGGCAGCATCCTATGATCGAATGATAGCTAGTTTCCTTTCCTTCATTCTATTGTTCAGTTCTTCAATCTTCTACTAAGCTGTGTCCTCATTTGAAGTGGAATATAGTAATTATATGGCAATGATATGCCGCATACCACAAATGAACGTATGCTTGATGATGACTCTGGTCCACCATTTAGAGGATGATGCAGCTGTGCGCAAGTGATACACTGTCTTCTTTTCGCTTTTGACTATTGTCTGTGTACTCTGGGTAGAGATTTCAGGGATTTATAACTTGTAGAACACGTGCGGCAAACTGGTGTTTAAAATGTTACAGGTACCTTTTTCCCCCTCCCCCTACACATCATCTGTTCCGCACTGAATATGTTGTATGCAGCACAGCACAGCACAGAACACCACGGCACGTTCCTTTAACGTTTCATTTTACAAATTAAGTCGTTTTAATTGCAATATCAAACAATAATAATAACAACACAACAATGAAAACAACATGATGATGATTATAAGAAGAGCAAGGACAAAATGATTGCAGGAAGGATATGGCACATCATAGCTGGATGCCTCACTGTTTTGTTGGTTGTTTGGTTGGTTAAATGAATGATCGATGGATGAATGATTGTTATAAATACATTGTCATTATTATTTTCTTGATTCCATTTTGGTTTTTCTTTTTGATTGTATTTTTGAATTTAATTTAATTTTTTTTTTTTTTTTTGTTATTGTGTTGGCAAGTGCAGCTTATCCTAGGCTACTCTACTCTTAAGCAACTTTGTTTCGATTTTGTTTTCGTGGATTAATTTTTTTTTTTTTTTTTTTTGTTAGGTTTTTCTTGCTGTTGTTGTTGTTATGCTCATTAAAAGCATTTAACAAAGGCAAACTCAGTGAGTGAGTGAATGAGTGAAAAAACTTTTTAATCCTGCTTCGCTGAAGCCGCATTCACTGATGCTTAAAATGTATTTTACATGCTAATTATACAAGTTTTTTTTTTTATCATTCTCATTCTTATCTATAAAATAAAGTTGAAAAATGTGTAGCGCCCGTAATTTTCAACCGATTAAGATATTTATGTAGATAATTATAGTACATAGCGATTAGGCTAAATAAAAATTAAAAATATTTAAAAACATTAAAAAAAATGCTTAAATATATTTCCATGCAGCAAAAAATGCATCCGACACGCTGTGTTTGTTTGTGTGTTTGTGTTGAAACAAATGAAGCATACACAAACATTCATACACACAAATGATCATTCATTTCATATGATTTTTCATAGACAACAACCATTGTTCGATGGTATGATCACACGCTGTATGTTCAAAAGTGTTCGAACAAACAATCGAACGTTCGATCATTTCATCGGATTTTTCATAGACATTAACCAATGTTCGATGGTATGATCAAACGCTGTATATTCGAAAGTGTTCGAACCAACCCAATGGAAAGTACTCAAACAAAATAAATAAATCGTTTCTACTGTGGCCTTGAAAAAACTAAGTTTCACATGAAGATTGGGACACAGCAAAGAGGGGCTGTTCCATATAAAAATGAGAGATAAAAAGGTAACTGAAAAAATTGTATTAAAATTGTCGAATACGGAGGAAATAAAGATGATTTGGAGATATACAATACAATATATTGTATTTCAAGTGTCTTCCACTTTTTTTTACTTACTATTATCTATATTAAGTATTTATGGATATTTATTGTAATGTTGTAATATCACTCACCGGTTACAGTTATATATTGTGGTGTCCCATCATCGCCATCGGTAGACTGAGTCTGCAGGACGGTGACTTGGCCATTTGCTACTTGTTGGGCTAATTCTTCTTTAATTGCACTTAAACCTGACATGCTGACGGTGGTGGGGGCAGCAACGGTTGTCGTGGTGCTGGTGGTGGCATGTATGTGGGCCGTATCGACCTCGTTACTTATATCACCAGCATCCATAGGCACTACTAGGCTAATAACCTCAACCTGAGGTACTTCTGTCGTTGAATCATTTGTTAATTTCTTCTGGCAACAACATAAAATAAGTCATTAAAAACTATCATATCATAATGTTTACAGTAAATATATACTTATATATTGTATGTGTGTGTTTGTGTGTGTTTACCTGTGTCATAACATCCTCCAGAGTTGTTTGAACAACAACGGCATCGGTATGAATATCATTAGTTTCATTAATATCTCCACTATCGAACTCAAAGTGATCGTGATCAAGATCTGCTGCTTCAACATGCATCAGTTTATTGTTGTTATTGTTATTATGGTTTATGTTGTCAATCAATATTGATGACTTACCAGAAACCAAATCTGCTTTAATGGATGCAGCAGCGGCAGCAGCTTCTCTACTCGAACGAGATGCTAACACGAAATTTCGCTGATTAGATGCCAAACTTGTGCTCATTTGTGGTTCTTTTTTCTTATCGATTTTTGTTTATATTATTGCTTAATATTCTTATATAATATAAAATATTTTCTTTTTTTTATATTTCTAATTAGATTAATTTAGTTTTTTGTCTTTTATCTTTATATATTTATATATATATATGTATATAAAAACTAAATTGCAGCGCAGACTCAATTGGTTACTTCTTCTTGACTAGAATAAGGCATCATTGTGTTGATTATTGTTTATTGTTTATTTGTTATTGTTGTTTCTTATTAATAGTTTAGTTTGATTTGAATGATTGTTGATAGGATTTCGTTCGTTGATTTTTGACTAAAAAAATGAAAATTGAAAACTGAAAGAAAAAAGTGAAAAAAAAATGGACAAAATCAAATAAGCATAAATTTAGCAAAAATTGTGCCTAAAAATATACTGCGAAAAATCAGAATCAAAATAAATTGTATGCTCTTCTATTTATTGTATGTGCGTGCATGTGTTTGTCTATAATCCACCCGCCATTTTTATACCTCACAATCACACACACACACACACACACACAGACACATGGATATACATGTGTATGTATGTATGTATGCATATATTCAGAGAACTAAGCCCACTTCCGGCCTAGTAGGTAGGTAGGCAGGCAGATTGAGCTTGGGGCGTTGCTATGAAATTACACTTTTCGCAGGTATTTCGCTTTGATTTCATGCTTTTGATTCCTTTATTCATTCACATTCACATTCACTTCTTTTTTTTACCTTCTTCTTTATACGTTCTGTCTTTTCAAGTACTAGAGGAGTTTGCCAACAACATCATCATCATCATCATCATTATTATCATCGTTGCCAGGTCTTTGTGGAGTGGGTTTTATGTGGGGCATCTTGAAATTTGACTGCTGCCGTTACTAATTGAAATATTTTTGCGTATTACGCAGCATTTGGTCAATGGACAAGAATTAAGTACACCACCTCCACCTCTGAGCTCATCAATTTAATTTATGTAATTTTTTACCTTTTATAATAAATTTACCTATTTTAGAATATTGGATTTTATTTATTTATTTTATTAATTTATTAGCGATTTAAATAATTTCCGATGGACGCGGTGTCCTAAGAAGAAAAACCGCACTTGTTTGTAGTTGATAAACTACTAGAGAGCGTTGTCTAAGTAGTAGACTCAATTCACTAGCAACCAGGAATACAAATCTGTATGTATGTATATTCACACATCCACTTCCTATAGACACAGGAGGACAGGATAACTTTGTTCAGTTGAAATGCCGGTTAAGTTATTTTTCGGGAGTTTGTTTATAAACAATAAACGACAACACACAACAACAACAACAACACCAACAACAATATCAAGTTGAAACGCGTCGTTTAAATTTATGCAACCCCAACAACTATTAGGGGGAATTTCTAATTATTTTATACTTAGTTGAATGGGTGGTTTTGAAGTCTTAGTAGTCGAATAGTATCTGTCCATCAAACGGATATGCGGAAATTTGAATGGGAAATAGACGCGACACGTTCCTGATGATGCAGTTCACAAATCAAAATTCACATAGAAATGACGCAAGAAATGTTGTTGATTTTGTTGCAATTGTTGTTGGTAAATGAAATTTCACTCTTTCGTTTTCTATTGTATTGTATATATGTATTTCACTTCAATTCTAATTTGTAAATACGTGTATGTTTGTATGTATTGTACATCTTGTATTAGTTAGCAGGTGTTGGCATTAAAACACTGCATAAAAAGGGTGACGACTGACTACTGACTACTGACTAGAACTCAAATCTCACCCACACTTGCGACTTGTGTGTGTTTATTGATCAAATAAATTTTTATTTGGTATTTCTTCACCACTTTTTTGCTTAACTTTGGTTTTTTCTATTTCATTTTCATTCCTTGCCTTTTTATTATTTTTGTATTTGTTACAAAGAGAAGAGAAGAAACAACACTTTGTTTGATATGTGGAAAAACTGCAATTGCAACATAGAAATTATTTGTGCTTTTTTTTTTTTTTTTTTTTTTTTTGAAGTGGTTAAGCAATAGAAATAGACTGCATCGATGACTTCGATTCGTTTTTCGTATGATTCGTTAGAGCGTAAATAGGCAACTAAATGAGCGCGCAATTGAGCCAGGATACAATTGGCTTAGTGTTTATAGATTCAACTCTACTCTACTCTATTCTATACACAGAGTCAGCAGCGGAGACGAAACGCAATCAATGTGCAAATGAGTTTATGTATACTTACAATATTAGTAGTAGCAATAGAATTGGTCAGAATGCAAAGGATATGGTGGTCTAGCGTAATGGTGATGATGTTGGTAGTAGATGTGGCATATTGGTGGTTGGTTGTTGGTTGGTTGGTTGGTTGGTAGTTGGCAGTTGCAATACACGTGCAATGGGAAAAGATAAAATATTGTACATATGATGGCTAACAAGAGTATACAAATACAAAAGGCCAAAAGAGAATTTGGTTATGAACATGTGCATATGTACATTTATTAAAATGAATGACTAAAAATTGAACAAAATTCTGCATGCAGTTGCCTAAATTCAATGTTGCTCAATTGTTGTTGCTTGTTGTTGTTGTTGTTGTGGCATTGACCCTTTTGCAGTGTCAATCAGTCTTACCCTAGAATATATTCATATGTGAGTATGTACTAAACATATGCCGCAGCATATTCAGGATGCGTGACTTAATCATGTCAAGCTTCACAGGACACAGCACACACACACACACACACACATAGGACATCTTAAAATACATTGTGTGAATTGTGTTTGTGAGAATTTAATAATAATCAATAAAGGACATTATTAACAAGTTAGTCATCATAAGTCTAACATTTATTGCAATCGACGTGAGCATTCCAAGAATAAGATGCTTCATAGCATTGCATAGCATAGCATAGCATAGAAGCAGTGTAGCAGCATAGCCAACAATCATTCAAGCGTAAATATCTTAAACAGAAATATATATTGACGGACATGTGTCTAGGATACGAAGCAGCAGCATATTTGCACCTGGCAGTGAACACGGCACACGCCGCCGTCGTCATCAACGTCGCACATGTGCATTCGCGCGTTGTAGGGTTGGTTTCTACTCTACGTTTCATAATTCTAACTTATGAGAAATAAAGATGAACGACTCAGGAGTGTTTTAATTGCCTTTAATAAGTTGTCGTTACTTTATAACGAAAGAACTCACTCTTACTAAGGAGTGAAGAATAGACGTGGGAGTTTAATTTTCTCATTTTCCCGCTCAATGAAAATTGTGTAAAACTTTTGATAAAGAAAATAATATAATATTGTAAATGCAAGTTGAAATGAAATTTTGTTGTCTGTTTGTTGTTGATGTTGTTGTTGTTCGAATGCTTCGCAAAGAAGGACAACAGTATTTTTTACACTTCACTTGGCGAAAATTAGAAAAGTTTCTTCAAAACCTTTTTATCCAAGACTGAGTTGTTTGATTTAAAAAAAAAAAACTTTTTTTAATTGAGAGCGACAAACTTGAAAGTCCTTTCAAAGATTAAACAACAAATATAAAAGTTAATATATATTACGTATATTATTGTATGAAAGAATGAATGAATGAAGGAAGAAAGGAAATTGGTTCGTCCGTTGGATCGATAGGCTTTTCTATATGTAAACATACGAGACCAGTTGAATAATTAATCTTTTGACTCACCATTTGCACATATTCTTTCTGATGACTTCCTAAGTCGAAATCTTGAATTGCTCCACTTCAATGTGGATTTGAACTGAAATGCCGAAGTGATGTCAATTGATGAGACCAAATTACAATATTGACAACATTGACCGCCTACCTGGGTGTTTAGTATTTTAAAAAGTTAATTTCGTTTTAACTCTTCTTTAAAATCTTGTCCGAGAAACTAGACCGGAAGGAAGTACATACATAACTTGTTGTGTTTAGGTTTTTGTGTTTCCTTGGTAACGATAGATTGATTGTATTAATTTATTTTGGGAGTTTGCGCGCCACTTTCACACTTTCATTTCCTTTATAAAATGATCATTACAAATTTTCAGTCAAATCATAAAATCACAGTTTTTTCGTTTTTTTTTTTTACATTGTTTACATTTAAACACAAAAAACCAAAAACTACACAAAACAAAAACTCAAGAATAATAATAAGAATAAACGTAAGCAACAGAAAAACAGCCGCCAATCAGCTGATTTTATTTTTCTCAGGGCTACGAAGTAACGTAAAGTTTTACAATACTTAAATTCATTTAAGGGGGTCCTTACACTTATACTTAATTGAAATGAGAATTTTCCAATAAGAATTGAGTTATTTATTTAGTTAGAAATGTGTTAATTCCTAATTAATAATGATTAAATACTTCATTACAATTATTATATAATTTAAAAATTATATTAACTCGTTATGATTACTTTGGCCTAATTTATATTTTGCACTTGCAACACTGCTTATGAGTTATTGAAGAAGAAGAGTGTGAAATACTTGAAATTACTAAACTTAATCAAAGAAAACACAAAATAAATAAAAATGGTTAATTAAAATTGGAAATTCGAAATTTATAAAACGTGTATGTTGGTGGTGGTCACTAATTGCAAGGCGAAGAATTGGCGCAGTTCGTCGTCATTTGTTGTAAAATGATTTGACAAGAAAGAAGAGTGCAACAGAAGAATTGTGAAAGTTTCTTTGTTGTTTTGTAATTGTTTTTTTTTTCTTTCTTATTGTACTATTTATGTGATTGAACGAAAATATTACACACTTACACACACTTTATTTGCATTCACACACACACACACATGTACACACTCGGAGCTTATTTTAATTACGGGCGCGGAGTGAAGTGCGTGCAATTTGTAAAAGATATTACAATATTTTCAATACTCCCCCTGGTCTTTCGCATCTTTCCCGCTTGCCCACACATGAAGACCATCTTCCTTTTACAGCAGCACTAATAAGAAAAAGCGCAAAACAAAATATTATAGTAACCCCTAATACCTCTTACCCGTAATCGCACTGCCTGACCTGGTGTACTTACCTTGCCTTTCCTCTCATGCCTTGAAATACACGACCAATCGAATCGAATAACAGTATATAAGTACTTACTATACAGACTTACATATAACAAATAGGCTAAGGCTGCCAGTGACGACAAAATTCAAGAAAAAACATTAAACATTAGGCGATACGATACACGATTATTGTCGACTTGCGCGCTTCCTCCTTTTCTCGCCCACAGGCAGGAGGGTCAAGGGCATGGTTGGTTTGGTTTGGTATGGTTTTTGTTTTCATTAATTAAACAAACATACAAGGGCAACACAGGCAATCGCCAACAGGCACCACAATCACAATCAATCACATAAATATCTTCTTCTCATTTATAAATTGCTATTGCATTTGATTCTATTCTATCATTTCACTCTCATTTGAACTCTCAATTTCAATTTCAATCTCAATTATCGTCGTCAGTGTTAGTGTGTCGTCGTCGTTGTCGTGTGACTTATTCTGAATAAGATATCAATCAGGCTATCAGACAAGGATACAAAAAAGATCTGAGTAGGTGAAGAAGGAAGTGGTGGAGGTGGTGGTAAGAGAAAACACCAAAATATAAGCAAAAAAAAAAAAAAAAAAATAATAAAGGTAAATCGCACTTTGATCGATCGCCATCGGATCCAATTCGATTGTGGGTGAAGAAAATGTGCGATTCAAAAGATGAAAAGGTGCAGAAATGGAAATGTGATATATGTACCTATGAAAATTATCCATCATCATTAAAATGCACAATGTGTAAATCCTTGAAACCGTTGCTGAATGAAAATATCTTTCGGTAAGCCAGCAGCAGCAACCTGTTGTTTTTAAATTTGATGATTTTGATTTTTTTGTTTGTTTTTTTTTTTTTTTTTTAATTGAATTGAATTTGAAACTTTGAACTTCAAGGTTAAGTCCGCCACAGTCAACAGCCACAGCAACTCTTGTCGATAACATAACTGAAGATGCACGTGGAGCTGCAGCTGATTTAGTGGGACCATCGTGCTATGCACAGCAACAACAACAACAACAACAGAAAATAGATAGTCAACACATAACAACAGTAACAACCATAACAACGAAGGCTCAGACGCCTGATTTAAATGTCCCCGAAAGTGAAAAATGGACTTGCAAAGTATGCACTTATCTCAATTGGCCACTAAGTTTGCGTTGTGTCCAATGCTGCACGAAACGTGGCAGCTCTGTTGATCAGCGACAGCTTAATGAAATCGAAATAGCAGCAGCAGCACCAACACCAACTTTTGATGGTAGTAGTGTTGGGGGCGGCGGCGGCGGCGGCACATCTCCATTAAAAATGGAGGTTCTTGGTGCAACAAATCATGTCACGCCGTCTCAGGATTGTGTGGACAAAGCGACAAATGTGTTAAATTCAATACGAATTAGTAGCTCAGACACAGAACTTAACAATGCTAGCTGTAATATATTTGATACGCAGAAGAATGAAGCTAGTAGCAATAATCTCAGCCAGTGTGCTGGCGCTGTTTCAAATCGTTTGAGTCCCGTTGATCAACATCATCAACAACATCAACAGACCAACAACGATACAACACATCTTAATAATCTCGCAAATACATCCCAAAGTCACCAACAGGCGGCACATCATCAACATCAACAACAATCGTCCGCATCATTACAACAAAAACACTGTTTCGTAGCCAAGTGGGCTTGTAATGTAAGTCATCGTTCGGTTTATCCTATCCTATCTATTCACACTTCACTGAATTTACATTACACTATTGTTTTGTCTGGGTTGCAGTCGTGTACTTATGAAAACTGGCCAAAAAGTCTTAAATGCTCCATGTGTGGTAAACCAAAGGAAACTATCGGAGGTTCTCTGAGCCTTGATCTTAATACTTGTGCCAACTTGTCTGGTAGCAATAAACAACTAAGCGATCATACTGAATTACAGACTGACACAGTGTCTGCTAATAACACCTTCAATAAGAAACATATATACCAACTCGGTAAGTCCCAACTAAGCCACACAAATGTCCCAAGCGATGGATGATACTATTTCTACTGTTGCAGGTTCATCTGAAACTATAAATAACTGTGATACGGTTCAAGAGCGACAGGAACGACGCCAACGACAAATACGACGGCAAGTTGACTGGCAGTGGTTGAATGCATGTCTCGGGGTGGTAGAGAATAACTATGGAGCTGTCGAGGCTTACCTATCGTGCGGTGGTAACCCGGCACGTTCCTTGACTAGCACCGAGATAGCGGCATTGAATCGAAACTCGGCCTTTGATGTGGGCCACACACTGATACATTTAGCAATACGTTTTCATCGCGATGAAATGCTACCCATGCTGTTGGCGCAAATCTCGGGTTCTGGTCCCGGTATAAAACGTGTGCCTTCGTATGTCGCTCCAGACTTAGCTGCCGACATACGCCGCCATTTCGCGAATACTTTACGTATGCGCAAACCTGGTCTCAATTGTCATTATGTTCAGGAGCATGCCACATTTGCTCTGCCCACGGAAATAGAAGAGTTGCCGATGCCAATTCAAGAGCAGCTATATGATGAATTACTCGATCGTGATGCCCAGAAGCAGCTTGAGAATCCGCCGCCTGCTCTAAATTGGTCAATGGAAATAACAGCACGTTTGAGTTCAAGACTTTTAGTGCTCTGGAATCGTAGTGCTGGCGATTGTTTGCTAGATTCAGCAATGCAAGCAACTTGGGGTGTCTTTGATCGTGACAATACATTGCGACGTGCGCTCGCCGATAGTCTGCACCAATGTGGTCATATGTATGTTTAAGGATTCATTCATCCACTTAAAGAAATGTTTAAATTGTTTGATTCATTTATTAGATTTTATGCCCGTTGGAAAGAATATGAAATGCTACAGGCCTCAATGATGCATTACACTTTAGAGGAGACCCAATGGGAAGAAGATTGGGGCACACTATTGACACTGGCCAGTCAACCGGGGTCATCACTAGAACAGTTGCACATATTCGCATTGGCACACATACTGCGACGTCCAATAATCGTGTATGGTGTCAAATATGTGAAAAGCTTTCGTGGCGAAGACATTGGCTATGCACGATTTGAAGGTACAAATTCATTAGTCACAACCTGTGACCCTTTGTTTCATTTATAATCCTTGGTTTTTAGGCCTCTATCTACCTTTATTATGGGATCAAAATTTCTGTATTAAATCACCCATTGCTCTTGGTTATACCCGTGGACACTTTAGTGCACTTGTACCAATGGAACCTTTCTCACGCATCGATACACGACGTGGTGATGAATCCGAAGACGACGTTACATACTTGCCGCTAATGGATTGTGAATCAAAGCTTTTGCCCATTCACTTTTTAACGCAAACAGAGGTAAAAAAAAAACAATTTTGATCATTGATTATGGTATACAATTCTTCTCTTTACTACTACTACTACTACTGATCATTTCTTTTGATTAAAAGATGGGTCGGGAGGAGGCAATAATGCGACAATGGCTTGATGTATGCGTTACAGAAGGTGGTTTGTTAGTTGCACAGCAGAAATTGAGAAAACGTCCTCTACTAGTAGCTCAAATGCTAGAAGAGTGGCTTAATCATTACAGGCGTATAGCGTAAGCATCTCAATCCCAATTAAATATTGAAGTGTGTCTCTCTACTACATATCCTCTCTCTTTGTGTTACAGACAAGTCATAACAGCTCCTTTTGTACGACGACCACAGATCACCAACTATTCAAGTGATGGCGATTCTGATGAGGAATAACTGCCACGAGAAAGAAGAGCCCATGATGCACGATAGGAACAGATCGGATTGAATTAATAAAACAGTTCACTTCAATTCGTTCGTTCATTCGTTTAGTACATTTAAATCAAAATTCGCTTAGATAATAATTTTTAAAACAAATATATAGTTAACTTCTTCTTAGATGCGAATGCGAATTCGAAAGATACAACGTGATGATAATGATAATGTTATCAGTGAACACGATAAATGAGAGTAGTCGATTAAAAAACAAAATTTTACAAGTGAGGAATATTGAAAAAAGAAAACTCAAATACTATAAATACTTAGTAAAAACACACACATATAAACATAGTTAATGAAGAAAGAGTAAAGTTACACGAAATAGATAAAAAAAAAAAAAAAGAAAAACACACAGAAACAAACAAATTTCTCTATTGATCAATATCATATCCGTTTCCAGTTCAACAAACAAACAAACAAACAAACAACAATTGAATGTTGATTTTAGTCAAATATGTATGATGATGTATGATGAATGTATATTTTGTGGTATCTCCCCAGAGGGAAAGCCCTGAATTGCATCTCTCAACCTTAACAAAAAAACAAAATCAATTCTCTTACTATGATATAAGACGACGACACCACATGAGTCCATGAGTTGCTGCTGGCCATAATAAGCCGCATCCCATGGATTGCATGATGAATATGAATGATAAATTAATTACGTTTTAACTAATTCAATTTTAATGCAAATAATATTTATATATATGTATATAAAGATATATATATATGAAAAGATTTATCAAATCAAATTGCGCATAAAAAATTATAGTTATTTATTGTTGTTTAAAAAACATTTCGGAGTAATTATTACTATTATTATTATTATTATTATGATAATTATATTATTATAATTTATTACATATTTGTTTTTTTTTTTTTTTTTTGTTAAATTATCGTGGAAAATTGTAGAAAATTTGTCAACATTTTTTAAGTCCTTATAAAATATCCAGCAGTATCCAATATGCTGTTGGTGGTTATCCTTACCCTTTGTGTATTATATCTCATTATTTTTGTTAGTAATGTTTATTAAAATGCAGGAAAGAATCTTAAATTATATAGAAAATATAATTTATTTAAAGAAATTTATTAAAAATAAACACAAAAGTGACTTTATCAGATTTAGATTACTTGATTTTATTTATTTATCTATTAAAATGAATTATTCAATATTAAAAAAAATTATATTATTTATAACTAATTATTAACATTAGAGCACTTAGAGCTGCGCTAGCCTTCGACTCTATGAAATAATTACATATATTAGAGATTAGATTAGATCAAATCAGTGAGGTGGAAAGTTTTTAGGAAGATGAATATTTATTCTATATTGATAGAGAGATGCTGTGATAAGGTAACAAGATATTGATTGATATGAAGATGAGGGCATTTGTCCTAAATATACACAGTCCATGTACAGAAGACAAACGATGGAGATATACCCTTTATCGGACATAACCAGAAATCAGTAGGGGTCAGCAGTGGTCAGTCTGAATTTAACTAAGCTAAGGTGGTCGGAGTGCTACGAGGATGTCTCATTTCGGTATCACTAACATGTGGACTCTAATCAGGTGGGTAGCTTATGTATTCTTAACTCCCTTCCCCTCCACCTCTTCACGAACCAATTTAAAGGTCACTACTATCAAGAGTGTCGCAGGTTATATTTGCATGCTACTTCTAATTCCAGTAATGTCTTTTCTTTATTATTATTACTGGAAGCAAATTAAGGGTAGAACAGTATCCAAGGAACCATTCTGCTGATGCTTATATTGTGCTTTCTTGGTAAAGTGATTGTGCCAATTATCAAGATTCAATCTGGTCCCCTCTCTCTTCGATTAGCAGCTTGAGGAAGACCACAAGCAGCACTGGGATCATTTCTTTTTTTTGCTGTAAACTCTTATTTTTTAAATTTGTTTTATCTTTCTTTATCTTATTAAAAAAAAAAATATTAAATAAATTGTAATATTGTTTTAGGGCTGAATTAAAATTTTCGTTTGAATTTCAACGGTTTCAATTTAGCATTTTCCAGCACTTTTCAAGTTTGTCAGTTACCAACACTGAACAAAAAGACGCGCATTCTCGAAATTAACGGCGCCGCGAGTTAAACGCGAAGAACAAACTAAAAACAAAATTTGCAGTGAATTTTTGCAAGAGAGAGATTAAGAATAAGAATAAAATGGATTCGAAATTACCAAAACCGACAGGACTCAAACGTCCCAATTTTCTTCCAGTTCAAACAAAAAATATATTACCCACAGATCGCATAAGACCTAATGGCGTCGTCCATTCTTCAAATTTAGCAAACAAAACTGTTGCCGGAGGAGGAGCTGCTGGCTCAAATTACTATAATTCCACATCATATCAACCATTAGCCCGTGATATAAGTAATTTTGATCATGGAACAATTCTGCAAAAAAGAAAAGGTGAGTAAACAATCACATTGGATATTGGATTCATTGCATCATTCGATCGCTTAGATTCACCGGACCCGAAGGGTTCTTCTAGAGGCAGAGATCTACAAACGCGTACCAAGTTAAGACGTAGTCGATCTGCTTGTGATATACGTGAAATGAAATCGCCAAGGAAACGCATGGAACCCACTTTGAGTACCATTTCAGCTAAAATGTCCAGATTTGAAAGCGGAGGCGGCATACAAAGGGCAAACAGCTCTACAGCCTTCACAGCAACGCGGCAATTGAAAACGAGTAATGCAATAGGAACAACATCAGCAGCTAAAAGACCAATTGTCCCGCGAACAGCATTAGGACGCACTGCAACATCAAGTGCAACTGCTGCTGCCAAGGACAACAAAGTAACAAAACCGACTACTTCGTCCGCATCAACAACAACAACAACAAGGAAGATTCCACCATATGATTTTAAAGCACGTTTTCATGATTTACTCGAAAAACATAAAACCTTAAAGGCAAAATACGAAAAAATCACCGAAGATATGGTGGAAATGGAATCTTTGAGCCTTCAATTGGAGGAAACACAAAATAAACTTATTGAAGTGGAAACCGAATTGAAGAATCTCACAGTTGACAATGAATGCCTACGAAGACAAGTTAAATCACAAAATATAAAAATAGATTCCATCACTTGTTCTCTGGGCTGCACAACAGCAAAACTAACAGAATTGCAAGGCATTCATAAAGTAAGTACAGTCAGTCAGCGGATTCTTCTATACCGAGATCTCTTTTAGATGAAGGAAGCTTAAATCCTTGGTCATAGATGAGGTGTCCGTCGTGTAGATCTTTTTAAAGATTAGGAACAATTATTAACAATATATATCCATCTATTTTCCAGATAATTGTAAAGGAACGTGATGAACTCTCCATTGAAGTAGTTGAGCTACGAAAACGTTGCGAATCACTTCAAAAACTCACCGATGATCAATCGAATGAATTGGTTGAATGCAAAGAACAATTGTTTCAGTCCAACATGGATAGAAAAGAACTGCACAATACAGTTATGGATTTGCGTGGCAATATTCGCGTTTTCTGTCGCGTCCGACCTCCATTGGCATGTGAGGATAATCGTTTGTTATGCGGTTGGAACTATCAAGATGAGGCAACTGTGGAAATACAAAATCTGGATGTTAATAAACACAAACAAGGCTCACTAACATTCACCTTCGATCAAGTCTTCCATCCGAATTCTGAGCAAACGGATATCTTTGAAATGGTCTCACCACTAATTCAATCTGCCTTGGATGGCTACAACATTTGTATATTCGCCTATGGACAAACTGGTAGTGGAAAAACATTTACCATGGATGGAGTTCCAGATAATGTTGGCGTTATTCCTCGAACAGTGGATTTACTGTTCGATTCCATTAAGGGTTATAAAAATCTTGGCTGGGAGTATGAAATAAAAGTTACCTTCCTGGAGATCTACAATGAAGTTCTTTACGATTTGTTGAGTAATGAGCAAAAGGAAATGGAAATACGCATGGCAAAGAATAACAAGAATGACATTTATGTATCCAACATAACTGAAGAAACAGTGACGAGTGCGGCGCGTTTGCGTCACCTCATGGATGTGGCCAAGTGTAATCGAGCGACAGCAGCCACTGTTGGCAACGAGCGCTCCTCACGTTCCCATGCAGTTACCAAACTGGAATTGATAGGAAGACATGCAGATAAACAGGAAATATCAGTTGGTACCATAAATCTTGTGGATCTCGCTGGATCGGAATCTCCCAAGACAAGTATTCGCATGATTGAAACAAAGAACATCAACAGATCCTTGTCAGAACTGACAAATGTTATATTAGCATTATTACAGAAACAAGATCATATACCATATCGGAATTCGAAATTGACACATCTTCTGATGCCTTCGCTGGGTGGCAACTCGAAGACTCTTATGTTCATCAATGTTGCTCCTTTCCAAGACTGCTTCCAGGAGTCTGTGAAATCCTTGAGATTTGCAGCTTCGGTAAATTCTTGTAAAATGAGCAAAGCCAAGAGAAATCGATTTTTAAATGTTTCAACTCCATCATCATCGTTTGAAAAGTGATGGAAACCATAAGAAATAAATACTAAGTAGAAATTACCTGAGAGGATTCTATTCTGGTGTTTTATTATTTATTGTTTTAATCAGCAAATTATCAATTATTCATTGTTTAATAAAATCTTTAACAAAATCAATAAATCATTTCTTAGTACCACTGATAGCCTCAGCAATGCTGGCAGGGATCTTGGCAACTAGGTCACTATGTTGTATAGTACTGATTGTAGCTAGGACACCGGTTTGGTTCACATGTTCAACAGTGGCCTCATAGGAATAATGATTTCCTAAAATGTCTGTCAGTGTGCCACCTTGAGCTTGTAGCACCGCTTCGGGAGCACAAGTATCCCATTTTTTGCAACCAGGACTAGCAAATACATAGGCATGGGCTTTGCCCTCTAGCAGTTGAAGTACTTTGTATCCAGCGCCACCCACCTTAATGACATCGGTGGGCTTTAGGGCTTCCAACGCACTGTCCGTTATTGGATTGGAATGTGAGCGTGTTGTGGTTATAATGAATTTGCCTTTAGGTGCTTCTGTTGCCTTAAATCCTCCTGTGCCCAATCCTTTTAAACCCCAGATAGTGCGTCCCAGCTCACCGCTGTCATGTTTAAAGTATGGCTGATGTATGATGCCACCAATGGCGGCATTTTTAACAGCTATTCCTATCAACACTGTCACATGATCCAAGAATCCCGAAACGAACTCTGATGTACCATCCAAGGGATCTACCCAAATTACAAAATCTTCATCTTTCAAATTTTGCAAGTCTGAGGGACAAGTTTGTTTTAGGAAATCCTGATTGGATTCGCTTACCAACAAATCACTAGCCACATTCAAATCGGAAACACCTTCCTCGCCGATAATTTTAATATTAGGAAATTGTTTAGTCAATGATGCAATAATGCATCGTTGCGCACTGCGATCCGCTTCTGTCTGCAAATCATCTTTTCCAGTTTTCTCAACAATGCCCAAATTACCTTGGCTCATAATATCCCGGATGACGACACCAGCTCTTTGGGCAGTGTTAATGGACAAAGCCATGATGCGCATAATGAGTGGAGAAGCCATTTATCAATTTGGAATGTTTTATTTTATTTTATTCTATTTTATTTGATTCTTTTGTTATAAAGTCAATTTGAACTCGCGGCGTGAAAACTTTTGAGGCAAACTAATTCAATCAGCTGATTTGAAAGTAAACAGAGAAAGTTCAAGTTAACGTACATGTGTGTGTGTGTGTGTGTGTGTGTGAATGACGCATTCCGGGTAGTGAGACACATATAAGCTCACTACACTTAAGTAATGCTTATTGTATTTTATTTTAAAAATTTAAAATTAAAACTTTTTTAGACACACCATCATCCATCATCATTTCGAACATACAATGATTGTTGTGTCATCTGCATATGTTGCATTATCATCTTCCGACATATCCACAGTCAATATTGTATACATATATTGGGGCCTAGTAATAGTACTGTTACTAAAAAACAAATGCCCCACCACGAGTGGCAACACACTTACTTATTTTGTCTATCGCTGATGGGGGGACAATCTCTGGGGGTGGCAACGCTGCCCATTTAGCTATAACCTTTGGACTAGTAGTCAATAGCTGTAAATTCTATGTAAGTACAAGATTGGTTTGGTGGAATAATTTAAATAAGGATTCACAGGATTGCATTATTTCATCTGTAATATTGAATAATTTGCAGAAAAAATGGCTCGTGTATTGGTTGGAGTGAAGCGTGTGATCGATTATGCTGTCAAGGTGAGTGAAAAAACTTGAGTGTTTTGTGGCTTATCACTTGTTGCGCTTTGCGTAATCATTGGAGAGCAAATCGAGTCAACAGATGAGATGCCATTGTTAAATGTTGCTGCAAGATTATATTATATTGTAATCCTTCTTCTAGGTACGTGTTAAGCCAGACAAGACTGGCGTTGTTACACAAGGTGTCAAGCATTCGATGAATCCATTTGATGAGATCGCCGTCGAAGAAGCTGTTAAGCTAAAGGAAAAGAAGTTGGTTTCCGAAGTGATTGCTGTGTCTGTTGGACCAACCCAGTCACAAGAGGTGATACGTACAGCTTTGGCCATGGGTGCCGATCGTGGTGTCCATGTTGAGGTTTCCGGTGCAGAATATGATTTACTTCAACCAGTGCATGTATCCAAAATACTTGCCAAGTTGGCATTGGATGAAAAGGCAGATCTGGTTATACTCGGTAAACAGGCTATCGATGATGATGCCAATCAAACAGCACAAATGACTGCAGCTGTACTCGATTGGCCGCAGGGTACCTTCTGTAATAAAATTGAGAAAACCGATGCCGGTCTAACGATTACTCGTGAAATTGATGGTGGCCTTGAGACAATTAAGACTAAAATCCCTGCCGTACTAAGTGCAGACTTGCGTTTAAATACGCCGCGTTATGCTACTTTACCCAATATCATGAAGGCCAAGAAGAAGCCTCTGAAAAAAGTAACTCCCAAAGATTTGGGCGTTGACACCACAGCACGGATTGAAATCATTTCTGTTGTGGATCCTCCAGTACGTCAGTCCGGAGCTGTTGTACCCGATGTTGATACTTTAATTGGCAAATTGAAGGCAGGTGGACATATCTAAGCCAAGCAGAAAATCAATTTCATAGTTGCTCTTACGTTCTCCAAAACTTTTTGTTAATTTCTTCCCCTAAAGTGCATTTACTTCTAAAGAATTTGTATAATTTCTAAATCCCCATTAGTGTTTCATCAATTGGAATTAGTGATTTAAGCTAAAAGTTATGATTTATCTTTTAATATGATTTAATGAAATCGTATAAAAGTAAACTGATTTAAATTAATACAGAATGCAATCAATCGATCGAATAGTTTTTTGTTTCTAAATTTCATTACTAAATAAAGATTCAACTACAATCCAATCCCAATTTAGTATCTCTTGTTGACCTTGGTCTACCTTATATTCCATGCTCATTATGTATAGATCTTTAATTAGAAACTCCTTTGTTGATTGATGTTATTCCCTTATATAGTGAGAAATTAGCCGAGGTCAAGAACAAAATAGACTCATTCATATAGAAGTTTTTTGTGCACGACTGAATTTCCATTAGTAAATCAATCAATGAAAAACAATTACGATTATTTTCTTTATATAAAATTTATTATATAAAAAATTTCACTTATAATCTATAGAAATCTTGAGTATATAAAATATTGAACTCTACTCTTATAAATTTAAGTATTAAATTGTTGTTTTCAATTTAAAAACCAATTGACAGTTGTTATCAAATCAAATTATAGACTATGGTAAAATATATATAAAATTAGATTAGGTTGGGGAATAGACCAATTACATACAATATTTTATGGGATAAAATCCTTAGAATTAACAAATTTAGAATACTTGGAGAAATTAGAAGGAGTTTTAAAATTAAAAATACATTGCCTAAAGATAGATTTCTGTATCCAACTCTGGCAGTCGTTTCATTCATCATTATTTGCTATTTAGAAATTATATGTTATTTGTTCATTGTCGAAATTAATAGAAAATGCAAATGCAAATAGATGAGTCTGATTGCATGCTTTTTAATCCTATATTCTCTGGTTCATATCACATACGCATATGCTATGCTGTATCGACGACGGATTGCTTTATTTAATTGCATCATTTCTTAAATGCGTCCAGCTGGTGATAGAGTCTTATCACTGAAGCGCAAAATACGCGTCAACATTGTAGTAATGCATGGAATTTGCTTTTGTTGATGCATTTCCGGTGTATCTGGTGTGCACGACTCAAAATCAACGGCAACACGCTGGCATACAAAAGTCAACAGCGTTAGTATATCGAGTCGCTTGCCATTTGCAGCCAATTCGGCACAAAGTGATTGCATGAACCAACTGCCACGAGTAGTGTTGCGCCATGAATAAAAACCTGGTATAGTTGAGTACGCGATAAGGAAATCGGCGTGCACAGGGATTTTATAGCTCATCGATGAGTCACCATCTGTCTCTGTATGCGCACGTCTCATTGCTACACCAGGGTCGAGACGATCGCCTTGGCAAGCTTGAATAAAGAATAATTTTGGTTTTCCGGCCAGTGATGGGCAGTGGTTAGCAGTAAAATAGCTCCAAATGGTATCAAGTTTATACTGTGTATCCTTGGCATATATGTATCCAAGCTCGCCATGGGACAAAATTGCTATCAATATACAATCATTATCGGTATGATCCTGATGTGCTGCCATTTCAACAAAACGTAGCACCTCCTTGAGTCGACAATCTCTGTGTACATTCACCTCAAAGTCCAATTGCTTAAGGACGCGACATAAATTCTCACAATCGACATTCGTGCCGGAACGCGGTTTCAGCGAGGGCACTTCAAATGTTTCGTGATTGAAAATAAGCGCCATTCCACGACGTTTATGACGCATATTATACTCGGCAGCATGACGTTCTGTTACCATTTTTGCGCTATATTTGTGAGAACTAGAAGATGCATATCCATTTGATAACTGACCGATGGCTCCACTACCGTATGCATAATTATGAGATGATGATGAAGATGTGGTGTTGGTAGAATTATTAGGTCCAGATGATCCAAACGCATCAGTCAAATCATCTGTAGTTGTAGATACTCCGCGAGTACCCACTTGATCTTCCGATTCAGCCATTATAAGTAATTACGATATCAAAATATTAATGACCCACACAATCAGCAATGACCCAATATTTATATGTTTAGAATCACGTTATCGCTTCCAAATTCAACTTATCTAATGTTATCTTTGGTAGTTCACCAACTTTTATAACAAAGAACTCTCAATTGCAACTGAGACGCGAGCGTTTATTGTTCAATTCATTTATGCACTCACATACACACACACACACACATGTTTATGTAAAAAGAAATGGCGAAATTCAATTGTAGTTAAAGTATGCTTACACGACGTCGAAGTCGTTTATCAATGTTTAGTGTATGGGCCTCCCTTAAAAGTGCAAGCAACCAAAACAAAACTCATAACATCAATTACATTTAAACAATATTTCTGCAAAATTTCGTATACCTTCAAAATTTGATTTTTGTTGTAGTTTTGTATATTTTAAGCAAAACTATGCTGAAATAATAATTATTTTAAATAAGGAATTTACATGCAATGACAAAACTAGATGGCATCTCTCTGAGTTTCGATTAAGCGAAGTTGGACGAACGATGTTCGTCACATAGTTTTCGAGATTGTGATTTAAAATTGGTTTTGGTTCACAAAAACTATACAAAATGTTATAAAATCGTAACAAGGAGAAACGTGGTCAGTTATGGGAAAAACTTTTGACATCGCTCATAGGAGCCTTAGACATATCGAGTTTATTGTACAAAGAAAAGCCCTGCACAAGCTCTGCTAACACTAGCAATGCAGGTGCAAGGTTTTGTGGATGAAAGGATGGCTTCCGCCATGTAAGGTGAGTTTATCAAGGCTTAAACCGAAGTAAGTTGCATCTTGAGTTTAATGAGTCCGGCACAAGGTCAAATTCTAGTGCTCAACATTATCATAGGTTAGTGAAATATTTATGTGTACGTCTCATGACAATGTTAAAGCAAAATGAGAAATGTTTTGATATTGCTTCCAACATGAAATTTTTGAACGATTGAACTGCAGGATTTTGTTTTTTTTTTTTTTGGAGAGGAATTTTCAAGTCTATGCATTTTTTAATTTTTGGTATTTCCTGAGACGCGAACGTTTATTGTTTAATTTATTAATGCACTCAAATGAACACAAACTTATACATACATACATATATAAATAGATATACCGAAATTGGATTCTTATTGTATCTATAGATTTTTATCAAAACTGCAATGATATTCAGTTAATACAATATTTTCATGTTAATTTTAAAATGTAATAAAAGCTTAAAAATGAAGAAAATTAGGTGGCATCTCTCTGTTTCGATTAATCGTAGTCTGGCATCTTTATGTTGTCGAGACACCTGTAAGTGCGAGCAGGATGACAAGTAAGCAACGTCGAATGACCCACCACACACATACACATAGGTATTCGGACCGCGAAAGGTGTTCGTCACATCGTTTCGAGATTATGTTTTAATCTTGGTTTTGGTCCACAAAAACTATACAAAATGTTATAAAATCGTAACTAGGACAAACGTGGTAATACGATATTGTCGGTTAAGACCAAAACTTTTGGCAATATTGTTCGAGAGTTCGAGTGTGAGTGGCTTGAAGCTGGTTGTGGTACCATCGCCCCCAAATTGCATAACAGCATCGGTGTATGTGTGTGTATACTGTATACGTGAGCGCGTCACGCTGAGAGCACAGGGCAGACTCACACACACATACAATATTAACCCACTGCAGTCCATTTTCCGTCCAAACAAATACTACTACTTCAAGGCAAGGCAGAAGCAGTAGAAGAAGCAGAAGCTTTGAACGCGAATTTGGCTAAAAAGCGCGCGAGACAACGTGCAAAATTTATGCTTTATGCATGTCTAGAAGGCTCATACTACACTACCAACTAACTACCAAGGTACTGTCACTGCCAATTAATTGCATGCATGACCTTAAATATACATATTGTTGGCAGCAATTGCAATTGATGAAACGTCAAAAACATACGCATTGTTTACTAAATAAAATTGAGCCAATTTTAAAGTCATTTTTGTTGTGTCGCGATCATAAAAACATTTGTGCTGCTAGATTATTGTTCCATTTACTATTATTGTTTGTATGACTAATTTGTGTGCGTGTTACCACTTAAACCTTTATAAGCCGCCGGTGTTAGCAAACAAACAAAACCACTAAAATATATACTATTCTTTTGTTATGTCTTCTTATTGTGGTTAGCTACTTATTTACACAGTTAGGTAGAACAGCCACGGTTATAGGCAATCATCAGTAGAGTGCAAATGCCAGTATGCGTACGTGTTACCTGCTTTCCTATTACCTGCACCTGTGTGCACCTGATTCATTATATTTGTTCGTGTTAAATATACGATTAAGAATAATCTTATTCTGATCTTACAGAACAATAACAACATTCATCATCATCATCAGATGTCAACAGTGCAGTGCGTCGTCAATGTGATTTCGATTAACTTGTGGATAGAGGGAAATGCACAAAATAGTCGGGAGCGGCAGAGAATGACGACTTCGACCCACCGGCATAAATAGTTTATAAACAAAAAAAAAAACAACAAAACTATATTCAAACAAATTAAGAGAGAGCTGTGAGAGAGGGCATACTCAACACAACTGAGAATCCAATTGGAGACGCTCATTCACTCGCACGCAAACAACACACACTCACCAAGCAGAGCCAAACATAGAGCAAAAGTAACCGCAACTGAACAGTATTCATATTACAAACATAGCAACAACACAACAGCAGCAGCAGAAGAACAACAACAACACTAGTACTCACAGCGAGCACACAACGAAACACTACAACCAAGCTGCCAACTCGTTTTCTAGTGTTGTTGAGTGCAGTGCAAGTAACAGACGGAGAGATAGAGAGAGAGAGAGAGAGAGAGACCTAATTTTGTGGCAGCGCCAAGCGAAGACAGGCACCAGCATATAACGCAATCTATTGAACCACGATTCCGCAGTCATACGCCGAAGTGATATGGCCGTGTTTTTGATCAATATTTGTAAATTCAATGGCTGCGGAATCACGTTTCCAAGTTTAGGCGATTTAATATCGCATATTGAGGACACACATATAGGTGAGTACACCTAGCATTTATGTATTATATACATAAGTATGTATAAATTTACAATTACAACAATAACAAAAAGTGCAGTGCTAAAGGCAACAGCCACAGCCACCGAAGCACCGCAACATCATCATCAGCAGCAGCAGCAGTTGAGAGAAAAATCAGTGTAATGTCGCGTGATATTTACTATTATTCTTAAGTACAAACAAACACGTAGCTTATAATGAATGAGTGAGTGAGATAGTCTGTTTGGGCTACATATGTTTATTTTATTATTATTAATAAAATACTATAAGCGGCTGGGTGATTACAGTTTTTAACAAATGTATATATACATATATATATGCACATTGTACATATGTGTGTGTATATGAATATATGTGTGATTGATTGAGTAAGTGAGTTTTTGTTGTATTTCTGTGCGTCGCTTCGGTTGTTTAGGTCGCCGCTGAATTACATTGAACAGACGCCACCGCCACCACTGCTGCCCGTCGCTGCCGCACCCTTCTGGCGTGCGTCAGCTGTGCGCGAAAAATCAATATCGGGGGGGCACTGAATATAATATATAGTTTTCCAATTGATACAATTCTTCCCTCTGTCTCACTGTGCCTAGAGTTAGTTAGCCAACAAATAAACAATTATTTGTATTAAATTTCTTCTATTCATCAAAACTCTATTGGGCGTGTGTTGTGTTGTCGTCAAGAGGAGAGAACGAATTAATTGCCAACTAAACAACAAAAGAATAAAAAAGCCGGTGTTCTATAACAATAAACAAGTACATATCGGGAAAAACAAAACACTTCTATATATAAATATTTCTGTATATATAATATAAAAGAACGAACTATTAGATTGATTAGAGTAGAGTAATAAACAATTCATAAGCATTTTGTATTGTCTGTTGTGTGCCTCCCAGCCATTTTGTGCTTCTGCATGCGTACTCACTTACTCACTAGCTTGACCTGCCACGCTCAGGTGCAGATGCTGTTTCCACTGCTATTTCTGCTGCTGCTGCTGCTGCTGCTGTTACTCTATGTACAATTTACACGTAGTTGGTTACATACGTTTTGACGTAATGTATTTCGTAACCAAGTTAAATATAAACCAAGTAGCAGGAAGAGTAGCAGGCAGGAATATTATATTTGTTGCCACGTGATAAACAATTTAAAGGTTTTAAGGACATCAATATGATAATGGTACATAGTGCATATGTTTGTTTGTACATATATTGTGTGAAGTGGTGTGGAGTATCTATGTAAATCCATATGTAGATAGAATATATTAGACGATGCTATAACAATTGTATATTTCCTCCATAAAATCTAATTTTAGACCTAAAATTTACCCAGGTACTAACATCCAAATCATCTACCTTTTTTCCAATTGTGGGTTAGATAAATTTGGTTTGATTTGATGGTGGGAATTTGGTTGGTGGGTGGCAGTGACAGCAGGAAAATCAATAAAATTAAGCTTAGCGTCGTTAGTTGCCAAGCTGTCTCTATGTATGTATATAGAGTATATAATATATAATGTACATACATACATAAATACATATATACATATGTATCTCTTCTGGATTAATTTTGTGAATGGGTGGTTGTTGTTGAATTAGTTTCAAAGTCTGACGCGACGCGTCGCTTCGTCTGTCGTTGTTGTTTATAGGGTGGCATGGCGTGGCGTCGATGTCCGATTAAACGTTGTCGTCGTCGTCGTCGTGGCATAAGGGTTTCTTTTACATTTCCTCTTATGATGGTGGGGTAGTGGTAGTGGTTGTTTGCTTGCCATTTTATTTTGTTTTATTTATTTTTACTCAGCTGACAGTCATCTGAAATGAAAGAAATGCCACATAAATAAGTCTTCTCTCCAAAACAATTTCTATTTATTTTTATTGTAACTGATAAATGAAATAAAATCGATACAAATGACGGGAAGCAAAGTCAGTCGGGTTATCGTCAGTTATGTATATTGTATAAAACCTGGAACTGCTGAAATACATATGTAGGAGGATGCTTTTCACTTTATTACGTATACGTCTATTTTGGAGATTGAGAACAAGTTTCAGAGCAACAGCTCCTCATTACTCTGATATAACAAATCATCTTGACTATGCAATCAATTTTAGTAGCAGCACAACAAGATTTGTCATTATTTTAGAAATCTCATTTGTTAATGTGTCTGTCCTACACCTGCGTAAGCATCCATGCATGATCCATGTACAAACATATGTATGTACAATTATTCATAGGCAACAACTAACTAGTATGTAGTATGTATGGGTAACTCTGTACAACAGTCAGTTCACAGATTTATGTATTGTCAAATGCTCTCGACCATTTGTCCTTGGTGCTTACGCTTTTTTAGTTAGTAGCACAGTTACCAGGCACTTGTTACATGCCACACATACATACACACTCTCACACACACATATATATATATATAAAATGTTTTGCCTTATATACTAGACACCTATGTATATACATTTGTTCTATATAAAATTGTATGTATTTATGATGATTGAATAAGAGAAAGCAAAGCAAAGCTGATTCCCATTAAAACAAAAAATAATAAACATATAAAAACCGCTGACAATGAAACAATATGAACATATGAACTGAACAACGAAAGTATAGTAGTAGAGATAATAAAATAACAACAGAGAATTATCAGACTACTGGAATCGAATGGCAAAATATGGACAGCAACTATAATTTATGAAATTTGCAATTGTAAAAACAAGAATTTCCCGAATTTGAACTTTGTTATTTTTTTTTTTTTTCATATTAAACACAGTTGAATCTACATCTTTCGTCGTGTCTCCCCATTTCACTTGTCGTTACATATATATTATATGTTTTCTTTATTTGAATAGAAATTCAAATAAATTTTTAAAAATTCTCTAATTTTATAACAATAATAGGCCAAATATTTCACTTATATTAACTCATTTCTGATGATGATGATGATGATGGATGATGATAATGTGTTTGTTGGGTCTAACTTTGTATGAGATCATTGAGATCGGTTATTTTCTGTCGTGGTTTAAATAAATGAACTATCGATTTAGAAAATTTAGCTAGCATAGTATCTTAAAAATTATGTGTCTGGTTGATACAGAAACAGAGTGATAGACAGATGACAAAATAAAAGATTTTACCATCCTTTCATTAAGAGATTCTAACTGGCCCCGGACTATTAGAATGCATGATTTGTCGATTATTTGGGCTACTTACGTATTCACCCATGGGATACAAGCAAAACCGCCAATTAAGGCATTTCTCTGAATAATATTAATATGAGGTGGGTATCATATCATCGAAATCGTGGACAGATTAGTAAATTTGACACTGGGAGACTTGGCTGTTTTTATAGATTTCGCGGTTCCGTAAGGTTTCTGTGTGAACTCATACTCTGTGGCAGGTGACCTGAAAATCCTATCCTATCTTAATAATAATAATAATTATGAATTCTTATACTGTATAGAGTCTCTTTTTTACTTGAGGGAATCTTCTATTTTTAGACTAAATTAGAAACCCGGGCCTCTCCTTTCCAAAAAATTTATAGATACTGATTGGCTGACTTGATGAGATGTTGTTTGTAAAAGGCGACTTGAATGATTTTAAAATATTTCTCCAAGCTTTTTTACATTTAGATTTTTCGGCTGTTACTTTGGAGTTATTTGATTTTTTTTCCCCTAAACCTTTCCCATTAATCACTCGGCCCATTGGTGAAAGCTGTGTGAAAATCCGTTCTGTAGTTTTTGAGTTCATCGCGATCAGACAAACAAACAGACAGACGCGGCGGTACTCTTTGTTGTTATAATATGTATAGATAGATTATGATAAAGTAGAATAAGAGGAGAGAGATTAAAAAATCAGTTACTAGGAACAATCCTTAATTAAAGTCACTAATCAGCTGTTGTTTGTCTTCTCTTACTTTGTAAATTGTTGGAGACTTTCTATGAAAAGATAAAAACAATTTACTCGTAAGCAAAATGTTTAGTTTGCTCTCCTCGCTTCTATAGAAAGAAATTCTGCAACAAGTGCTGCATGAGTCATTATCTCGTCGTCACCATCCTCAACTGATTGTCAGACAAATAGAGAGACAGAGACTACAAGACCCCGATCCGATCGACTATGCACACCACTCACTCAGTCAGTCAGTCAGTTAGTCAGTCAAAACAAACAACAACAACAACAACAACATCTTCAACGTTGCCGATAAGTCTTCAGTTGTTTTTATATTTGCTAACATTAAATCTATCTGAACTGAACTCTGAATGTTGTGTATGAATATATAGTATGTATAGAAGAGATATAGATGTATATATGGTATGGTACATACATACATGGGTTGGTGGATTGGTTGGATGGATCTGTGTATGTGTGTGTGTGTGTGTGTGTGTGTGTGTGGGACAAAACACTTGTTCAGTCTTTATTTTAAAATAAAAAAAAAAAAACAAAAAAAAAATTAAAATTAAAAACAACAACATTCATTTCTCTCTCCCAGTTTACTTAGTCGTCTCCTCTTTGCAAATACAAATGGAAAGTTAATAATAATAAAATAAATATAAATATATACATATAAATACAAACAATATAAATATGATTTTGAAAAAATATTTCGCATTTACAGAAAAGAAAAAAAACATATTGTATTATGTTTCTTTAGAAGTTGAGTTGGTTATTTATTATCACCAGTCTCCAATGAATTTAAGAATGAAGAAAAAAATAATAATAAATTCAAAGAAATACTTTGAATGCAATACTATTGTATATAAATAATATTCTTATATATGATAAATGATGAGAGAATATGCGAATTGGAGAGATAATTATAATGAGAAAGAGAAAGAGAGAGCGCTATGCAAATGCATTTATTATATACTTATATGTATTATATTTTATTTTATCAATCGACCGACTCGACCATTTGATAAGTCACAGAAATCTCTTAGTCAAACAATATTGAATAGAATGTGTCATTCATCCACTATTCATATGAATGAATGAAGTTAAATGTATAGATGAAACCACACCACAGAAAAACTAAACAATGAAACATATGTTAGTCAGTAGTTTATTGGATTTGAGGTTTTTATACTCTTCAATGATTTGCAAAACAAAAAAAAAAAAAGAAACTATTTGGGGAATCTCCATCATAAGATTTGCCTTTGCACTAATTTAAGTACATACGTTTTGATTTGTATGATATTTATTTATAGCATAATTTCAAATTAAATGAATTGAATTGAATTGTTGTTGTTTATATTTGAAGTAGAATATACATACATATATTCAGTATAACACGTTTAATGTGTGTGTGTGTGTGTGTGTGTGGTTGAAGTGTGGTGACATAAACTATAAAAATAATTTGCAAACTTTATCAGTCAATTGTGTTGTTGTTAGTTAATTAGTCAGTCGGTATCAGCAGTCTCATATATAATCTCCATCTGTATTGATTCACATTGTGGCTTTTTGTTGTTTATAACATTTAAAAACCCAAAAAAATAATTGCAATAAATTATACTATAAAATACAAAAGTATCTATTAACGAAGGTGATGTACTTTTACTTAAAACAACAACTTCTCTCGGCCATCATTCGATACAAGTGCAGCAACAATAGCAATAACAACAAAACTCAACAGGTTTTGTTTTTTTCCATTTTTCAGTTTAAAATTAAACAAATATGATGAATAAATGTTAAAAAAAAAAAAAAAAAATACTTTGGTTTCATTGAAACCCATATACACTTCCTTCACACATTTCTGAATATTTTTGGTCACAGACTTTTCTGTCTTAGAAAGTTTCATCCTTTACCATTATATACTTAACTATACCAACTTATAATATTTTATACTATCCTACACTATTCCATATTTTACTATTTCAACCGATAATATTCTATCCCTTCCGATACTATACCATTTTATAGGATACTTTCCCATTCTATATCTATCTATATTATTACACCATCATAAACTAAACTTTCTTTCTATATTATCCCATCCTACACTACCCCATCATGTGCCATACTACGTTCTCCTATACTATTCTATCCCACGTTATAATATCCCATCCTTTGTTAATCTAACCTTTACTATCTTTTCCTTTACTATTCTATCCTATCCTATCCTATTCAATACTATACTATCCTATACTAACCTCCACTAAGCTTTCCTATAACATATTAACCCATCCTACAATGTCCTTTACTACACTACCCCATCCTACGTTCTCATATACTATTCTATTATATCCTCTACAATCTCATCCTATACTATAGTATCCCATCCTTTGGTATTCTATCCTAACTATCTCATCCCTTATTATTATCTTTACCATCTAATACAATATTGTACTATCCCATTCTATATCTTCTTATATCACCAACCTACACTAAACATTCCTATACCATATTATTTCATCCTACACTATTCTATCCTTCCTTAAACTATCCAATCCTATATTATTCTATTCCATCTTATACTATACTATCCCATCCTATACTACCCCACATCATACTATACTATATATACTATACCAACCAATACTATCCCCACCCCCCTCCCCCCATATCATACCATCTAAACGCTTTCCTATACTATTCGATCTCACCTTCTACTATCACATCTTATATTATTATATCTCATCTAATACTATCCCATCTCATACTATAAACCATTATAAACTTGTCCCATCCTATATTATCCCTTCTTAAACAACCCTATACCATTCTATACTATACTATACTATACTATACTATACTATACTATACTATACTATACTATACTATACTATACTATACTATACTATACTATACTATACTATACTATACTATACTATACTATACTATACTATATTATTCTGTTCTATCCTATCCTATACTATTCTGTACTATGATATCCTATAGTATCTAAGCCTATCTCTCTACCTGTTGCAGAATACATACATATTTGCGTATTTGGTTTCCAAAGTCTCTCCATTTTTTACCATCTTCAGCACACTTTTTAATAAATACAATACTATTCACACTTAAAGTATTCAAAGATGGAAAGTACTACAAAATAACAATAAGAGAAGAATGAAAGAAAGAAAGAAAAGAAAACAAGTGCAACGCTGCTGCTGTTGCTTTCGCTGCTGCATTAATAATTGTTTGTCTTTCGACAGTCTCAGTATCAGTCACAGTGACACAGTTTTTTATTTATTGTATTTACTTGATTTATTTTTTATTTTACTTTTACACATATTAAAAATTAAAGAAAAATCATGTCATCATACGCAGTTCCAAAGAGTGAAGTAAGGGAAAGGGGAGTGAGTGGTGGTGACTAAAGTCATTCAATATTAAATAGCTCAGTATGTCGAAATTGTCTCTGACGACGACGACGACGACGACCCTTACTGTTGGCTACATGTGCCAGTTTTTTACTTGAGAAGATTGCCGTATTTTAATACTCTTTACGCAGTGAATAGTATTATAAGGTTGTCATGAAGTTTGTAACACACAGAAGGAGACATCGGAGACTCCATAAAATATTTACATATATTCTTGATCAGCACGGCGAGACGAGTTGATCTAGGCATGTCCATGCAAACTAGTCCCTCAGTTTTTGAGCTAGAGAGCTGTTATTTTGCACGGAGCTTTATTTTTACCATACGCAGTACATTTTTTCTAATCATCCGAATCGGATCACTAGGGTGGGTACCCCCCCATACAAACCGGGAACCAAATGAAAGTTCTTATTAGAATTTTTTTTGTTGTTGTTGGTACTATGAAACTGAATTTGGGATACTATAAGTGTCTGACCCGTATCCACCAACCTTCTAAATTTCAAGCCTCTCGGACTACTAGAAGGGGCGTGAAGAGTATTACAACTTCGGCATAGCCAAAGTTAGTAGATTTTTTTTTTTAAAATTTTTTTATTTATATTTTGTTTGAAGATATTTTTTATTTATTAATGATAAGATAAAAAGTACCAGTTTGATTAAGTTAGGAATAAGAGGAAGGAGCAAATGAAAGTAAATAACAATAACCGAATTAGTAGCTTAATTGTGGTTTAACTTGTTCCATTCCACTCTCATTTAGTAGCCTATAATAAATTACATATAATTTGCATCAGCAATTTTCATGTAGAACAAATGTACAACAATATGCATCGATTTTTGTTGAACTGAACATGTTTTGTATATATTTTTGGATATATAAAATATCATAACATTCCATATGAATTAGAAGGGAGAGGGTCTACCATACACTTGCCCACGTACCCACTTCCCATTCCCATTCTCATTCCCATTCCCATTCCATTCTCTGTCTATCAAAATCAATCAATAAAAATGCCTGTGTGCGCCCTTGCCCGCATTTTACTGCGTAAATTTAGAAGCAAAACTACATATTCATATTCAATCAAATCACGAATTCCATCCATTAATTTATGTTATTTTCTTTATACAAACAAAATTATAATTAATTATAGATTATGATCCGAAAGTGGTCGAGCAGAAGGAGCTGGCCCAGCCTGCTTGTCTACCGCTGAGCTATGTATTGCGCTTCATTTCGGATGATGCGCGTAAAGAAACGCCATATTTGGCAACAAATGCTGCCGGAGTTGAGATGAAACGGAAGCTGGCGATAAAACATCACAGCTATAGCATGTCATCATCGAACCGTAGTAATACACCAACTGGTAAGTTTAAATGAACAATGATCTGATGAAGAATACATTACCAATTGCGCGCATCGCACTCTCTCTTTCTTTTCTCTCTGTGTTCCTGTTTTGTTGTAGGCAGCGAAATGGACGAAGATGAAATGGTTGTCACAGAGTCCGAGGATAGTAATGATTCTTGGACTACTGAGGAATTTAGCTCAGAGTTTATAATGCGTTATGGAAGCAGGTATGATAAAGATGATGATGATGTTGATGATGATAATATTAAATGAAAACAATTTAAATATGAATGATTCTGATTCTGATTTTGTTGCTGCATGTGTGTGTGTGTGTGTGCATTGTAGGCATTCTGGTGGTGGCGCAAATGGAACACCAGGCAATGAGAAACCCTTTGCCTGTCCTGTGCCTGGCTGTAAAAAACGATATAAGAACGTGAATGGGATAAAATATCATTCGAAAAATGGCCATAAAAAGGATGGCAAGTGAGTAGCTAAAAGTTGCAAATTTGTCTTTTATCAAGATGCAACCACTTTCTCATCACAAGAAAAAGAACAATAAAATCGAATAAATCATGCATTTTAGAGTACGCAAAGGCTTCAAGTGTCACTGCGGCAAGAGCTACAAAACTGCACAGGGTCTGAAGAACCACGCGTTACTTACCCACAATGCCCAACCTGAAAGCGTATTGACAACACAACAAGTTGCTGCCGCCAATGTAGCGGCCTCTGCTGGCGGCGGCGGCGGCAGCGGCAATGGACTCTTGCAGCGCAGCGGTTCACCATCTCAATCGTTGGGTTCCTTGAGTCCATCAAGCATGAGTAATATGTCTAGCAGTGCTAGCAGTTGTCATGGTGGCGCTAGTAATGGTGGTGGCAGTGTCGGCAACAGCAGCAATAGTATGATTTCAGCAAGTTTGTCGAATGCCGCATCCACTATTAATGCTAGCAACATCATCAACAACAACAACAACAACAACAACATTATCAGTAACAATATAGGTGGTACACAACATCATGTTACCACTAACAATGGCCAACTTAATGGTAGCATAATGCAACAACTCACAAATGGCATTGTTACACTTTCATCGAACAATGGTGGTGGTGGTGTTCAGCAACAGACGACGACGGTAGCGCAACAATTAAATGCTGCCTTACAGCAACAACAACAACAACAACATTTGCAAGTTACAACTGCAACAACAAATGCAACAGGTAACAACCATCTTACCAACAACAACAATTTAATGCGCAGCACACTTGGTTTAGTATCCATTAAGGCTACAAACCATACGAACATCCTCAACATCAATAACAACAACAACAACAACAACAACAACAATATTAACCTCAACGTCAACAACAACAACAATAATGGTATCAATATTGGAACAACAACATCAATAGGAGGAGTGAAAACAACTGCTGCAACTAATCTTCTTGCAGCAAATGCTGCTGCCAGTAAAATTCTTAAGTTGGCAACAAATGTTGCCAATGGTGGCAATGTCATTGGCAACAGTGTCAATCTCAATGTTAATGGTATCATGGATATTGTGCAGCAACATAAAATTATTATTGATAATAACAACATCAAGCAACAGCAGTTGCAGTTGCAGCAGCAGCACCAACAACAACAACAACAGCAACAAGTGCAAACAACAACAACAACGCCCACTAAAATTACTTTACCGAATTTAGTTAATTTAGGCATTTTAACGCCAGCAACATCGCCAACAAAAAATACACAAACTTTGACATTTACAACAACAACATCAACTAATCCACAACAGCAATTGCAGCAGCTGCAACAGCAAATGGTGGTGCAGCAACATAATCTTCCAATGACTCCCATTAGTCCAAATAGTAGCGGTAATAGTAGTAACAGTAATTCACCTATACCACAACAACAACAACAACAGCAGCAACAACACCAACAACTGAAAAGTATTTCTACAACAATTCCAACTGTTGGCATTGCTACACTTTCACCAACAACAACAACAACAAGTACAATAGTAGCAACAGCATCAGCACCACCACCTCCTCCACCATCACCAGTAACAACAACATTAAACACAATAGGAGGAGGAGGTGGAGGAGGCGGAGTAGGAGGACAACAATTGATAACTAAAAATCTTATTGCCAATATTCAATTGTCGTCTACAAATGGTGTTGGTGTTGGTATTGGTATTGGACATCAGCAGCAGCAGCAGCAGCAACAACAACAGCTGCAGCATCATCAGCAGCAATCACAACAAATTGTAGCCATGGATGAATGTTCATTAAGTGCTGCCGTTGCTGAAGCCCTTTCCGATAGTAATAGTAACTCATGTACTCCTGTTGGTGTTACTAATTCAAATACTGTCACTGTTGGTAGTGTTGTAGTCGCCACTACAACTTGTGCTGCTGCAGCTGCTGCCTCTGTTTCTACAGCTACTGCTGCTGCTGCTGCCACATCAATTGTTTCTGAGGTGGGTGGTGGCATTATTAGCACTGGACTAATAACAGATGAAACGTAGCCTATACTCAAGAAATTATTAATGCGTCGTAAATTTTAGTAAACAACAACCAACAACAATAACAAAAACTACCAGCAACAAACTGAAAGATAGATAGAACATGAGAAATGTGAAAAGATAACAGAACAAGTAGAAAAAAAAGAAGTCTTCTGTTGCCATTCTTCTTTTTTTTTTTGTGTGTTTATAATTTATTCATTTTCATTTTATCTTTATCTTTATATACTAATTAATAACTTCTCAAGGTCTATAAAGATAGAATAGAATAGAGAGTAGAATAGAGAGTAGAAGTAGAGCAAATTCAATCTTCTATAATATATAGAGAGGGAGGAAAACGCATTTATATACTATTTGTAGTGAAGTTAAGTGTGATTTGGAGTAGTTGAACTGCTCCTGCTTCATTTTAAACTGAAACTGATACTAAAACACACTCATTTATAACAAAATCCAACAACCGAAATTTAAATAGAAATTTTGATCTTTATTTTGTATACGAACAAATTCTGATTCGATGATGATGATGATTCTGTCATCATTTCAATATCAAATTTATTAACTTTAATTGGTCTGGTCTTGTTTTATCTTGTCCTTGGTATCTTGTGTGGTATCTTGGTTAATTTTAATTACTCATGCATGCACACGAACTCATACGAATCCCCCACACTCATTTACCAAATCTATTGGAAGAAACATTTTTAGACTGCTATGTAGGTTTTTATTTTTTTGTTTTAATTATTTTATATCGATCAATTATATCATCATTTGTTGTCTAATGACGATGACGTTGATGATGATGTTGATGATTTTTGATTGAAATGATTTACTTATGATTAATTTTATTAGTATTTAGATACATTAAGCCACACATTAAACACAGAAAGACAGACAGACACACACATATAATCCACTATGTGCAATATTATAAACATATTTATATTTATTTTATACATATATATTTTTATATCTCCAGCGACCTTCTTCTCCCTGTTTTATTAAATAATAAATAATAATTAATTACAAAAACCATAACAACAAGAAATTTAAGATAAAAAAGTGTTGAATTATAGTTTTAGTAATTTTATGATTTACAATAATTTGTGTATTGATAAAAGAAAAGAGAAGAAAAGAAAGAGAAAAGAAGGGCAGCGAAGCATTGCAAAGCGAAGCGAAGAAGAAATTTTAATTTTAACTCACTAAAAAATTGTATTATTTTATTTTACACTATTCAAAACTGCTGATCTCCTGTTAATCTAATTAAAAATTAAAAATATAAAAAAAAAATAATAATAATAAAAAAAAAAAAATATCATGAACCTATATGCACATTTGATGATGATAATGATGATGATGATGAAGATAATCGAGTGAATGAACAAATGAATGATGATTGTTTTTTAAGTGATTGTTTAATTGAATTCCCTTTTCGATTTCATATTTCGCTTGTTTTTTAGAGAAAATTAAAAAAATATTTTATAAAAAAAAAAAAAAAAAAAATTAATATATCTAAATACAACAAAAAAAAAAAAGAAAATAAGATAAAAAAAGTATGAAAAATTCAGAGCCAACTCAAGTATTATTTAAATTTAATTTAAACAAAAACAAAAAAAAAGATGAAGAAGAACCCATAAAAAAAATATGTAAAAATAAACAAAAATGTATGTATATTTATAATTTATGTTTTTATTTTCTTATTATAACATTTTTATTTTAGTAATAAATTATTAGAGATAACAAAACAAATGTAAAGCAGTTTTTAGAATGCAAATCAAATAATACACACACACAGCCACACAAACAATTTGTTGTTGTTAAATGTGTGTGTTTGTTTTTAGACAAAATTATGTCAAGAATGATGAGATTTGACGATGATGATGAATGATGAATGAAAAAAAAAAATGATTTAATGATTTTTATAATAAAAAAAAAATAATATTAAACTTAAATATATTCCATGAAGAGATGAGAAAGATGAAAAAGAGAGAATGAATGAATGAAATGGTAATGATGATGATGATGATTGATGATCTGCATTTGCATTTTGTAAACTGACTCGAAAAGTATTTCAAAATTTTAGTTATAGAAAAAAACTTAAAGATTATAAATTATATTCTAAAATTATTTGTATATGTATTTTGTATTGTATTGACAACAATAAGAAAAACACAACCAATCCTCCAATAACGACTACAAACTTTAAACCAACAGCAACAGGAATTTATCCAATTATCTTCGAAATTTTATTGTATTTAATTTTGTTTCTTTTTTTTTTTGTTTCTTTTCTTTTTTACATTTTTTTTTTTTTTTAATTTATTTTTTTCGTTACTTCTTTTCTTTTCTCTCTTACTTATTGCAGAAGCAACCACCTCCTCTTACTCCTGCAACAACAATAGCAACAGCAGCAGCAACAACAACAACAACAATCAGCAGCTAACAATGACATCAACATCGCCGCCGCCACCACCACCACCACCACCACCACCACCACCGCCTTCAATGTCAATGTCACCAATTCCATACAATTCTTCACATAATCAAGTGACAACAACGATAATGACCAGCAATCTCCACAATCCCAGCTGCAATACAATGATGAATCAACAGCAGCTGCAGCAGCAGCAGCAGCATTCATCATCAAATCGAAAACCACTAACGACAACAGCAATACCAATACCAACACCAACAACATTTATTGAACATAAATATCATGTGGCTGCTGCTGCTGCTGCCGCTGCAAGCTCAATGATGATGAAAAAGGAACGTTTCTTTACCAATTTGAGCAATTTCCGTAATAATTCATCATCTTCAGCAGCAGCAACAGCAGCATCACCATCATATATCAATACTACCTGCACTGGTGGTGGCAATGATATGATGATATCATATAGTGAAGATTTGAGCAATAACAGTGTTTCTTCTTTTAGTGATGTTGCTGCTGCTGTTGTTTCATCATCATCATCAACAACAACATATAATGCTAAATTGGCAGATGGCGGCGGCGGTGATGGTTTTGTTGGTGTTGCTGGTGGCAGTGGGCCTAAGGGTAGCAATTGCGGTGTTGGTGGCAATGATAGTGGTGGTGGGGGTGGCCAGATTGCAGATGCTAATGCTGCTGCTCATGGTGCCGTTGGTCAATTATGTGCGCTGCAAACTGAAAGTTTTTATCAAAATCTTTACAAGAAAACAATTAATTAAACATTTATTAAATAAATGAATGATGGTGATGATGATGATGATGGTGTTGGCTGTGATGAAATATTTGAAAGAAAATAAAAGCAGAGAAGCAAGAGGTAGAGGCAGAGGTAGTAGTGAGTAAGTAAGAGAAGAGAAGAGAAGAGAAGAGAGAAATTGAGATTGAGAATAATGAAACATTATTTTATTTAACATAAAGGAAAAGCAAAGCAAAGCATAAGGAAAAGAGAGTATAAATAAAAGAAAAGAAAAGAAGTAGAAGAAGCAAATCACATATTGTCTCCAATTAAAAATAAAAAATTAATTAATTGTAAAAGAAAACAACGTCAAACATCGAATTAATTAATTATAAACGAGCAAAAAAAAAAAAATATATATATATATATATAAAATTTTCATTTAATTTTAAAATTTATTATTATTATTTTTTTAATAAACAATCACACAAACAAACAAACAAAAACAAATAGAACACAAGACAAGAAAAAAAACTATAATAAAACATTTAAACATAAATTTGCCTGATTTCAGTTGGTTGTGATGATAAATATGTTGATGATAAAGCACTCACTCTTAAAAACAAAACAAAAAACTAAACTTGATAAAAAATAATTCATTAAATTCTACAATATTTCTGAAACTCTAAATTTAATCATAAAAAAATATCATCTAAATTATATTTGCATGCATTTCTGTTTTTGCGCATAATAATAAAATTAATCCAATTTAGATATACATAAAATAATAATTCATAAAAGAAAAATAATAATTTACTTTTGGCAATGCGCATAAAATCATAAAAATTTAATCACAAAAACAATTAAAAATTGTTTAGAAATTTGGAAGGACTTTATTTTATCATTTCCACTTCTTACTCAAGAAACAAATAAACTAACAAAAATAAAAAAACAAAAACACCATTTAAGAATCATAATAATCCATCATAAATGAAATGAAGATAAGATAATAATAATGAAGATTTAGAAAAATATTTGAAAAAAAAAAAAAAATTGTAGTGAAAATTAAAAATTGAATTGATGAAGAGTTTTTTCTCTTCTTCACCTAGTCATTATTGTAGTTAAATTAATTTTATTATTTATAAAAAAAAAAAAAAAAAATTACGACAAAAAAATAAATAAAATAAAATTATTATTAATGAAAAATTAAAAAATTGATTCTCTGAAATGAAAAGAAATTGGTAAAAAAAAAAGAAAAACAAAAC
This sequence comes from Amiota mariae, assembly GCA_035041805.1. Classification (NCBI taxonomy): domain Eukaryota; kingdom Metazoa; phylum Arthropoda; class Insecta; order Diptera; family Drosophilidae; genus Amiota; species Amiota mariae. The sequence goes on from JAWNKV010000348.1 coordinate 3,919,296, forward strand.
AAAACAAATGATCAAACAACAAAATTACTATATACATATGTACTATATTTTTTAATTTAACATTTTTTATGTGTGTAAACTTATTTAGCAGAAATTTACTAATTTAATAATTGATGATGATGATTAAAATTTAAATGTTTTAATTTTGATTGCTGCGATATTTCTACGTATCTATTTACATAATTTATTTATGTTCTATGCAACAAAATCATTAAACAAAAAACGAAAAAAAATATCAAAACAAATAAAAATTTAATTTATCAAGGAATATAAAACAATAAAAGAATTTAGTTAGTTCAAAACAATTATGATCATAAAGAAAAAACAAATATAATTCAATAAAAGAAATAATAAATTATATAATAAATAAAAAAAAAAAAATGTTATAATAATTCAATTAAATTTTTAAAAATAATAAAAAATAAATAATTTGAAAACATTTACAAACAATAATAAAAAATTATTAATAAATATTCGGAAAATGTATGAGAAAAAAATAGCTAATAATAATAAATTACTCATTAAAAAAAATTTCTGAAAATATAAAAAATTTTATAAGAAATAATAAATAATAATAAAAAACGAAATAAAATGAAATGAAAAATAAAATAACATACACTAAAAATCTTAAAAAAACAAATGTTATAATAAATAATAATAATAAAAAAAAAAAAAAAAATTATAACAAAAACACACAATAAAAAAAATGGATTAAAAGAAAAGAAAAAAAATATGTAAATGATATTTGTATTATTATATTATATATAAAATATTGTATAAATATTTGTTATATAATACAGGGCTACTGAAAGAAACTGCAATAATGAAATACACACACACACTTACACACACACACACTAATGTGAATGAATCGTATGTCATTATCTCTAATGTCAAAGATATAGAAATTTGAATTTGAATTTTGTTATTGTTTTAGTTAATTTTCTGTAGTCCTGTTTATATAATTTAATTGTATGTGTTCGGAATTATTATGCATAATATATTATATTATATTATATAAACATGCACACATTCACACACACACACACACACACACACACAACACTATCCATCACTCTAACTAACTATCAAAATCTAAATAATGATCTACATACAATATTATCTATCATCATATAAACGAGTTGAATGAAATGAATAAGAAATATTAAGAATGTTTGTGCGTCCTTAGAAAGAAATTTAAAAAGAAAAACAGAATAAAAGCGAAAGGAAAAATAGTAAAAAAGAAAAAAAAATATACAAACAAGAAAAGAAAAGAAATTAATGTATTAATTAATAATAATAATTTATATAAAAAAAAAAAAAAAAATTAAATGAAAGAAAAGAATGCAAGAAACAAAACAAATTAAATTAAAATAAAAAAATGAAAAGAAATGAAATTGTAATTGGGTTCCTTATACACGAAAATCGATAATTATACATAACAAACAAAAAAAAAAAAAATAGAAGAAAAAGGAAATGTTGGCTAAATTATTAACAACAACAACAACATAAAAACAAAACAATAATACAATAATAAAGTAATCAATATTGTCGTCGTCGTTGTCGTTGTCAGCATTACAATAAATAAATAAATAATTAATTAACAAACACACGCTTAATATTAATTTAAAAGAAAAAAAAATAAATAAATAAAACATGTATAATTATTGTAATTAGTTTTTAATTATAAAAAAAAACATACAAAACAAAAGAGAAAAATGAAAAAACAATTGTGTTTTTTCTCTTTTTTTAAGTTAAACAATTTTGTAGACCTCTTGAAACTCTGTGAATTATATAAAAAATAATAATAAAAAAAAAAACAAACAAAAAAACTGCATAAAATCCGCTAAGAAAAAAAAAAAAAAAATATTTCATCTTATATAAGACTGCTGTTATGTTCGTAAATATTAAATAAATAAAATAAATAAATAAATATATGTAAAAAAAGAAATATTTGGAAACAAACTATTTATTATTTATTTATAATTATATAGGATCCATTTTAGTGCTGCAGCCAATAAATCCTGTAACTCCATTTAGATGGCCGATGACCCTCTTCACTATGTGATCCACAGAGATCTCCAAACATAACTACACAGGACCCCATCATAGAAGAAAAAGAAATCAATTTTATTTGTTTGGAAAATCATCTAATCTAGTCCACAGTTTCTCATTATTTATTTATTTATATTTTATGTCACTCATTGGAAAAATCAGATATGCTAGTGTCCAAAACTCGGTCAAAGTATCAGGCGAACAGAAATGCACAGAAATTAGTAGGTCAACATGGCCGATGCAAAAATTTTTACAGGCTTATATATAGAGAATGGGTTGGTCAATTTCGATAAGTGGTATGTCATAAGAAAGGTCATGAGTTCAGCTTTATACTATTAAACTTTGACGTTGATCTGACCTCCCTGAAAGGTCAAAAACCGACTGCAAAGTACGTTCAACACGATTTAACCCACTTCCTGTACTCAGATTCGATTCCGGGTGAATTCAGATTAAAGCTCTACTATTTATCTATATAATCGTAGAACATGTCATTCGAATCGGTCCAGTAGTTTTTGAGATATTCAATTTCAAAATTTAAAAGAAAAATGCTGAGTCATTCGAGTAAATTTTTTGGATTTTCTTAAATTTTGGGCAAAATACCAGGCGAACAGAAATGCACAGAAACCAGTAGGTCGATATTGCCGATTCAAAAATGTTTAAAGGCTTGTATCTCGAGAATGGGTTGGTCGATTTCGATGAGGGTAATGTCCTTGGAAAGGTTATTAGGTAAACTTTATGCTATTAAAATTTGACCTTGGTCTGACCTTGTTGAAAGGTCAAAAACCGACTGCAAAGTACGTTCAACACGATTTAACCCACTTCCTGTACTCAGATTCGATTCCGGGTGAATTCAGATTAAAGCTCTACTATTTATCTATATAATCGTAGAACATGTCATTCGAATCGGTCCAGTAGTTTTTGAGATATTCAATTTCAAAATTTAAAAGAAAAATGCTGAGTCATTCGAGTAAATTTTTTGGATTTTCTTAAATTTTGGGCAAAATACCAGGCGAACAGAAATGCACAGAAACCAGTAGGTCGATATTGCCGATTCAAAAATGTTTAAAGGCTTTATCTCGAGAATGGGTTGGTCGATTTCGATGAGGGTAATGTCCTTGGAAAGGATATTAGGTAAACTTTATGTGTTTATTCAAAATTTGACCTGTGGTCATAGACACTTGTTGAAAGGTCAAAAACCGACTGCAAAGTACGTTCAACACGATTTAACCCACTTCCTGTACTCAGATTCGATTCCGGGTGAATTCAGATTAAAGTTCTACTATTTATCTATATAATCGTAGAACATGTCATTCGAATCGGTCCAGTAGTTTTTGAGATATTCAATTTCAAAATTTAAAAGAAAAATGCTGAGTCATTCGAGTAAATTTTCTTGGATTTTCTTAAATTTTGGCAAAATACCAGGCGAACAGAAATGACAGAAACAGTAGTCGATATTGCCATTCAAAAGTTTAAAGGCTTATATCTCGAGAATGGTTGGTCGATTTCGATGAGTGTAATGTCCTTGGAAAGTTATTAGGTAAACTTTATGCATAAAATTTGATTGCTACTTTGAAAGTCAGAACACTGCAAATACGTTCAAACGTTAACCATTTGTATCGTCGATTCCGGTAATTCACATTAAGTCTACATTTCTATATAATCGTGAAATGTCATTGAACGTCAGAGTTTTAGATACACTTCGTAAATTTGCTTCATTTAAATAGCTTTACAAAAGTGCTTTTAATATTAAGTTAGGGTATGTGTCAATGGCTTTAACTTGCTTTTCGCCATTTCAATATTCAAATGCGATCTCCCTTAATACAAACCAATTAATCGAGTTGCATACTTTTTGGATTATAAATTTTTCGAGAAATTACAAATAGAATTGCGTGCAAAAGTGGTCGATATACTTAGTAAACAAATTTGTTTAAAGGCTTATATCTCGAGAATGGGTTGGTCAATTTCGATAAGTGTATGTCATAAGAAAGGTCATGAGTCACTTTATACTGTTAAATTTGACGTTGTCTAACCTGTTGAAAGGTCAAAAACCGACTGCAAAGTACTTTCAACACGATTTAACCCACTTCCTGCTACTCAGATTCGATTCCGGTGAATTCAGATTAAAGCTCTACTATTTATCTATAAATCGTAGAACATGTATTCGAATCGGTCCAGATTTTTGAGATATTCAATTTCAATTTAAAAGAAAAATGCTGAGTCATTCGAGTAAATTTTTTGGATTTTCTTAAATTTTGGGCAAAATACCAGGCGAACAGAAATGCACAGAAACCAGTAGGTCGATATTGCCGATTCAAAAATGTTTAAAGGCTTATATCTCGAGAATGGGTTGGTCGATTTCGATGAGGGTAATGTCCTTGGAAAGGTTATTAGGTAAACTTTATGCTATTAAAATTTGACCTTGGTCTGACCTTGTTGAAAGATCAAAAACCGACTGCAAAGTACGTTCAACACGATTTAACCCACTTCCTGTACTCAGATTCGATTCCGGGTGAATTCAGATTAAAGCTCTACTATTTATCTATATAATCGTAGAACATGTCATTCGAATCGGTCCAGTAGTTTTTGAGAATCAATTTCAAAATTTAAAAGAAAAATGCTGAGTCATTCGAGTAAATTTTTTGGATTTTCTTAAATTTTGGGCAAAATACCAGGCGAACAGAAATGCACAGAAACCAGTAGGTCGATATTGCCGATTCAAAAATGTTTAAAGGCTTATATCTCGAGAATGGGTTGGTCGATTTCGATGAGGGTAATGTCCTTGGAAAGGTTATTAGGTAAACTTTATGCTATTAAAATTTGACCTTGGTCTGACCTTGTTGAAAGATCAAAAACCGACTGCAAAGTACTTTCAACACGATTTAACCCACTTCCTGTACTCAGATTCGATTCCGGGTGAATTCAGATTAAAGCTCTACTATTTATCTATATAATCGTAGAACATGTCATTCGAATCGGTCCAGTAGTTTTTGAGATATTCAATTTCAAAATTTAAAAGAAAAATGCTGAGTCATTCGAGTAAATTTTTTGGATTTTCTTAAATTTTGGGCAAAATACCAGGCGAACAGAAATGCACAGAAACCAGTAGGTCGATATTGCCGATTCAAAAATGTTTAAAGGCTTATATCTCGAGAATGGGTTGGTCGATTTCGATGAGGGTAATGACCTTGGAAAGGTTATTAGGTAAACTTTATGCTATTAAAATTTGACCTTGGTCTGACCTTGTTGAAAGGTCAAAAACCGACTGCAAAGTACTTTCAACACGATTTAACCCACTTCCTGTACTCAGATTCGATTCCGGGTGAATTCACATTAAAGCTCTACTATTTATCTATATAATCGTAGAACATGTCATTCGAATCGGTCCAGTAGTTTTTGAGATATTCAATTTCAAAATTTAAAAGAAAAATGCTGAGTCATTCGAGTAAATTTTTTGGATTTTCTTAAATTTTGGGCAAAATACCAGGCGAACAGAAATGCACAGAAACCAGTAGGTCGATATTGCCGATTCAAAAATGTTTAAAGGCTTATATCTCGAGAATGGGTTGGTCGATTTCGATGAGGGTAATGACCTTGGAAAGGTTATTAGGTAAACTTTATGCTATTAAAATTTGACCTTGGTCTGACCTTGTTGAAAGGTCAAAAACCGACTGCAAAGTACTTTCAACACGATTTAACCCACTTCCTGTACTCAGATTCGATTCCGGGTGAATTCAGATTAAAGCTCTACTATTTATCTATATAATCGTAGAACATGTCATTCGAATCGGTCCAGTAGTTTTTGAGATATTCAATTTCAAAATTTAAAAGAAAAATGCTGAGTCATTCGAGTAAATTTTTTGGATTTTCTTAAATTTTGGGCAAAATACCAGGCGAACAGAAATGCACAGAAACCAGTAGGTCGATATTGCCGATTCAAAAATGTTTAAAGGCTTATATCTCGAGAATGGGTTGGTCGATTTCGATGAGGGTAATGACCTTGGAAAGGTTATTAGGTAAACTTTATGCTATTAAAATTTGACCTTGGTCTGACCTTGTTGAAAGGTCAAAAACCGACTGCAAAGTACTTTCAACACGATTTAACCCACTTCCTGTACTCAGATTCGATTCCGGGTGAATTCACATTAAAGCTCTACTATTTATCTATATAATCGTAGAACATGTCATTCGAATCGGTCCAGTAGTTTTTGAGATATTCAATTTCAAAATTTAAAAGAAAAATGCTGAGTCATTCGAGTAAATTTTTTGGATTTTCTTAAATTTTGGGCAAAATACCAGGCGAACAGAAATGCACAGAAACCAGTAGGTCGATATTGCCGATTCAAAAATGTTTAAAGGCTTATATCTCGAGAATGGGTTGGTCGATTTCGATGAGGGTAATGACCTTGGAAAGGTTATTAGGTAAACTTTATGCTATTAAAATTTGACCTTGGTCTGACCTTGTTGAAAGGTCAAAAACCGACTGCAAAGTACTTTCAACACGATTTAACCCACTTCCTGTACTCAGATTCGATTCCGGGTGAATTCAGATTAAAGCTCTACTATTTATCTATATAATCGTAGAACATGTCATTCGAATCGGTCCAGTAGTTTTTGAGATATTCAATTTCAAAATTTAAAAGAAAAATGCTGAGTCATTCGAGTAAATTTTTTGGATTTTCTTAAATTTTGGGCAAAATACCAGGCGAACAGAAATGCACAGAAACCAGTAGGTCGATATTGCCGATTCAAAAATGTTTAAAGGCTTATATCTCGAGAATGGGTTGGTCGATTTCGATGAGGGTAATGACCTTGGAAAGGTTATTAGGTAAACTTTATGCTATTAAAATTTGACCTTGGTCTGACCTTGTTGAAAGGTCAAAAACCGACTGCAAAGTACGTTCAACACGATTTAACCCACTTCCTGTACTCAGATTCGATTCCGGGTGAATTCAGATTAAAGCTCTACTATTTATCTATATAATCGTAGAACATGTCATTCGAATCGGTCCAGTAGTTTTTGAGATATTCAATTTCAAAATTTAAAAGAAAAATGCTGAGTCATTCGAGTAAATTTTTTGGATTTTCTTAAATTTTGGGCAAAATACCAGGCGAACAGAAATGCACAGAAACCAGTAGGTCGATATTGCCGATTCAAAAATGTTTAAAGGCTTATATCTCGAGAATGGGTTGGTCGATTTCGATGAGGGTAATGACCTTGGAAAGGTTATTAGGTAAACTTTATGCTATTAAAATTTGACCTTGGTCTGACCTTGTTGAAAGATCAAAAACCGACTGCAAAGTACGTTCAACACGATTTAACCCACTTCCTGTACTCAGATTCGATTCCGGGTGAATTCAGATTAAAGCTCTACTATTTATCTATATAATCGTAGAACATGTCATTCGAATCGGTCCAGTAGTTTTTGAGATACAGACATTCGAAATTTGCTTCATTTAAATAGCTTTACAAAAGTGCTTTTAATATTAAGTTGGGGTATGTGTCAATGGCTTTAACTTGCTTTTCGCCATTTCAATATTCAAATGCGTCTCCCTTAATACAAACCAATTAATCGTGTTGCATACTTTTTGGAGTAAAATTTTTCGAGAAATTAAAATAGCAGTAGCGTGCGATATTGGGCCGATATACTTAGTAAACAAATATTGTTTAAAGGCTTATATCTCGAGAATGGGTTGGTCGATTTCGATGAGGGTATATGTCCTTGGAAAGGATCATTAGGTAAACTTTATGCTATTAAACATTTGACCTTGGTCTGACCTTGTTGAAAGGTCAAAAACCGACTGCAAAGTACTTTCAACACGATTTAACCCACTTCCTGTACTCAGATTCGATTCCGGGTGAATTCAGATTAAAGCTCTACTATTTATCTATATAATCGTAGAACATGTCATTCGAATCGGTCCAGTAGTTTTTGAGATATTCAATTTCAAAATTTAAAAGAAAAATGCTGAGTCATTCGAGTAAATTTTTTGGATTTTCTTAAATTTTGGGCAAAATACCAGGCGAACAGAAATGCACAGAAACCAGTAGGTCGATATTGCCGATTCAAAAATGTTTAAAGGCTTATATCTCGAGAATGGGTTGGTCGATTTCGATGAGGGTAATGACCTTGGAAAGGTTATTAGGTAAACTTTATGCTATTAAAATTTGACCTTGGTCTGACCTTGTTGAAAGGTCAAAAACCGACTGCAAAGTACTTTCAACACGATTTAACCCACTTCCTGTACTCAGATTCGATTCCGGGTGAATTCAGATTAAAGCTCTACTATTTATCTATATAATCGTAGAACATGTCATTCGAATCGGTCCAGTAGTTTTTGAGATATTCAATTTCAAAATTTAAAAGAAAAATGCTGAGTCATTCGAGTAAATTTTTTGGATTTTCTTAAATTTTGGGCAAAATACCAGGCGAACAGAAATGCACAGAAACCAGTAGGTCGATATTGCCGATTCAAAAATGTTTAAAGGCTTATATCTCGAGAATGGGTTGGTCGATTTCGATGAGGGTAATGACCTTGGAAAGGTTATTAGGTAAACTTTATGCTATTAAAATTTGACCTTGGTCTGACCTTGTTGAAAGATCAAAAACCGACTGCAAAGTACGTTCAACACGATTTAACCCACTTCCTGTACTCAGATTCGATTCCGGGTGAATTCAGATTAAAGCTCTACTATTTATCTATATAATCGTAGAACATGTCATTCGAATCGGTCCAGTAGTTTTTGAGATACAGACATTCGAAATTTGCTTCATTTAAATAGCTTTACAAAAGTGCTTTTAATATTAAGTTGGGGTATGTGTCAATGGCTTTAACTTGCTTTTCGCCATTTCAATATTCAAATGCGTCTCCCTTAATACAAACCAATTAATCGTGTTGCATACTTTTTGGAGTAAAATTTTTCGAGAAATTAAAATAGCATTGCGTGCAAAAGTGGGCAGATATACTTAGTAAACAAATATTGTTTAAAGGCTTATATCTCGAGAATGGGTTGGTCAATTTCGATAAGTGATATGTCATAAGAAAGGTCGTGAGTTCAGCTTTATACTTTTGAACCTTGACCTTGATCTGACCTCTCTGAAAGGTCAAAAACCGACTGCAAATTACGTTAATAGAGATTTTACCCACTTCCAGTACTTCGATTCAATTCCGAGTGAATTCAGATTGATAGATCCAATCTTATCACTTCCTCTCTTCGGAGTGTTCCAATTTTGTCTGTTTCAGCTTTTGGAAAGATCCACAATTGACCCGTCTTTCTTATTTCATTCATTTTTGCATATTATCCGGATAATCCGGTGAGATAAAAAAACTGAAAAAAACGGTCTTTGGTTGAGCGATTTTAAAAAATCTAGACTTTAAGCATCTTTAAAAAAAAAAAAAAACATTGATTTCGTTTAAATTTTTTTATTATAAATAAATCTTTAATTACTCATATAACTTAAAAAATGAACTAATAATGTATGAGGGTCCTTTGAAAAGTTTGCAGTTTCATCATGAAACCTATTCTGGTACTGCAATGGCATAATGAACCAGAAACGTAATCAAACCGTATCAAATCTAATCTTTGTTTAGCGATTTTGTGGGTTCACCATTCATTCATTCTTTTAGAGATGATATGAGTTCTTTTTTAGGAATGCTGTGTAGTAATATTTGTTCCATTATTTCTTCGATGCTAATATCGCAATATAGCTATTGATTTTCTCAAGCACAGCACGATTTCCGTTCACAGATGCCTTTTGCTGTACAACATACAAAGTGTTCAAATCACGCAAGTCATGGGCGCTATCAGCAGCTTCTTCATATAATCTAGAAGAAATTCATTATCCAATTATGCAATTTATCTCGATGCATTCATTGGCATTTGACATTGACTTACTCTGCTCGAATATACCAGTAAGCCTTGCGATCATCACGACACTTCAGTATGTATTTGCGTGCCTCGTGCAGATTGTTGTGCTGCAGACAAACCTCTACAAAAGGCTCATAGCCAATGGGACTCTTCTTACTTTTAGCAAATTTCTCAAGATCATCCCATTTGTACTTCTCGGCCAGTGTTCGTATGCGTATCCACCAGTATCTACGTTCCGGTACTTTGAAATCATTTTTAATTTTCTCAGCTTCCTTGAGTTCACCCATTTGTAGGAGTTGTACCAAAGTATCATGTATGGACATACCGTAGAACGGAATTGGACCATGTACATTGTTGTATCTAAAGTAAAGAGAGTGAGAACGACGAATGTATTGTACAATAAGATAAATGTGATAAAAATGTTTAATTCTATTAGAATAAAAGAAACCAACTTTGCTGCCAGAGCCTTTTGTAGTTTCAATATGCGACTGGTGTCTGCACAAAGTTCAGCTTCCACATGCTTTCTGCCTTGGGTGTAACTATTTCCGATTATTGGCAGATTGGATTCAAGACCATCGGCTTCGATGGCATTGTGGAAATGATATTCGGCTATTGACTTGTGATCATCTTCGGTATTGTATATATCATAGAGAGCAGTACGACTAAAGTCCTTCATGATTTTCTTATACATACTCAATGCCAATGGATATTCACGTATGGTCATCTGAAAATAGTTAGTCAATCAATCAATCAATCAATCAATAATAATAATAATAATAATAATAGTGTTTCTCAGTAGAAGAATAGATGGATGGATGGATGGATGAATGAATGCAATTTGATTTACATGGAAATTGGATAGCATCATTTTCTTTTTGATCTCCAACAGGACATTTGTCACAAGTTCAGTATCACCAGACTGTGTGGCACTTGAAACAGCACGATCATATTTTCCCAATTTAAGCAGCAATGGTACTTGCAAAGAAGCTCGTGGTTCCAATTCCAATAGCTGAAAGAAGAAGAATCCCAATAAATAGTCCACCATTTAGTAAATCCTATCTTGCGTCTCTTATGGCCTCTGCTTGTTTACCTTAATTGCTAATTCATCGCGTCCAGCCTGATGTGCTTTCTCGGCAATATTACAAAAAGAAATACCTTCGACAGAGGGATTTTTAAATTTTTCAGTTATTTTCCGTGCGACTTCGTTGTCATCTAAATAGAAATACATATTTTGAAAACATATTAAAATCAAAACTCAGTCTATCAAGATGAATGAATACCAACTTTTATCATTCATAACCTTGTGATAGGCCCAATGCTCGAGTATCCATGACTCTGGCAGCTTCAAATGTTTGGCAACTTGTATGGCAATTGCATAATGTTTGCGGAAAACCAAACGACCCAATATCACTTCCGGCTTCAAATGATTAAATCTAGAAAGAAATCAATTCGTCATAAACAAAACAATAGTATGAGTTTATGAGTATTTGAATTCAAAACTACTTATTTACTGTTTAAATGTTAGAGGCATTGCTATCTTTGGATGGCGTAAGGCATTCAGCACCCGTAATATTCTCATTATACGCATATATTCATCCGGATTGTGGCCAGCTATGAAACCCTTACCGAAATATGCTGTCTGTAACAACAACATTTTAAACAATCAATCAAATCAAATCAAATTCTTGGCAACCAACTTACTTTCATTAGACTCTTCTGTGTTTCCGTACAAAACTCATAGGCAGCCGCTTCAATGCATTCATCAACAGCCACATCCATTTTATCTCGAAATAAACTTAAATATTCATCCGATTGATGTGATTTCTCTTGGAATTTCTTCTGGGCCTCGAACAGGAAACTAGATGGTTCCTGGCTATTGATTGCAAATATATTTTGTACACATTTCGGTAATCTTTGTATCATTTCATGGGCATTATTCGTTATAATTCGTACACCATCCATTTCGGCTATCAGGAATATTGCAGGATCATAGGTAAAGAGATTTTTATCACCATTTCGATTGACAACCAACAAAAATGAAGGATATGTAATGACTACAGCATCGGCATCGGTATTATCTGTATTCATTATCCATTCCATTTGACGTGGCATATCCTTGCGGGCAGTATCGAATTCACAGAACTTTTTCTTCATATCAACCGTGCCCAACCAAAGCAAACCATTGTTTGTATAGAGTGCCAAGTATTGATGATTGTAGGAAATGGACATCATGATTATCCGTTCGAATGGTTTCTCATATAAATTACGTGTAATTGTGCCAACCGCTTCACCGGGAAACAGTTTAATAATTTCACGATCACGTCCCAACAGACAATAACTATTTCGCTCTTCGGTTACAATTTCCCAACATGTACATTCTGAAGAGGATCCTCCTGCGAATACAATTAGAATATGTTCAGTAAGAATCAAATTGGATTATTTTATATATGACAGTATTAAATAATATTTTACTTGGAATATCTGGCAATTGTCGTGGCCGAAACTCTTTACTATTGTTATGCTTTAGAAATATTCGTCCACTTGTCGTCATTACAGCCACTCCAGTGCCTGCGGCTGATTGGAAAATCTTCGCATCAATAATCTAATAAGAATAATTTAGTTAGTTGTTCATTATGCCTTTGGTTACTTTTTATTTTATTATGTCATTCTAACCTTTGTTTGACTAGCTTCCTGGCCCATGCTGTAGGATTCTTTTTCATAGCCAAACATGTCGTATACAAATACAAGTGCATTCTCTTGTACGCATATAAGATCCTCTGTATCTGACCAACCCATTCCTATAAGTTTACCATGGTTCCACTAAATTCAGATTTATATACAAACAAATTGTATAGGATATAAAACATAAAAAACAGCATGACTAACCAATATTTTCGTAAGTTCTTCACCAGCCGTGTCAAATATGCGTATAACCGGCTTGGAGGTTCCTTTGACAGGAACAATTTGTCTGGGATCACGCATTATGGCCAAAGGACCACCATACGGAGCACCTACAACCTGCATATATTCCAAATCTAAATCCAGTGGCCAGTCGGGCGTATACAAATCCAATTTTCTAGGGGCGGCAGTAAACAAAAAAGAAAATTGTCCACTAAGTATGTCAGTAAATTAATTTAATTTATATTAATCTTTACCTATATGTATCCGGCCGTAGCACAAACCAATCACCAGTATTATACATAACCGGCATTTTTTATAAATCCTTAATCAAATTAAAATTATTTTTTTCTATTTTCTCTATTAATTTTATGCATTTAAATGATTAATTAATTTAACTTGGTGCACTTGTTGTTGTTGTCTTCTTCTTCGTCTTCTTATTATTCTTTTAGTTGTCATTCAAAGCAATCAGCTGATTGCAGAAAAAGCTTAGGGCCTCAGTGATGTGTGCAGCCCTGGTCGATTGTCGCTCAACTATATTTCTATTTCAAATTTGTATGTATTAAAATGCATTGGGAATATTTAATTTTCCAAGATTTCAGTTATCACGATGAAATGATAAATCAATGGAATCAATGAATCAAGAGCGAATTCGATAAATGATAAATGTGAATTGCTAACCATGCAAAATTAACAAGAAGAAAAGGAATAGCACAATGCAAAAATACAATGCAAATAGAAAAAAGGGGGAAAAGTTCAATTACTAATTCAAGAGTCTAAATCTAATTTTGTTGATAAATAAATATTTAAAATTAAATGGCGTTTTATTTGACATTGAAAAATGTTGGCATAATTTTTAGCAATACGAGTATTATAAAGCAATTAGCATAATTTTGGCTAAATTTTAACAGCAGTTTAGCACATTTTATATTGTTCTTGTTGGCAACACTGGTCGGTAAATGTAAATCCGAAAATTCGTCAATCGGACAGACAACGGACAACAAATAAATTGCATTGCACGTGTGGATTTCTTGGAACTTATAGTATTAAAACCCAAAATATCCTATTGAATTATTTATTAAATTTAATTAAAAAACCAACGCGACATGGCGGATACCAAGCAGATTGTGGTCGAAGGTGTGGAAGCTCTTTCCTTAAATGGTAAAATTGATTTCAATGAACAACTTCAGCAACAGCAGCAGGTGGAAACGGGTACAGACGCACAAGAAACACCAAATGCCAATGAGGATGTTGTCGATCCATGGTCTGTTAGTAGTACTAATGATACTGGCATTGATTATGACAAATTGATCAGTAAGTTAAATAATACACTCACCCATCATCACACAGACAATTGAAAATGTATAAATAAATATCCATTACACATTCACTTTTCAATTAGAACGTTTCGGTTCAAGTAAAATCGATGATGAGTTAATCACACGATTTGAAAAAGTGACAGGCAAACCAGCACATCACTTTATCAGACGTGGCATATTTTTTTCACATCGTGATTTGCATACCATACTAACGCTAAAGGAACAAGGCAAACCATTTTACTTGTACACTGGTCGTGGGCCCAGTTCAGAATCATTGCATTTGGGACATTTGATACCATTTATAATGACCAAGTAAGGAAAATACAATTTGAGATTATGATCTGATCTGATCTGTTCTCTTCTGATTTGTTAGATGGTTGCAGGAAACCTTTGATGTACCTTTGGTAATACAATTGACTGATGATGAGAAAACCTTATGGAAGGACTTAAAGGTGGAAGCTGCAATTCAATTGGCACGCGAGAATGCCAAGGATATTATTGCAATGGGTTTCGATGTGAATAAAACATTTATTTTCAATAATCTGGAATTTATGGGGTATGAAGTATTAAAATAATAAATGTAAAATTTAATTTATTTACTTATTTGTTGTGTTATAGGAAAAATCCGGCTCTATATCAAAATATTATACGCATTCAGAAGTGTGTCACATTTAACCAGGTCAAAGGCATTTTTGGCTTTGGTGATTCGGATATTATTGGTAAAATCGGTTTTCCGGCAGCGCAGGCCGCACCGGCAATATCCAGCACATTTCCATTTATATTTGGCAACAAGAAGATAAATTGTCTGATACCGTGTGCCATAGATCAAGATCCATATTTCCGTATGACACGTGATGTTGCACCGCGTCTGGGTTATCCCAAATGTGCGCTTATGCATTCGACTTTCTTCCCAGCATTGCAAGGTGCTAAATCAAAAATGTCGGGTAGCGAACAAAACTCTGCTGTTTTCCTAACCGACACACCCAAACAAATTAAGAACAAAATCAATAAGTATGCATTTTCTGGAGGACGCACAACTGTTGAAGAGCATAGAGCACTTGGCGGTATACCAGACATTGATGTTGCCTATCAATTGCTCAAATTCTTCCTCGAAGATGATACGAAATTAGAAGAGACTCGTCTAGCCTACAGTAAAGGTGAACTACTAACTGGAGAAATTAAAAAAATAGCTATTGAGGTATGTATGTAGTATCTATTATATACATACATTTTAATTCACTTTGTAAGGGAATTCGATCTAATTGGGACATATTCTATATTCTCTTCTTTTAAGTTCAAATCGTCAATAGAATCCCTAACCACCAGAATATTGTCTTCTGTTTGCTTTACTCACCACTCATTTGTAAATCGATCGATCACATTTACACTAAAGTTGTTTTTCAAATTGTTTTTTTTTTTTTTAAGAAAGAATGTGTCATTTGTTAATAATAATATAAAAATTCTTTAGCATGAAAGCAATTTATTTTTGTCGAACACACGTGCTTCAGAGCAATAGATTAACCTTATCTTCATTCATTCTTCTCTTCTCATTTTTCATAGACTATTACGCCTATTGTTGAACAACATCAAGCTGCCAGGAAACTTATCACTGAAGAAGTATTGGATAAATACTTTGAATTGCGTCCACTACAATTTGCCAGTTAAATTTCTATGTACATTTGGAGATACTATTTGTTATTTATTTCGAAACAGTTTGTAAAAAATGAAAGGCCTTAACTTAATGAAAAACAAAAAAAAAAAAAACATAAAAATAAAATGCAAAAATGCTTGAATTGAACTGAAATCTGAGTTTTTATTTATAATTAGAAAATTAATTTAATATTGATAAGAAAGAAGTTGGAAATATTTCGCAGATGAATTATTCAGGTTTCAGGTGTTGATTTTTTTAAATTAGTTTACCCACTCAGCTGTGGCTGTGACTGAGACTGAGACCAATAATCATCATTCCTAGAATAAGTCTGTCTCAGAATTTCATTTGTTCTAACTACTAAAAAAAAAATAAGGTAATAAATATCAATACACATACTATGCACACACACATATCTACACATTCATTCATTCATATAGTAAATATACATTCATACATACTTATTGTATATAACCTTATCGAAGTTTTCTTATTGTGAAACTCTGACTTATTTCATATTTCAATAATATTATTATTTTTTTTTTTTCTTATTCTTTACATTTTTCCATTCTTCTTCAATTAATAAAAAACACTTGTGTTTACCTTCGAACACAAAATGCGATCAAAATTATATTATACTTATATGAATGTATATAAATACTTATGTAGACGTGTGTATTGTATGATGTATCTGTATCTGTATCTATATAATTATATACATACATATGTACGTACGTATATAAACAATCAGCTTTTAAAACGTCAAGATATTGAAATTATTAATTTTAATTTAACTCTTATAAATAAAAAAAAAAAAGAAAAAAAGAAAATAACTCCAACTTTGGTGTTGTCAAAGCTTACATACACTTCATATTTGTTATTCATCTGTGTCTTTCAGTAGTTGGATTATCGAGCCTCCTCTGTATACTCGTAATATGTAAGTAATGAAGAATTTAAGTAAGATTTCAGTGTATCGAAAAAAGAAGATTACAATCAGTAAAAAATCTCAAAATACGAGGAAGAACTTCATTGGTAAAACAGACAGATAATCATCTGAGATCAGATGATAATGATCAGGCTAATATACTCGTATACTTGCTCTGGCTGGATTTCCTAACCATTACAAACAACACGATAACATATAATACATATTTGTTATTCAGACGTAAGGAGAATGATTAATTCTATGTGACATTGATCTTAACAAATTCATTGAAATTATATCAACACAATCATATTTTAAGAAAGCAGATAAAAAAAATGTTAGAAGAAATTAAGACGTTGACTTTGTCAGACACGCGTAGCAGTTAAGTTTGAGTGAAAGCCGCTAGTCTGACGGATGGATTGGATCTAAGTGTATGTATGGATGTACGTATATTCCAATTGATGTTTTTAGTTTCTTCAGCTATTGTCACTCACTATTTACTATTATTCCTGGTGTTATACTAAGTGTAAGTGGTGTGTTTACTCACGTATTTTGTTAACGTGTCTTCCTCCTTCTCCTTCTCATTCTCCTTTTTCTGTTTTGTATTATATCTTCCTTCTTCTTGATTCAACATAGAATAATGTGGTTCTAATTGGAGTACAATAAGAGATATGTATGTTGTACATGGTTGATGGACAAATGTCCACTGTTTGTTGCGTCGTATAAGAAAACAAACTGTTTCTTTATTTGTTATTTTTGTTTTGTACCTGTGTATCTTGTATCTTGTATTTGTACCTGTACCGCTCTGTAACATGCATTGGAAAATGCATTGAGATAGGTCGTAATGATCATGTCGCACTCCATAGAGACATCGCTTATTCTTATTGATTGTCTGTAATTAATCACACGACGTACGACGACATCGATCGACACAATTCCCACTCAATATTGAGAAGAAATGCGAAATGATAAGTTAATTCTTTTGAAATACACCGATTAAGTTACTGGGAAAATTGTTTCTATTTGAATAACTTCAAATTCATTTCTATCAACAAAATGCGATATATGTAGAATACATCATCCACCATGGACTTCTTTTCCTTTACTCAAATAATGAATGAATGAAAGGTGTTAAAGAAAAAAAAAAGAGTAAAACTTAAGCTTCATTTATCTCCTCCGCATCAATACAATTATTATATAGACTTGTATCAAAGACTATATCGTCGCTCGAGCTACAGTTGCTCGTTTTCTCTTCTCTTAACGTTGACTGAGAAAAAACAAAAGTGTTCTTTCGTAAGTCGCGATAAATTATCGCGTTGGATTCTATCCCATCCATTCGTTTTAAACGATCGCGGTTGACTGACGTCTGTCGCTGTCGGTTGGTGATCAAAAAATCACTTGTGATCGTCGGTATTTGCCGGTTGGTGATCGAAATCCGCTTATAAATCGATGACCAAGAGATGATAAAAACATTATTAATTTTAGTATTTCTATAGTAAAATTTTCTTTATTTTGCTTTGCATTTAAGGAATTTCTAAATAAGTATTTTAATACTCGTATATACATACATACGTATGACAAATGACTGAACGGATATTAAGCGGCGTTGATGCAGACAATGAATCGTCGTCGGCATTGGTGCCCACAGCACCAGCAGCAATACCCGAAGGTGCTGCTGCATCATCATCTGCGCTTAGTCTAAGTGATAGTGAATATCTTTCCGACAATGACACCGAACAACCAGTAATTTTGGAGTTGGGTGTCCCAACAGTAGCATCAGTAACATCAGATGCAACAGTAATAAGTTATCCTTTGAATATGCAAATCAATGGCAATCATACATATTCGTCTCAAGATGAAATCCAACAAATTCACCAACAAACTTCAACGGGACAAATATTCCAAACAAATCAAGTGATACCAACAGCCACACCAATAGGCTTGTATGGTCCTTATATGCAACAGCACACATTGCCATCATCATCTGCTTCAGGTGATTTGGCCAGACTGCAAATGCCACCACCGCAGGTGCCCCCACCGCTACACTCTTCTTCGAAATATTCTATACCAAAGACGGTTACTACGTGGTCAATAGGCAGTGAAGCATCGGAAATAGCTAAACACAGAGTGATAACAGTACCACCTCCAACTTTCATGTCCTACCACGGTAGTATACCACGTGAGATTAGCATAGTCAAAGAACAGAATCCCAGTTGGCGAGAAAAGGCTATGCAAATTGAGAAAGGTTTGTAACATGAAACACATCATTATCATCTAGTATAAAAGTGAATTTGTTACAAATCCATTGTTGTGTAGATTATAAAAAGACTGCTTGCGATAGAGAACGCACCCGCATGCGTGATATGAACCGTGCTTTCGATCTTCTACGGTCTAAATTGCCCATATCAAAACCGAATGGCAAAAAATACTCTAAAATTGAAAGTTTAAGGTGAGCATGGTGGCATGATTATATTATATTTTAACTTTTAACTAAGTTTAAATTTTAAAATCAATTTTCAGAATTGCCATAAACTACATTAATCATCTCCAGCAAACGTTAAGAAATAATGAAGTCCCCGAAATGGATATCAAATCTTTGAGAAGTGTAAAGAAACATAGTCTTAGTCTAAGTGAACCTGAAAATGGCGTTGACTTTGTATTGGGTCTTGATAACAACAGGCGACTTGATAACTCGGATAGTTTTTCTTTTGAAACGACAACAAGAAAATTGGATCAAAATAGTGCGTGGAGTACTGAAATTGAGACCAACAACAACAACAAGGAACAGTGGGAATAGAGTAGATATAACATAAAACATAAATAACACAAGCTAAAAACTTGAAAAACTTTATATAAGTAAAAATTTGACTTGAATGAACCGTTTTATTATTGTGTTTTCCATCACTAATAATTACAGTGTTTTAACAGAGAAAAATTCTGCTGTTAACAGATCAATAAAATTAATGAATAGATGATGAGAAGAAGAACAGATTACAGTCAATAATAAAATACATACATATGTTGTAAATAAGCAATTTCTTATAATAAGAAATAAATTTGTTAGGATTAACCTTACTTTTTCCATTAATTTTATCATAAGGGCAAACAGATATGTCAAGAATTTCCTAATTAAAATAAATGAAATTTTAATTTATATTCCATATTTTTGGTTTAAACATTTATTACATTTATTTGTTTTAACTATTTGAATGAGGGATAGGAGTAAAAGAGGATTATGAATGTCTTAATACATATGAACAATATTTATTAGGTTGAGGTCTATAATCAGGTTTAAGCATTGCTTTGCCCACTATCATTTCGTGTTTATTCTATATGCATTCACATCTCCCGCCTTTTAAGAAATGATATACAATAATGAGCCAAAACAAACTTAAATAAAGCACAATAAATTGTCATTAGAATGTTTAAACCTAAATAAAGAACATAAAAACAAAACAAAATTTAACAAAAAGTTATACATACCATTTTGGATGGTGGAATTTGAAAAGGGAAACTTGATTAATATACGCAGATATATAATACTTAATTGTAGTTAACATAGCATTTTTGTAATTTGAACAACACTTTACACAGATCTTTCCTGGTCGAAATGAAGATGATGGTGGAGTGGTAATATAAATCTGCAATGCCAGAAATTGAAAGCGGTAGCATCGATAGCACATCGATGATTAGTATTTTCTTAGTATTTTATGCATTTAATTTAATTGTCTTTCTTCATTCTGGTTGAAGTCATTCGGTAGATAATGGAATCTCTACCAGGGTCCATAGAACCGATAGCATAACATATGGCGAGTAGAGAAAGAGCAAACACAACCATGAACCAAAGAATAATGTTGAAAATCACAGGATAATCTTCTGAGTAGTATTCAGCTAGATTGTAAGGGTTCTGAAAGTAATAATACATTTTTTATTATTGTTATGCATATTAACAATCAAATTATCAAATTACTTCTTTGTTGCTGGGTGCAAGGACTTCACGTTTGCTACGAACAGCACCATTTTTGGTTGTCAATTGTACAAAGAGTACGGAATCACTGGACTTTTGTGCAGCACTTAGCAAGCGACCAATAGCAGCTGACAATAATTTGCTAGCCTCTTGAACAGCATCAGATTTTGCACCATGTGCTTTAGCAATATTTTCCAATGACGAGCGAATAATCAATACATTCGATTTCTTGACCATATCAGCCAAATTCTCTGAGGCAGCATTTATGAAACCGACTTCTTGTAAGAACTGCTTATCGGCGCTATGCAAAGTGGGGTTCAGGTGTTTAGTTTGCTTAGCGGTGGGTGCAACGATTTCACCAAAACACGTTTTGAAAGACTCAACCTGCAAACGAAATGTTATATTTAAATAAATTATTATATTTTATAATTACAAATTGTGTGTATCTTACGCCGTCTTCAAACTGACTGAAGTTAATATCACACACAGGCTCATTGGCTGCCTCCAATTGGGCGCTGACAACATTTAGTGCCTCTGCGGTATCACTACCAACCAATTGGTAAGTCTTAGCATCAACTGGGGTATTGATATGGCTAATATCATCGACGTAGACAGCAATCACACCCTTGGCCATGTTGAATGGATCATTGACAGTCATGCCGCTCCATGATGAATCACCTGAGACTGCATTGCCCAAAGCTGCGTATAGCACTTCACCGACATACTGGCTCTGCAATGGTTCGTTGCCCTTGAAGCTGATAGCCTTTGGACTATTTAATACAGAGAATTCACCATTCGCTTGAACTTTAAAGAAAAAAAAGCAAAAATTTTATAAAGTTGGCAAAAATAGAGATTCTGCGCGAGGTGGTTGTCTGACACTACACCAACACCAACACCTTTGAAATCAATACTTTTTTAAGCTGACAAATTTTTCTTTGTGCAGTTTGCAAGACTTTAATTCTTATAGCAAATTGTTTTCTTGTAAATTATTAGTAACTTACTAGCTGCGATGAACAACGAAAAAACCACGAAATTCCGCAACATCTTCACTTCGATAAAATATTAATATTAATCATATGACGATGTGAATAGGCGATTCGCTAAGATTTTCTTTTTATCACATGACGGATTGATGATGCAACCCTGTTTTTATTCTTTTCTTTTATTTCAACTCTGCGAAAATAGGTAGAAAAAAATAAAAGTAGTTAATGCACTACGTAATTTTTAGGTGATCATATTTATTTTTGAAAAATATCGAAGATTTCGATAAATTCGATAAATATGCAAATGCAACCATGAACACAAAAAGTAACGAGAAAAATATGTATAATAAGAAGAAGGATTTTCTCATTAGACAATTAGTCAAAAGAAAAAATAAATCAGCAAGTGTGAGTCGGACTAGCACACGGAGGGTTCCGTACTATCGTACAAGATTTTTTGTTTAAAATATAAAATTATGTTTATATTTAATAGACAAAAAGTATACTACAATTAACAGCTCAAAGTATACTACAAAAAACAAAAAATTGTTAAACAAAAGGTTAAATTAAAGAACATTGCTTCCAAAAATGTGTATTTTTAGTATTTGTCGTTCTACACACAAGTGAATTACAAATTTCAACTCTCTACCTATTACGTTTCATGAGATAGAGCAGGAGACGGACGGACGGACGGACATTGTAAGCTTAGTAATAGGGTCCCGTTAGTTCCCTATGGGTACGGAATCCTAAGAAGACAAAGAACAAAGAAGTGTCTCATTAAAAAAATAAAATTTTTTAATATTGAAGTGAATTTTTGTTTAAAATATAAATATATTTAAGTGAAAGTGTTTTGTGGAAAAGTGCTGCGCGATTCAGAACGGACGTTTTTAAAGGACTTCAAAAAAGGTAGTTTATTTGTAGTTTACTTGATTGCGCTAATTTTGAACAAAAATTGTTGCGCTCAAAGTAAAATTAAATTTGAAAAAAATTTGATTTTCTTTGAAAAATAAAATAAATTTTGTAAAAAAATTTATTGCGCTAATTTTTAAAAAAAAATTGTTGCGCTCAAAGTAAAATTTAATTTTGAAAAAAGTTGAGATTTTTTTTTTATCAGATGACGGAAAATAAGCATACCTTCATATTTTATTTTTTCTTGAAATTAAGTGCAGCCAGGTTTAGATAGTTATGGTGATTCTCAGCACTGGATATTTTCACTCGCTGCTTTGCGAGTGCTGCCAGTGTGCTTTACAACACTGAAAAATCAGCGGTCAATGTTTGTTTACACTTTACAATCTTTTATCTTTTAATGTATTTTTCATAAAATCTAAAATCGACAATAGATTAGAAATGACGGAAAAATTAGAATGTATACGAGATTTAATCAACTCATGCTTGCTACCGGCATTAAAAATGGATTTGGATAGTGTGCATATTGACATAGAAATCTTCAAAAGTTATCATGATGTTCTTAGACACCAGTTGCCGGTTCTCTATGATTTGCTACAACAAGGTGGTCAAGAGTTATTAATGGCCAGTGAGAGCCATGAGTGGCTTGAGGTAGGATCATGAGGATTATGATTACATTAAGAAAATAATAGTAATAAAATAAAAATATGCTTACTTGCTTTTGTAGGTTTATGGTCTTCTCATTGTGTTGCTGTGTGAAATCACAGCAGATAATGCAATATATAAGTTAAATGATGCTAATAATCTGACCGATAATGCAGAAAGAATACTTCAGGAACTTGTTAAAGATATGTCCAATGATGTTGAAAGTAACATATTTTCATATTATCAAAGCAAACTTAGCAAAGAAGAATGGAAGCGTCAAATTGGTGCAGTACATGGATTTCTTAGATATCTAAAGGTTCATATACATACCTCTATTTAAAACAATATCAAATTACTTTCAACTAAATCCAATTGTTTATACAAAAACAGTTTAGATACAATACAAATGGTGAATTTGGACATCTTTTAACTACACATTGGCTGCACTTTTGTCTTTCGATTGGTTTGAATGTGAGAAAATGTGTAGATCCATTGATAAAACATATAGGAATACGAATATTTTTAATCATTCTCAATCATAGCGTATGTATGCACGCACATATGTATATCTAATGAAATTTAAATACATATGTTGTTAATATTATTTTGTTTGTAGCAATTGTCCGAAATTCTTCTACTCAATATACACAATGTAATCTATGATGCTGTAAAAGATGATGTTCACATACAGGACAACATAATGATCACATGCGATATATGGAATTGTATTTTAAAATGCTTAGAATATGATAAAGATATTGATGGTTTTGAAGTAAGTATAGTTTTCTTTTTAATTAACCCAACATAATTAACTAATTGGCATGTGATATACAATTTTTGGTGCAGTGGAACAAATGTGATGACATGTTGGGGCGTTTAATAAACAATGTGATGTTGGCCCCAGATAGCAAATCATCCATGTGTCTAATACAGTTCATTATCAGATTGGGATATTGTTTTTCATTAAACAAAGATGAGATCGCATCAAAATTGGCCAGTGATTTTAGTCAAGATACTGATAAGATGATGAAAGATTGTCGTTTCGTCTGTGAGGGTAACACATCATACACCTGTTTTCGATGGGCGAAAGCTATTCTTCATATGTTCGTTTTGGAATCGCACAGATTATTGGAGAATAAAGAGATTTGCCAGCAAATGCTGCTTGTATTGCATCGCTGCTATCTGATTTGCATTTTACCCATACCATTGCCGGTCTCATATCCTCATCTGATAGAATTTTATGATAAATTTACTGCAGTATTGCTTGGAACAATCGATATGTATGATAGAGAACCAAGTATTGTTAAAGTATGTATGTGCAAAGTATCTTTTATTATGACTTCTTCTCAATCACATTGTGTTTTGTTTATTATGCTTTTCAGCTTGTTCATCAGTATATCGAAACTGTGTATCAACAAATGCAAAGTTGTTTACCATTTTGCAATGAAAACACAAAACTTCGAATGTATCGAAATGCATATGAAGAACTTTTAAAACTTGATTTGTGGACAACTGTATAAATATGAATTCGTATTTTCACGCAACAAATTTTTGAATCATGTAGTGATAAGCATATGCGACCAAAAAGGAATGAGGAATGATTCTGTATATTGTAATGCGAGCACCGATTGTAAATCCATTATAGCCGCGGACTTCTTTCAAACGTTTGCATACATCCCAACCTGATTTATATTGCCCAGGATCGGCATTCAATAGAATAACCCGCACTAGGGTTGATGGCATTAATATCAGTGAGACACTAGTTGCGGATAATGTCGATGAAATAAATTGAACTTTCCACCTTGCCAATTCACGATTTCTCCTTTTCATTTCGCGTTTAATCTTAAAATAAAAAACAATAAGTAATCGAATAAAACAAAAGTGTATTATATCGCATACCAATTCAAATGCTGCCAATTCGCCAAGAGTCATTCCAAATCCATAAAGAAATTGCAGCGCAGCTCCTTGATACAAATATGGCCAGCCACCTTTTTTGTATAAGTAATGCAAACCATGTAACATGTTTCTTAAACTAAATTATAATAATATAACCCATATATTTATGAATAATAAAGATAATAAATAAGTGATAGTAGTGCGTACTTGCGTTTTGGAAATTTCGTACGTGCGAAATCAGCTTGCATTATCGTTCCTATTTTTACGAATGGAGTCCCTATGGCGCAGTTGATGAAACCGCCAAATAGAGAAATAAAAATGTGATCACTAACAGTTGCACAATTTGTTCTCTTGTTGATCGTGTGAGATATGAGAAAAATTGTCGATGATTGAAATAAGTTTTTTACAATTGATCCTGGAAAAGCGAAGTACAATCCTTTGATGCCTGCTTGCTTTACAAATATCTTTAATATTTCCCTTGAGCAGGTATGCTCAAGGGCATTTGCTTGTATGTTCACACGTGCCAGATCAAGTGGGTGCGTTAATGTGACACCAAACAAACTGGCAGCTAATCCAATATACCATGGTGTACGCCGAAATCTCAATTCTTCTAATAGTTTGCTCTTCTCCAATTGTTTTTTTAATTTTTTTTTTAAACGTTTTCCTTTCATCAAAATTATAGCATTTCCCATTTCAATTAAAAAATAATGAAAAACCTAATCTTTTTAATTTTTATTTGAAAGGTTATGAATTTCTAGTTGAGCCTTCTTGGTTTCAAATAGTAATAAAGAACGCTTCAGCGTAGCCAAGTCATTTAATTTGTCATAGTATTTGGTCTTCATATGCAGATATTCCGTTTCGGCTTTCAGACGATCTTTTAACAAGTTTGCTTCAATCAAAGCATCTCCTTCCAAATTGATTGCTTCAATATCATCCTCATCATCAACAACTTCATCGATGAATTCGTTAAGCGGATCTATGTTGTTGTTATCACAGTTCTTCACAGAAAGTAATGAAGTGTCACGTAGTTCAGGTAGTTGTTGCTGCTCCTGAGAGATAATTGGCATTGGTGATGGCGATGGTGGTGATGATGGTGAAGAATCATCACAAAACAAATTTGGATTCTGGATTTTGAACAACACTTGCTTCGGCATAAATCTATGTGGATCATCTAACTGACAATGGATTTTAAATACGAAAACAAAAATTTACTCCAAGTCAAAACTATATAAATTTTAATTGTTACATCATCTTACATCTTTATAAAAGTCCTTTTGATAAACTTGACAAAACATTCTTAAATGAAAATAAAATTTTTATAAATTCATTCATTCAATCACAATAACAAGGAATTTATGTGATTTGTCAACTACCTATGTTTAACCATACGTCCTTTACATGTATTTGCATTTGTTTTGTGACACCATTTGCATTGAGCTATAATTCTTTTCTTCTCTGAATTCTTCTTAACAGGAATGAAACCATAACGATTCCATACTTTTTGAACATTATTGCGACCAGAAAATATGTGCTCTTTCAATTTAGTTGAGTTTTCCATTGTCGATTGTCGTCGTCGCCGTCGTCGTAATTAAATTTGAAAATTTCGCTTGTTTACTTGTTTATGTAAAATTGAACGCGACAGAAAATGGTAGAATGGTCATGACAACTTGTCATTATTAACCGCTCTCCGCTCTCGTGAACTACTAAATGAACCATGAACACATGATGTGGAACTGTATGAATATTGTAGTTCACCAGCTACCCAAACAAATGAACAAAACTTAAACAGTAAACATGGAAAGGCAAGTAAATATTGAACATTTATAATTTTCTTTTACCAATAGAATAGGATAATTTTATTTTGTTATTGTTATAGAATGAAATTAAAAATTTCGGAAAACTCAAGGAGCATCGAACCATTAGAATTATGTAGTCCTGCTAGCTACATGGATAACGAGTTTGAAGAGGAAACTGAAAAGTACGCTTCTTATATTTATAAAGATAAAAGAGATTCACAACAAGTAAGTTTAGTTGACACAGAATGTATAACGAAAAAAGACCCATCGTATTCTAATTTCAACTTCTATTTATTGTATTGTCTAGGACACAACACAGCAAAATGATAGTACTATTGAAAAATCGAATGAAGAAAGTTCACTATCATCTCTTAGATTGGACAAGATCAGAGCCGAAATTAAGCACTTCAAGAGTCGCTCCAGACATTACGGGAGCGAAATAGCAAATTTAGAACTTGAACGTACTTTAATGATATTAAAAATACGAAAACTTCATATGGAGATCGATGATTTGGTTAAAGTTAGTTAAGTTGTTAAGTTTTTTTATGTATTGTAAGTGAGTGTAATAAACTCTGTATTATTCTATGTTATCAAACCCATTTGCGTTAAAATTCTTTTCATTTTAGACGCTTCAAGTGCGACTAGGTTTTTTTGCATACGATAATAGGCAGCCTTTTCTCGAAAATATTCTATTTCGGCGAGAAGGCAATCTTCCTCAGGCGATAGCGAATCTGCGTTTGATTCCAACTCACTCAATTGAATATAGCCATCGATGATTTGCTGAAAAGAAAGAGGAAATATGGTTAACAAATTACTATAAAGAATTTATCTATTATTTTGTCAACTTACAAATTTATCATCCTGATATGGATTCAAATCAAAATCATCGGTGGGAATTTCTTTGTTCTTGTATTGTTCCTCCA
Organism: Amiota mariae; assembly: GCA_035041805.1. Classification (NCBI taxonomy): domain Eukaryota; kingdom Metazoa; phylum Arthropoda; class Insecta; order Diptera; family Drosophilidae; genus Amiota; species Amiota mariae. The sequence continues at coordinate 3,947,121 of JAWNKV010000348.1, forward strand.
TGAAATCCACCTCTTGTTTTGTAAGTGTTGCTGGTTTCTTAGTAAATTGTTTCTCAAATACTTCACTCATTAAATTAGCTCTTTTCATAGTAGTTTGTCTTTAAATAATCAAACAACCAAATTTTCTGGAATCAAAAAACACAAAAACAAAGAACTACAAAAACATTTAATATAATAATAATAGTGTTGGTAAACACATGCATTCTAAGAAAAGGGGGCTGTGAACGATATAATTTAGTTTCTATGGCAACACAAATTAAAAGGAATTTTTAGAAATGAGCGAATAGCCAATAAATATTTGTGTGGAACAATGACAAAGAAACGTATTATAAAAGTAATTTGGGATCATGAAATAATTGGTAATTGGTGGCTAATTAATTAATTAGTTAGGTTAGACACTTATTGTCTGAATAAAAGGATGTTCGAAGTCGGAAATAAAATATTTTTAAAATAATAACTTCGAATGTGGAAGTAATTAAAAATAAAAAAAATTAAAATTAAAATTGGAGATCATTTCTGAGTTTTCAAGTGCGTTTAATATAATTACAAATAGAAATCAACAGGTTGTTTTTGTTTTGTATTAAAAAAAAAGAGTTATTCTTCAGCTTAAGCAAGTGAATACATAGTTTTGAGTTTTGTGTTTATCGCTCATCGCCCATCGTCGTGAGCAAAAGAAAAACAACACTAACAACAACAACAAGAGCAGCATTGGTTTAATTCAATCGTCACTTGCTGCTTGCTGCGCTTTATTTAATAATAAATAAAAGATGAATAGAGATCAACTCGATGGCATAATAAATGTCATTAAGACATCGCCCGATAAGGGCGTTGTTGTTAAATGCCTGGTGAAACTGCGTACAGATCTAGTCAAGGATATAGGTGGCATAACACAGTTTAGGGATGCGGGGGGCATGGCTCCCATGATTCGATTGTTGAATAAACCTCACGAAAAAATACTTGAAGTAGTATTAAGTATTTTAGCCAATTGCTGCATGGATGACATATGTTGCAAACAGGTAAAAACAAAAAAACATAATTTGCTAAATAAGAGATTATTTTATATAGTAAGTTTATTTTTTTTAGGCACTGAACAGTAAAATCCAATTATCATTAACGGTGATACTTCAGTCTATACCGAATCCTGTAATAACCAATCGTGCATGTCGTTTGCTTGGCAATCTAGCAAAATGTGACCGCACTCAATTGTTGAGTGTCAATAGTTCGGCAATAGCAAAGGCAGTTTGTAAAATAATCGAAACAACTGGAGATGTCGGAACGCGGATAATGGCATTGCGAGCATGTCGATTTCTAGTACCAGATCCCCATTTCATGAAAAGCTATTTACAGGTAAATGGATTCTATAATATAATTCGCATATTTGCTGCAGTCATGAAAAACGATGAGGCTTCGAGCACAACAACGACGACACTTAACTCTAATAAGGATTTTTCACCAACAATGGGCTTAAAGAAAAATCAGCACAGGGAAAAATACTTTGAGGAAGTCGCCCGCAATCTGGAAGGTGTACGGAGCGATGTCTTCGATCATGAAGTTTTGAAAAACTCTGTACATGCATCAAACGCTTACACAATGCCCAAGGAGGCTGCAGCTATTGATTTGGTCAATGAGATACTTAAATGTTTGAGTGCTATGTCAGCAATGCAGATTGGTTTTAATGTTTGGGAGACTCTTACACGTCCTTCTGGAACATTAGCTCCGCTTGTTTACTTTGCTTCGGAAGATAACGAGCATCGAGCTGTTGTACTAAAGATCTTATCAAATTTTTCCAAAAATCATGGAGCCTTTTATGTACTCAGCATTTCGGATGCAATTGTTGCTGCCTGTGAGTTACTTGTTGCTGCCAATATGTCGAAGCCATTGACAGAAAGTGAAAGACGTTATTGTATTAATATAATTTGTATGCTATGTACCGATGCCTGTAATCGTTCCAAGATAAGGCGATCTGGTGCCTTGCGCAAACTCATCGATATCCTTCGTCAATCACATTCGCACACCGAACGTTCTATGGTGAGTTATATAATAATTTTTATCAAATGAATTTTTACTTAATTTCGTACATTTATTTTCCTTACAGATTTTATATATTTTAAATAATTTTCAATATGATAACATGAGTATGGATCAATTACTAAGAGAAGGACTCATAAGTTTGTTAATAAAAGAATTAAATGATTACTTAACCAGTGATAGTGAGCATCACAAGCGTAAGCGTGATGAACGTTTGCGAAATAGAAAGAAACGTAAATTAGAAAAAGATACTACTAATAGTGAATCAGTTAGCAAAGTGAGTAACCTCGTCCTCCTCCTCCTCCTACCATACAAATCATTAAGGCAAAAGATTTTTATATGTACATTTTTTGTATTTTTTATTTTTTTAGTTGGCAAAAACAAATGAGATGTCTATTTTTGATATTGATTCACCTACCAGCTCGCCAAGTTCTACTCATTCAATAAGTAGCCCCTGCAGTTCGCGTTGCATGTCGCCTGTTGGTGGCAATAATTTTCAGATTGAAGGTAATTGATTGACGACTATAATAATTATTTGTTAAATTAGATTTTTATATATTAAAATCCAAAAAAAAAAAAAAAAAAAAAAATACAATTTTCAGATGTTGACCAGGATGATGAGAATTATTCACCTGCCTGCAGTGATGATGAGGCAAGCGATGACGAAGAAACCGAAACCAATGTTGCAGCACTGCCCGAAGAAAGTGAAATAATGAGATTATTAGATATTGCTACAGAGCCCATAGACGATAATGTATCCGATCGAGATGATGAAGATGATAACAGTCAAGGTTTGCCAGTCAAATCACATTAAATTAAAATATTTTTCATTCAATATACGAGTACATACATATTTTTAGATTTACCACATTTGAAATTTGCTCAAATTGGTGGCCACCTCATACGCACCACTATAGACATAATCGAGAATCTATTATTCCGTGTGACTTTAATGATAAATAAACGCGCCGAATTGGGTAAACCAGAAGTATTTGATACATTGATAAAAGCAATTCATGTCTTCGGTGCCTCTAATAATTTTGCCAATTCATTAACAAATATTTTATTGTAAGTTAATCAACAAATGTGATGTTTCTTAAATAAACTTCTTTCTAGTAGATATATAATAATCATTTATATTTTCAGAGAAAGTCAATTTTTTGCACATATCATACGAATTGGTGTGGCCCATAAACTTTATCAACTAAGTAAAGTAGATGAGGTAAATTAATGGAGATTTTTATGTATTTTTTTTTTTTTTTTTTTTTGTGTTGTAAAATAAAGAAAAATAATTCTGTTCTATTTATTTTAGATGCAATGCGATGCTTTTGGATTTTTAGAGACTCTAACAAATGTTGGCGAATCAAATTATGGCAAAGCTGAACTTGTGCGTCTTCTGCGCTCCGGTGATATTAATCTACAGAGACGTGCTGCAATTAGTGTCGCTCATATTATAAAGAACCGAAATCTTTTGTATCAATTTCTGAATGATGGCAATGCTTTGACTTTACTCTTTGAAATGATACTGCAAAATACTATGGATGTTTATAGTGAAGAGGCTGCCGATGCTATTTTAAATATGTCACGACACACTTTGTGCATTACTCTGCCAATACTTGTGCCAAATGAAAGGCATTTTGATTGTTCGGAAATGATAATGGAGTGTGATGATGCATCATTACATTATGAATGTGATATACGATTTATTGTGTCGTCTTATGGTGGAATTGAGTCGGCGTCAACCACCGATACCGATGAAAATAGTGATGGTGATGATATTAGAGACAACAACGCCACCACCACTTCTAGAACTAGTGATCCCATTGTAATTGAATTCAATAAGCAATTGCTTTGTGAGACAAGCGAAGTATTTAATACTATGCTTAACAGTGATTTTCGTGAAGGACATGAAGGTGAAATTCAATTGCGGCAGCACAGTGCATGCGGATTAAGTTATTTCCTTAATCTCATCGTTAGACAGTCAGAGGGCAAAAAAATTAACATTCCGCCAGAACGAGATTATAAAGCACTTTTGGAGGCTTTTGAATTGTCACGTATTTACATGATATCCGAAATGGAAGCATTACTTCAGCAATTATTAGTGAAACTTCTTGGACCGGACAGTTGTTTACAGTTGTTTGAGTGGGCATTGAAAAACTATCATACCGATTTGACGAAAACAGCTATAAATTATTATTTATCTGGTAAATTGAGTCCTGAGGCTAAGGTGGCATTGTTCCGTAAAGCAGATCGTTCTACTTATTCAACTGAATGGTTTCAGCTGATGAACGAAACTGTCTATGAACGTGCCCAGAAGATTATGTAATAATGTGTGAGTGCGAGTGTGAGTGTGTGCGGTTAATGTTTATTCTCGGAAGCATTTTTGTATACTATACTATACTACTATATATATATATAAAAACTACAACTTACAACCTAATAATTTTAATTAGCGCATAAGTTTAAAAGTGATTTAAATTGTTGTTTAAAAGAAATACATAAATATATAAAATTTAAATTTAAGAAGTAGCCTTAAATTGCAGAGAACTGTAGTGTAGTAGTATTCTAGTATCCTTAAAACCTTATCTATAACTAATATACATATATATATGGAATTAGCATATTATGTTGTGTACGCATTGTTTAACGAAAGTAAATTGTCGAATCGAATTTGTAACCAAAACCATCTCTAACAATCTTTTTTTTTTTTTTTGTTTTCATTCAAATTAGTTGGTTGCTTTGTGAGTTTCCTTTGTCACCTGTTGGTATGTGGGCATGGCACAAAACTTCACTGTCAACCAGTCCACAATTGGTGTGGGACAAATACTGAAGAGTAGCCGATAGAATTTGTATCTAAAATACACAAGAATTTTAACTGTAGAATTGAACAATGAACAATGGATGGAAATGATCCTCACCGCCAGGGTTCATGTATGTAAAGCGCTTTGGGTTCTGTATTCAAGAGAGCATCTTTGAATTTTGCCAAAAGGTCCTCATCTTTTAACTGATTCGGTGCTTTTAAGCCAGAAACTACTTCCAGATATCCATTATATTGCTTGAAATATTCGCCATAGTAGGCACGCTGATCCTCACTAAAGGATTCATACATGGTTTGAGCATGTTCCTGTTGGCGTGCTAAAATATTTTTGAGGATCTTAATGAAAATGAACTCAATTCGTCGACATGTAGACATGCTGAATGTATGTTGTATGAATCACCAACCTGAAATATTGCTGGCCATTACAAAGGATCCTGGTATAAAGTTCACTACTTCAACGTCATACTGTTGCATTTCAATGCGTAAGGCATCATTCCAAAAGCGTAGTGCTGCTTTAGATGCGGCATATGGACCAAGTGATGGTAATGCCTACTTATCATAAATAAACTAGGATTTAGGATAAGTCTGAATCATCATCAGTACTACTAAGGTGCATTTTACCTGAAGGCCACAATGACTTGTTATATTTATAATGCGACCATGATGTTGACGTATTAACGGAAGTAGCTCCTTCGTCAGACGCATGGTACCCAACAGATTGACATTGATCTGATTTTCTATTTGTGTATTTGTTTGCCATTCAAATTCACCAAAGCACATGGTACCGGCATTATTAACCAATGCTGTAAATTGATATGCACAATTAACGCCAGTGCTACCATTCTGATCTAGAAGCTGACGGATACGTCCATGTGCTTCTTTAATTGTCTTCTCATGCAATAAATCCAATTCAATGGTGATCATGCGTTTTGGTTCACCAAGATTACGCAGTAATTGAGCACCTTCTGAATTGATATTATGACAAGCGGAGATCACAGTCATGTTCAGTACAGAGTGACAATAGACAGCCAACGAATGACTGCGAGGATAAAATAAGAATGTATGAATTATAATCCAATATGTTGTAATAGCATCGTCTGTCATGACATGATAATTGCGTACTCACCCTAAGCCTGAATCACAGCCAGTTATAAAGACTACATTACGTGGCGAGGCCTTTGGTTGGTGACTGCCAAAACCAAGTAACCTCAAAAATGCGCGTTGCAGGGACATTTCTTATTCTTTTTCTTTCCTTTCCTTTTCTTCTCTGACTATAGAATATTTATTTTTTGTCTTAAGTGTTGTCCAATAAAATCTTGTCACTGAGACTACTGTCTGACTGCTCTTATCGCACGACTTTCTGCTTCTGTACTGATACTCGACTACTAAATTTCATTTCATTCCAGAAAAATGCTAAATCCACAAATACATACAGGAATAGAAGATACACAACCATGTGTATATAGATATACATATGTATGTAGTATGTATGAATGTATGTAAGTTGGTAGGTAACAAAAAGATACGCATATAAAGAGAACAGAAAACAACACAACAGTACAAATTTACAGGTCGTGACTCTTGTTTTTATTGGCTGATATTATATGTTGTTGTTGTTGTTGTTTTTTTTTTTTTCTTATTTACTTTATTCTTTCTTTTGTATCTCATTTGTATGGATATCGTTGTCTCCTGTATTTTTGCAATGTCCGAGAATAAATACGACAGCGATAATGGTGATGTATTGATTGTACTTCAGACGTAAAGAGAAATAACTAATTCATGCCGGTTTTTTCAATGTTATTAAAATCAAGAATTGCACGTGTTGAATGAATTGTTTTTTGGTTTTTTTGAGTTAGATATTAGGTATATGGGCCCCAGTAGTCTCAGTCTAAGCTGAGTGTCACAACCTCTTCTCATTTTGTATACATACATAGTTTTGAGGGTTTATGATAAACTAAAGGGAAATGCATAAATTATGTATTTTATACTAGTTCAATGTCTCCAAGAGTCTCAAATCATTTGAACTTTGAATACTTTGTTCCTATGAAAAATGTTTATTGTATAATACACACAGAGTGCTAGAAACTAATCTATCTTGTCTTGACTGTCAGTCTGCATATATGTAGAGTAGTGACAACATTTTAATACCTTGCTTTGGTAAGTTTGTTCTTTCCTGATGCTCAAACTTATATAGCTGGGCCATTAATACATTTGCCTGTAAATAAGCCTTTTGTTGGACAAAGAATGTTTACTATTTGGATGCTGCAGTAAGTCAATCTTAATCCCGCATACCAGATTAGTTGTTTTTCCAAAATACCAGATGAATCGTTTATCCTTGATTTAATCTAAGTAGTTTCCGGACTTGATTAAACTTCAGAATGTTGCCTAAACAAGCGCGCAGCACCTTAGCATGAAGTCACAATTGAATCATATCCTCGATTTGATGGTGTTATTCCAATGCGTCTCCGCAACTTCTGTGAGATTACATAAATGAAGAGACGTATTGCGCTACTGTGCTTAGCCTTTGGTGCGTTGTGGCTTTTTCATTTAAATAACGACGAAAGATTGAATTGAATGATCGTTTTCCTATTAAAGTTTTTTTTAGTTGTCTTTTTTATTTTGGTTGTTTTTCTTTTTATATATTTTATTATATTATTATTTTAATCTTATAATTGTATTATTGCAGATTGCTCATCGACATTATCATCAGTATTTGTTTTTTTTTTTTTGTTTTTTATTATTATTATTATAAGTAATATATAAATATATAATTTTTTCCTTATTTTTCATTAACATTTTAACATTGATTTCTGTTGTTTTTGTGTTTCTTGAAAATTAATAATTCATTCATTTATAATCTATTTTATTAAACATTATTTAATTGCTTTTTCGTTCGTTTGTCTTTTAGCGTTTTAAATATTATTTTATTTTATTTTATTTAAATTTTTTTTTTTTTTTTTCAATTTTTATTTGGTTTCAATGAAAATTGCTTGATTTCTATTTTACAATAAAAAAATATACACAACAAGAAGGCGTAATTTCTTATTTACCAGTTTCGTTTTAGTTTTCGCTATTTTATAAGGCCATTTTTTGTATTAAATTTAATATTTTTTTAATTTTAAATTGTTTTTATCCAATTGATTTTTGATTGATTTTAAAATACTATATAAAAAGCTACATGCATGACAAACTTTAAGTTTTAAATTTAATTTTAAAAAGTAGTTTTCTTTTCTTTTCCATTTCATTTTAGGTTTTTATTTATATATTTATTAATTTATTTTTTTTTAAATATTTTTTATACATAATAAATATCACAACGCATCCTTCTACTCATACGACTTTAACTTCATCATTAATTCATCTTTATTTCTTGTTTAAAAAAATATGTAGTTGTTTTTCGTTTAACGTGTTTTTTTCTTTTTTAAATATATTTTTTTAAAAAATATAATTTTTAAATAACAAAATTCTATTAAATTTGAACAAATTACACAAAAATGAAACAAGATATAAAGAAACAAAACGAAACGATGAACAACAGCTTAACTTTTATCAACATGTGGTGACATTTGTTATCTTTCAGCAAATCATCATTAAAAATAATAATACAAAATAACTAAAATTTAATAAAGAAACAAAAACAAAAAAAAAAAAAAAACACAAAAAACAGATTGAAAAATGTTTTGAAAAGAAAAGCAGACAACGGTAGAGTTTGTGGAGTGCAAAATTTTTAAAAAACTAAACACATTCCACTAACAAAATTCATTTTACATTAGATTTTTTTATTCAATATATTTTCAATATAAAAAAATATACTAAAAACACATTTATGCCTTCGCCCTCCTCCTCCTCCTTCTCCTTCTCCTTCGCCATTTTCACTCTGCTTTCATTTGTTTGTTTGTGTAAAATCTTAATTAAAATATTAATCTTTATTTTTGTATTTGACTTAAATCTTAAACTTCATCTTCCTCTCTCTCGTTTGTGTGTAGTAAAAATTATATAAAAAAAGATTTTATGACTTTTTGTTTGTTTGTTTGTTTGTTTTTTTTTTTTCATTTGAAAATGTTTTAAAGCATTTGAATTTACATAATTAATTATTTAATTAATTTATTAATAATAATATAATATTAATAATAATAATAATAATCGTATTCCAAACTAAGGCCTTTTCTTCTCTTTTCATATCAGAGAAGCATCTCATCTCATCTCATTTCATCACTTCACTTCACTTCAGCATCATTTAGAACTCAACTAATCATCTTCTGATCAACAGCAACGATGAGTTTTTATTGTTATAAACTGACCAATTTTGATGGTTCACTTGTCGGTGTTGGCAACTCCAAAGGATGTTTGTTTTGTGATGAACATGTAGGCACTAGTGGACCGGAGACTGGCGTTAGACCGGTGCCACCATCCATCAATGAATCGAAATTGAACATGCCAGTCGATGGCGTTTGAATTGGGACACCTTGGATTTCGGTTGGTGCTTTGCCATCTACGACATTCAGTTGAAGATTTTGTCCAAATGTACGTGGTGCGGTTGGTAATGAGGTGGGTCGTGGTTTCATGGATTTGAGTGCGTGGGCCACGACAACGTTTGTTGTTGGTGTAATGGCGGATGTTGGATTGATGCCGGTGGCGTTGATATTATTATTTGCTGCAGCCACATAAGCTCCAAAACTGACTGGCGCCATGGATACGATGGGCGTTTGCAATGAACCTGATGGACCAGTTGGTGTGGTCAGTGAAGCAGTCAATGTGGCAATGTTTGGTAATGGTGCCACCATGGGTGCATGGTGTCTGAGCGATGACAATACGCGACGTTTTGGCGATGGTGGTCCATCGTGATCATCCAGCGATGAACCTGAATCCAAGGTATTATCCAATGGCTCATGTTTAATTTGTTGCAATACATTATCATCGATTAGTACTGGCTTGAGATCAAGCGGTGAATTGCTGCGTCCTGTTGAATTGAGCGATGGATCCTGGTGACCTGTGATGGCATTGCTCGTGCTGTCATTGCTGTTGGTGTTGTTGTTGGTGGGTGGTGCGGCGATTAACCCATTGTATGCGGTTGCTGACGTTGCTACACTTAAAATGTCATCGCGTACTCTTTGGCATGTTGGACGGTGTGTTTCAAGTACAAATTCCAGTTGGGTTTTCTCGACTGTCAATGATTCAATGACCTTTTGCATGGCTTCACGTTTCTTCTCCAAAGAGGCAACTTCGTCGAGCAACTCGTTTGTCTGATCGACGCGTCGTTTACGGCAACGTGCTGCTGCCAATTTGTTACGTTCACGGCGAATGCGTCGCTTTTCTTCTTCTTCGGGTGTCATATTAGTTGACTTGGCTGGACGACGTCCACCGCCACGACGTGCTGGCGTCGATCCTGCTGTTGTGGCACTGTTTGAGGTATTAGAGTTGATCATATGATTTGATGTTGTGCTGTTCGCAATGAGGCTAGAATTCTTGGCAATTGATGCAGCTGCCTTTGCTGCTGCAATAACTGCTGAAAAATCATTTGCACCGCCGCCATTTGAGGTAGAACTGCCCATTGTATTGTTAAAGCTATTCGGATAATTGGAGCTATCAGTAGCGGCACTTGCTGTTATCATAAAAAAAAAAAAAAAAAAATTATTATCACTTTTAATTAGAAGGTTACAAAAGGTGTCTGTCTCTCTCTCTCTCTTACATGTATCTGTTGTCGTGTTATCACCATTTGATTGTGCTCCATTCCAAGATAATTGCGAGTCCTCTGAATCCGTTGCTCCAACGTTGCTATTATAATCCAATGTTCCATAATTGTTTAAGTTGGTTATTGAAGCGTTTGTTGTTCCTCCACCTCCACCACCTCCTCCCACTATTCCCAATGCTCCCGTGATTGTTGTTGGTGTATTGCTGTTATTATTGTTGCTATTGTTACTATTAACATTGGCACTTAGTAATGGTGCCAATGGTGGGGGCTTAAAACCCGCCTGATAGGAAGGAGGAATTTCGCTAGTCAATTGCATAAATGATTCTTCAATGCTGCGCATTGTAGTCGGTGTCAATGTTGGTGTAGTCAATGTGGGAACACCACTCTGGATGCCATCCAAAGAGACGAGCTAAAAAATATAATAACAGAAGATTATTTAATAATTTCCTTACAAAAAAAAAAAATAAAAATAATAATATTTTACTAGTACAATAGTTTTGGGTTTTTTTGTGCGTTAAATTGCTTAATGCTACATTTTTTGTAGCATGCGATAATTTTTCTTTTTTTTTTCTTTTTCTCAAAACAAAAACAATTTCATATGCAAAATATAATGAAAAAATGGCAATTTATTTGCATTTTCCGGTTTCATCTCTCTCTCTTGTGTTTTGTGTATCAAATTAATATTTTGATTTTTCTTGTTTTTTAATTTGTTTATTTCTTTTTGTTTGTGCGTGCGTTCAGTTCTGTTCAGTTGTGCTTAATTTGTTTATTTTGTTTTTATTAGTTTATATCATAGATATTTTATACACCCACACACACAAATATTTATATATATACATACTCGTATGTATATGTAGATGCATATGTGTGCGTTTATATATTTTAGTTTATGCAAATCCACTTTTTTTTTCTATTTTTTTTTTTTGTCTATTTATAAAGATGATTTTAGTGTTAAGTTTTTTTTTGTCTTCTATATTTTTCTTTATATTTTATAAGGTGTGTGAATTTCTTATAATTTTTAAATTAAATTTGGATAATTTTGCTTTTACTTAGAAATTTAATTTAATTACAAATAGAGACAGACACCGTGACTCCTGGAGAGTCGCCACCTGTTAGACATGCGCCTCATATCTCTATTAAATAGATTAGATATAACTGAACTTAAATGTGAGTGGGTCCGACTAGACTAGCGAAGATTCCCCCCCCATATACTCTACCCAATTGTTTCAATTCTCAATATACATAATAATTGATTGATCTAAAGTGTCAAAGTCTCTAGCAAAATATACTACACAAGTTTTTCTTCATGATTAATGTTTGATTTTTTTTTTTTCCTATATGGCGTCATGTCAATCAAATCAAATAGTTGATTGGTTATGTGTGTTGTATGTAGTATGTTTCCGAAAGGATACTTCCACTTTCTTTGGGGGGTGAGGTTAATTGATATATATATATATATATATATATTTGTTGGAGATCATCAAAATATAATTGGTTTTGTGTGTTGGATGATGTGAAGGAAATTCTAAAGAACATTGATCGATATTTATAAAACCTATGGCTATATGAATATCTTTTTTTTTTATTTTGCAGAGCTCATCATATGAGAAACAAGGCTCATACTATATTATTATATGTTTTGCATGCGTAAAATGCAATTGTTGTCTACAAATTACTGACTGTGTTTCATTTATTTTAGAATGCAGCATTTTCCTTATTTGGGTTATTGTTAATTTTATAATATCTATTTGTGTGATTATTTTTCTTGCATTTTATTAATTCCCAAGTGAAATTTACCTGCTGCATAAAAAGCTCATTAGCTAAGAAATTTGCTATTTCACAGGCATCCATTGAGAATTTATCTTTAGGTATTTCTTCATCTTCATTTTCAACTTTTGTTGCTATTGTTGTTGTTGGTGATGTTGTTGTTGGTGATATTGTTGTTGTTATTGATGTTGGTATTATATTACCAGTTTTTGTAATCGATTGTAATTGCTGTTGTTGCTGCTGCTGTTGTTGGTGTTGTTGTAAATTATTGTTATTATTCACATTGGCGTAAAATAAGTTGTTCGTTTCTTGGTTGTGTTGCTGTTGCTGTTGCATTAAATTAAAATTTGAATTTGTATAATTGTGATTATTATTATTATGATGATTATATTGATTGAAGTTGCTTGTGCTTGGTAACAACATATGTGCCATAATATTTGTTGTAGTTGTTGCTATTGTTGGTGTTGGTGTTGTTGTTGAGGTTGTCATTGTCAATGATTTTAAATGATTTGCCGATGGCAACAACAAAGATGTTGATGCAGATGTAGTTGGTGTTGTTGTTGATGACGACAATGATGTTGTTGGCAACACTGCAGCTGCTGCGTTGGTGTTAAAGGTAACATGTTCATTGTTGTTGTTGTTGTTGCTATTGCTATTATTATTATTATTGTTGCTGTGTCCATGTATATTTCCACTAATACCAGATTTTAAATAATGCGCTAGATTTGTCATTTGTTGTTGGTGGTGATGTTGAAGTTGTAGTTGTTGCTGTTGCTGTTGTAGTTGTTGTTGCTGTTGATGATGATAATTAACATGCGTAGGATGTTGCTGTTGCTGCTGATCATAATAGTTTTGTTGATTGAAGTTATGAAGCTGTTGCTGTTGTTGTTGTTGTTGCTTCTGTTGTTGCTGCTGAAGTGCGTGGTATTGCGGGTATTGATGATGATGTTGTTGTTGTTGCTGCTGCTGCTGCTGTTGTAATAACATTTGTTGCTGTTGTAGTAACAGTTGATGTTGTTGTTGTTGCTGCTGTTGTTGTTGTTGTTGCAGCACACCCGCAGCAATGTACGGATGATACGCCGTTTGCGTTTTATAATTTATGTTTTTCATAAATGTCCCCTCCTCTATTCCCGCTTCCACTATTTAATAATTTTTTTTTTTTTCTTTCTCTTACGTATACGTAATATTAACACTTATATTCTTATATAGCTTAAGATTAAGTATACGACAACTGTGTTCAGTGTTCTCTTCTCTTCTCTTTTTTTTTTATTTATACATAAAAATGGGCGGATTATAAGATTAAATAAATTATATAAATTATAACTTTGACTAGTTTAACCAACTTTTTTCTTAACTCATCAACAATTTAACAATAAAATTTGTTTAAAGTTTCCCTTTTGTTTTCTTTCTTCTTTTAATTAGTTTTTTTTTTTTCGTCTATTATAAATTATTATTATTATTATTAGATATATTTTTTATTTTCATATAATTATATGAGCGTATTTTTTTGTATGCTTTTCCCAGAAAAGATTTGAAAGAAAACAAAATTGTGAAAATTTACTTAATTAAATTCCTTAAAATTCGTTGGAGATTCTCTTCTAACAAAAGGAAGATGGCGATGATTTCTTTTGTTCCTCTCTCCCTTTTGTGTTGTTTGTTTTTATTATTATTATTTTCGTTTCTATTTCGATTTTTTATTTTATATTGATATATAATTCGTTATTCGTTCGATCGATCGATTGATTGGTTTAGTTTAGTTTAGTTTTTGTTATACAAAACAATGATGGATGAGTGTTTCTTAGTCGCACAATTCCGGCGGCTTCAATCGATTCATTGAATAATCAACGCTCAACAATGAGGAGCGTTGATCAAATTCCTTAAAAAACTTCTCCTCTTTATCTTTAAGATGTTTATACAATTTAACTAAAGCCAACATACTAATAAGGAAATCTTTAATAAAATTTTTAAACTAATTTTTGAACAAAACAAAATTCTGATAAAATTTTAAAATTTTCCTAATTTCAATTTTATGTTTAACAATTAACAAAAAATAAATATATATATATTATGACACGCGTTTTCTTCTTTCTTATTATCTTCTTAAACTTATATAATTTTCTTTTCTTTTTTTTTTTTAATTTTTCTTAAAATAATAAAAATAAAAAAGTAATAATAATTAGAAAATCGCACGCGGGCGTTGATAATTTGTTCTCCTCTTTAATTTGTAGTTTTGAAAATTTTCTCAAATTTATTTATTTAATTTATTGTTATTTAAATGTTGTTTCGTTTATTGTTGTTGTTGTTATGTTTCTCTCATTTATTCATTCATTTATTCGTTGTTGTTGTTGTTGTTTTTGTTGTTGTTGTTGTTGTCGTAGGGTTGTCGCGCGCACAATTCTTTCAAGTATATGCAGCAAAGCAACGCCTTCGTCGTCTTTTCCACACCTTCTTCCACTTCTTCTTAATGATGATAATGAAGAAAAATAATACGGAAATGACGTAGTGATATGTGAAATTTCCTTTTCCTTTTGATTTTCAGAATTTATTTATTTCTGATAATTTCTGTTAATTTTTAACCACCAAAAAACACGTTAAACGTTGTCGAGATTTAATCAAATGTAAGAAGATTTTCGTTTCAGAATTTTTCAAAATTTCTATTTCGTTTCGTTTATTATATTACAATATATTATTTTATATATTATTTTCCCTTTTTGTATCTTTCAATTTAATTTAATTGATGATTTTTTATATGTGTGTATTTCTTTCTTTGAGCACTCGCGCGTTGATTTGATTTTATTTTATTTTATTTAATTTGTTATTTGCTGCTGCTGTTGCTGTTACTATATCTTTTGATATCTTGAGATCTTCTCGAGATGTTTTCGTTTTTCGTGTTCTCGATTCTCGACTTCGGTGGCTCGATATTCGTTTGCGACTGAATGCTTCATTTTTGTTGAGATATTTGCAAAGTGGAAATTTTCAAATTAGCAGCAGCGCAACGCGACACAAAAGAAAAAGATACAAAAACAAAAGCAAAGCAAAAAAAAAAAAAAATGTTCTTCGAATTCTATTTCTTTACTTTTTACGCTCTTAATTGAGCGACAGACACCGACGACCCACACAGTTTTTACTATATTTTACTATAATAAAAAAATTGTTGTTCCTCAGTGGTTTTGCTTCTAGTTTTCTCTCTCTCTTCGGCACAAGCCAAGCCAAGCCAATTCAAACCAATTCACTTGTGGCATCTTATGTGATGATGTGAGCGTGCATCACTAAGATATTCAGATAGATACTCGTAGATCGAAACAACATATCTTTAATATACTAAGTATACAAAAATATTCAATTGTGCATGAACCTCTTTTTGTAGAGAAGGCGGCAAAATTCTTACTATAAAAAATCAGTCAATTTATAGCAAATATTTTTGATCACTCAAACTCACTCTCTCTCTCTCTCTCTCTCTCTCTCTCTCTATGTGTGTGTGTGTATTTTTCTCTTGTGATATTTATTTATTTAATGTAAAATTATTTATTTTTAATTTTTCAATTGGATTTTGGACTATTTTCGCATTCAAGTGTCGTCAGTCGGTCAGTCAAATGTTTCTCTGCTTCGGTTTATCTATAAATCTTTTACACCACAGCATCCTCCTTCCTTCCTTCCTTTCTTTCTTTGTGCACATTCTATTTCTTTTTACTTGCCAAATTTCCTTTCGTTTTTTTTGTTGTTGTTATTGTTGTTTTTTTATGGTTTTTGTTAATCGTTTTAGCTTCGCGTTGTGCTAATCTACACAACAATAAATTTTATCTTCTAAAAGAAAAATATGCGTAAAACGACAGATTTTCTTTCTTTGCTTTTCAATTGTTGTTCTTCTTTGGTTATGTCTCTGATTTTGTTGCTGTCATTTGGATTCTTTAGATACAAATCAGATGGGAACAGGTGTTGGTTTGTTTGCTTGGTAGATGATCGTCGGTTGTCGGTTGTCAGTTGTTGGGTTTTTGGTTTTGGGTTTTGGTTTATTCTCACTGATTAGTACACAAAAATATGTTGCAAACTAATTACTAAATTAATTACTCATACTTATCATCATCATCATCATTATCATAATCTTCAACATCATCATTAAGTTTATGTTATATGTGCATCTTAAAAATGTTTGAATTTACATTATAAGAATTCCTTTTTGGTATTTTTTACATACTGCATACTACTTTATGAGTTGTGCGATGCGATGCGATGTGTTGTGATCAGCTTAGCTTAAATTATTTAACGATGTGTTCAATTTTTATTATTATTGTAAAGTATCTGGTCCCCCCCAGCAATGAAAGGCAAATAAGATAATAAAAAGAATCAAATAAACTTAAAAAAAAATAATCCATAAATAAAGAGAAGTTGAGTTGAGTTGAATTATCATTAAGGATTGTCGTTGTCTTATTTTATTTATGTCTGTTAAAATTATTTGAAGTCAAATAAACATAAAATTTATAAGCTTTTTTGGACTTCAAAGAAATAAAGTATGAAATTCGGTTCCATTAATGATTTTATATCTTTAACGATAGAGATAAACCTTGCATACCCTATAAATTATCTTTAATGTTCTTGAGATTTTCAATAATAATATGCATATTTGTAGTTTATCTAAACTTTTGCTCAAGTTAATAAAACCGGACGCCGAGCGGCTAACATTTTCATTGCCAAACTTTCAACTTCTTCATGAGATTCCATCCATTCATATAATCATCCAAAAATTTGTTAGTTAATCTCTTACTTCTTCATTTGTGATTGATTTGTTTTCCCTAATTTCAACTTCTAAACAATTTTTTGCATACAAAAGAAACTTACGAATCAGACAAACAGATTATCGGATATTTTGGATAAATCGAAGTTTATAAATATATTGAAGATGTTTTCTATGTGGTTAGATCTGCAGTGACAGATCATTTGACAAATTGAATATACCACAACATGTGGGACTTTATAAAAAGTATTAAAAACTCCAAGTAGAAGAGATGAAGAAACCGAGAGAAAGGAAGCCTCTGGTTGAACAAAGCTTTGATTTGTGCCGCTTTTTTAGGAGTATTTTTTATTATTATTATTTGTTGTTGCTTTTATGGGTTTGCAAACAGAATAACAATAATAAAAAGAGCGCAAAAATTCTTTAACCTACTTCATTTTATTTGTTTAAAAATTTTACCTTGTACATAAATAAACACTAAACAAAATAAATCTGAAAATAATGAAAGATTGTTCTTTGTTGATTGAAAATATCTATAAAGACTCTTCACTCAATGCATACGAAATCTAACAATTATGTACTTAATAAATAAATGACAATGAAATTTCAGTGAATGTGAATGTGCCAGTGTAATCATAATACTTAATTTATGATTGCAGAGAACAGTAGAAACAGATGAAAATAATCATCATTTAGTTCACAATTTAAGTTAAAATTATATTAATTTCTTTAATCAAATAATAAAAACTAAAAATATCAAATGTAATAAATACAATATTTCAAGTTTGTGATTCATTTTTTTTTTATAGTATTGTCTTGAGTGATCTTGTGATCTTCTAATATTTGGAACAAACAGAAATAAATAGTAAAGAGTTGCTCACCCATTTGCTAATTTAATAAATTAAAAATAAATAAGACTACAAAATGTTGTACAATTCATATGAAATGTTTCTTTCATTGGAGGCGCGTACGACGATTCGCCTTATCAAGCGCAAAGATCAAGAGTTTAGGGTCAATTAAATGAACTAATACACTAAAATTATCAGAGAACTAAAACTACAAAAACAAAAAACTGACGTCAAAAATAACAAAACTACAACAACATGAGCAACAAACAAACTGCTCTTGCAACTACTACTACATATTTTATTTAGCTGACTAATGTTATTTTGTTAAGATCAATAGAGAATAGTGAATATACATTTTTAGTATGTATTTATACTTTATAGTTATGAAGAGAAGAAGACAATGACGATGAAATAATAAAAAAAAAAAAAAAAAAAATTAAAATGAGATTACAGAAATTATTTGTATTTAGATAAGAGGGAATAAAATTATAATATGAAAAATGGTATTGCCTTCAAAAAAAAAAATTCCCCTTTGAATGAAGAAAAGATAAAGACATGAAAATGTCATCATCAAAAGATTAAAAGCAGAGATTGTGCCAAGAAAAACATAAATAAATATACAATAATATAAAAAATATTGGAAAGAAAAGAAAGAAATATATACGAATTAAAGAAAAATAAGAGTTGGGATTTCCAGAAGGATTACAATTACAATTAGAAAAAAATGAAAAGAATAGTTCCAATATGAAATATTCTATGAGATTATTTTATCAAAAAAAAAAAAAAAAAAAAAAATTGAAACAAATATAAACGAGAAATATGAAGCATGGCTAATTTTCTGGTTACATGTGGTTGATGATCTCCTAAGATATTCTTACAGTTCTTTTTATGAATACCAAACAGAATATAATTGTAGAATACGACGATGATGCAATAGATCACACTCAGATTTCAGTGACAAGCTGTTCAGCTCTTTCCTAATCTACTCCTAATCTAATCTTTAAAATGATACAAAGAATGTGGGTGACAAAGCATTTCAAAATCTGATCTTCTGTTAACATTTTATTCCAAATAATGCAACTTCCGATCTTTCTAGATTTTAACATCAACAGTATTTCATTGTAACCCATTCAGGTGGTTGGAATTTAATCTCATATGTAAGTCTAATTAAAACTGTATGTACTCGTATATTACAATAGATCAAACAGAGTCCTCAGGGTGACGTCGTGGTGAATAATTCTTCCTACTTCTCTGTAATTAAATATAACCCAATCTTAAAAATATTTGTAACATCATCACGACAAAGTGAAAGACGTATAAGTAGAGGAAATATTTAATAGAATCTCTTTTCAATCTTAAGCATATAGAGAGAGAGAGAGCAAAAGCCAGCGTCAATTCAACTGCTGCTGCTGGTTTTTTTTTTTTATTATATTTAAATTGTTGGTTTTTTATTATTTAAATGTTTGTTGCTGTTCGTCGTCTGTTTCTCAGTCAGTTGGTGATGGTCGCACGCGTCTGCCGTCTTGTCTTTTGTCATTTGAAGTTGACGTATTGTTCTATTTTTAAAATAATTTCAACAAAACGACGCAAATGACGTAATAAATAATAACAATAACAACAACAACAAGAATAGCAAAATAGCTTAAGATATCTCATTAGAAGATTTTATTTAAATTAAAATTTATTTCTTTTTAATATACATAAAGAAAAATAAAAAAATAATATATAGATAAATGGTATATAATTTTAACTAATTATTATTAAATAAGATATTGAATAATTTTTCATATTTTCCTATTTACCACAACAAGAATTGATTGCTTTTGTAGGCCAACACCAACAACAAACAACATCAACAACAAATTATACATAAT
This sequence comes from Amiota mariae, assembly GCA_035041805.1. NCBI lineage: Eukaryota > Metazoa > Arthropoda > Insecta > Diptera > Drosophilidae > Amiota > Amiota mariae. Next base: position 3,966,877 of record JAWNKV010000348.1, read on the forward strand.
GGCAAAATCTAAGGTCTCAAATACTAAGATATGACTGCGTTGCAATCGAGGACAATGATGGGGGCAATGAGCGGGCAGGTGCCGTCCAGAGTTTGAGGCATCGAAAATCTATGCCGATTATTGGATTTTTTTTATTTCATTTATTTTGTATAAAAACAAAACTAAAAAAAAAATAACAATTGTTGTATTTGTTTGTTGTTGTTGTTGTTTCTTCTAATTGTATAAATTATAAAATGAAATAAAATAAAAATAGTAAATCTATGAAGGTTGTTGCAGCAAGTAACTTTGCTTTGCTTTGCTTTTGTAAAAATACAATAAGCAACCTTTTTTTTTTTGTTGCAATTTTTTATGTATTTTTTTTTTTTTTTTTAATCATTACAATTAAAACAAAAAGATGCCGAACGAAGTAAATTATTTTTTCATTTATATTTGAGCCTGTTGTTTTTTATTTATAAATGCGCATAATTTTCGCAAAAAGACTATTTTTTTCCATTCCTTTCCTTTGATTGTTAGGTTTTTTGTATAATGAATAAATATTTTACTTATTGTTGTTGCTGCTGTTGTTGTTTTTGTTGTGGTGCACGATTTTACAAACTTAAATTGTTTTCAGATGTATTATATATTTTTAAATGTTATTGTTGCGGCGGTTGTTACATACAACAAACAAATGACAAGTTCAAGTTTGTTTCGAGGATTAGAAAAAAAAAATGAAAAATGGAAAAATTTTAATTTAAAAAAAAAAAAAATAAATAAAAAAAGAAAAATTTTAAAAATTCTATGAATTTTAAAGAATTATTTTCTATGAATTCTAGGTTAGTAATACATACAATGAATATTTATTTATTTATTTATAATAAATTTATTCTTTTAACAAGGTCAAGAACGCTTAAGTTTGAAAATTGAATCAATTAAAAATCATTGGAAATGAAATGATGACAAGAAATACGATTCAAGATAGAAGAATTCTTATGAATCAATATGAAAAATACCAAGTGACAGTATGAAAAATTATAGATCATAGACAAATGAGTTGATTATAGATATCATTGAGAAATATGGGAAGGAAAGAAACGCAACGAAATCAATCTGAGCTATTGATGGATATAAGTAGATCAGACATCGCTGAAGAAAAATAGAAACAAGATAGAACTTTTCTGAAAATATTATAAGTAGAAATAAGATCACATGATAACATAAAACAGATCTTAGGTTAAATGAGTTGTTGAAACAATTGAGAACTGTTGAAACGAAAGAAATATGTACTGAAAAACTTATCATCATATGATGAAAAAAGTGTCTATTTCTCCCTCTATTTCTTTATTAACCACTCCCTAACTTAAACAGAGTCCATAATATGTATGTTTATGTATTAACCCTTCAATGTTTTACCCAAAATTATACATATTAAACTAGACCGGATCTCTTTCTCTTGTCACATTTGTCAATCAGTTGGCTGCCGCTGCATGTCGAACTTCCTGTTGAGTTAAGTTGAATTGACTGACTTAACTTTTCTTTCCTTTTTTATCCATGTTCTTTTTGTTTTTTTTTTTTTTTTTGTATTGCAAATTCGCATTAAAACATAATTTAAAATATTTATATCTTTATGCAAATTCTTGGATTGAGAAGAGTTAAAGCAATTAAGGCGGCGGCGGCGGCGACTCTAACAACAACAACAGACTTAAACCGAACTGAAAATTTATCTATGAATATACGTAAGTATATTTTGAATTTAAATTTTTATTATTTCTTTGGAAACATTGAATTATAACGTGACTAAAATTTAAAAAATTCTTAATAAATAGAGAACTGATAAAGAAAAAAAAAAAACATAAAATAAAATAAAGGAAAATTTGCAATAACAAAAGGGGAATATATACAAAAACGAAGAAGTAGAAAGAGTTTTAAGCCAAACGAACAACAACAACAACAATAAAAGCAACAAAAAACGAGTCAATGACTTTCAACACGCAAAGCGCGATTCGCCTGGCGAAATCAACCATTTAAGTCAGATGAGTGGTGAACGGTAACAAGCGGCGTATGAGCAATGAAAGAAGGGGAGAACTGACTGCAGATACATACATATGAGAGAAGAAGGTAGAAGAAGGGTAGAGTAAGCACTCTATGTAGTATTGGACAACGGACAGATGCGGGGGCGTCGTCAATGGTGGTGGACATCATCAAACGACGACTTTTTTTTATCGCGAAAAAACGACGCCATTAAACAAAAAACAAAAAAAAAAATATCTTTTGTTCGTTTCGCCTCTCAAAGTTTTTGTATTTTTCGACTTTTTTCTGTATTTTTTTTTTTTTTTTATTTTTTTAATTTTTTGTGGTTTCGGCAGCTTTGACCATTTTTGGGCAAACATTTGCGCTTTCAGATTTTGCTTCATCCAAAGCTGTTACACCCACACACACACACACACATACACTCAGATATATAGACAGACAAATACATATGCTAATTTAATCACTTAAATGTATTTAAGAGAAAAAAAAAAAAAAATAAATAAACAACAAAATATGTTATTTTTTTTTTCTTCTGTTTTTTTATCTGTTAATTTCTGACATTTTGCGAAATATTTCAAAATTGAAATATTAAAGCAACAAAAAAGAAAACAAAACAGAGAAGAGATAAATCGCAATAACGCCATACAACATTTGCCACCCAATGAATATCCTTCCCTTTCTTCCTTCCTTTCTTCATTTTTATAAAATTTTGTGATCATAAATTTTATGCCAATTTGTCTTATTCCTTTATTTATTATTCGTTTGTTCATTTTTGAAGAACGAACAAACGAACGAACGAATGAAGGAACATCAAATGTTAAGAGAAGAATGGAATGGAATGCAGTCTTGGAAGATTTAAGCCAAATTAATCAAAAGATGGCGTCGTCGTCGTCGTAGTCGTTGTCTTACCCCTTCCTTGCAATTCCGGACACATAAGTAAATCCATGTCTCCATCATGGTCAGTGGGTGTGTGTGTGTTTGTAAGTATGTCTGTTTGTCCACAATGTGTTTTGTGACAAATAATATAATTTAAAGCTGCTTTTGAACATATATTTTAGTATTGCTCAGATTTGTTTGATTTTTATTATTATTTTCCTGTGAAGCGACGTCTCAAAGTTCATTAAACTTTGTCAGAACAAAAAATACATGTAAAATGCATTAAAAAAAAATTAAAGTATTTATGTTCAGTCGGTTGTCTGCCTATTAAATTCATATATACATATTTGTAAAGAGGGTGTTGGTTGTTCATTGACACTTTTGTTTTATGAAAATACATAAAAAACAACAATAGTGGTCAACTTCCGTTTTTTTTTGCAATTAAAAATCATACAGAAAAACACAAGCATTAATATTTGTTTCAATATTCACACCTTTTAACCCATTCAACAACAATAGATAGATACATTTCAAACTATTCACTATTGTCTTGTAGATTCATCAGTTGGGTAATCAAGAAATCCACTAATCACATGATATCTTAGTCAAGTCATAAGGTTTATAATCTATCACTCCTCAATAACTTTCCCTTACTCCTAGAACATTTGTAAAGCAATAAAATCCATTTCAGTTCGATATCTGAGAAAGTGTTGTATCAGTTTAGAAAACAAAAAAATAAACAGATAGACTGACCTAACTACATAATTGGATTCCTATGACAATATTTACTAATTCTATATGAGGGTTGTCGTCGATATCAATGTAAGTTGTATGTATAATAATATTATACTTATAGTATTACAATCATCAAGGCAAAGTCATAATACTTACAATTCAGTGTTATTGTGATTTTATCTGATTTTATTTATTTTTGTTTGCAATTTAAAGTAAATATTTTTCATGTTGTCTTTCGATTCAAGGGAATTTTAATTTATTAACTTATTCATTACACTTAGCACTTAGCACATTTCATTTTTAGCCTTAGTTTTCTCTTCTATGGGGTGACAAAGTCAAAGATATTGAACCTTCGGTGAAACTTGCAATTTTTTACTTTATTTGATAATAAATCAAAATTATATGATACAAAGATACTTAGATAAATACAATATAACATAATGAATTATTTCTGTTGGCAGTCAACAACCCTCCATCTTCCTACCTCCGTTCAATAACCCAACTTTCCTAACTCTTTATCAGAATCTCTGGCAGTCAATGGGGTAGCAACGAAACAGAGAACAAAGCAGTGTAAACTTGTGCCCAAATGTGAGTTCATATGCGGGTCGATGACTGTCATCGGTTGTTCGGAAATTTATGTAGTTACATTTAATATGAAGGAGCGTAATAAATTGATTCCTGGAAAAGGTTACTATAAAATATTTTATGCGTTCTTTTGCTTTTACAATAATATTTTTTTCTGACTAAAAAATTTTCCCATTAACCACTAAAGATTTTATGACTTCGATAAGCGACGCAACAATTTCCATTTACCAAGAATTTTGGATTAAAACGTTTTATAATAAAAAAACTTCTTAATAATAAGTAATTAATAAAAAATAAAAATAAAACAAAAATAAACATCAACATACAAAGGACTAAAAATATTATTACAAATTAAACTATAAATAAATAGCGAAATATTAAAGATGACCACCCACCCAAACCATTAAAGACAAGGAACATGATAGTCGACGTAATTAAATTTGTACATTTTATGGCCAACAAGTTCCAAATTGGCAACCAATAATGCCAATGGTAAATGGTAAAGCCGAAAGGACGCCCAAAGGACGTTGAGTTGAACTAAACAAAAATAAAATAAAGTAAAATTTGCTAATAAACTGAAACGAAGCGGCGAAGCGACGACGCGACATTGGTCTACGGAATAATTTATTTAAATGCATTTTGTCGCGACATTACAAAAACAACAAAACACGCACAATGGAGAATACTTCACCATGGAAAGAACTTTACCATTTTATTTGTAGTAAAAGCAACTCGCAACTCCACAAACAACCAACAAATACAACTGACAAAGGGCAAATTGAATGTTAAAGATACATAGATAAATAGAAAAAAAAAAACAATGAAAAAAAGAACAACCATGTGCAAGAAAAAAGAGAGAGAGAGAGAGAGAGAGAGTGAATGTCAACTGCAGCAGAATAATGAGAAATGAAGAGCACTAGAGAAAGTTGTAAACCACGAGGGGCAGTGAAGACATGCCAAGGCAAAAAATACCATATTGAGGCGACAGTTGTCTGCCAAAAAACAACCAAGGAAAAATAATAATAATATCAACAACTACGACGAACGACAAAATCAGCAAAAGTAAAATAGACAAAAAAAAACAAATTCAAGGCACAGAACAATAACAAAAGCAAACAGACGACAGACAACAGTAAAAGTTTTCATTCTCACTAAAGTATTTTTTTTTTTTTTTTACTAAATTCTCTCTCTTCATGTTTATTTTGTTGTTGCTCTTGTTCCATTTGTGCGTTTTCACTTTTCATTGTGTCCGTGCACTTTGCCAATTGACAAAGCATAGTAAAAAAAAAAAAAAAAATCATTCCTCTCTTACGTCTTCTTCCCGTTTCTTTCTATCTTCATTCTTCACTCAGAGCCAATGTCCTTTCCTATATATTATACTTTATACAAAATTGTTTTGTTTTCTATTTTTCCAGGAATAATATTGCATGCAGTGAATTGAAAGTCCTCATCATCATCATCATCATCTTCATCATGTATGCCAAAGAACAAAAAAGCAACCAGCAAAGCAAACACAACAAACAAATTATTGTCGTTTTCATTTGGCAATTTGTCTGTCATTTTGTCTATTACTTTTGACTTTGGTTTGTTTTACTATATTATTCTTTATACCATTTAAACATATAGTTTGTCTGTTGCCTTCTCAAATTACGAAATTGGATACTGAAGAATAATAAATAAATACATTTGTTGCTAACTGCTGCTGTTGCTGCTACTAACTGACTACTATCTTTCTTTTTTAACTTGTTATATCTCGTTCCCCTCCTCCTCTTCAGACGACTGACAATCAACCAACCAACTGACTTTTCTTTCATTCTTCATTTTTTTATAATGTCATGATGTTGATTTTGATGTTGTTGATGACTATTTCCTTTATTTTCAATTCTATTCTGCTTTCTTCTTTCGATGCCGTTCTAGTCTAGTCTAACTGTATTTATTTTAGTTTTCAATTGCATTTTCAAGTTTCGAAGTCAATTTAGAAGAAGTCTACAGAGAGCTTTCGCAGTCATCAATTGACTGCCTTGCTTAGTTAGTAAGTATTACATGATCGAATTGATTGCTGACCATGACCATTGCGTGTTTTTTTTTTTGTTTTTTTTTTTTTTTTGCTAAGAGAATTTCCAGTATTTTTTCTATTCTATTTCGATTTTATCATTCCTAATTGACGGTTCAATTGACTTTTAGGATTTTTATTACTTACTACTATAAAATATATCCACGTTTTTTTTTTTTGTGATGTTTGTGAATGTTCAAATGGATTTTCTTTAATATAAAATGTGTGTGTATTTTTTTATTTTTGGAATTTTTTTTATTGCCAAATTACCACAAAATAAATTGAAATTTTTGAGTTTTCCATTAAAAAGCTTAAAAAAAAAAATAAATAAATTTTAACGGCATCATGTGCGCAAATCGCTCACGTCATGGAAGAATGAATTTTTTAGCCACATTTTGTGGTTACTTTGAAATATTTCATTATTGCAAAAGTATTAAAAAAAAAAAAAACAGTAATTAATAAATAAATAAAATTTCTTATTATTGTTTTTTCGCATGCAATTAGCTAAATAAATATGAACGTACTGTAAATGAAGAAATAGAAATATTTGAAAGGTTTTCATTCATTTAATGCTTTCTTTTCCTGATTCTTTTCTCTTCTTTTCTTTTCTTTTCTTTTTAGCAACTTTTTTTTGTTGTCATGCGATTTTATTTTTAAAGTAAAACAGCAGAATAAGTTTCTTGACCCATTTTAAATTTTTATTTATTTATTTAATTTTCTCTTTTTTTTTGTTTTTTTTTTTTTTGCTCTTCTCTTCATCTCTTGACTCCATTAATCAATTTACATTTCCATTATAAGATACATACTTGTTTTTGAATACTACTACTTTAATAAAAAGCTCTAGGCCACTCTTTTTTTTTGACTTAACTTCGAGTACTTTCGAAAAATCTACTTATGGCTTTAGTTTTGGTATGTGTTTTTTTATTATCTGCAATATCAATCAATGAAGGCACAAACCATATTTGGTGGAATATTTGCGCACCTACACCACTATTATGTGTTGTGTCCTACAAATGAATACAAGTACATACTTGGCAATGCTTAAGAAAGTAACAAAGAAAACAACCAACAAATGAATCGAAATCAGTAAAGCTTAGATACTACATTTTAAAGAAGTTTCAAAGCAGATATTTTGATGAGTTAGATCACATCTTACTGAAAGTTCCAGCGAAATTTGCTAGTCTGCTCTTTTAGTGGAATCCTCAAAGTTTGAGAAGAAGTTGTAGACCAAAAATCTCTTGGCAACTCACAATTGAACCCAAATTGAGGAACTCAAAACATTAACTGGAACTATTTCAAACTACATAATTGCTAACAAATGGAATGATTTCCATATTTATAAGTTGAAACTTGATTGGGCATATCACACCTTAAATATATTTGAATTGGATAAAGTACAATAAGTAGAATTCTTTCTCAGATTTCAAAAATAAAGGTGACTTGTTTCCTTAATTATGCCTTTGTTTTTATAGAGGCTATCTAGGCTTCTACAAGTAGTTGAACAGCGACAGATAGTCATGACCATTTATAAGATTTCATCTCAGAATCTCAAAAACGAAGTTATTAGTTTCAATTGCATGGCAGTTTTCATATACTTTGCAACTTTTCGATAACCTTTAGATATATTAATTTTAAATATAAGGGAAAGTTACTTTATATCTTCTGAGAATTATGTTATAAATCTATAATAAATCTGTTCAAACTTTTATACCCATTGATGTTACGATTCAAAGTAAACACAGATTTAATGTGTGGGGTATAAAAATAAACTACAACGTCAAATGTCAATCTTAATCATTGCCTTATATAGAGGTAAAGGCAAAGGAGAAACATTAAAAAAAATTAAAAAAAAAAAAAAATCAAAATTAATTAAAAAAAAAAAAAAAACTACCCATAAAAATTAAAGAAAGAAATGAAATTTCATCAAATATTTAGGTTTTTCAATGATTTTTTGCCCACACAAAATGTTTCGAGAGTGAAACATGTGGTGTGCTTATGCCGGTGTCTGCATGTGTGGGTTGGAATCGGTTTCAAAATACATAATCTTGACTTAATTACATATGTACATATAGTACTACATATATATATATATATATACATATGTACATGGTGTTAAGGGTCACCCGTTAGGAGGATTATGTACTAGCTTACAATATTGTCTGTCCACAATTAACCAGCAACCAAAACAACCAATGGACACCTTCAACCATTTCTTGCCTTTTTTTTTTTTTTGGTATTTAGTTTGCTTTTTTTTTGGCTATTTTCTTGCATGCTTCTTGACTTGTGCTTATAGCATGTCACTTTTTGAATTTTGAACCCTAAAAATTGCTTTATAAACGAATAATTACAAGCAACAACAACAACAACAAACTAAAAAAAAAAAACCAAAGTCATGGTATCAAGTGTCACGCGAATTTCGTTTTCATTTTCATTTCTATTCTTTAACTGTTTTTTTTTTTTCTTGTTGTCAATTGACTGATTCTAGAACACAACACGCCCTTTAAAAATATCCGATCTTTGTATCGCCCCCTTTCTTTATTTGCCTATCAATGGGTAAAAGTATCTGTTTTAATTTAAATTTATCAAAAATATTGTTTTACTACAAAAATTTGATGTTTGGGTGTCGCAGCACTCACTGCGAGAGAGCAAAAGGCTTTTGAACCCTAAAAAGTTTTTGAATAAACTGCAAATTGTCACGAAAATTGCACGTGCGTTGTAGCAACACCACCGATTTCTTTTAAACAAAAGGCTAATGGTAAGGGATTGGATCAGAACAGAACAAAACAATATAACAAATTTGCAATGAATACAATTGTGTGTGAGTCTGAGTGTGTGTGTGTGTCTGTGTTGTTGACGACATCATCAATGAGCAACGTGATTTTGTTGCAATTTCGTTTCACATAAAAGGTGCACATGACAGCCCTGGCATAATTTCATTATTTTGTAATTTTCAATGAAAAATATACACAATAAACTTCATTTCATTCACTTCACTTTTTCACTTGATAAGACAACGACGCATTTAATAAATTATAAAATTCGTAGACTTATTTATATCTATTAATGCGCAGATATTGTTGTTGATTTTATCAATAATAAAATGTTATAATTTACTTAAAAATCAATTACCAATAACCATAACCACAACTGAATTATTGTGATTTCCCCTTTTAAAAATAGAAATAAAATATGTAGTAAAAAATAAAGGTAAATAAATTCGATAGAATTCGAGAAATTTCCTAAGCTCCACCGCGACTACTTATCTATCTTATTATTTATCTTAGTTTCCTTTCCACTTCTTCTACAATATTATTATGTAGTTGATAAGATAAAGTATGCACAATATTTTAATGAATTGAATGCTTACCACTTTTGGCAATGGCGACAAAGGCATATTGAATGGCAAATTGAGATATTCATCATTGAAGATATTATAATTATCCAGCGTCATTTTTGTAGTTGGTTTATGTGTAGTAAATTCAATTTATTATACAAAATTAATTTCCGGTATTTATAAAAATGTCACACGTATGTGGTTTTATCTGTTTTTTCTGCTTTTGTGTTTTGTATTTTGTATTTTAAAATACTGTTATTAATTAATAAATATGTGAAACAAAACAAAGTATCTATGGCAAAGCAAGCAGCAAGCAAATAAACAAAAGATGACTCAAATAATTTTCTAGTGAATTTAACTTCGTATTTGTTTATATATTTTTATATGTCACACACATACACACACACACTCACAAAATGATGTATTTGATGTGGTGTGTGTGTGTGTTGTTAAACACGTTTCTTTAATTTGCTCTTATTGTCGTCGTCTAGCAGCAGCAAGCACAGCAGAATCTGGCAAATTGTATCTCACGAGAGTATCTCAGTCAGTATTTTGCGATTGCAACTTTTATTTTCAATTTTAGTTCAATTCTTCTTTTTTTTATTTTGCTGTTATTCACTCAATTATCATCAAACACTTTGAAAAAGCGTGTGAATTTTCTTAGTATCGTTTCGTTTAATTTTTTTTTTTTTTAGATTTTTTTTCCGTTATTTTGCCAATAATTTCAAGTTAATTTATTAGTTTTTTCTGTTTGTCACTTTTCCGATTTTTTTATTTTTTTTTATTTTTTTTTTTTAACTTGACACACACAACATAAAGATAAATAGATTGGTTTTTTTTTTTTGTTTTTTTGTTTTATTTTTCTTCTTCTTTTGATTTATGAGTTACAATTTATTTTTGTTTATTTCTCAATAGTTTTTGCATTCACGTAATATGTACATATAATTTTCTTGTATTTTGTATTTGTTGGTTTTGTATCTTTTAGTTGATTTGATTTTCGAATTCACATTCACATTCACTTAGCGAATAAATGCCAAAGCGATTTTCTTAAGCTTTCACAATAGGCGTTCAACCGTTTAGCTTACTTCAACGAATAAATGCGTCATCGTTATGAATTTCGCTTTTATATGAAATGCAAGCAGAGGCTGGCAAAAGCAGCCGATTGTTGTCGCTCACTCACAAACTAAACTCACTCACTAACTCTCACTCAGCCAATCGGCAACTTTTGAGTGAATTTCATTGTATGAGATTGTGTTTGCAATTGAGAGCAAATAAGAATGATTTTGAGAGAGAGCCAACGACGACAAAATTGAGTCTAGTTGAGTATTTAATTTGAATGCTTGAAGAGTAAAGTTGCTTGTGAGCATTGGAATTTCCTTTTTATTGTATTTGATGTGATGCTCTCATTCTCTCACACATTGCAAACTTTTGAGTGCTAACAGCTGCTTTTGAGTGCTTTATTTTTATTTTTATTGTTTTTTTTTAATTTCTTTGTATTTTATTCATACTTCTTTTTTTTTTTTTTTTTTTAAATATTGCCATTATACATGCTCACGTGCTGCTGCTGCTGCCTTCTGAAATCTATTACACTGCACAAACTTCTTCATCTATCTAGAGAAGGTACAAATAATTCTTAGTTTAGTATAGATAACTAACTCAACTCTGCGCGCCGCCTTTATTTACCGAAAATATCTTATATCTCGTATCTAATCTACTTGAAAAGACAAGACAATTTTTGTTAGTAGTTATGACATAAGCAACTAATTATATCTATAGACACATACTTAGCTCAATAAATAGTGTGTCGTAGATTCTTATCATTTCTATTCTTCTATTTTTTTTTCTTTTTTTGGTTGAAAAGACATAAACAAACGAACGGGAAAAGCAAACAACAACGAAGCAAAACAAAACAATCGCTTTGCGTTTGGTTCTTGCCCAAAAATGGGTTCATTTGAGGCTTAACTACGTTCGTTTGTGCATGTAGTAAGTACAAAGTCACCTATTATCACCATCAAATCAACGAAGGCCGAAAGGCAGGGATATACACGTACACACTATACAACAAAGACAATCATTCTTATACATATTTTGATAAACAACTGACATACTCACAATCTCACATACAAAAGCAAATAAACCTACATAGATACTTTTGTATGTATGAATGGATGTATTTCGCAATTGTTTTTGCTTTGTCTTTGATAATGTTTTTGGTGACTTATTTTTTTTTTTTTGTATATATTTTCTTATTCAATTATTTTTATAAGTAGACCGCCCTGATCCATGCATGGTACCAATATTTTCTCTTTATCTCTACTGCTTTTGATAAGACGACAAAGTTTTCTATGAAGGTTGATTGGCAAATGCAACCAAACAACCAATAAAAACAACAACAAAAACGATATACAAATTGTATCGCATTTCTAAGCAATTGTGACAACTATTGATGATGTCTGCTTTCTATGTCGTTGTCGTCGTCGTCATTATTACCAACCATAAGTTTAGTTTCATTATTCCATTTCATTTCAATTCAATTGTGTTTTTTTTTTAACTCCACATTTGTTTTTATAAGTGAAGATTATGGGATTTTTTATTTGTGTTTTCTCTATTTACTGATAAGACAACAACTGACTACTTTAGACCCCATTTTATTACTTCATATAGTGGCGACATTGCATTGTCAACCGACCGACACAGGTTTATGGAACAAAAGTTTTGAAATCCGAGAACTAAGCCATTCACATATATTGATAGATATTATTAGCAATGGAGTAAGTATTACTTTTTGCAGGTGTTCTTTTGTGCTACCATTGCACATTCAATAATGTTACTTGCGTAGAGTATTTTCTTTATCACAATTACATTTGTTTTGCCACAATCACAAATATTTATTATTAAATGGTTTCAGTTCATTAATTTTTTATATTTCAATTTCCGTTTATCCAGTTGTCAAGGCAAAAATCTTATTATTCTCATATAAGAAGAGAATATAATGGAAATATTGTACGAGTATGTGTGTGTTTTTGGAAAAACTTACTTAGAAAGAGAAGAAATAAAAAAAAAAAATTAATAATAATTAGCATTTTTATGTATGTATTTTTTAGATTTAAAAATTAATTATAATTCTATCTTATATTTTTTGTTAATTCAAATTTATATAAAGATGATATTTATAGTTCAAAATTTAAACATTCTTTGCACACACAAAAAGTATTCACTATTGCAGTCGAACAGTCCTTGAACACCAAATACATTTTCCTAATTTCTGGAAAAAAGAAAGTTCTTCAAAAACTTTACTATTTCTACTCTTTTTAAAGTCAACATTGAACTGAACAAGACTTACTTTCACTTCACAACATAAGATGGCTTTGAATATAAATAAACAATCCTATAGGAGGCCATGAAAAAATCAACATTAACAACATCAAAATTTGAGTGACTGGATATGTCTTCTATTGTTCGAAACACGACTTTCTTAAGATATCATTTGTGTATAGATAAAAGAAAGGTGATCATATACTAAATTTCTGCTCAGTACTTCAAAAACTAAGGTAGAACTCCCATTCCATTCCATACCAAACTATGCAATACTAATCATGTCAATATTAACGTATGCCATTGCATTTTTCCTTCCATACATGTTTTTTTGCATTACAAGAATTAGAGATTAAAGAAATAGCACAAGATCCAACTAAACATTGATTATATTATGACAAATTTATGACATATTTGTGTCCTATAAATCTATAAACATAAGTAATGTTAGATGGGTCGTGCATATCACTATAGTGCAGAGGAGAGAAGTCTTGTACATGAGCTCCGAAAATTAAAATAAATACATTTCCAAATGATTGGAGTATCAAAAACAAACCTTTGCAGTAACCAGCAGACAGATTATTCCTTTGGCAAATCTGGGAACTTTCAAAGGGTCATAGGCGATAACAAGCAAAATTGCGAATTGTATTATCAGAAATTATCAGACGATCAGAGCAAAACTACCCAAAAAATCTCTTTGCTTATGAATAAAGACATCTAATAATATATGGTAGCTATTCGTTATAGTAATCACTATATTTTCTCTGTTACCAAAACAACACAGATAATTTTTAGTAGTATACTTTTAGGGATTGTTTGAATATACCATATCTCGGGAACAGTCACATATTTATATCGGGCTCAAAACTATATTCCTATATTCAAGCCGGGAACCAACCATATACATTCACCAAATTTCAATACAATCAAATGAACATTATGCCAGTGCATAACATACGAACACTTTAAAACACTAATTTTTAAATACATATATATGTATTTATTTTTGTTTTTAAGCTGACAGTTTTTTTGTCAATGCCATATCAAATAAATAATAAGATGAAAAGGATTTCTGTGTAAAATCCCTATAATGTTTTCTCCCATAGACTTTTATATCTGCTACAAATTATCAGACTTTATAAAAGAAAAAACATTCTATTCTTATATTAATTGAAACATTTCTTTAGAATATTTATTTATACATATAGCTAATTCTCCATTATATTGTGTGTATTACAAACAAGAAATTCCACAAATTCAATAATTAAAAAAAAAAAAAAAAAAAATTATCGCTAATCCATTCTTCCCATTCTCAGTCAACCACACCAAACAAAAACTAAAAAGATATGAAAATATTTCTAAGGTCGAAATGCGGGTGGGTTATGTAGTATAAAACACAATTCTTATCGATATTTCCTTAGAAATCAAATTGAAAATAAAACAAATTACTCTATAATAAAAAATAAGTATTTATTCAATTCTGAAAATTATTATTATTATTGAAGAATTATTTTTTATATACTCGGTATGTATGAATGTACGTACGTCAATGGAATATGGATCACATTCATATTATACTTATATAGTGTACTTTATCGGTGAACAATTAACTAATTTTGACGTCGTCGTATGTATTATTACGTGTACAAACAACATACATACATATATACTTATGTCCGATGTCCAAGAAGTTTTCTTTCTGAATGAATGAATGATATAAATTTTTATTTTTAACATGCGTAATCATAAATATATATATTTTTTGTTTTTTTTTTGTTTTTTTTTGTTAATTTTTAATATCTCAGAATTGATGGTCGTCGTCATCTCTCTAATCTAATGGCAAGGAAGTTAAGATTAGCATTGCACATTTTTAAATAAACAATATTACATACGTACGAGTATTTACTGACTAAAAGAAGGTTTCTTAGATTTTGATGACTTCGAGTAATTTCATTGGAACATTTGATAAGAATATATGCACGAGTATAGTGTGTATTTTGCGCATGTTGCTTTTGCAATTTGATATCTTCGACATTAATCATGTTTTTTTTTATATGTAGTAAAATGAAAACAAAACTATTGAGACTTGAAGTCTTATTTCAATGATAAATGATTTAAGGAAATAATATTGCAAAATTTTATATTGAAAAGATAACAAAGTTTCTGATAAGAATAATCATTTCCTTTTCCATTTTTTACTAATGTTTTATTGTCTTTTACTTCCGCTGTTGACCTGAAATTTTCTCAATTTAATTTTTTTTGAAGTAAACAACAAATGTGATTCAATGAATGAATAAATATGAATAAAATATAATTGTATTGTATAATTCAACAAATGATTTAAGAGTAAAGTCAGGTATTCACAAACATATTATTTCTAAAACAAAAAACTGATGAACATAGTACGGGATTAGTTTATTTATGTCTGTAGGTCATAAAGTTCTTATTCATTAATTTACATGGTGGAATGAATCTTCTTTCAGTAGTCGAGCCACAATCTGAATTTCTCTAAAAATTAAGGAATGATAATTATATACTCTACATACACAAGCAACATGACTACAGTATGATATTCGTCAGTATTCAATGATTTATTTGTCAAGAAAGTTATATAATTTGTATTCTTTATTTTTTTTTTTTTTCACTTCATAAATTTACTTTCGAACCGAAATCAAAATTAGCTCAGTTCATTTTAGAACTGACGCTGCAGGTTGGCTACGACGGACAAGACCCAAATCAACAATAGAATTATTCTTTCAGTACAACAAAAGAAGCAACGGCAACAATAACAAGTTGCCACAGACATTCAAAATGGTTACCGTATTGGAGTGGACAGTTCGCTATTTACCAAATATTCTAGTTTATCTAATTACACTGATTTCTCGCAAAATTCTACTTAGCCTGGGACTGAGGAAATCCAAAACGGAAATGTATCTTCTGAAAGCAGTACAGGGTGCTGCAAAGGGTGGAAATGTTTGCTATCAATCAAATAGTTATGGTGAAGATGCTTGGTGTATAGCAGCAACTCCGCATTGCGAAGTTCTTGCTGTTGCCGATGGTGTCGGTTCATGGCGTCTTATGGGAATTGATGCGGGCATCTTTGCCAATCAGATGATGCAATGGTGTGCTAATTATGCGGGACGTTCCCAATTCAAACCATATGATCCGCGTAGTTTACTCATATCAAGTTATATGGAAATTATGGGACAAAAGGGTCCAATACGAGGCGGTTGTACGGCTTGCATTGTCGCCTTGGATCGGGAAAATAGCATACTGTACTCGGCAAATTTGGGTGACAGTGGCTTTATGGTTGTACGCGATGGCAAAATATTGTATAGATCAGAAGAGCAACTGCATGGTTTCAATACACCATTTCAGTTGACTGTGCCACCAGACAATAATCGTTTGTTAGTGCACTGCGATAAGCCAGAAGAGGCACAAACTCAACGGATGCCAGTTCGGCCAGGTGACGTTATACTTGTTGCCACCGATGGCCTTTTCGATAATGTAGCCGATCATGATTTGGCTACTTTCTTGAAATATTTACAATTCAACAGAGATCCAGTGGCATTACAAAATGCCGCCAATGTTCTGGTTAGTTCAGCTAGGAATTTATCTACTCGAAGTCAATATTTATCGCCATTCGCACGAAAGGCCAAAGAATATAATATCAAGCGATCGATTGGTGGAAAACCGGATGATATAACAGTCATTTTAGCTATAGTTGCAGAACGTAAGATTTAATTTCTATACTTATTGCCACATAAAGAAAACAAAAAATATATCAATTAACAAACAAAAACGACAATAGACTGGCAGCATTTTATGTGTTTTAGAAAATAGATCAAAATATAAAAAAAAAAAACAAATAAAAATAAATCATCATCGATCGACTTACTTCTTCGTAATACGCTCGACCTTAACTTTTAACTTTATAAAACAATGTAATATTTCGGCAAACAAATAAACAAATCAAAAGTTTTTCTGCGCGAAATATTATTCTTTTTATTTAAAAATTCATCAATGAGGGTCAAGGGTTTTTTTTTTTTTTTGTTTTATAGGCAAAAAGAGAATATTGTATCACATCACAAAGCATGGAAACTAAAAACCACAAATTCCAAACTAAAACATGAATGAATAACGTCACAAAATTAAACGGGTTTAGTTCATTTTTAGGTGTAGTACAAGGCGGTGATAATTCGGGAAGGTGAAGGTAAGAAATAAACAACATATCTGATGATGACTCATACGCATTTTTAACAAGAATTCGTGTAAATGGTTTTAAGCCAACTTGGCGTACAACAACAACAACAACAACAACAACAACAACAATATCAACGAACGACAACTTTGCAGGTTGTTTTTGCTGTTGTTATGTAGGGATTTCATTCATTGCCTGATTTAAACGCCACCGCCCACTACTCAACTGAAAAGCACTCAGACTCAGCAAAAGAAATGAAATTCGCTCTTTGAGTACTTTATATTTACTCAATTTTTCATTTTGAGTGAAAGCATTGATGTGAGTGAGTGCTTTTCTCCTCTACTCTACTCTACGCTACTCTACTCTATGAGAGTCAAATCAAATAAGAAAGGAAATTCAGCAAACGGAAATCCCCAGAAAAATAAAGAAACTAAATAAGATAAGAAAAGAAAAGTAAAACAAAATAACAGCAACAGAAAATAATGACGTTCCCTCTTGGCTTGCTCTCCAACTGTGCGTGTGTGTGTGTGTGTGCATGTGTGTGTTAGTTAAGAATTAAAGCATATTGCAATGCTTCGATGCATTTGGGAGTGGCAGAAACCAGATGAAGACAGACAGGCACATATCCAAGCACAGCAACACACCACATCTACATCCATTGAACCAAGCACCGGCAGGCAGGCATGCAGTCAACTTCTACTATTTGCAAATTTATTTTATTAATATTGTATTCTTATTTCCTTCCTTCGCCTTCAGTTTTTTGTATTTCTTTTCTTTTTCCCTGCCTTCCTCGCTTGGCATTTCACACTTCGTGGGTCTTCATCATCTGTGAGTGAGTGAGTGAGTGAGTAGTGGCTCATTGGCTTTAGGAATCTTTTTCCTTTTGGTTTATACAATATTTTTTGTTTTAATTTTTCTGTACGTATTTTTTTTTTTTTTTTTCTGTGTTTTGACTTTCAACGCTTGACAGTCAGTAAAAGTAAAAATAGCGCACCACTTAAGTTGACTTGGCTTCGCATGGTATGAATGAATGTATGTATGTGTAGATGTATGTAGTGCATTTCTTGGAATTGTATATATTTCTTTTGCAATTCAAAATTTTGCTTTTGCTGTTCACGGTTTATTGTCGCCCTTTTCTTTGTTGCTTACTTGCTGCGCTTCATTTGTGGGATTAACGCTGACGTTGGCGGTTGTTGCAACACAATACAACAACACAACAACATTCTACCATATCACTCAGCGACGACAATAATTTTTAAGCAAGGTCTACTACGCTTTACAGATACAGATTATGTACTTATTTACATCTTCTTCTCTACCTTTCACTTCACCTTCTTTTCGCTTCATACCTTCACCATCTCTTCACTTTACTTTTTATAGTGTAAAGGGTAATAATATTAATTAAATGGCGCCAAAGTGATTCGTCTTCAATCGGAAACATATTTCTTTATATTTTTCTTTAATTTTATTTATTTTTTTTAAATATTTTTGTGAAATTGAAAACCACAAAAAATCTGTTGACTCATTTTGTTGTATGTACTTTGTTTCCTTCACTACTTACTTTAACTTGATTAAAGACAAACAACTTCACGCTTATTACCTTAAATAATAGAAAAGTAGTCGCCCGCCGCCATTTGAAGCGTTGGCGTCGTCGTTGTAATCATCATCGTCGTCGTTGCCGTTGTCGTCGTCGTTGAGCCTCAAAACTAAGGAAATGTTAGAAATCAATTTTTCTTCTTTCTTCTGTACTTCCGTCACTTTCGATTTGAGGGAAAACACAGTAACAGAAAACTCAAACACGCAACAATTTTTCACATTGTACATATTTTATGTTTCTGGTTTAACATGTCGTATACTTAACTTAATTCTCTCACTACACAGACACAACAAACAAACAAACAATCAAACAGCACAATAGAACCCAACGCAATGACAATGACGTCAGTCATATTTTTATGATTATTTGTTTGGTTTTAATGATTGAATGAATGGGCGACTTGACTTGACTTGTCTTGACTTGGCTTGACTTGTAAGTGTGTAGCCAAAAGGCAATGAAAATTGATTTGATAAGCCTTCACAAGAAATGAATGCGGAAAATAAAATTACAACAACATGACCTTCAATATTTTTTGTATATCATGGTTTTTCCAAATAATTAATCAACTTTTACAAATGAAGTTGAATATACTACATATTTTCTTTTTCCATTAGTTTAAAGTCCTACAACGTATCTGAAACCGGATTAACTATGCACAAACCTTATTCATATTGTTGTATCTTTTTGCGAATGAACTCAAATGAAATGAAGCAATGGAAACATCATCTTGACGTCATTTGGCGCCTTAAGGTTTACAAATACAATAACGCACACAATATAAAGAAAAAACAAAAAAAAAAAACAAAACAAAATTTAAACGTAAAACAACGTAAATAACAAAAGACAAAAAAAAAACACAATAAACAAAAACTTGTTTTCATTTAAAAAATAAAATAAAACCTATTTTGCATTTAATATGGACGACGGCGACGATTCCGATGTTTTAAAAAAGAAATATACAATACTGAAACAATAAAAACAAAATCAAAATGTATCTGAATGAAATGTTAAATGTTGAAATATCAAATCAAAATGCAACAAAGAAATTCGTGGAAATTTCTACATTAAGCTCGTTTACTGTTTCTCAGACAGATTATTAGATTATTGTTGAAACTTAACTTCATTTGATTTTCTCAAAACAATAATACATAATAATAAATTGTTTAATAATCATCCATCTACTAAAAATGTATCTGAAAATACAATCTACATAGTATGAAATATAATCAATCTATTGTTTTTTTCCATGAAACTTGCTTCATTATACCATCAATGGAATCATTTTTTTTAAGATATCAAACTGAAATTCTACACCTCATTTACTATACTAATTATTTATTGGATAAACACAGATTGCTCCGGTATTTCCTTGTTGGAGTGCCACCCTGTGGTGATAACAGATCTCAGTAGATGAAAGGACCCTCAGAGTGATGATGGTGGTAGTTTAGGCGATCCTTTAAGAATAAAGTCGAAGGCGAACAGTGAAGATAAAACCAATCTATAACAGGCATCACAAGGGGTCGTAAGACTTTTGCTTGAACTTGCCACTGTTGCAAGTAGCCAGTGATATAATCTGATTATCACTTTAAGGTAACATCGACAATTTTTTTTTTTTAGAAATTTTCATCTTTCGATGTGAAATTAATTTGATGTTTCGAGATTAGTAAAGAAAATAATAATAGACTTGGGCCATTGAAACATCAAGGTTGAAAACCTGTTCTTAATATAATATACATCTTACAACAATGGAATTAATATACTTAGATCCAATATAGGAGACGACTAAGTGTTGTAACTGAATTTTTTCTCATATTTATCATTTATTTATTGCTATTATTTATACAATTAAATGATGTTATTAGAATTGAGTTTAATTAAATTAATTTTGCTTTTTAAATAAATAAAAATAAATAAATAATTTAACTACATTTTCCTATTTTATTTTATTTTATTCAATTAACTTAACATTTTCTGAAAATCATGAAAATTAAAATCAAGCAAAAGTGTAATCAAAAAAGGAAATTTCCAGATACAAGTGCATGATTTTATGTTTTTTTTTTTTTTTTTTTTTTTTTTGTAACATGTTGACATTCTCCATTTGTTTTAATATTAAAAAAAAAAAAAAAAAAAAATTAAAAAATACATCAAATGACCTTGACAATGTGTTTAGAGATACATTGTTGTATTGTTAGTGTACTCGTGGTTAGTGGAAATTATGTACAATCAACATAATTTAATGCAAAATGCAAACACAAATGATTTGACAGTTTAATTGTATCTTAGAAATGTATATACAATACATACATAATTCTAAGGTTAAAAGCCATAAATGGCAATCATGTATGAGTAACTTTATACATACTCGTGCATAGATTCATGTGTATCTAATACATGAGATTTTACTTGTATGTAGTTGTAGTTGTAGAACAAAACAACAACAACCAATTTTATAAAGTGCTTAGATCTTTTTGGGATGATAACAAAGTATCTGATGCAATATTTATCGTTTATAAATTTCATGTGAAATAAACAGATGCACGCATTTTATAGATAACCTTGACACTTTGAAAACTAAACTAAACAAAAGTATCTAGATACATATACATTTATACATACTTAAAACTCAAAATTGCAACTAATTACAACAATGTATTCGTATTTGCATTCTTTATGGTAGTGACCTAAATAATATAAAGCGAAAATAACCAAGCAAAAACATATGAAGAAAAAAACATAACAAAGAAACACCACAGATACAATTTCATATACAATAACATATGTACAATATAATAAACTCTTCTCAACTCTCTCTGAATTGAAATATTTATTATGATGAAATATTTTTAAGTATTTCACAATATCAGTCAGTCAGTCAGTCAGTTCGTCGCCTTTAATCCTGCTTTTAAAAACTCAGCTTATATAAAAAATATATCATGTTATAATTTATCGTATACAAAAAACTTTATCGCATGCGATATTTTGCAAATTTAAAAATGCTCTCATATTCTATGGTAAATATAAAGCTCTCTTTTTCACTCACGCTATACAAAATAAAGAGAGTGAGCATATACGTGTGTATGTGTGTGTATGTTGTTGATGCTAACTGGAGAATTACTGCACACACAAAACAAATTCAATGGCTATTGTGGCAGCAGAGCAAAGCACAAGAGAACCCCCATTGATTTGGCGATCAACTCTTTTTTTTAAATGCGACATGATGTCATGTGAAGAGCGGAGTGGAGTAAAGAGCTTATGGTATTTAAACATAGCGAGAGCAAGAGAAAGAGTAATATAATTGAGTACGATAAATTGAATTGAAATTCCAAAAACGTAGAAAACCAATATCATAATATGTACAATATAAAAAAATGATATGTCAAAAAATAACGTGCGCTCGCTCTTCTCATTGGTATCCATTTGTACTTTCTCTTTCTCCCCCACCGATCTTTTCAATACTTTGCGATCGTTTTTAAGTTCAAAATCTAAACAAGTTTTTTGTGTGTTTTTGTTTTTGTTATTCTTTTTCAAATTGGCCGATTGTTTTCGTTATGATATTTTTGTATTTCACAGTGAAGTGTTAATTTTTGAAAAAAAAATCTCCAGAATAATAAATGCAAAATAAATCGTACTCGTACCATCATCGAGAACCATTTTTTGTTTTGGTGGAATTTACCATTTTGGCCTTTTCTTACTGCTTTCTTTCTTCTTCTTCTTTCACACGCACACAACAATCACAAAAGGGGTAACACAATAAAAATGTCTGAACTTTAGTGTTGTTGATTTTGTATGGGGGGGCAAAATAATGTTGGGTTCTATTCTTAACTACGATGCGATAAATCAAGCAAATATGCAAGAAGTAACTTACGATAAGATTATTTCGCGCTGATGTTGTTGTTATTGTTGTTGTATTCGATAACGGCAATATTCGTTCAAAAGTTGTAGGCGACGACAATGATAATGATGATAATGCAGAAGTTTCATTTGATATTGGAATTTTGATGAATTCTTGTTTTGCTGTTATCCTTTCCTCTTCTTCTGACGCCATCACTGATGAAGATGATGTTGATGTTGGCGTTGGCGTCGTGGCTTTTGGATTTTCTATTATTTTTGTGCGTTCGATTTTAACTTTCATTGTTATGAATTTGTTTTATTTTGTTTTCGTTGCTTCTTTGATTTCGTTGTTATCGATATAAATTGTTATTTATGCAAAATTTACTTGAATTGTTTTCTTTTATTTATTTCATCATTCAGAGTAATAAGAAAAAATAAAAAAAAAAACCAAAAATAAACATAAAACACATATATCGGCAACTTTTTCGATTGTTTGCTTTTATTTATTTCTTTTTGTTGTTCGTTGATTTTGTATTGGTCTCTCTTTTGGTATTTCCAGCTGGCTGCGGCTGCTATCAATGTGCTATGTGATGGTTGCTCTCACTTGTCGTCGTAGTCGTTGTCGTTGATTGTAGAGTATCAATGTGTCCGTGTGTGTGTGTGTGTGTGTGTGTGTGATAAAGAGAGCGTATCTTTGTATGAATGGATGCGTATGTGTGTGTTTCCTTCAATGTTTCCGTATGTCGTCAGCACTTTTCCCCCACAACACAACAACAATTGTATAGTATATGATAGTATAATAAAACAACGATAACAAATCAAGAAATAATAATAAGCAGTGAATATAAGTATGTATCTTAATTCTTCAACTTGTCATTATTGTTGTATTTTACGCGGAATTGTTACAATAACAACACAACACAACAGAACAGAACACAAAAGTTGTATATATGAAGGAAAGAAGTATCTAGATTTCGATTTCAACATATAAATGAACAACCATTACGACGTTTGTCCGTTCGCTCATTTGCTTACTCTTTTTTTCCATTCACTCACACTACACTCCACCATACCACACCCCTTGCACCCCTTGGTGTATATGATGACCGTTGACCGTTTGTCTCTAGTAAACTACAAGTTGCTTTTGTTGTTGTTCCTCTTATTTGTTATTCGCGCGCGTTTAACTCGTTTTCGTTTTTGTTGTTTCGACTTCTCTTGAGAGGGGATTTTTTTCGGTTTTTTCTTTTTAATGATTTTTTGAACTTTGTACAACGAAAAATCGTTAAAAACAACCAAAATATAATTAGATTTATTTACTCACACACTGTCACCTCTTCTCACCTCACCTCACCTGACCAAAACAATCTACTTACTTTTGTTACTGTTACTACTACGACTTCTACTACTAATACTACTACTACTACCAATACCAATTTTGGTGTTCTTTGCTACACTTGGTCCCGTTGTTTCTTTCTTCTTCGTCTTTATACAAATTTTGCAATCGCATGCAATTTTTCTTCTTCTTCTTCTTATTTAACACGCACGCACACATAGAGAAATTTACAATTTTCAAGTTTGGAATGTCATTTGTATGTTTTGTCAAACTTTAATCACATCAATATCTTTTGGAACAAATTTTAAATGATTTAAAAATGAAATTTTATTAACAATAAACGAACAAACAAACGAATGGAGGTAAAAGAAACAGTTGCGCTTGACTCCGTTTGTAGTCGTCGCCACTGGTGCCAAACAAAAACGAAAAATAACTGAATGTGGCCACCGCCACCGCCACAATCACATCCACATACAACATTCTCTCGTCTCGTCGCATTCCACTATTCATAATCGTTCTCCACTCCACCACCCATGTGGACGAAGATGAAACTTGTGTCATGGCGTAAGTGTTGGTGGTTGCAGTAGTGGTGGTGGTTTGTTTTATTGCTCTCTTTCTCTCTCTCTCTGGAAATTATTACTTGAGAGCACCGAACAGCGTTGCCACACTGACCGCATGAATATCACATGACTTTGACACTTCAATGTAATGAGATTTTTAAAATCTTATTAGGAAATTCATAAATTTATAACAAAACTCATTTAACGAATTCTCATAAGATTAAGATTTCATGCTATTTCCATGAATTATTTCAAATAATTCACAGTCTTCATTATGTTAAGTAAATATGCCAAAGTGGCAACACGTTGCAGCAACTTGTATGAATGCGAACTTTATCTCATAAAGCAAACACACAAAATTTATATCGAGTAGGTAAAAAATCTCTCGCATGCTATAAATTCTTCGTGCAACATCATAAAGTGAGAGAGAAATGGGCATCATGTGAGTTGAGTGAAAGAGAGTTATGTCACTCCACTCTAATCAAATGCCACTCAAACTCAACTCGGCACTCATTCACTCAACTCAATTTGGTTAATCGAAACCAAGTTAACTCACAAAAGTATCTCAACTCACAACATGGTTAACTCACACAAGTATCTCAATAATTTGGCGCGCACCTCGTTTGTTGACGTTTTTTTTTTTTTTTGTATCGTGGTTTCTTTTTGTATCTGCTGCTGCTGCCGCTGCCTCCGTCGTCGGCTTATTTTACTCTGTGCTTTGTTAGTAGTTTTTATTTTGTTTTGTTTTGATTTTTCGCCATGCATACGTACGCAGAACCATGGATGATGACTCATCGGGGTTTTTACACGTTATCATACACATCTGTGTGTATGTGTGCGTGTGTCAGTGTGTTTTGAATGTATCTTTACGTCTCCGAGTATCTGAAGCTGGCCTCCTACTTGGCACGTTCGGTCCGTTGCTTGCTTGCTCGCTCGCTCGCTCGTTTGTTTGCTGGTTTGTTGGTATTTTGTGTTTATGTGTGTTTATGCGAAAAATTGTTGGATTGCTCGTACTATGTTACATATATAAACTGTGCTTCTTCAACCTTAGCATAATTGTTGCATTTTTCAGGGGCAGTCGCCATTTAAGTGGTTCATTCTACTCCGTCTGTCTGTCTGTTGTTAATCGTTTGCTTTGTGGTTGATTGAGGCGTGCGTAAATGATTTCCACTTGACTGCAACAATGTCGTCTATCTAGTTTGTATCTTGTGTGGGACAGGCAGACAGACGACACTCACGCACTCACTCACTCACTCACTGAATCCATTCATCCTAATAGGAATGTAAAGAAGGGCCAACAGGTAAACTGAGTGAGTGAGTGTGTCAGTGAGTGTTGCATTATTGAAATTCCATTAGGCAACAAAAAACTCAGGTAGGTCGACGAGACACAATTTAGATAGATACTGGACTGCATTACGCGATGCCATAAAGTATCAAGGATAATGACTGATTGTGAGCGTCGGTGGCGACGGCAATAATTTGTATTCGATATCCAGTTTGTTGTTTATTTGCTTAGGGCATCTACTATACTTATACATAATATTAGTTTCATTTTCACTTCCATTTAGTTGAACAATTTGATAAAGTCAATGGAATATCTAAAGGGATAAACGACGACGTCTAAATTATGCCATTGAAATGAGAACAAGAGGGTGCAATTTTTCTTCTAGTCGATCCATTTCCAATTGCTAACACTTGTCGTCTATATATTGAGATACATATCTATGTATCTTTGTATCTATTGCAGATATCATTGAACAATTTCAACTACAACTTGCCTTTGTGGGGGTGGCTTTAAGCTACAAGAAAAAAACTTTTCTGCAATTGCGGAAATTGTGGCAAATAAATTTTATTTTATCAATGACAAAAGAAAGTAAAGGCCTCCCCTAAAATAAATATTTGTATGTACGAGTGAGTATCTAAAAGATATAAAACACATGTGGGGAAAACTTTATTGAGATTGTGCATTAAATTTTGATCTGCTTTGCTTTGCTTTCTTTTTCTTTTCATTTTCATTTTTATTTCCCTTTTTTGCATTTTAACAGATGCATAGAATCGTTTTAAATTACAATTAGCGTAAAAAGCGAAAACAAACACAAAAATAACAACATAAAAATTTTAATTATTTTCATCATTATTCATCATT
The DNA here is from genome assembly GCA_035041805.1 of Amiota mariae. Classification (NCBI taxonomy): domain Eukaryota; kingdom Metazoa; phylum Arthropoda; class Insecta; order Diptera; family Drosophilidae; genus Amiota; species Amiota mariae. The sequence continues at coordinate 3,993,450 of JAWNKV010000348.1, forward strand.
ATTATTGTAATTGTTGTTATTGTTGTGGTTTTATTATTGTCTTTCTTGTAGAAGTATGTATTTGTTTTTTTTTTTCTGATGAAGATTAGTAAAAACATAAAAATCAAGTAGCAAAACAAAAACAAAAACAATAACAAATATTACATTCATACGTATAACAACAAAAAATGTGAAGCCTTCCTCTACTATTTGCACTCATCTATATTTATATTGTACATTCATATGTGCATAGAGATACTTGTGACTACTGACGTCTGACGTTGGATGCCTTTTGTGGATGCCAAACGTTCTTTGTTCATGCGTTTATGATAGATTTGCTTGAGAATTTTATCATTTTTTCTAAGAAATTTCATGTTTAATCACGCAAATTATTAAAACAACACAATTGTTGATGTTGCCTATGGTTTGATACAAATATACAAATAACCAACAACAATAACAACAACAACAACATAGGAATAGAAATATGTACCTACATATTTATTTTTGTTATAATTATAGTAATTTTGATTTGAAACGTTTAGCGCTGAATGGTTCTAGAAAAATTGTATCTACACTATGTGTGTATTTATCTAATAATTAAGACTTAAGATTTCGATTTGCTTTATTATGTTTAAATTTTAACTTTTATTTTTTTGTAGATTATTTTTAGAGATTATTGCATCCAATAATTTGTCTTATAATGATATATGACTAAATGTTTCTTTTCCCTTTCACAAAATGTAATTATATTTTGCTTTATAGACTACACACCACCACCACCACCATCACCATCACCATCACCACCCTTCCTTTATAAGTAGTAAAGTCATCCAGCCAATATATATTATAGATATATGCATGTATGTATGTAAGTATGTATGTATGTATGCATCTACTACACCCCCAAAATATAAATACATATGTTGCCTTGCAATTTCAATTCCAAACGAATGCCAAATAACTAAATTGAACTGAACTGAACTAAACAAAGACCACAAATAAACATCTTTACTTTGACTAAAGCAAACAAAGCCTTGGCTAAATTGTAAATTACAGATATTTTGAAAATAACTAAATAAGTATCTTGCAGATATCTACATTCATTCATCCAGCTAGCCAACCAACCATTTGTTCATTCATTCAGTCAATCATGCAATTGCTTGTAAAACGAATTCATTTCATGGACAATGGCGGAGACTTTCATTGCAGCTACACATTTTTGTTTTTAGGTTTTTTTTACGACCTTGACGAGCAGCAGCTGATTTTTAACTTAAAGAATTCATTAAAAAAACCCAAACACAATAATTGAAAAAAGGGGAAATAACAAAAATAGTCTATGCAAAAATCTGTTTTCATTCATTGAAAAACAGAACTCAAAGCTCAGTTAAAAAAATTTTATCCAAAAAAAAACAAAAACAGACAACCAAAAAAACTTTTCGTACAACAAAATTTAATTACAAAAATAATATTTCTCGTAAATAAAATTAATGACAGATTTACACAGATACACGCAGATACATTGATTATCTGATGCTGATTTAATGAATCGGAAGGAATAAAAAAAAAAAACAAAAAAAAATAAAAACGAAAGAACAAATGCAAGAAAAACTCATTAAATAAAAATTAAATTTAAGTTGTTTACTTCAAATTTGAGATACTTTCGCTTCTACTACTGTACAACAATAAATGATGTACACTTCTATTATTTACTACAATGAATGAATAGTTCTTAGGTAATATTAGCACATTGATAATTTTTGTAACAATAAAAGGGAGACCACCACCTACCACATACAGGAAAATCTACATTAACTCAGTAAGAGTAGCAAGAATTGATAATTAATAATATTTCTAGTAATCAATATCAGAGAAGCAAGGATAGAGACCTCTTCCATTACCATCAACCTATGTATGTCGATAGAGATTTAATTTGATAGACTACTGAATAAGCTAAGAGTTAAAAAATCAATTCTCATATGAAAAACTTTTAATATTGTATTTTTGTATTTGTTCGTTACAAAGCACAAAAAACTTCATAAAATTAACAGGACTGTTTGTATAATATATCAAAAATGTAGGCCTCTATGCCGGTCCCCTTCAATAGACCTAGGATAGAATTGAATCAAATGATTACTACGATCAGATCAATCAAACACATTTTTTTATTGTATTGGTCGATTATATTTATGGTGTCATAGGCTCTCCACACTACTCTCTATAATGATTGTATAGAAAACCACAAAAATAATTTAGGTATCTTGGAGAATAAAATTATAAGCTGATTGTTATAATTTATAGATCCAATGATTGTTTCGTACATTTTAGGGATTTCATTTGAAAACTTTATAATTTTTAAGGTAACCTTTGTCAATAAAACTGGATGAAGTTTAGTGGAGTCTATCTCAGATCATCAGTTAGGATGTCATGTTGCCCAGGCACTCTGACCTTGAGAACAACCCAAAGAGACATTCGATTTCCTACACTTTAACAAGAACAAGATTCTGATGTTGTCGGGAATACTAATGAGACACTGCGCCATCAAGATTTCTTACACATCTGTGGAGTTGCTGAAGCATCAGAAAACATCCAAACATCTCCTGTGTGGCTCTCTTGATCTTCTTGAAAGACGGACTAGTATTCTCGGGAAGTCTTTCTTCGCATACCGAGTAAGTTTGCTAATTGTTAATCCTTAGACTAAAGATACCCAACCACAAACTCCCCCATCCTCTTTAATTTCTGGCATCACATTGGGCTTATGAGGCTTCTTAGTGAACTCACCCTTTGTGCCAAATTGGTTGCATATTCTTTCTATTTAGTATCTGCTTCTACTTAAATAAAGAGTATTTATTTATTTCAGTTAAACCGAAGAAATAATTATTTTGTTGTTAAACTTTTTAATTTTAATTTATATTATTTAATTTATTTTATTTTATTTTATTTAATTTTTGTTTTGTTGAGGGAAACAAAATTAATTAATATATTATTATGTATTTTAATTGTTTGTTATTATTATATTATTGGGTAATAAAATATTGGCTAAACAATTAAGAAAATTTAGTTAAGTTCATTTAAGTTCAAGGACTTTTGTATTGTGTGTGTGTGTGTGTGTGTGTGTTTGTTTGTTTCAATATAATTTTTCCATCTTAAACAATATGTGAAATAAATCGAAAGCGTATTTCGCACATTTCACTAAAAAGATAAAATATTGTACGTATTGTACACATAACAAGCGAGAAGCGTTTAAAATCCGCTTCAAATGCAAATTTAAATAAATAGATAAAAATTAACAACATTTAAAATACTAAAACAGTAAATAAAAAATAAAAAAAAAATAAAAAACAACTAGCAAATAAAGGCACGTTCTGGCATTTCCGTTTTGGCATTTCCGTTTTGTAAATTTTGTACCAAAAGTTTTTCGCTTCCTGCCCTTGACATAAAGTACTTAGGTAATAGTAGTAGTAGTATGTATCTAGAAATATCTTTTTTTCTTCGATTCCATCTTTATACCTTCTTTATATATGATACTATGAGTACATATAAGTACATAATATATATATACATAAGTATATACATATGTCAATACTAAGTATGGTACACATATTGAGTCTATATGAATAAACACTTACATAAAGTATGAATATGTTAGGATGATGACGTTGTCTTATTTCTGGTTTTTTTTTTTTTTTTTTTCTTTCTTTTTACTTTTACATTCATTTTTTTGCTATTCGTGACTTTAACGTTTCACACTTGAAGTCTCTAAGTCAAAGTCTTATCTCGAGATACTTTGACAATATTGCCGCTATTGTTATTGTTGTTGTTGTTATTAGTGGTGGTGGTGGTGTTATTGTTCGTGTTGTTCACTGAGTTTTGCAATGCCTTTTAGCCATATTTTTTTGTATCATGTAGAACAATAAAAATTTGTCGCACAATTATACAAATAAATATTATTCTACTTAAATAGAAGATAAGAAAAACACGAAGCTAGTAGACTACATGTCTATAATGTTGACCAATCTATTGCGTTACATACATACTCAGTCAGAGTCAGAATCAGAGTCAAAGTTTATCTATTGTATTGTATAAATTGTAGTATGCTTAGAGCTTATGTACTTATGAATGTGTCACACTTTTTATACAATTTAATCGATGACGTTATATTAATTGAAAGGTAACCTTTATCATCATCATATAAAGTTTAAATTTACTATAAGATTTCATTTTAAATTAAGTTTAAATTCAATTCAATTCAATTTCAAGTTCCTTTAAGCGCTTCCATTGTTGATTGGACTGTCTGGATTATTAATTCATTCAATAATTTAATATCACTGTATTTTTTTTTTTGTTTTGTTTCCCCTTTTGCTTTTAAAATTATTGCAGTCTTTATTTAGCCTTTTGATTAATGAAATTCAAATGAATTTATTTAAAATGCACCACTCCCGTTATTCGTTTTATTTAATTTATTTTTTCTTCGCAATTAAAGCAAATAAAGATACAAAATCCCAAAAAAAAAATTAATCAAAGTCCAGTTTCGTGGTTCCCACGTTATTGTGGTAATCCCCCTACCTTCATTTCATTCCAATCATCGTGATCCCCACCATCATCATATCAAATCAAATAAATCTGTAGCAACTTAATTTGAACTCGTAAATTTTTATATTTATTTTAATAAATGCAAATATTTGTATTTATTTGAAATTTATTAAAGTGTTTGATTTCTTGTTAATTTTTAATAAATAGTTTTCACTTTTTTACATTATTTATCAATGATTATATTTTTATTATTTTATTTGCATGCATGGCATTGTCATTTGATAAAAGCTTTGAAGGGTAAGAAAGGAAAGATGTTGTAGGATATTGAACAAAGTTCTGCAGAATTGCTAACAATTCAGAAAACTTAAATAGCTACAGCTAAGCTAAAGACTTAAATCTTGATCTGCAGTTGGTGGATGAAACCACAAGAAACCACTTGAAGAAAATACTGATTTGAACCACTACTCATATGACTTGCTTTCAACTGAATCATCTGATCTCATCTTTCATCTGGGATCTAAAGATCCCAATTCCGGATCTCGGATTAGGGGTTTTCTGCGAGTGCCGAGCTGTAGGCAACCGGACGGGTCACAGGTTGCGGATAGTGAAAGACCTTTAAATATAAAGGTTAACTGCGAATAACCAATAAACAGTCCCAGACAGCGTTCATCGGAATAGTAATGTTATTAGATTTTATTTATCTATATCGATACATATACATAACATAAGATAAAGTCGAAATCCCTGTCTATTTCGATACAAAGAACTTCTAAACCATGCAATGCATTTTGATTCGGTTTTCACATATAAAAGTACGGAGATTCTTGAGCGATGTTTAATACTCAATTTCAAAATTCTTTTGCAAGAATATCATTTAGCAGGTAGCTTACTACTACCATATTTCAGTGCCACACAAGCAATTGATAATATTTTGGTAAGATCTTTATGCCATTCTATTTCTTCCCTCGACTTTGCGATTCTGCTTCGTTCCAAGTTTTTAGGCAAAGCCCAGACGGATCGCTTGTATATCATAATCATACTACATTTGTAGTGTTAATGCATTAATTGTTTTATGACACAAGTGAATTATATTGAGAAAAAATGCATTTGTTAATTTAATAATTTTTTTTTCCAGTTTCTGTTTTTATTTAACCATGAAATTAGTAAAAAAAATATATGATGAAATATTAACTGATTGATTGATGCTTGAAAAACACATTTAAATGTTCAAAGATCATTTCATTTCACTTCTTGGAATAAGATAGAAAAATGGTTTTGTTTTCCTTTGTTTAAACTTCTTCTTCTGGAATAAATTTTTAATGGAAAAGTTGTTACTTATATTTGAAGAAACGAAATGAGTTGAAATTACACTTAGCCACTATCAGATGTCTCTCTAAATATTTAAGTCTACTCTCTGAGCCTGAACTAACAGAAAGAATATTTGCAATTGGAATAAACTTTATTTTATTTATTTTGTTTTATTATCTAAATTTTACATTTTGATGAAACAATGCGTGTCCAGCTCCAGGACAATCGATGATCTCAAATCAGTTGCTGGAAAATGAGAGCGAAAATATGCTGGTTGATTTGAACTAAGAAAAAATTTCATTGCCTTATAACTTTTGTAATTTGGTGACATCAAAAGAAGCTTAACACTTCAAATAATGACAACAATCATAAGAATCAAAATTATACAGTTAAAATAAAGACATTGAGGAACTTAACAATATTATTCTGTCAGATATTCAAAGCGAGGCAGTAACATTCATAAGTAAAAGTTCGTCGATATTGTTGTAAAATGAAGCAAATGAAGCTATACAATAAATTACCCAAAATTGTTGAATTCACTCGATCTGCTGAAGATGCCACACATACTTTCATATAAAATTTTACTCAAATTGTCTTTGCATCCATGACGTATACATAATATAATTTTTGTCTAATCTAAATGCACTTTAATACTCATACGCCCTGCCTAACTCAATGAAACTAATAATTTTACCTACATGATCATCAACATCATTAGTTGACGCCATTTTGTATTATAAGAAGATTAATATGAAAACGCAATAAAAAAGATGCAACTTGACTCCGCCTACAAATGCTCATTAAAACAACAAACCACAAAGAAAGAAAAGAAAAATGTGAAACTACACAATAAAACAAACAAAAATTAAAAACAAAACATGACATGACATGAAATCAGTTTTAGTTGAGTAGAATTGAATTGAAATGAAATAAAAGCGCCGCCTTCAAAATGGGTGGCGACCACAAAAACAACAACAGACAAATAAAGAAATGAAAATACAAAAAATAACACCTTTTTGTTAAATTTAATAATAAAAAAGGCAAATCGAAATGCAACGAAACATAAACATAAAGAAAATGAAATACAAGATGATGAAAAAAAATATTCTTCCTCATACAGCAACAAATCAAAATGCGCTAAAGTTATTCACACATACGTATGAAGAGAGAAATATGTGCGTGTGTGTCTCGGAGTGTGTGAAAAGGAATCAGCAATCAAGAGATTCACTTACCCTTCTGTGTTGCTGTTGTTGTTGCTGGTGCTGCTGCTGCTGATGTTGCTGAAGCAGATGCGTTTGCAACATTTGGACTTGCGCCTGCGCAACTGGCACATGTGGCTGTTGCTGTTGTTGTTGCAGAGCTGCTGGCTGCCCATGTTGTTGTATATGTTGCTGCTGATGCTGTGGCTGTTGTTGTGTTGCATAAGTTGTAGGCGGTGCAAGCACCTGCTGTTGTCTTTGCTGTTGTTGTTGTTGCTGATGCTGTGCATAATAACAACTAATGGTGGGCAATTGTTGCTGAGTTTGTTGTTGCTGTTGATAATTACTATAATGGTGTTGCTGACGCATATATTGTTGTTGTTGCATTAGATGCTGATTGTAATTCATGTTTGTATTATTGGTATTATTATTATTATTGTTGCTAATATTGTTGTTGTTATTATTATTATTGTTTAAATGCTGTTTATTATTTTCAGGCAACCAATTCATAATGCGATGTTGTTGTTGTTGTTGAAGTTGCTGTTGCATGTTGGTACTACCATTGTTGTTGTTGTTGCTACTGTTAGTGTTTGTCCAAACAACAGCATTTGGTATAACAAAATTATTAAGCAACTCATTTTGTTGCTGATTGGCATTATTGATGTTGTTTGTTGTATTGTGTTGCATTTTTATAATTTTTTATTTTTATTTAACAAATCACTTAAATCACTTCAAAAATAAAATTCACTGCACGTGTCCCGAAAAATCACAAAAAAATAATCGCATGCCATTAATTTATTGCACTCACTCCACTCCACTCGACTCGAAACTCTCTTCTTTCTTTTCACCTTTATTGCCTGCCCGACTGACTGACAGACTGAGTACACTCCTTTTGTCACATTTACACACACCCACGCTTATAAATAAACAAATATGTACAACTTGTGAGTTGTATGAAGCAAGCAAGCAAGGAAGGAAGGAAGGAGTGAAGGAAGGGAAAGATGTCAGAGTAGAGGCAGTTTGAAAACTCCTCTTGAAATTCAATACTTTTTTGCACTTTAATTTGCGCGCCACACGATCTTCAATGGCGTTTAAGCTTACTTTGTTGTTGTTGTTGTTGTTTCTGTTGTTGTTATATTACAATAATTTATTTATTTCCTTTTTGCGCTTTCTTCTTCTTTCTTTCTTTCTTTATGACTTCCTTTTTTGTTTTGCACTCTTTTGTTTCCTTTCTTTATTTATTTATTTATTTTTTTTTTGTTGTTATTAAATTTTAATTTTTCATCACTTAACACGTGCGTGCATTGATCCCGTGTTTGAAGCTTTTATTTCAAGCTTTTTTTTTTTTTTTGCTCCCTTGTTGTTACCGTTATGTTAATGACACAAAATAATTTCACCACAGTAAGTTTTTTTTTTCTTGATTTGCCTTGCACTTTTTTATAAATACAACTTTGTTGTTAAAATTAATTTTTGAAATCGCTCGCGCTTTTCATTCCTTCATGTTGATTCCTGCTCATGTTTTTCTTATGTTAATTTAATTGAATTCTTGAAAAGCTTAAATCGAATCAATCGCAAATTTCCTTATTTCTTTAGTGGTGTTACGATTTTCCAAAAGTCGCACGCGCACACGTTCCCGATCGCGTTTTGACTGATCAGGGTCTGGGCTCAAACTGTTTCGGCAGCGGCTCGTTGACTGTGCGCTAAGGCTAAAAAAAATATTTATTATTGTTGTTGCTGTTGCTGTCGCCGTCGTTGACGTTTTGTATCTATGTGTGGAACTGTGTATCTGTGTTTGTATGACTGGATGTATGTACTATATATAAATGTATGTGTGTGTGTGTGTGTGTGTGTTTCGGTGACTTACTGAGCGCCGCAAAAATTCGACGCGGGACAGTTAAAAATTTACGTAAAGAATTAACCAACAGTAACAGCAACAACCACAACAACAACAATAAAAACCAAAAAAGTAGAAAAAATGACTAATAAAATGAAGTCAAGCGTCGTCGAGTCGAGTCGAGTGAGAATAAATGTTTATCGCAACACACTCACTCACTACTTTACTTTATTTTGGTTTGCTCTACCTAATTTTCTTCTTGTTGTTGTTGCATTTGTCACATTTGGTGGTCAATTTGCTGCCGCCACTAACTTCAATCTATCTGTGTGCCTGACTGTCAGAGCTAGGTGCGTCTTGATTGTGATCCTTGTCACTGGCGCCGTCGCCGCCGTCGTTGTTGGTTTTTATTCATTACTTTACTTTGCTTTGCTTTGCTTTAAGGAATCTTTTAATGCGCTTCCGATGCGGCAGTTTCTCATCTATGTATATGGGCACGCGCACACTATACTATATTACACTACTATGTAGAAGTTTTCTATGATCGCACTTACTGCTTGCCTGCATGACTGATTGAAACTGATTGACTTGACTGTGGTGGTGCAAAGTGCTTATTTTGTTGCCGTCTTCTTGGCTGTGGCTGTGACTGTGGCTGCGTCGTCTTCTCTTTTGCTTTTCACGTTATCCACTAATCTCCCGCTCGTTTGTTCGCTTGCTTGCTCGTTCACTAGCATTTGGGGCCTATAGAAAAATGGATGACTAATGCATACAGCACGCGGCGCAGATCGCTAACAGCAACTCGCAATAGCAACAACAACAGCAGCAGCAAGAATAGCGACAACAATAAGAACCTAGCTAAATGTAGAATATGTTGTGTCATTCACACGTTTGTTTAAGTTGATTTTATTTGTGTATTTATTTATTTGCTGTTTTCTCGCTTACACACATATTTAATTCACACCACACACCATATAAAACCACTATTTTAATCTATTAAAAAATTTATTAAAAATAAAACAAAACTCAATCGAACGAAATCGAAATACGAAACACGACGTGCCCACTTTTTTCGCAAATTAATTTATGCCTAAGTTTTTTATTCTCGTTCTCTCTCTCGGTTGACAATCAACTTACTTCTCTCTTCTGCACGTACACCACACACACCTTGCAGGCAATGCAAAATGCAAATGATCCTTTGACACCTGAAAGCTTAAACAAGCACAAATATCTGAACCCAGAGAGTGAGAGCGTAAGCACACACTACACACGAACTTGTAGGACGAGTATAACCGAATCGAGTGTATTTTCGCTCAGTGCAATTTTCTATAAATTTGGGCTTCGCTCTCTCCCACACGAACAACACACACAAAAACTAGTACATAAACCGAAGTAAGTAGTAGTAAGTTTTGGGCTTCACTTACGTGTTGTATAATGTGGTTGTTGTTGTTGTTGTTGTTATAAATGCCTTGTAGAACAAAAATTTGTTTTTGGCAGCTCCTGTTGTTGTTGTTCTCGTTGTTGTGGCTTTTGTTACCTGGTAAACTGAGTTCGCTGCTGTCAATTAAAGAATTCTTTGTTGTTCTTGTTGTTGTTACTTAATTATGATAAGTGAACGAGTCGCGTCGCGTTGCGTCGTTTCGAATCGCATCGCATCCGATCATTGACTTTTATTTGTATGTCTGTCTGTCTGTGGCTTCGTAAAAACAACAACAATTTGTATTACTTTACATTGTTTATTTTGATTATACATATGTAAGTAATTCTTATTGAACTGATTCTCCTCCTCCTCCTTCTCTTCTTCCTATACAAGTGTAGTGAACATTAAAGTCAACCGACCGACCGACTAACAACAAGAATAAAACAAATTACATTTGAACTTGTTGAAGTTGTTGGTGTTGTTCCTTTTGTTGTTATGTATTTTTTATTACTTTATCTTTGTTGTTGTTTTTGGCATGTTAATGACATTTTCGTAATTGAAGCGTTCAAACAAAAGTGAAATAAATTGCAACACATATATGAAATTTCATTGTTTATGTCGAGTCGAGGAGGATATGAAAACGCGTTGCACATAATTTAATTTAATGTTTTTATCATTTTAATTTACTGAACAACAACATTTTATTTTCATTTTTGATTTAAACTACCTAAATATGTACGTATAGACATAAGTATATACAATAATAATATTATATTAAGGTCATTTATATTATTTATTCCGAAATCAATAAAGAGGTCGTCGATCCACTATCAAAAACTTATTAGAAAAGAAAAATAACAAATACTTACAAAGTAGCTTTTTCATAAATAAATCTTCTTGCAGAAGAAGAAAAACACTCAAGAAATGACGAGATCGCTGACCAATCAAAGTCCTACAATTTCTGAAATGCACTCGAACGAAAGTAAACGAGTAATTTTCACAAAGAACATAAGTATGTACTTACATACAACGAACAGGTGCGCGAAAAACGAGCATCACAATCAATGAGTGAGATAATGTTATGCGACGCTCAAAGTAAAACTGACGTGTTGCTTTTGTCATGTAGAAATCTCTTTGAGAGCAGTGGCAGAGTCTAAGAAATTTTCAATATAATGATGACAGTAAATAATAAATGTGAAAAGAAAAACAAAATCAATGAAACCATACATGCGAATCTGAGGAATCAAAACAGAAAAGTAAAACAAAAGTAAAGAAGAGGAAGAACATAATTTCTTCATTTCTTAAGAGAAGATGAAGATGATGATCATGGAATAAGACAAGAAACCAACTGCAAGCAACATGAGCAAGAACAACAACAACAACACACAAGCACATTTTTGATGAAGTAAAATTGCCGCCTTAGAGCAAGCAACATGTTGCCTTGGCCTGCTTTTGCTTGATTTACCTGCTCAGATTCAATTTCTCTTTCTCTTTCTCTCTCTCTCTCTCTCTCTCTGACCTGATAGTTACGGAGAGCTTTAAAGTTTTATTTGCTTCTTGTTGAAGTTTTTATTTCACTTGCGGAAATTGCTAACATTCCAGCAATGAATGAACGAGCTTACCGGAGTTTGCTTTAATTTCAGGGGGTTGCGGCGGGTTGGAGATGAACATCAAGTGCAATGTTCGCAGGTTTTATTGTTTTTTGCAAATTCTTTTGTTATTATTTTCTTTTGTTTTGTTTTGTTTTGTTGTGTTGTGTGTTGTTTTTTTTACGTGATCAACTATAACTACGCAGTTAATTGTTCTACTCCAATCCAAGTATGTAGTTGATCGTTTATGCGAGATCTTAAGACGATAAAGTTGCGTGCCAATGAACAGGTGTGGCTCGGCGGCACTTGCGTGGGTTTCATCTAACTAAGCCAATTTCTTAAGATACACGCACACTCACTCACTCACTCACTCAAACACAAACAGACAGAATCGCAGTCATAAACAATTATCACTTGATGTTCATTGAACTCAAGAAATGTTGTGACAATATTTCAAAGAATCAGCATTTGAGTAACAGTACATAGACGTCAGAATTATGCAATCTCAATCTTCTATACAACGGAGCCGAAACCGTCACCATCAACACCACTTGTGACGTCATTCATTATATCTATATATGTACATATGTACTTCTTCTATTTCATACTACAATGTGTACGAGTATGACGCCTATCAAATCAAGTGAATAAACGATTTAATGACGTTCAACATTTGGTTCATTGGTTCGATCAATGCTTAGTTAGCTGAGGATGACTCATTCATATTCAACATTTTTTCACATTAATATGTTAACCTACTTTTTTATATACATATATGCACATACATATTATACTGACAACGTCTTTCTTTCTTTTCTTTTCTTCTTTCTATCTTCTTTTTGCCCCACCATTGTCGATAAAGCCTTCGTCACGGTCACTAATCAATATTCAATAGGTGCACGCTCGTATTATTTAAAAAAAAACCGGACCTATGCCTATAAATATTATATTTTATAGGAACTACGATACAATACAACAACATTGTTAACACTTTCTGATAACGAACCTTGGCCTTACTACTATTAATTTACTATTATATTGTGCCTAGACGTGTTTGGAAAATGGAATTTAAGAGTACAAAATATTATGTATTTGGAATTGATAAAAAAAGAAAAAAAAATTGGAAAAACGCTGGTCTAAATGTAAAGAAGACTACATTAAGAAATATAATGATGTTTAAAAAAAAAAACCAAAATATTTTTATTCAAAAAACCACAAACTTATCAAACTGCACTCGTATGTTTTATATGTAATTCATTTGAAAATTTCTATTAATTTTCTAAAAATAAACTGTTGTGGTTTTCAATCATCTCTCAGAATAAATCAAAGCAATCAATTCAGTGCATTTTTATTAATGATTCCTTTTTTATACATAACTGAACCAATACTCCATTCTTATTTTTAAATTTCCTCCTCCAATTATTTGACATCATGAAATTTATTTGTTTGTATTTTTTTTTTTTTTTTTTTTGAGAAACAAAATTCGCAATTAAATTTATCTGATTCGAAAAATAAGAAAATAAAAATAAACACAAAACAAAATTGTGTTCGAAAGAAGTGTAAAAAATAAAATGATATAAAAATAAAGAAAGGAATCTTAAATTTTGCAAATCTCTGCAGATCACAATAATAAAATTAAAGCAAAAAAAAAAAAAAAAAAAAACAATATAAATTAATGTAATAAATCCATACATAAATATTTTAAAGTGTCAAGTTAAGAGGAGATCGTAAAATAAGACTGAAGCCCAAAAAGGAAAAATTAATAAATAAAGTATAAATATCTAAGGACACCGAAGTTTTTATACCTTTCATTGGACGACGGTTCTGTAATCTATTGTACATGAATGATACTATTTGGAAATGATGATGAAGAAGATTTGTATACTACGTATGTATTTGTAAATCATATTGAAGATGGTCATTAGATTGTTGTATTATGGTACTGCAGGTGGTGATGAACTAAAAGAGTTTTTTTTGTTTTGGCCACTTCTAGATTCATAAATCTAAGATTAAGCTTTATGCCATGTGCTACATAGGATAAGTCAGGATAGAATGACAGCCAGTGTCAAGAACACTGTGATGGTAATTGGATACAATTTTTTGCTTATGCTGTTATACCTGCAACTTTTCTTTGACTATACATACATTCAGCGGTTTGGCGTCGAAACACTAGACAAAAGTTGAAAAAAGCTCATCTTCTGACACCAGACGGACACGGCTACAGCCTATGGAATCAATACTCTATGCATGTACCGCAACATTGTATCAAACGCATGGTCTTGTGTTTGGCCTCTGAACTTTTATACTATATGCGCATGTCGCCAAAAGCCTTAAACTGATGGTATTGGACTTTGTCCTTAAGGCCATTAAATCACCGTTGTGGGACCGCTGATTGGAAGAGCGGCAGGTACAGATCACAGGCTGCTCTACGTGTCAGAGAGATTGCCATTGGTGACCCCCTGATGATGCTACTCATATTGTATATAAAACTCTTGTCGATCATTTCTCTAAGCATAATGTCCTTTTAATCTCTAAATCAGATCAGATCACATTCAAATACTCTATTGTATTTCTTGAAATAAACTGTTACCAACTCTTGCTTCTTGCTAATATACCTTTTAAATAATGATGGCTATAAACTCTTTCCAAAGTTAATGTAATTAATCGTGAGGACAGCAAGAATAATCATTAAAAAAAAAAATAACTAAAATCCAATAAACAAAATGCAAGTAAGAAAACACATAATTACATATAAATTATAAACGAATAAAAAGTATGTATAAACTTTGGAGTATTTTTGAAATAATAATATAAAAAAAGAAGAAACATGCCTTTGTTAAAACCCAGACGGACAATGGATGGTAAAGACGACAATAAAATATACATATAAATACTCTACTGTATGGAAATAGAATTAAAAAGTAACAACAAAGATAAGGAAACTTAAAAATGAAACACAAAACTAAATAATTTTTATATTGCTTTGAGCTTCCAGATATCTACTCTATAAATCAACATATGTACAAACATATGAATGAGTGGTATAATACACATGAGTATATATACTTATCTACATCAGTCAAATACAAATCAAATGGAATCTTTTTCTTACTATACACAGACACCTCCGCACTTCGCACTTCGCCCTTCGCCTTTCACACTTCACCTTCTTTCTTTCTTTTTCTTTTTATGAGTTTTCCTAGAATTTCACAATTTACAATTTTTGGTATGACATTTTTCTAAATTTGTGAAATTTTTATTTGGTTTCTTTTTTTTTTAAAATTTCGCAATTTAACAAATAAATAAATGGTTTAACAATACAGCCAACTAATATTGTATTAAATACAATAACAACAACAACAACAACGACAGCAGCAGCAACAACAACGACAACAACAAAAGTGGAAGTAATGAACTGAAATTGACCCACTTAAATATTCTTTTCATGGTTCGAACATTGATATTTTTTTTTTTTTTTTTTGTATTTTTTTATTTGTAACAAGCAAAATTGACGATCGAAGAAACACGTGTGCCACATTTTGGTTGCCAAAAACCAGTTTAAAGGTTCACAGCAACAGCAACAACAACAATAACAACATGTTGGTATAGATGACGACGACGATGGCTATGGCGACGATGGTTACTAATTGCATCCATTGGTGTTGTGCGCATGCGCAACAATTCCACAAGATCCTAACACAGACAGTTTCAATAGCAGCAGCCGTGGCAGCAACAGCAGAAGCAAATGTTTCTTGAGTTTGTCTTTTTGTGGGGCACCACACTAACAAACAATAATATTTCTTTATTTTTATTTGTAGCTTTTTGGCTCGTGTGTCTACCATGCGCCAAAACAACTTCAGACGACATGGTTTAGCTTGGCACAACTTAGCTCAGCTCAGCTCAAGACAGTGAACAGTGAACATTGAACACTTGGTGGTGTTTTGGCTTTTTTATTCCATTTTTATTTTTCTCTTTATTTTATTTATATATTTATTTATTTATTCATGTTTTGTGGTGGTGACTTGAAGAAGGGAGACTGTGGTTGGGATTGCCCATTGGTTTTGAGTTGAACACATGCGTCAATGAGTCATGCTCCGATTGTTGCCGTACTTGTTATTATTGTCAACTGTTTATTTTTATAATTTCTTCATATTATTATTATTGTTATTACTATTGTATTACAATTGTATTTTGTTTTTATTTTTATTTTGTGAAAAGCCGCAAAATTACGCACATTGAGCACGTTTTCAAAATGGCGGCAAGTCTCATATACGAGTATTATAGCAAAGCTAAACCCAACTCGATTGGTCTTATCTTTTGTGGCTATCTTTGTGTCGTTCGTCGTCGATCTTTGCGGTTTCTCAACCATTTCTAGCCAGACACTCACACATCTGGGGTGGGCCTCTTATTTATTTTAAATTATGTAGATACTTATGTATATATAATTTGGTTACACTTCATAGAAGTGAGAAATGCTTTAACACTTGAGGATGAAGTTTGTAATGGATTTAAGATCTCTCTATACACTAAGTATGAGGGGTAACAAATCGATCATGCTTCTGATTATATTTGAATTCCAATACAATAGTCTTGTAAAGAGGTTTATTTTCTTATTAACTTCATAACAAAATCTTCCTCAAAATGTTAAAAGTTTTGTAAGGACAAAATCATTTCTTTGCTGAAACTGATTACAAAACAAAAGGATATGTGGTAAATTTGGAAAGATTGAATTGCTATAACTTCCAATTCATTTCAGTTTACATCTCTTACAATATATAGTACAATATGTAATAGGTATAAATTTTTTGGTAGGATTGATGTTATTTTTTATTTTATTAAAATTGTATTTCTGCCCTACAAATATCGCAATTTTTTATTGCTCTTTGTTCTGCTTTTTTTTCTTTTTTCAAGTGTGGTTTATTGTTATCATTTTTGGGGTTTTCAGATAAGCAATTTTTTTATATATTTTTATGACTGAATCCATATTTGTTGTTGTTGTTTTTCTGTTGTTAGTAGATACATGAAAAGTGTTTAATGTTTAACAAACGGAAATTATGCTCAATGCATGCCTTATTAGTTGGGAAAACCATTAAAGAATTGAGTTTGTAAATCCCAAAAATTAATGTTATACATGGAAGCAAACTACATACATATGTATAAGAATTCATATAAAAGAAAGAGGAAGGTCATTAAATTCTTCTTCTGTAGTCAAGATCATAAGCTATGTAATGAATTAATGTTGGTTTAGGGGTAGAGATGGCGATTTTAAATTGATTTACATGCAATTTTCTAGCAAGTTTTCTTAATATGCGCATACCTAGCTTTTGGCCTATGGAAAGGGAAAATCAGAAGAAGATTATCTTCATAATTTCACCATATTCCTGCGCATGTCTAAGATCTATTTAACCATAAAATATTTTATAACATTATGTAATTAATGTTAAAAAAATTAATGCAAAAAACAAAATAAATATGTGGAAGATGTAATTATAGTATAATATTAAATAATATTATCAGTACTTACTTTGTTTAAAGGTTTATCCTTTGATTGGAGCTTTGATGATTGGTGGTCCTAAGCCGAGCCTCCGCCATCAACTTGCAGTAAAATCAGTATAAAAGTCATAAATACACTTCACTAAACTTTTTCAACACATACATATGTACATTTTTACACACTCACAACACAAATTAGTGACCGGAAATGTAAATCTATCGAAATAGTTTGACTTAAACTGAACACTTTGAAACACTTTTACTTTTTTATATATTTTTTACAATTTTATAATAATTTCATTTAAATTTCCCACGTGGAAAATACAAAATTTCCCAAACAAAAAAATTTATATTTTCGACTCACGAACTCGAATTTACGAATGGAAAAGGGAAGAAGGGAGAGAAAGAGTAATAGAAAGATGGCATTGAGCAGGTGAATTTTGCATATGTTAGAATAGTGAGAGGGTGGTGAAATAAAGAGTGGGCAAAAATTGAAGATCAATCAATCACTCCATCTATTGTTATTGAAAATTAGCTTAGAAATGTCCCTGCGGTGGATGTCAGTGGGAATATGTAGAGTGTACATTAAAAATCTTATCAGAAAGTTCTTCACTTTTTCATGTGGTTAATTCTTTTGACTACTGACATATTGAAAGTTGTCTATCGTGATATATAATATATATATTGTATATATATACATACATATAGTGTTAAAGGACAGGAATGATGGACCCAAAATTGATGTCATCGAAAATGTTTTTTCATTCCATCATTGTGTGGAACAATATTTTATTATTTTTTTGTTAGATTAGTAATCTGTAAAAGTTAGAGAATATTTCCCTTTCTGAAATTCAATTCTTCAATTCATGGCCATCTTGTGAATGAGAGGACTTTGAGATTTCCTCTTCTTCACATTTTACTCATTTGTACACCCTCTTACCCCACCCCCTCCCCTCACACACACACACACACACACACACAAAGGTAAAATGATATATTTCGTTAAGGAAAAAATATGATAGGAACATTTCCAATTATTACATTGTACGTACTTATGCACTTACCTGACTAAAAGAATTACATTACAAAGTTCTGATTTCGATTGGTTTCTAATATCAAAAACAGCACAAAATTCACACTTGCACTTCACTCCAATTTTAATGCATACATTTTCACACACACTCACAAAAAAAATTAAATGTCGACTCTTCAGACGCTGAACACTTGAGAAAAAGAAAAAAACACATTTCACATGAATTTAAGTAAAAGTATGATTTGCATTACATTTCCAAGAACTTTTACTTTATTATATTTCACATTTCCGTAAAAATATTTATTCTTTCACACGCGTAAAATACATAAATAATATTTTTAATTTTTTGGCAAACGACGCTTCGATCACGCAACAACCGCACGATTCACGAATGTAAGAGAAACTGGAAGAGGAAAAGAGATGAGAGATTAGCACGGTTGCATTTTGATGTTAGAATAAATAGAAAAAGAGAAAGAGAGGGCGGTGGATTAAAGTGTAGGCAGAAAATTAAGATCAATCAATCAATCACTCCATCTGTTGTCATTGAAAGTTACAATAGCATAAAAATGTCCCATTTGTGATAGTATGGGAAATTTAATATGAACTTCATTTAAAAGCTATTGCAAAATACTCTTCACTTATTCATGATGCCTCTACCTACTGTTATATTGCAAGTTGCTTATTATTACATATTTAAAATACATATTTTAAAAATCATACATTTGTAGACTAATAATAAATGCCATCATATAATCACATCAAGTACATGAAACTCAAAATAAGTGGGAGTTCTAAAGATTTCTTCCTTAACATTATGACTTTATTTATTTAAGTATTTTTATTGATACTCGTACTTATATTATAATAGGCGCAATCGAGCCCGCACATACAAGGAGACCTGCTCCCATCCTTTCCCAAATACAATATATAGCATTTCAGTCGTGTCTAATAATGAATTTTTATGATTGCCTTACTTTTAAATAGAGATGAGCCATAACGATGGTATAAAATTTAGTGACATGTGGACCCTTTACTCATAGGAATGTGCCAAAGTGATTTGTATATAAATCCGTTTTCTCATATGACTTCTATTCCTATGTTTATATTTTTATTCTTTAATTTTATTACAAATAACATATAGACAAAAGATTAAAAACCGGAATAGGAAATTTTTTGTTCTTCAAATTTACTTAATTCCAGATAAGCTATCATCATCATCATTATAATCACCTGAATTGTTTGTTTCAGTTGTAGAAACTGTTTTACAATTTATGATGAATTCTTAAGAAAAAAACAAACAAAATCATTGAAATGCAAAAACAATATAAACAAGGTTAAGAAACAACAACAAAAATGGTAGCAGTAGCTGTAGCAAAAACAATAACAGAAACCGCTCCCAAATATATAGAATAAATGAAAAAAAAAAACCACACAAAATGCAACTGCAACTAATTTAAAATTTTAAACAATTTTACGCTAAACAAAAGATCAAATGCAGCGCGATCGCCATTTTATTCATTGCTTGATGCCCCAATGATTCTAAATGATATTTTTTTTTTTTTTTTGCTTCCAACAAATTTGTTGTTATTGCTGTTGTTGTTATTATTGAGATAATGCATAAAAAATGTTAATTTCAAATGTTTTGTTTTGATTTTTAAATTATTGAATTATTTTTACACAAAATTATGCTTTGATATCGTCTCGCGCACACCTGCATAGAGAATTGACAAGTCGCATGAATTTGTGTAAAAATGAAAAATGGAAAAAACAAACTGAAACAAAAAAAAAAAAAAAAATTTCAGAATTTCAAAAATCGAATGACAACTGCCTTGAAGAATGCTCGAGGGCGCAGAAACCTTAAAACTCAAAAACAAATCAGACAGGCAGATCAGTCCAATTGAATTCAGTTCCACCGAAGCTTACATACCTTGCATTTAACTAATAAGGAATTTCATATTTTCATATTTCATATTTCAGTTATGAAGAGTAGTTTATAAGATAATTACATACATCAAATATTGGTGGTTACATTGGTCCAATAGGATTGTGTATCTTACTGAAAAGATTCTTTTGTATTACCACATACTATACCAACCAATCATACCATCCCAAAATAACTTATGATTGATTGATGATAATGCTTAAGAACTCACAGATGCTTCACAAACTTCACATGAAAGTGATAATGCCTATGGTATGGATACCACGACTGAAAAGTATCCAAAATAAAAGAAAACAACTACAACAACAACAACAACAACAAATTAACATAATGATCTCAATATTTGCACAACTTTATCACGATCTAATATTTAATTATACGCTTCAATTAAATTCTTCAACATCGTCATCATGAACGCTGTTCGTCGTCGTCATTGTTAGATTTATTTTTTGCTAAGCAACCAAGCAGCAACTGGGCACGATTAAACACGCGAGTCGTATGAGTAATATTGATGTTTGTACGATCACAACCTTCTGCCATACCATACTATGGCATAACATATCATGCAACAGCTTCTAAAATAGCTTCATGATTTCAGTTGTTAGTTAGTTGGTTAGTAGTAGAAGAAAAACAAACTAAAATTATTTTTAAAGTTTTTATTCATACTGAGTGACATTTGACGCTTTCAAATGAAGGCGGTGAATGCATGACAGACAACATGAAATGCAAAACGAGAACATGGGAAACAGAGTTGGAAAATTTCTTTAAGTTTTATTCACACGATCATAAAGATTTTGTATATATAATTGTGATGGTCATTTTGATGGTCAGAAGAATGAAGGACATATTCGTACATATAAGTACGTATTTCTGTATCAATAATTTCTGCTTATCACTTAATTACAAAATTATAATTTCAAAAGATTTGGCCTCTTATTCTACTTTGAAAATGGAAAAGCTAAACAATGATAAATTAGAATTATACTTATACTTACTGCTCATTTTCAGTGTTTGTTTTGTGAATGTTTCCATGTATGTATGTGAATCAATGTCATTCCAATATTTCTACTTCTGCTATATGTATCAGAATATATGACACAGAAGCACTTTGTCAGGTCATTGCCATAGCAGATGCTCTAAGGTTTTTAATCACATCAATAATTTGCAATTAAAGAAAATGGGATTGCCTCCCTGCCTTGGTAAGGGAACTCAGTACTCAGTAGATCACTCCAAACCGGGCAACACAATGGCCTGAAAGGACTTCTGAGCAGACTGTTTATGCTATCCTCTCCTATTCTAAGTTGTGAAAATTTGTTGATTTCCAAAAGATATGTAATCTTCATGATTTGTTCCTACCTATTAACCAATTTTCTGGAACAATTTACATACTAAATGAGATCGAATATACAATTTTGAAAATATTAAATAATATACATATATTAATAATTATTTTGTTTTTAATTTAATCTTTTATTAGTTTTGATGTTGCTAAGATTTTTTGTAATTTTTTTTTATATATTTTTTTTTTACCACTTTCAATGAATTCTTCTTTGCAGTCTTAAAATTTTTTTTCTAAACAATAAATTTTCTAATTATTTTTTATTTAAATTTTGCTTTGTTTTTTCTTTTTATTATTTTGTTATTAATTTTTTTTTTTGGTATTTGCTCCGTTATAAATTTGTTAAAAAATATTAAATTGAAAGTTTCGAGAACTTTACAAGTGAACAATGAGATTTTTTTATTTATAATATTTTTTTTTTTTTTTTTTTCTTTTTAAAATTTTCTTTAATTTCTTTATATTTTTTCTTTTTTTATTTTTCATGCATTTGTTTTAACTATGGAAAAAATTGTACATTGATATTGAGGTATTGATGCAAAAATCGGCAAAAATCTATGCAAGTGTTTTTTTTTTATAAGTATTTTATTATGTATTTTTATTTAATAATTATAAATTTGATCTATTAAAAATGTTTTTTGTTGTTGATTTATTTGGTGCTTTTATTTAAGGTTTTGTGTGTGATTTTGAAATGACATCTCAAAATTATAATTTTCTTTTATATATATAAAAAATTTGATTAGCAATTTATTTATATGGAAAAAGGTGCAATTTGTTGTTGCTACTAAAAAGCATAGATTCTTTTTAATTTTTTTTTTTTTTGGTTTTCCCATTTACTATAATATTTACATACCTTTCACACAGACAATTATGATCCATCATGAATGTATTGTATATAATTTGATGCATTTGGAGAGTCTCTGAATATACCATAATCAATCAGCTTAGTAAATGAAATTAATCATTGAATATGAAAGCTTTCAGCAATTTAAGTTTAGTGGTTTAGTGGTCAGATTTCTTCGGATGACAAGTATATTATACTGAAAAGCATAGAATAAAGAAGGTACTAGTAGTCAAAACATGCGATCCTATTTAGATGTAGTAATGTCATCTGTCATCTCAAACTAAATTCACATACAATCATAATACGTTTTTTATCTACTTATGTTGTAATCAATAATATGAAGATACAGTCGGACTCCATTCCAGTCAATCTGTTAGCTGTTAGATAAATCTTTGCTACATGTGAATTCGCTATAGAACATTCCGAATGTAAATAAAACATGCAGTTAATTTTAATACTACTGCTGCCAATCTGTTGTTAAACTCAATTAAACAAATCATTATAATATATACATGATCTATGGTACCTATATACATACATACATATTGTGTGAAAAATATGTCATAAACTTCGATGAATCCGAAGCTTTTATAAGTGTCTTTCTGGTTCACCTTATTTTCATTTTTCTTTTTTTTCTAATATGTTTTCTTTATATATAAAAATATTTGCTGTTTCTCATAAAATTTTTTAAAATTGAAAAAAGTTGTAAATATTTTTTAAAAATTTCACACAAAAAAAACTTTTCATCAATTTTTCGGAAAATACATTCATCAATCAATTATTATTCATAGTTTTTATGTATTTGGATTTAATAAAAAATGTTTTTAAATTTTTCTTTTGTTTTCTTTCAATTTCTTTTATATATGATTTGTTTTAATATGTATGTTAATTTTTAACTGTACAATAATCTTCTTATGCTTTGTTGTTCAATTCACTATTTATTCATATATTCATAGTTTTTATTCTTTAAGTTTTCTTATTTTCTAGAATTTTTGGAAAAATAATTGAAAAAAATGCTTTTAAAAATATATTCATATTTTTATATTATAATTTTTGAAAATTTCTGGAAATATTTAAAACGAAGAATTAATGGAGCAAATAATAAATACTTTTCAGCTAAACTTTACATGCCGCCCACATGTTTCTTTCTTTTGCTTTCCTCTCTCTCTCTATCTCTTCTTTAGGGAATGAAAGCCTGGACTTCTTCATTTTTACTTTGCTAAAAATTACGTACATTTGTTTGTTTGTTTCTTTCTGTTTATGTTAATTAATTAATTATGATTTTTTTTTTTTGTATTTTATTTAAATAATTTTTACACACTTAGATTTTGAATATCATTCAATTAGAGTTTACTTTTAATTAACTAACTAACTAACTTACACATTTTCACTCTTGCTAAACAGATTCATCGACTCTGACTGATTCACTGTCTAACTAACTATCTAACTAATCGACTGACTTGACTAAATCTCTCTCTCTCTTTCTTTGAGTTTATACAGAAAAATACAATTAGATTTACCAATTGGAAAAATATATATATTATATTTATATTTATATTAATATTCATTTATGTTTTATGTAGGGAGGACTATGTACTAAATATATGAATGAATGAAAGAAGAAAACATCGACATTCATCATCATTATTATTATTATTCACATCCATCATCATGGTTTTTCTTTTTGATATTTTTTTGTTTTATTACTTTGTTTGAAAGATTTAAGATTTAAAGTTAAGCGGCATTTTTCGCATAATCGATTCATTCATTTTCATTAAGAAATTAGTTATTAGTTCTCTCTTATTATATTTTACATATTTTGTTTTGTGTTATATTAAAATTAGCTTTAGTCATTGTATGTTCTTGTTTTTTTTTTTTAAATTATTAGTAAAATATGTTGTTTTTTCATTTAAAGTATAAATTTGAAATTTGTATCTAACTACATTTTGTTACAAAGTTTTTTTTTTTTGGATTTAATTTCTTTTATAAATTTTTTTCCTCCATTTCAATTTCAGTTTGTGTTTTTTTTTTTTTTTTTGAGTGTGTTTCAGTGCGCCGCTATCATAGTTTTAAAAAGTATGATTTTTTTTTTACATAAAAAATATAAATAAAAAACACTTTGTGTGTGCAGGCTTACAAAGAAGAGGACCGAGGCGTCTATCTGATTGTGTGAATTTGTGTGTGATGAAGCTCTCTTTCTTTCACCATCAGCAGATATTTGTAATCTTTATTTTTTGAATAATCCTATGCCATTTACCATTTAATCAAAGCCATTCGATTCCTTTATACAATTTTTCACAAATAAAACACACACAATTTCGACGACACTCGATGACGCTAAATAAAAAATATATCTCTATATATCTGTGATATACCAGATATTTGTGTATACCGTATATAAATATATATGATGATTTTATTTAAAAAATTGCATTTTTAAAGCTTTTTAGCACCCAATTTCATTGGGCCACTCGCACGTTGCGCTCGACGTGCCTCCAATTCGCGCTGGCGCTGTAGTTTCTTCTCTTCACGTTTACGACGTGCTTCATCTAATTTCGAATTACCTATAAATGATATAAAGTTGGTTTGCATATAAGTATGTACACATACACACACAGAATATGAGCAGATTTATGTTCTTACCCATGCCGGGTTCATCGATGGGCTCAAATTCACCATCTGCCCATGAATCACTATTCCAATTGGCATTATTTGTTGAATTGTTGAGATGCGCATGAGGACTCTTGAGTTGCGGTGGACTAATATTGTTGCAATTGGTAAACGCACCCGGCGTTGTTGGTGATGTAGTTGTACTGCTCGAGAGTGGTGGCAGTTCTTTTGGTCTTAGAAGCGTAGAATGTTGTTGCTGTTGTTGTTGTTGAGTTTTCGATGGTGATGTCACATGTGAATTCAATTTTGCAAGTGGTTCAATTAATTCGTTGATTTGATGTTGTTCCAATTGTTGTTGATGCGACCTTTGTTGTTGCTGTTGTTGTTGTTGTTGACTTGATGAGGTCGAAGATATCGATTGTCTTGATAGTTGTTGCTGTTGTTGTTCCTGTTCTTCTTCATCCTCACCCTGGGATTAAATTATTATGAGAAATTTCAATAAATGTCAGCAAATTATATTATTATAATTAATTAACTAAACTTACTGGGTCTTCCTCAAGACTACCCCATTCTTCATTATCCCAACCATCGCGTACCTCATTCAATGCATTTGCTGCAGTTACTTGACCATTATTTGAGGCAGCCGCAAGTGGACTACTAGGATCTTGTGAAGTCTAATAGCAAAGCATTTATTATTATATTAATTAATAAATTATATGTTGTCAATACTCACATCCATTTCACCCCAGTTCTCATTGTCCCAATCATTGTTGCCATAATCTGATGCAGATGCTGATGTATCATTGCTTTCATGTTCTAGCGAGGTCATTGACGTCACACTACTTGTAGTTGTTGATAAACTACTACTTGAAGGTTGTTCTAAAATGATATTAATAAATGATAAACTAGTGAATTAATTATAATAATTATTTTAATAATATTTACCCAATGATGCTGGTTTGGATAGATTGCGTCCTGTCAATGGCGGTCGCGGTCTTGAGGAATCACTTTGGCTGCGATAGAATTTTGCTGTAACTGCCGTTACTGCCCAACCAGCCCAAGTCGCTGCTGCATTACCAATCGACGGTGTTGCTGTATGAACATCAGCCTCTGTAATCATTCAGAAAAATCAACAATCAAAAGGATGTGTGTGTACTCAAAAATTCATTTAATTACCCATTGTTTCACGCAAACTAGGATCCTCAGATACTTTTTCCAATTTACCCAGAAAACCTCTTATCGTTTTGAATGCAGGATCTCGCACTGTTTTCTCAGGATCAACTGTCAGAGAACACAGTGATGGTAAGACACGATTTGCCACTTCACTGTTGACATACAAACAGTTATAAGTATAACATATAATTACATATGAAATGGTGAATAAAAGAATAAATAGATTACCTTAATAAAAAATATTGTTGGGTAGCAGCTAACGCCAGTACACCGGCGACCCGCGCTGGCGGAAACGGATCCCGCATAGCGCGTATAAACGCAGAAACCAAAACACGTTGTCGTACCTGCAACAACAAACCAACAAGTATATTTCATTTAGTTGAGAGATTACAGATTAAATCGCAATAAATAGTTGTTTACCTGTGGATGCAAATGTGGCGCTATTTTACCCAAACAAACTGTTGTATTCGTGCGTATGCCACCTTGATCATCGCGTGCCTGCAATCTTGCAAAATGACGCAACACTTCAACATTTAAGTTGTTGTAGTTCAATTTCGGAGCCAAATGTATAATGGACTGTAAAAGATTATAATTTATATTATATACATAGTCTGTCATCATTTTTATTATAAATCTGTTTGTCAATTTACTAACCTTTACGGTCTGTTCACGTATTGTGGAATTTGTATCGAGGAAACCATGCGCTACTTGTGGAAATATTTGATCATTTACTACTTGGGGTTGCAAATGAGCTATAAACAAATCCAGTTGCTGCAATAGACGTGATC
Source organism: Amiota mariae (assembly GCA_035041805.1). Taxonomy (NCBI): domain Eukaryota; kingdom Metazoa; phylum Arthropoda; class Insecta; order Diptera; family Drosophilidae; genus Amiota; species Amiota mariae. The sequence goes on from JAWNKV010000348.1 coordinate 4,020,525, forward strand.
TAGTCACTCGATCAGTGGAAGCAAAAAGTTTAACGACACATGGTACAATGCGTTTTTGATATTCTGCCTCATCGAGAAGTTTTCCAAGCTGCAACAGTATTCATACAAATTTATCGTTTAAATACAAATTTATTTGTCTTTGTTTATGCTTACTTTAAACATGGGCGCCAAAACAGCAGAACCCGCATCACCATATTCATATGCTGTTATCAGTTGTGGAAGAATTTTATGTCTAATGGAATGATGAAAAATAAAAAAAAATAAAAACATTATCAAAATTCTATGTATCATTGATTGACAATAGAAGAAACTTACTTGCACACGTTATCGGGAAAATTGTCCAGATGCAAAGTTAAACCACTAAAGAAACGATTTTTTTCAGCTTTATCTTTGATTTGGATTTCCTCAAGGAAGAGCAGTGTATCAACTAAATCATTTTTAAAGAAGCCACCAGGCTTGCGACAGCGAGTTATAATATCCGCTGGATTTGGACGATTCGAGGGCGAGGCTCCCACTAGTTCGCAATAAAGCGATTGTAATGATTTTGGTATGTTATCGATATCCTTAAGATTAGAGCGCATTCTAAGCGGTCCATTAAAAGATTCCCATACGAGGCAACCAAGTCCCCACATATCTACGGAGCTGGAAATTTGTTTGTTTTACTTTTATATTAAAAAAAAAAAAAAAAACCATTCACAATGTTGACATACCATTTTGTTGTCCCCTTCAATTTACTTTGATCATTTTTCTCTGGCGGATCATAAACCTCTAATGAGGGTGGCACTTTAATTGGTGGCAATGGATTACCATCTGCAGGGGATACATATTCCAAACTGCCTAATTTCCATTCGCCGGAAGCATTAACAAAAACTGACCATACCGAGACATTGTTATGACGCAAATTGCCATCATTATTCAGAAATGATAAAGCTCGCTAAAATTTAAAAAATTAAAATTATGTTATATTTAATCTGAACAAATAAACGAAGAATATTTACCGTGATTTGAAATACCCCCCAAGCTAAATATAAACCCTTTTGAACACTATCTGTCGCTAACTTTGAGAAGAATGTGCCTAAGGGTTCTACTGCCTCGGTTGCTATATAAATCATTTTATCTGTTTCCAATGAATCCAAATATTGTAATATGCTTGGGTGTCTTAAGGTTTTTAAACGTTTGAGTGCCGCTTTTGCCAGGTCACATTTAGCATCGGAACCATTTCGTATGTCGTAAACGAATACAGAGACTTCTTCTTGTGTGCCCCCCTTTCGTTTGGCCTTGTGTAAAGTCCATATGGAATATGCATCAAAGCCAGGCACTGGTTCACCAATATCATATGGAAAATCCTTAGAAGAGTCGCGCGAGAAGAACGACCACATCATGTGCTTTGCTCGACGGCTCAATATTTTGTAGTCGTTTGATTAAATAAACGTCCCACGGACAAACAGTCAATTAATCAATCAGTCGGTCGCTCGGTTGGTCTGTCAGACTCTTCAAGACACCAAATCCAATTGTCAAATGAAGGCACACGTTCGTTTGCTATAGCTTTTCTTGTTCTTGCTTCTCAGTTTAGAATCCTTAACTTAATGTTTTGGTCATTTGAATGTTATAAACACTTTTCCAGCTGTTGACTTGAGGTCTTTGTCAGCGTTTTTGTTGCACTTGTAATATTATCTCTTGTATGCCAACTTCATCCGTCCTCTTCGTTTCGTTCGCCCATACACTGCACACCGTGCTAACTCCTCTTGCTGCTATTGCTATGCTATTCTTTGCTTACTCTCTTCTTTATTCTATCGTCGTCGTCTATGCGCAGCAACAATTTTTCATTTCTTGTTTTTTACACAACGAGGCTTCGTTCAACTAACTGCATGCTTCCAAGTTTATGCAAATACCGAATTACAATGGTGAATTCCAATATTATATTGTTGTTACATTATCACTTCTCACTATGATGCACTTTTTGCATAAATTTCTTCTAAATATTATATTTATTTTCTTCTTCTTCTTTATTTTACAAGAGTACGTCAGCTCAGCTCACGTGGCTCTTCTTCTTGCAGCGACCAGCCATTCACAATTTTATAGTGTTATCGTTATCGAAATGCAGGGTTGCACTGATATCTCCTTTTCTCCCGTTTTTATTATTATTTTCTATAATTTTGTAACAAATTCTAAATCATTCAAAATTTATTTATTTTTATCTTAAATATATTAAAAAATAAAGTTTTTTCACTATTTACTGTTAACATTGATTTAGTGTTGTTTTCCTTTGTAATCATCAAGATTGCTTAAAATTATGGAATTGTGTGAACAAACAACTTCAGACGGCGGCTTCATTTACGTACATCATAAATCACTTATGCTAATACATTGTCATTAACACATATTTTGAAGTAAATTGAGTATATAAGCACCAATATCCTCATCCTGATTAGTCCACGTTATCAATATTGTTTTCTGTTTTTGATCCTTTTCATCTTCCTCGACTTTAATCTCAACGGTTTCCACCGCTATAGTACTATTTTCATGCAAAATTACTGTCCAACCAGTGAGTTTCTCCTGTAGCAACGCAAACAGTTTCTCACTAGTTCGCGTTTTTGGCCCGGGATCATCCATTTTGACTTTTGATGTGAAACGCATTACATGACGATTAATGCCGATCTCCTTTAATGCCTCTGTCAGATTCTGTAACATAATGCGATTGTCTTTCATGACTAGAACACCATGGATGAGACGTCGCCTCTTGGGATCTGGTGGTTGAGCGTTGTAAGTGCGCGCCTCCGCCTTTAAAAGTGAGACCGATGCATCTACAGGTATTTTGACTGGCGTTGATATGACACAGGTTTCACCATTGGCCGGCATGAAGGTTTCGATATTGAATTCATCGCGTATCTTGGAACGTAAAAACTTCATTTTTTCCGCTTCTCCATGGACGAGCATCACATTTTTTGGTTCACAGTTTTGAATTAGTTGCATGATTCCTAAAATTATTAATTATTATTATTTTACATTCATAAACAACATTCCACTCACCTTTTGCATCAGCATGTGCTGAAAAACTCATGTATTCCACCGACATCTTTACTTCGACAACCTGACGATTTTCAAATTCAATTTTCTTTGCACCGCCCAAAATTTTATTGCCCACAGTCCCTTGGACGCAATAGCCGGGCATAATGACCATGTTATTTTCATTTGGTGCCCATTTCTTGAAGATTTGCAAAGATAGACCTGCATGCAACATACCTGGTGTGGCAAAAACAACCATAGCACCGGGATTATCAATGTAGGCTTTATCAAAGGGTTTGATATGCTTAAAGTCGAACATGTTGCGGTGCACGAAAGTCTTACGAATCTTTTGATTTGTCCAGGTTATGAACATTTTATAGTAGGTATTTGCCTTTTCAGTTAAGCCCAAAGCAAAGTAAATGGGGTACTTGAGGTTCATGCGATCCCAATAAGTCTCCAGCAGAATACACAGCTCCTGAGCTCGGCCCAAAGCAAAGACCGGTATTAGCACCTTACCACCCTTGGCAACGCATTCATGTACCTTCTTAAGAAAGTCACGTTCGCGACATCGCTTCGAGTCACGTATGGTCGTAGCATAGGTGCTCTCCGATATCAGTAGATCTGGTCGACATTTATCAATCCATGCTGCTCCCAAATGTCTATCAGGTGTCATATTGTAATCACCTGTATAGACAACACTCTGAGAGCCAACCTTAATCCAGAACATCGCTGCACCAAGTACGTGACCAGCATAATATGCTTTGATTTCTAGATCACTATCAACCATGACGCTCTGATGCAGAGTCACTGGTATAACTTTCTTCATGCTGTCCTTGATCATTTGTGTTGTAAAGAAATTTGATTCACCCTTCCGTTCAACAGCAACTTTACGCATGTCCTCCAATAGTATGGGAGCTATTGCTTTTGTTGGATGTGTCATATAAATGGGCCCGGTATAGCCAACAATCTCAGACATATAGGGTAATGCACCACAGTGATCTGATGAAATACATATTATTAGTTAAAATCTATTACTACTCAATTATACTTTCAATTAAATTTTAACAAACTAACAACAACAACAGCAACAACAAATGAAAAAAAATTATATTGATAAGAAAGAATTAAGCAAGCAATGGCAGCCACTTACCAAGATGAAAATGCGATATGATGACGCAGTCGATATGACTGGTTATTGGACCTTCTGGTACAATATACGAGAAATCTGGAAAACGTCGTTCATCATTATACCCCATATGCATACCGCAATCGAGCATTATGTTCTTTCCACCCATTGATAGCAACAGGCAGCTGCGGCCCACATCTTGCCCGGCGCCCAGCGGTGTTATTTTTATGTCAGGCATATTATTATCAAGTTTCAAGTGGTCTCTATCAACTCATCAGTTGATAGATTTACTATCTAACTAACTAATTAAATATGACGCTTAATGAAATTTAAAATAATATTTGTGTTTGTACAATTGAACGAACGAACAAGTTGAACTTGTTATTATAATTATTATAATTAATTATTCTAATTTGTGTATTTTATCGTATAAGAATAAATTGCTAGCAAACAGTTAGTTGGCAATATTTTTCATTTTCTGAGGACTTGGCAACCTTTTTAATTCTCCTATCGTTTTTAACAAATGGCAGTTCTAAGACGATGAATGGTAAATTTCCAACCGGAAGTTTAAATGATAAACATTTTCAAATTTTTTATTATCCTATACAATAATAAATATCTAAAATTATGTATGTACATATTTAAATAATTACTCATCAATCGATAGCCATACTAAACTACTACTACTATCAGATTTCTTTTTATGGAAATGGCATAGAAAAACTAAAATATTATAAGTCTCCGCGCCATTCAAATATAACACATAACGGAATAAGCAGAACAATTTAACTAAATGCAACACAAACAAGTACCAACACCTCAATAAATGTCAATTTACTTCATTTATCTGAATATATGTAAGTATATGTTATTGGCTTCGTTGGAGTAATCATCAAGGTCTTCCTTTAGTTTTATACTCAGCACAGCAAAATTGTTTGTTCTCCTCTGATGAGCTCAGGTTGGTCTTAACTTAGTAATAACAATTCTCATATAAGCAATTTCGACATCCATTGCCATTTGTCAGTGATAATATCAGTAGAATGTCAGATAGATGAATATGTATGTTTGTCAATAAGTTGCTTATCTCAGAACCATAGCAATAACTGTGAGAACAGTCTGTCAATAGTTGTCAGGCGCATGAAAAGGTTTAATGTCTTAGACCTTCCTTATTCATAGATTTTAGGATTTAAATATTGTATATATGCTAATCTTCTGTTATTTAAAAATAATAACTCAAGATAATCAATTTTTGTGTATACATTTTCTTCATACATGTTAGTTTAATAATTTATTATTTAGTTTTCATTTAATTATTCACTTGTCTTGCTTAATTCTTTTCATTTATTTATTAATTTTTTTTTTTTTTTTGTTGTTTTCTATTTTCTTTATGTTGTTGATTTTATTTTATATTATTATTATTTTTTTTTCCTTAGTTCATTTCGCTCCCCCTTTTTTTTTTTGTTATAAGTATTTTTCATATAAATTAAATTTAAATTTATATTTTCTCATCATATATAATTTTATTTTTTACAACATTATCAACTGTTGACTTTTGACTATTTTATTTTATTTTATTTTTTTTTATTCATTTATTTTTTAACATTAACATTAGATTTATATAAATAATTTTTTTTGTTTTTAATTTATTTTTTAATATTCTCATAAATGTTCATAACTCGGTGTGTATTTTCATTACTATTTTAATTATAATTATTGTTATTTTAATTTATTTTTTATTTTATTTTTTAATAAATATTATATTTGCTTAACTTTTTTCATTATAAATTTCTTTTTGTTTTGCTTTCATTTGCATTTGCTTCATATAAATTTTAATTACCTTTTATTTTGTTTTGATTTAGGAAAAAATGTTTTTATTTTATAGTTTAATAAAGTTTTCTTTTATTCAATTTGTTATAAGTTTGTTTGTTTTGTTTTTTTTTTAAGATGCAAAGGTACTTGAAAAAGTAGTTAGAGTTAGTGGAAGGAGATGGAGAAGAGTAGAGTGTGTAGAGTAGAGAGAGTGTGTAAAACTGCCAAACTCACATGCACTTCTGACATCTGCCTTCAATGAGAAATTCTAATGTGTTCTTTATTATTTATTTAATTTATTAATTTATGTTTTGTTTCCTTTTTGTTTAGTTACTATAATTGGATTACATCATTTTGCTATTTAACATTTATATATGTATTTGTTTTCTTTTTTAAACTAATTTATTAGAAACATTATTTTCAATTATTTGTTCACAATTCTTCTTCAATTTGCATTTTATTTAGTTGCAATGAATCTAGAATGAAGAATTTTTTTATAGCAAAAACATATGCATGTAATGTAATACAAAATAAATAAAATTAATACTTGAAAAATTAATGAGCATAAAATTTAAAAAATTTACCAAAATTTTCATTTGAATTTGAATGAATTTGTAAATTGCTTTCTATTAACACTGTTAACAACTGTATGTTTGCATATATGTATGTACATATGTATGACAAGTATCTACAATAGATACATAATCATCATCATCAGATCATAAGTTATACTAGATACAATTGGAAGATTTAATGAATTTTATTATTTGTTATATAAAACATGTTTATTGTTCCTTCTGTAAACATGTTCTTTCGTCATTTGAAAACATTGGCATCAACACTTGGAAACATTTGAGTCTAGAAACATTTATATTCAGAAACATTTGCATATGCAGATAGAAACATTATTGCCTAGAAAGTAGTATAGCAGATTCTCAATTGAATTTATTAATACTGAGCTTGTATTCAATACCAAAAGGATTTTAACTGTTCTTTTACTGAATGATGTAAAGATGTTTTTAGACATGAATATGAATGGAATATTGAAGATTATTCAGTCTTTCCATGTTAAAAGACATGTGCAGCATTTATGTTATAATAGTATTCTAATATTGCATATCATTTCAATTTAGTGAATTAATCAATAACAATAACAAATTGGTTCATAGGTATTTTTTCCAAATGGCTCATTGTATTATTGAGCTGTCTGTCTGTCTTATTACTTTATATCAATTTCATATTTTGGTGTAAGTAGTATAATCAATTTGTTTTGATGTTGTTATGATTTGATTTGTTGGAACCGAACATTAGAGGAGGAGACCCATCTATTTACATACATAAATATTTCTAAACAATCTTACAAAACAAATAATATTTTTTCAATGGACAACAGTTTAGCTTCTTCCTCATCTCTTAAGCTGCTACAAAATCTCAAATCTAAATATTTAAACTGAAATTTTGTAAAAATAATCAAAAAAAATTTCATAAATTGTTATACAAATAATAAACAACTTTTGTCAAGTCTCCTTTAACATAAAAATAATTTCACAAAATAAACAAGAGATATATGTATGTATAATAATATTTTTTTTTTTTTTTTCATTTTGTTGCAATTCCATGTGTGAAAAATGTATGGTTGTGTGTGTGTGTGTGTGTGATCTTAGCTCTAGCATTTTTTTTTTTTTAATTTTCAATACATTTTTTAAATAATTTTATTTATTTATAAATGTATATGTAATGTGCTTGCGACAATATTGTGACGCCGAGGTTTCTTATTTGCTTCTTTTGTGTTCATCATCAATCACCTTTTGGTTTCATTACCAACATTTTGAACAACCAACAATTTTTTTTAAATATATTTTATAATTTTCTTTTATACATAAAACATTTTTTTATTTTTCAATTTTATTTAATTAATAATCAATTTATTTATATTTACTACATTTATGCTTTGCAATTTATTTAATTTACTTTTTTAGTTTCTCTTCATGTCATTTTATTATGTGTTTCTGTGTTTGTTTGTTTGTGTAATTTGTTTTCTAAATTATCTTTGGTTTCTTTGTATTTTGTTTTTATTTATTTATTTAATATAATTTGTGTTTTTGATTGTTTGTTCTAATAATATTAATTAATTTATTTAATGTTTCTATATTTTTTTCTGACTGCTTTTGTGGTGGTGGTTTGCGCGGATATTTTTCTATATATTTTTATTCTATTTATATGTATAATTTTTTTCCATGAAATTTTGCGCTATCATAATAATTTTTTGTTTTTTTTATAAATATAATATTTAATTTATTATTTTGTTTTTATTTGTTTTACACTTAATTAACAATTTTTTTAAAATTTTCTTTTTTTTATTTTTTATTTAAGCAAATATTATTTGTTTGTGTGTGTGTGTGTGTGTGTGTGTTTATTATTATTATTTATATAATAAAATGCTTTTTTAAGAATACTTTAAAGGTAAATACATATAATATTTCACATTTCTTTTATGTTACGCTGATTTTTTGTGTTTACTTCTTTTAGTATTTTTTTCTTCTTCTAAATTTCCTTTAAAAATTTGTTAAGTTTCTCGTTTGTGTTCTTGTTTCTGGTGCCTATTTTTCCTGGTGAACATTTTACACTACAGTTTTTCCCACCCCCCCTCATATTGCATTATTTTATTATTTAATTTTAATTCATGTATATAATTATATTTCCGAGCCTTTGGTTTTTTTCTATTATCTTTTTGTATCTTATTTTGTTTCGCTTGTTTTGTTTTTCTTTTCTTATTAAATTAACAAATATACATCATAGTTGTATGTTGTCTTTATCATCAGCATCATCATCATCATCCATAACCATTATTTATTAATTTAATTAAATTTATTTTGTTAATATTTTTTCTATTGAAAATTTCTTTTCATTTAACATAAAATATTTTTTGTTAGCTTCTCTTCACTTGGTTTGATGATTTTACATCTTATAGTTATTACATTATTACATCCATCAACATGTACATATGACTCACACTATATACATAGATACAAACACACGCACGTAAGTAGATGTATGTATTTGTATAAATGTTAAAATATGCAGAAGATAAATTAATATTTTCTTTTTGTTTAAATATAAATTTCATCTTTTCTGTTAAAACTAATAGTTTTTGTAGTTTTTTTTTTTTTTTTTTTTGTTTATCATTAAATTTAATTTAATTAAATTAAATTACAATTTCTTACATTTTTTTATTTCTTTACTTTAAATGAGTTTTGTCTCTTCCTTCTTGGGTTTCTTTTACTTTATTCCTTACATTTCAATGAAGGGAAGATTCCTTCGGTGTTTGAGTTTTGTTATAGTTATGATTTTTCTTTTCATTGACTTCTCTTTGTTTTTCTTAAATTAATTAAATTTATTTGTGTTTTTTTTTTTGTGCCAGTAGTTTTGAAGAAATTTTGTAAATTTTCTTTTTATGTTTCTCACAAAATTTTCTTCAAATTTAATAAGTTTTTAGTCAATTTTATTGTAGTTTAGTAGTGTTAGTAATTAAAATTGTGTGTTTATATAAATAGAATAGAATAAATACAATACAACAATTTCTTTTAACTAATTAATTGAAACATTAATTTAATATTATAAATTAAATAATAATATCGCTTTCTAATACTTTTAAAGGAAGCAGCTGCTGTGATCAAAGTTTTACATATCATTTTCATTTCATTTCGTTTAAACTTAAGTCATAAAAATAAATGAATTAAAAGTATAGAAAGAATTAAAATAAAAGGAAATAAATTATGTGATTTTGCTGAGAGTTGTTGAGATTCAATAGAATTTCGTGTATTCTTTGAGCAGCAAATTAAGCAAATGTGCAATTGATATTACAATCGGACCAAACTAAACTAATGCCTAATGCCAAAGAATCAACAAACAATCAATCAATTGTTTTAAATTTAGTTTCTTATTATGCTTTGCCCAATATAGAATAGTATATTAAATCAATTGGAAGATATAGTAGTAGTAATCGTAGCTTTTCCACATATAATAAAGTTTATTTGATTTGTTTATCTTTTTTTAGTGATGCCAAATTGAGATTCGATTCGAAACTTCTTGTTCTTTTTTTGCTTAAAACAACTTTTATATTAACACAATACATTTTTACAAAATTATTTTATCATAAATTTAAATAAAAAACAATATAATATAAGCAGCAACAAATTAAAGCATTCAACAAGACAAACATATTTAGTAAAATAGAATTTGTATGCAAACGCCTTCCATCTCCTCCTTGATCACACAGATTTATATCAAAATACAATTCATCATCGAGATACCTTATAATTGTATATCATTATCATCATATATTTACTATATTTCATTTCAAATTTAAAAATTATACATTCAACACAATTGTTCGATCGATTTCATTTCAATATTTATTCAATCAAATAATCAAACTTCCATAAATCGAACTAAATTGAGTTGCAAGTAATGTTGAGAGTGAATATTCTATACAATAACAATAAAATTAGCAAGTTCATTCATTATAAAGTCGAATTTTCTGGAGAAATGCTGGTTAAAAAGAATATTTCTTTCATCGAGAGTCAGACAATAGCAAAATGTTTCAAAATGGTTGGACATGAAAGATGATGACGACAGTTCGAAGGAAGAATTTATTCAGCACATTTCCAAGGATGATATTTGATGTTTTCTTTACAATTTTAAATTTATATATTCATAAGACTAAATAAAGCATGAAGCCAATTAGAATAGATTTTCACTCAAACTAAGAAAATATTCAAATATAAATTACTGAATATTTTTTTTATTATTTTTTTTTTTTTTGCTAAATTTGCTAATTTTCATGAATAATGCAACACCTCCGATGTCTACATAAGTTGAATATCCTTTTTTGTTTTTTGTGTATTATGATGATTCAATTGATGAAAGGAACTTTGACTATATTTTTCTTTTCTGCTGTTGTATAAAGAAAAAGGCCATTTGTGTATCATCGATATATAACCGATGGTTTTGACTTGATATTGTATAATATTTGTTTTGACTAGACACAATTATTAATTAATGGCTACAAAATATAAATAATTAACTAACTAAAATTATAGTAGATTTTTTTTTTTTTTTTGGTTAAACCAATCATAAGGAAAATGATAATTAAACATAAACAAAAAACACAAAATTTTTCTAATTTAAAATATAAAGATAAAAAATAATACAAAATTATTATATAAACACTAATTTGTATATTTGTTATGTGTTTCTTGAATTCAAATTTATTAAAACTGCACAAAGAAATTATGAGTTTTTTCATTAGTTCCAATTTTTTTTTTCTTTCGTTTCTTATGTTTGTAATGTTGTATAGTCTATTGTAGTGTACGCACATTACACAAACATCATAGGGGATCGATCGATAGGATAGATTAGTATGGTTTAGTTAATATTTTTGTATTAAAATTGGCACTGTTATTGTAGTTTGTATTATTCTTGTTATTGTTATATGTATGTATGAATTCTTCATATGACTAGAGGATTGTGTTTGTTGTGAGTTAATCTTTCATTCGTTCTTTCTTTCTATATTCTTCAAGTTGTTTGTAAATAGCTTAAAATTATAACAATTAATGATTCTCTATAAGCTAAAAATCATCATCATGATTTCTTTTTCATTTCATAGATTAAAATACTAATATAAAAATATTGCACACGAGATTAGCAAAGACAAAAATATAACAACAAACAACACAATAAACATTTACAAAACAATACAACAAAAATAATAATAATAATAATAACAACATATAAATAATATTAATCTTAAGTCATAATAGGTTAGCATTAATTTTTAAATAAATAAAACTAACCAAACAATATAAAATAGACAAATTAAAATTTCATTGAAAATATTTGCCCAAATTTTTTCTTTTAAATTTACTTTTGTTTGATGCCTAAAATGCTTTTCCTGTTCTTTCATTATTTTTTTTTTTTTTTTTTTTTTTAATAAAATAAATCAAATTATTATTCTTATTTTAATTAATAAAATTTACTAATTCTTTTGTTTCTTTGTTTTTTTTTTTTTGTTTGCTGGATGTGTTAAAATATTTTTTGCATTAATTAATTTTATAAGTTAATAAATAGATTAAATTATTTTTATAGACTCATATTTTTCTACTTTTGATCTGATTCTGATTGATCATCATCATCAACATTATCGAAAGTGAAGAAGAAGATTAGGAAAGCGCAAGTTTTAGCAAAAAATAAACAAAAATCATAAAATATTTAATGCTAAAAATGCATTTTCATTTTTCTTTGGTTTTTCTATTCTTTCATCAATACAATAAACAACAATGAGAGACAATAGCACAGACATTACATCACATTACATCACATCACATTAGCAAGTTATTAAACAACTGATTGTGATGATGGTGATTGTACAGTCATAGAACATAACATGATGCAATGTGATGACGGACGTTGTCTCATCTCATAATAAACAAATTCTTTTTCTTTCTAAAATTCTCTTCTATCATTCATAAAATCAAAAAAAAAAAAAAAAAAAAAAAAAAACAAGAAAACTTGAAACAACCAACAACTGACTAAATAATAATCCATAAAAACCCTTCACCTATTATCCACTATCCATCCATAATCATCATCATTCATCAACAAATCCATTAACCTACAATCTACAATAAAATCTTTATGAAGCTTACGTTTGTTTTGTTTCGATTTGATTTGATTCGATTCGATTCACTTCGTTCGCTTCCACACTTTTCCATTTTCATTAAAATACATAAGATTTTCCTTTTTTGAATATCGAACTAAAGAAATTTGTTAAACCAGTTGATGATGCACTTGCTGATCTTGATGCGCGTGGGGTTATTGAAGTCGATGTTGTTGTTGCTTTTGTTTTTGTTTTTGCTGTTGTTGTGAATGTTCTTCTTGTTCTCGTTCTGGCCGTCGATGAAGACGACGATGACGAAGATGCATTTGTACACGGGGAGTGATAATACTCGCCCGGTTCAAGCATACTCTAGTAGACTTTACGTTCCGGACCAAATTTCGGGTTGACGAAAGAGAAACCAGCAAACTCATCTTGATTAATGCTACGTATGACATCATTACCGATGGGTGTCAGAATAGGTTCTTCTTTGGTGAATTCCGTATCAAAATTATTGGCATCACGTGGATTTTTCTATACAAATAAAAATAATAATATGTGATTTGTCAGTAATTGAATTGAATTGAATGGAATTGAAAGAATGAAATGAATGAAGGTTACCATTTTTGGTCGGAATGGTGGTTTTATGTTGCGTTTTTCTAATTCTTTCCAATCAAGTTTAGCAAAGAATGGATGTTTACGTATTTCATTCTCATCACCAGAACAACCCAAACGTTGTTCTGGATTTTTAGTAAGAAAACCTACATAAAATTAAAAGATTAGATTAGATTCTATTATCATTGATTGATTGATTGATTGATTGTGATTGACTGATTACCTTTTAATATGGAAACTGCTTCTCGGGACAACCAAACTGGATATAAAACATCATCATGCATTATTGAGTCAAAGAGTTCATCTTCATTATCCGCCTCAAATGGTGGTTGACCAGCCATCATTTCATACATAAGGACACCCAATGCCCACCAATCTACCGAAGCACCATACTCTTGTTCCTTGAGAATTTCAGGTGCAATATAATCAGGTGTACCACAGAATGTGGTAGTCAATGCACCATTCGCTATGCCTTCCTATATACAACACAAATATTATATACAAATATGATATTATGTATTGTATTTGAATGACTAATAAAATATAAATATAAAGGGAAGAGGAACTTACTTTACACATGCCAAAATCAGCTAATTTGCAATGACCTTCCTGATCCAATAGAATGTTATCCAATTTTAAATCACGATATATGACACCATGAGCATGCAAGAATTGTAGAGCAAGCGTAACTTCAGCAGCATAAAAAGCTGCTCGCGCTGCCTCAAAGCGACGTGCTTTTTGTATTTGAAACATTAAATCACCACCATTAACATACTCCATGACAAAGAATAAACGATCCTAGAAAAGTGATTCAGTGATAATCAATCAATGAATGAATAGAATATAGAATTATATACCGGAGTCTGAAAACAGGAATGTAATGCCGTCAAGAATGGATGATTAGCAGCCAAGGCCAAGATACGTTTTTCGGTCATCGTACAATCGACATCATCATCTTGGAGTATGGCATCCTTCTTGAGTACCTTGACGGCATAGATCTCTTCGGTGCCTTTCTTCTCAGCCAGCATGACCTTGCCAAAGGAGCCTTTGCCCAGCACTTTGATAAAGTTGAAATCCTGCAGTGATGTTTTACCAGGACGTGATTCAAGAACTGTGGCAATGCTCATATTACTGCCACTTACAAAGCCGCTACTAAGCGAAATATTTGATGTTGCCTGATCTGATGATAGGACACTGCTTCGTAAGGATGATGTACAACTCTCACGATCGTCATTGCCAACATTTGCCCCATAATTATCTTCACCGCATGGTTGACTTAAATACTACAAAAGAAGAAAAAAAAAAAACAAATAGAATATGTTAAATAGATTCTATATATTCTATAAACAATTTTACTGACCTTTGAACGTCTTGGTTGTTGGGCTTGTTTATCAGGTGAAATGCCCAATGAACTGAGTATCTCGGCCATTTGTTTTGTATTGATGCCGCACGTATTTGCCACATTCTTCTGGCAACGTTTATGCACATTCATATAGCAGGTTTCACACTGAAGTCCCTGTTTGATGAGACCATATAACAGGGAGCCACAATGATCACAGAACGTGAATCTCTTGTAGCTGTGCACAACAAAACGATGTGGTACATTTACATTGAAACGTTGTCCTGCTGGTACCACTTCCAATTTAGTTTGCTATAAATAGTTCAATCAATCAATCAATCGATCACACAGATTTATTCATTTTTCATATTCTTCAATTGAAAAATACTAGAATTTACCTCATCACGCATGCCGGGACATTTGGAGACAACAGACAGATGACATTTTTTATGTACAACCAAAGTGCACACTAGAAATTCCAAGTTAAAAAATAAAAATCATCATTATTATTATTATTATTTTAATTTATTTTTTTTGTAATTTGTTCACTGAATGAAAACACATGATTTTATTATTTTATTATAGAGGAATAGATTAGAATTTGTTATAAAAAAAGTTAGTTTAGTTTACGACAACATTCAGATTCCGATTTGCATTACAAAGAAGAAAAGAAAAACATAACAGAACAAAACAAAAGAAAAGAAAATAAAAATGGAAAGTTTCCCTTTTTTTTTTTTTATGCAAGATTATTTAGTTTAAGAATTTTCTTCATTTAATGCAATGAAAATTAGAAGAAAAAAAAAAAACAAACATACAAACAAACATTTTAAAAATCATCATTCATATGAATTTATTGTGTTAAAACATAAAGAAACTCTTCTCTTATTGCATGAGATCATCATCACTTTTTAATTCTGAAATTCTGATTGATTTGGTTAGAAGAAAGAATTCATTTGATTCTAGAAGAGATTCTCCTCTTCTGCTAGATGACTGATTAATTTTTATAAATAGATATTGTAGATAAGATTAAATGAGATAAAAAATATATTGTTAATAATTAGAATATAATTTTTTAAACAAATAAATACACACAATAACTGTAGCAACACATCCATCTATCCATTTATGTATAGGAAATCACACAATATAAAACATAAAAATTAAAATACATTCATAGATTATTATTGGGTGGCTTAATGCTGAGATCAATGTTGATTCCCCATCCATTAAAGAAACATCGACCATTCATCATTAAGTCGTACAAAATTTGAATGCTTCATCATAAGAATGAAAATACGAGTACAATAAAATCTCTTACGGTTCCAAGCCACTGTTTTCCCATCGGAATCTATATTGTTCTAAAAACATATCCAACATATGTAAGAAGTTTGGACCAAGAAATTTGTGTAGGCTAGAGATTTCACTGTATGTTCTACAAATATCATCTCATCACTCAAGCTGTGGTTATTATCCTAACGAATTCAATCTTATCAATTCTCAATAGTTCATAATACAGAAATGATAAATTTTGGTCCTAATCTAAGTTTTATTTATAATTAGACAACCGGAAAAATTAATGAATACTGACGGGTTGACCTGATTCACTTTTTTGATTTCTTGGCTGTTCCTTTGGTGATTTGGAACTTACTTTTTTTTCCTAAACCTTCCTCATGAATCAATCCGCCCATTGGTTAAAAACGTATGAAAATCGGTTCGGTAGTTTTTGAGTTTATCGCGTTCAGACAGACAGATAAAAATGTAAACTGTAATTTTGATATGTGATATTTTTTAACAATTTTCTGCGGATTCAACAAAATCTTCTAATATATCAAAGGGTCCTCAAAGCCAAATACATTGGTCGGGATGGCACTTCCATCTTCAAAAAAGACTTGATTTACTTCCATGGATAATGAAACTCGTACCAGTGTTGTTTTTTTCTTTCTCATGAAAGGAAATCATATTGTACGTACTAAAAATGGCAGGAAAAAACTAAAATGTATAATAAAAAAAAAGTACATTACAGCGAAATTCGAATGTACAATTATGAAACTGAATTCTCTCTCTTTCTGATCTCAAAGAACATTAAACTTTAGATTAACTAATTGACTGACTGATCTGATCCCTCTGATACATACATATATTGGAGGAAACTATCTCTATGAACTGATCTGAAGGATCAGATCATTCTTAATAAGATACTTAAATTTTATTCCTTAAATCTTAATTAATTTATTGTTAATAAGAAGAAAAAAAACTATAATTGTGTTGAAGAAGCAAATTGTGCACATTGAAAATTTAGAGAAACGAAAAATATCTTAAAACAAAACAAAACACAAAAAATTTGAATAAAATAAAAATATAAAAGTATATATAGTGGATATATATGTATGTTTATAGTATATTATACAATAATAATAATAATAACAACAACAATAAGTGTCGAGAAGTGAAGACAAGAACAGGCAAATAAATGCAAAAGAAGCGGTAGCAGGCATCATCAGAAGCAGCACACAAGATTCAACAAACAAACAAAATAAGGATAATTTTGATAAATTTAATAATTATTTTTTAATATTATTTGATATGAATGACGACGATAACAAACAAACAACTTGTGATCGATCGTATCGCATCGAATCGAATCGAGACGAAAGACAAATGAAAATAAAAGAATATTTGTTGCTTGTAACGAAAAATTTTTTTTTTTTTGTTTTTTGATTTTTTTTTTTTTTTTAATTTAAAATTCGACACACATACCTTGACATTGATAGCCTTGTTTACCAATTCCCCTGCAAAAAGGCAAGAAATACCGTAGCTATTGTATGTATTTGTATAATTTAACTGATTTGATGATGACGTTTCATTGAAAAGAAATGTTTGATTGAATGAATGAATGAATGGGACAAATGAGTGAGTGGATTGAGTGAAGTGAAATGAAATGTGTGAGTAATTGTAAATGATGATCCAATTGACTGAGTGGTAATTGAGTAGTAAGTGAAGTAAAGTCATATGAAGAACCAAATTAAGTAACCATATTTTTGCATTCACAGATTCTCATTTGAATCAATGATGAATGAAGTTTGAAAGAATAAATAAATATAGAAGAATGTAGTTATGGAGAAGTATGCAGATTGCTTATAGTATGATTGATGATGAAAATGCATGACGAACTCCAAAATAATTCAAGATCAAGAGTAGGACGCCGCATTTACTTTAGCTCCCACCAAACCACAAAATTAAAAACTAATGTAAAATGAAAAATTTTAAATACTTAAAAGAGAATCAAATATAGTAAATAGTATAAAAATCTTTAAAAAGATTCCCACCAAAATTAATAAAACAATAATTTTAATTAAAAAAAAAAAAAAAAGAGAATCTTCTATGTTTGTACTTAATAGAATAATAATAATTAAATATAGAATATATGATTAGCCAAGTTAAGAGAAATTTAAGAAAAAATTAAATCAAATCAAATCAAATACCCAGATTGAGTTATTCACCAAGAAATAGAAAAAAAAAGAATAATAATAATAAATAGAAAAAGAAAAGTATCTTTGAAAAATAACCATTTAAATAAATAAGTAAATAAAAGTATCCAATTAAATTCAGTAAATTAAGAATAGAGAAACAAAAGGATGGAAGCACTGAGCTGAGTTTTTGAGTTGAGTTGAATTGACAACAACAAAATCATTTTGTTTGCACTTACCAAATGAATTCACGACAATGTGAACAAAATGTGGGTTGTCGCAAAAATGTTGCCATGAATTTATGTCCATTCACCTGGAGGAGAAACGATAAGAATAAGAGAAAATGTTTTATGAAATAATTTATAAGTTTTTTTTATTAGAAAAGATGGCAGATTATTAATTTCTCTTTCATACAATAGAAACCATTTGAATAGAAAAAACTATTGTTAAAGAGTCTGGTCGAGATTAGAAAATCAAAATGGCATTGCAAATGTGTCTAATGTTTCCCCTTCTTCATTACAGAATATACATTCTTTGCTTTATAATTCTACAATGTCATGTTAGAAGCCTGAGACTATACAAATACTTTTCCAGTATCTCATGAGTTCTTATGCGAGATCTAAAATGGCTATGCTACAATAATTACATTGACAGTTCATTTCCTAGTAAGTTCATCTGCTTTTTTGTTCTCAAAATAACCAATATAACCTTGCATCCAAATAAGATGAACATAGTTATTTGTAGTTAGTCTTTTTATTAGTAAATAATAGTCCCAGACTAATTTACTGCAGTGAACAGTCACAGCACAATCAATTTCTTCTCTTAGGTATTCAGAGTTCTCTTCTCCCATGCTACTATAGACTCTCAATAGATTCCTGCCCCAATACCAGTGTCCAGCGTCCGAATAAGTGAATCTTTAGGTTCAGTTCACAGTTTTTCCTCATTAAATTGTTGCTGGTCTATATTGTGGTCCTGGATTTGTTAATCGTGAAATTTAGGTAAATGTATCAAATCTATTTCTTATCAAATGTCATGTTTAAGTATTTCAATTTTTTAGAGAAGGATATTCTTTCCCAAAATGAAATGAATTGATATCTAAAACAAGTCTTTTCTCGGTGATGATAATACGGAAACTATCTCTCCGACTATAACATATATTAATAGTCAGCGGTATTTAAAGTGTCCCACCAAATGATACAACATTCAGTTTAATTTATTGTTTGACTAGGATATTGTGTGTTTTATACCTGATGTACACGACGACGCATGGCACCACGACGTCGATTGAATCCAGCGCGTTCCTTGAATTCTTTATTAACAGCAACGGCATGTTCCACTTCGGCATCGCATTTAGTTTGTTCTATAAAAAAAACAAAAAAAAAGAATTTACATAATCATTAAAAATGAATAGAAATAAAAAAGATTGCCAAAGATTACTTACCATTACGATTTTTTAACTCAATGACTACGTGTATTTTACCCTGCGGTTCTAAGTTAACCTGTATAAATTATATTTTCATATATAAAAATAATGAAAATAAAAAAAAAAAAACAATTAATTATTTATGTAAATATATGTACATAATTTTAATTATAATTACCCATAAATCTGGTACGCCAGATTCGTTTTGCATTAAATCTTCAAATGGAATTATGCAATTGGCAACAAAATCATCTGGTGGCAGCGCAGCATCATGAAATACCGTCAGGTTAATATTTTTTGCATTGGTGACGTCATGCACAAATTGTTCATTCCAAACGGGATCGAATGTCTTTGGTCTTGTGGTCGAACGATCTTAAAAAAAGAAAATAATTTGCAATTAAAAAGAAAAAATAAAAGGATGAATTTTGAAATAATCCAAAAAAATAATACATATATTACAACTGCTTACTTACCAAAGTGACTTTCATCAACATCTATGGAAACATACGGATCGATTAATTGCTCATCAGCCAATTTGCCAAATGTTAAATTATGGCGCTTTTGGAAATCTGTCGGACGTAGGCCACTGGCCTCGCACACTTTTATTTGCAATTTGCCCGTGAACATTTTTTCTTATTTGTTGTTTTCCTTTCCTTCTTATTCTTATTCTTCTTCGCCTTCTTTTCTAATTGTTGTAAATGGGGAGATTTGCTCAGTAAGAAAGTAGTTGAGGTGGTTGGTGAATAAGTGAGTGAGTGAGTGAATAAGTGTTCGTAGGGTTTCTTTTTATTACACTTTCACTGATTGTTGTTATTGTTATTATTCTACTTCCTTTTCTTCTACCTCTTGTTGTTGTTTGAAGTTTTAAAATTCAAAATATTGTAAACAGTTTTAATAATTTCGCTGTCCTGCAGCTGCGGTGGTCAAAAAAACGGCGTGGACGATTCTCATTTATTTATTTGAATTTTATGAGATTTCTCGGTTTTTGTTTGGAGAGATAAAATTTGTTTTTACATAAAATTAACTGAAATTATTAACATACATATTGTATTATTAAAATCAATTTAGTTTTATAATTTCTTATTAATTAAATTATTGAGTAAACAATTCATTTAAAAACAAAACAAAATAAATTAATTTAAGATGTTCTGGAATTTATTTGTAATTATGTTATTTTTTTTTTTTGTTGCAAAAATTAAACAAACAAAACAAAATTTCCAAGAATTTTGTTAACAGATTCAACTTAACAGACTCTGTTACGATTTTGGAAAGTCTGTTATATGCTTTTTGGCTTTTGCTTTTTTGCCTTTATACAATACAATTTGACAAGAGATAATTTTAATTATTTTATTGAAATTATTAATATGATTTATATATTTTTGTTGTTTTATTTAAAATAATATTTACTTTTATTTGAAAACAATAAATATACATATATAGATTTAGTAAAGAAAATTTGCAAATGAAAATCTCACTTTGCTTTCTTGTGGCTCCACACTGTTATTCTGGTCTACAGATGAGTTGTCCCCACTATGTTAATCCAGTCTCCACTCGTTCTATTGTTGGTATATTAGAAAAAAAATGTTTGCAAAGTGCGAAAAAAATATTTCACCCACACGCACAATTTTTCACTTCCTTGAGAAGGTTTTTCTCATATACAAAATTTATATATCTTATTTGTTAGTTGCACAATTTTACTTTATTATGGCAATTGTAAAGAAACTATTGATTTCTTAATATTTTTTGTGTGTTTTTTTCAATCATTTAATTCATTTTATTATATTCTTCTTGTGATGCTGTTCTCATTCTTTTTCACTCTCTCTCTTTCTCTCGAACTCTCCTTCCATAAAAAAAAATGAACTTGAACACTTAACTTTTCCCAATGAACTTGAAAATTGCACATGAAAAACGCGTATTCAATTTATGTTATTCACATTTTCAATTTGGAATTCTTAATGACGTTTTTGCGTTTGTAAAAATTTCTACTAAAAATAAACAGTTAAAAATTTCATTGCACTTCCTAACTTAATGAAAATGAATCGCTCAACTCGAACACTGACGTATTGTCATTATTTTGGGTGAATGGCTATCGTGGCTATCGTTACGGTGTGAATGGTTGCAATTCACAGGTGTCAGGGATGGAGATTTCAGGTTTCACTTGAATGACAGCAGTGAATGGCATAAAGAATCCATCGATATAACAGAATGTTTTGCAAAAATTTAACCGATTACTTCTCCTCTGTGGAGCACGATTTGTATTATTATCTAAAGAGTAATGTTTGGTAGTGACTAATCAGTACCAGTGCTGCACAATTCGAATAAGAACAACAACATAACATTCTGTTACTGTAAACTGTTAAAACATTTAACATTGAAATATTTGCAAAAGAAAACAAAACAAAACAGAATATAATAAAATTAAACGTAAACGTAGACGCAATAGAAATACATAATAAAGGGAAAGATTTTCTCTAGCCAATCGAACCTGTTTCGCATGTAATCAAAAATAGCACATGTTGCACCATCTATTGATCCTTAGATTGTGTTAACAGAATTATTATACATGGAAATTGATAACAGATACAGGCTCTGCAATAAGCTGGCACTGTTGCCAACTAACTTATTAGCATTTTTTTCATCAGATGCATAATATCGACATGAGGTATTCATTTTACCCTACAGGTAAAACAGATACGTCGTGTATCTTGTTTCGGTTTGTTAACAGAAACACGTATTTGCCATTTATAAAAACATTAAAATACCGTTTGCCATTAACCAAAACTGCTCCTGGTCACCTTAATTCTCCTGAGTCACCCTGTGATGCTCCGCAACAGCTATATATTTATGTATTTATTTATGTGCTTTGCAGAAAATAAACAAAATAGAAATCGAGTAAACAATTTAGTGTATTTGTAAAAGAATTTTTCTGATAATTATTGTATTTCAAGACTTGCCGTTTGCATAGGTGTAAATGTAGCATATCTACGCGGTGCGCGGTGCATTCTTAGAACTAATAAGTGCCCCGCGTGACAAAAAAAATGGCAGAGGTAAGTGACAAAGATGTTGTTTTACCAATTTAATGTAAATAAAACAATTGATTTACAGGAAATGGAAGTACAAAAAAGAAAGCGCAAGTGTGATTACCAAACGTTTCGATGGGGTGAAACAAATACTCTGGTTCTCATCATGAAGGTGTTGAAGTGTGTGAAGAATTCGCCACAGTCATTTCAAGTAAGTTTGTGGTAAATTCTGTTTTAAATTATTAAATGCATACTGGTTTCTTTTTTTTCGTAGAAACCGACGGCGCAAGCATTTTATGAGAAATTGGCGAAAGGTTGCTCTCATTTCGAAGGAATGACATGGAAGAACTTGAGGTACAAAATGCAGAACTGCAAAAAATTGTATATGGCGGAAAAAAGATGGAAACAGCAAAGGGATGCTGGCCTGATGGTGGATAGCGATGATAAAAGTGTTGTTAGTAAGTAATAAAATCGCATACTTGTATTATCTTAAGCATAACTATTATTGTTCAGATAATGTACCAAAAAAGTGTCCTCACTACGACTTGCTTCACCAAATATTTGGGCAGCAGAGAAGCAGAAGCAGAAGCATAAGTCCGAGCATCGAAATCCAGTCAACAGAAATGTATGAGGAATTTTTATACAGTGATAATGATACTCGCCAATCGCCCATAACAACTCCATTGTTGGAGTTTTCATTAGACAGCGACCACTGTTTGAGTGTCTCGAGTGAAGAAGCCAATCAAACTTCGGCAATGTTGACTGAAACAACGGCTAAAGAAATCTGCTTAATACAAAGTGATCAGAATACACAACAGAAAACAAAGAAACGTTTAAACAAGTATATACAATCTATTTGTGATATTTGTGGACAAAGTTTTAGAATTAAACGCGATTTTTATGCCCATAGAAATCGCCACCTTGGCTTACGTCCCTATGGATGCAAGTGAGTAAATCCATATACATAAATAAATTTAGTGAATTTTAGTGACATTGTGTAATATGAATACTTATATTTATCTCCAGACTATGCCCACAGAAATTCAATGCTGAGGCAAATCTAAAACGACACATGCGTAAACATTCCGGTGCACTTCCATACACTTGTCGTTTTTGTAAACGTAAATTTTTGGATTCTTCTACACGTACACGATGTGAACGTATGTGCAGTAATGATCGCCCATTTAAGTGTACCTTCTGTGATAAAGGGTTCACCGCGCATTACATATTAAAAAATCATTTAACAACTCACACTGGCGAACGCCCATTCAGGTGATTAAACAAAATCCTTATAGCCTAAAGAAATTTTAAATAATTTATTTATTTTTAATTATTTCAGTTGCGAAATCTGTAAACGATCATTTGCACTAAAGAAACAGTTGACAACGCATTTCAAATCCACATTTCATAAGGAAAATGAGAAAAAAGCAAACCTAAATGTTGTTGAAGATTCGAGTAGTAAATAAAAATATTTTATTTATTTATTTATTTATTTAAAGCTTATATACTATTTAAAAATAGTAGAAAACAAGCTTAAATTGAAGCTATGACTACAAGGTCATAAGCTTAAATAAAATAATGTATAATATAAACATGAATCTGATATTGTAGTTCCTTTTTATTTATTATGCTTGCCTATTTTCCTTTAAGGCAAAAATCTCGACAATTTTAAATTTATATCCATCAGTTGAGCTACATAAGTAAGTCTAGACGGAGATACAACACACATAAAGGAAATATACAAGAATGCTTCCTTATAGAACGCGAGCTTTAATTTCATAGTTGTGTGTTTTAAGGGTTCCGTACCCAAAGGGTGAAAACGGGACCCTATTACTAAGCCTACGCTGTCCGTCCGTCCATCACAGAGCTCTATCTCATTAACCGTAAAAGATAGACAATTATAATTTTCACAAAGTGTGTATTCCCGCTATAACGAGACATAATAAAATTTTTGGAAAATCCACCGGAAAATTCGGAAAATCTCAATAAAGGACTAATTACAATTATAATAGCTTATGTTACAAGCAATGCCTTGTAACTTAAAGTAGTTGGTTATTATTTATGTTATTTCTGTATATGATATTCACTATTATTTATTTAAATACATATGTATTTTATTTTAGCTTCAAAAAAAACTTGGACGATGGTACGGAACCTTTCATGTGTGAGTCGGACTCATACTTGACTTGATTTTTTACTACTATAGAGGTTAAAAAGGGCTTGCGAGGCTCGTTATGAAATCAGTGATTCTATTTATGCTTGTTTGTGTTGTTTTTTGTTTTTATTACCGGGATCAGATGGCGAATTTAGTTGTGGAGGTAAACATTTTTCGCGATAAAGAAATAGTTCCTGGTCACCCTATGCTGCTTTTGCTGCAGGTGTGTTTGCGAGAACAGCTGATTTGCTAAGTGTGCAAGCAAAATTGGACATTCACGAGTTTGATTTAGTAAATTTTCTACCGTAGACAATTTTCGACGTTTTCAACATCTCGTGAATACCGTAATTATAAAGAAATTGTTTCCGGCCACCCTGTGATGTTCACTTGTGCGACCGAAACAGCTGACGTGTGCTTAGAAGAAAATAGACAAAATAGAAATTGTGTATTCGTAAAAGAATTTTTTTTTGGATAATTATTATATTTCGAGATTTGCCGTTTGCATAAGTGTAAATGCATCAAACCAACCCGGAGCATTCTCATTGCTAACGATTACAAGTTACTCTCCTGCGTAAAAAAAAAATGGCAGAGGTATGTGCCCATGATTTTATTTTACCAATTTAATGTAAATAAAACAATTTATTTACAGGAAATCGAAGTACCAAAAAAAAAGCGAAAGAATGTTAACCAGACGTTTCGATGGGGTGAAACAAATACTCTGGTTCTCATCATGAAGGTGTTGAAGTGTGTGAAGAATTCGCCACAGTCATTTCAAGTAAGTTTGTGGTAAATTCTGTTTTAAATTATTAAATGCATACTGGTTTCTTTTTTTTTCGTAGAAACCGACTGCTCAAAAATTTTATGAGAAATTGGCGAAAGGTTGCTATCATTTCAAAGGAATGACATGGAAGAACTTGCAGTATAAAATGCGGAACTGCAAAGATTCTTACATAGCGGCAAAAAAATGGAAACAGCAAAGGGATGCTGGTCTAATGGTGGACAGCGATGATAAAAGTGTTGTTAGTAAGTAATAAAATCGCATACTTGTATTATCTTAAGCATAACTATTATTGTTCAGATAATGGGTTAAAAAAGTGTCCTCACTACGACTTGCTTCACCAAATATTTGGGCAGCAGAGAAGCAGAAGCATAAGTCCAGTCGGCGAAATCCAGTCAACAGAAATGTATGAGGAATTTTTATACAGTGATAATGATACTCGCCAATCACCAATAACAACACCATTGTCGGAATTTTCATTAGACACCGACCACTGCTTGAGTGTCTCAAGCGAAGAAGGCAATCAAACTTCGGCAATGTTGACTGAAGCAACAGCTAAAGAAATCTGCTCAGTGAAAACTGAACAGAATATACAACAGAATAAAAAGAAACGTTTAAACAAGTATATACAATTTATTTGTGACATTTGTGGACAAAGTTTTAGAATTAAACGCGATTTTAATGCTCATAGAAATCGCCACCTGGGCTTACGTCCCTATGGATGCAAGTGAGTAAATCCATATACATAAATAAATTTAGTAAATTTTAGTGACATTGTGTAATATGAATACTTATATTTATCTCCAGACTATGCCCACAAAAATTCAATGCTGAGGCAAATCTAAAACGACACATGCGTAAACATTCGGGTGCACTTCCGTACACTTGTCGTTTTTGTAAACGTAAATTTTTGGATTCATCTGCACGAACACGATGTGAACGTATGTGCAGTAATGATCGCCCATTTAAATGTACTTTCTGTGATAAAGGGTTCACCGCACATTATATATTAAAAAATCATTTAACAACTCACACTGGCGAACGCCCATTCAGGTGATTAAACAAAATCCTTATAGCCTTAAGAAATTTTATATAATTTATTTATTTTTAATTATTTCAGTTGCGAAATCTGTAAACGAACATTTGCACTAAAGAAACACTTGGTAATGCATTTCAAATCCACAGTTCATAAACAGAATGAGAAAAAAACAAAACTAAATGTTGTTGAAAATTCGAGTAGTACAAAAAAATAATGTAGACTGGCTCGTTGACTCATTGCTTATTACGTCAAGCTGACATCATAGAGTCGCCGGTTCGATTCCCGCTCAAGTCTGGTCCTGCACTTTATAATTTCCTCCAATCCTTTCTAACTCTCCCCCTGAGCTGAAGCCTTTGTCCTTATTGATAAACTATAATTTGTAATTATAACATACATGAAATTATGTATAAAATAAACATGAATCTGATTTTGTAATATCTATTTTCATTTATGGTGCATCAGTTGAGCTACATAAGTCTAGACGGAGATATAGCACACATATAGGAACGATACAAGAATGCTTCCTTGTGGAACGCCAGTTATAGTTTTATAGTTGCGTGTTGTTGACTACAATAACTTGCGAGACTTGTTGTAACGAATTTAGTGGTTTTGGTTGTGGTTGTCCTTGTTTGTATTGTTTTTGTAATCGGACTATTGAAAATTTATTTGCTTAATTTACAATATAAATATATAAAATATAAATATTTTCTTTTTCTTTTTTAATTTTAAAAATCTGTTAGTATATTACAAAGAAATTGTTCTTGGTCACCATAATCCTTCTGAGTCACCCTGTGCTGCTCATATATGCGATCAAAACAGCTGATTTCTATGTGGAAGAAAATTGAATATCGATATATCGTAAAAAAGATCATCACTAGATTTTTTTTTTCATCAACAAATAATTGCATTTTTGTGGTAGTTTTATCAATTAAAGTATTTGTTTTATTTGATTATTATTTTGTGAAATAATGTAATAAACACAATTGCGAGCATTGCTGCTCTTCCCGTCATTCATCACTGTAGTTAAAGATATTAAACACAAATTGCTAGAAGAAGTTGAAGAAGCATCGAAAAAAAGAGAAACGTAAACAAATAACAAACAATGATGAATACCAAAAACGAAATAAGCTTCGATTTTATTGTCAGTTGTCAGTTCGGCAACGAACGCGAAGCAAATATTATTAAACGCAGCAGCTTCTTCTACGCCGTATAATAATAAAAGTTCGGATAAAGAAAAAAAGCTATTCTGTGTATCGAAAAATACGTCAGCAATAAGAGCCTTTGTCAGTGGAAATAGTGGAAATAGTTGTGTGGGTGTTGTTGATTGTGGTGCATTCATTAAACCAAAGCAACTGTCTTTTGGGGAAGAGGGATCAGAGATCAATCTCAGTTCGTCCAAAAAAAACAAGGCCGCTAATTGGGTGGTTGGTGTTTCCAATTTGGATAAACATCTCATTGTCCTGGTTATTTTGTTTACTTTAATAACATTCTGCTTCAAAATGGTCATTGTTGCAAGTAAGTATACAAAAAAAAAAAAAACATCAATATTAAATAGTAAATATTCATTGATTGATTGATATTTCCTTCCAATATTATGTATATGTATATTAATTTTGCCAGTTTATAAATAGCCCCAAACGCATATTAACATTGAAAAAAAAAAAAAACTGACTATGAGTGACGATGATCTCATGAATTTATGCTGAGAGTTCGCAACAAACAAACTATTTACATACTTTAGCTGCTACTCCTTCCTCTCACCTGTTCCAATCGCAATTTGTTTTTTTTTCTTTTTAGCTCATGCGCTTAGCATTTAAATTGAAATTGATGGAGCCACCAGGGCAACCAGCAACCAGGTGCCGTTAACATCAAATCTATTTCTTCATGTTTTCTCTTTTGGTTTTGCTTTGCTTTGCTTTTCAACATTCATTAGATCTTCTTTGTTTATTTACTAAGTATTAACATATGAATTTACCTAATTGATGATTGTTTATGTTATTTGGCCTCTTTCTTAGTTGAACTCTTTTTTAGATCTTCTCTCTGATTTCATGAACAAGTTCACACACACACACACGCGCGCATACACTTCTTTACTTCTTCTTTACATGTTTCATCCACCATATTCTCATTTGTATTTGCTTTTAAATACCAATTTTTGTCTATTGTACAAAGGTTTCTTTGTTAGGTGACCTGCATTATTTTGCATTACTCAACCGGTTAGATTTTTTTTTCCATCTATCTATGTCTCTGTTCTCTGTATCTATCTTCTTTTACTATAATATTATTGTTTGTTATTTCGTGTGTTGATAATTTGTGTGGGAGCAGCAGCACAGCATTTATTTAGAAATTACTTGGGCGTTTGATTAAATATTGTTTCTGTTTTATCGTGTTTAATGATAAAAGCTTTTTGAAAACAAAATTTATAAATAAACCTAATAGGAAGTTTGTTGAATGACCTTGAATGATTGATTGATTGATTGACTCAATGATTTCTATTCTATTTTCTATTTCACAGTGCCTTACACCAACTCAACACAAATTCAGATACTCAGTCAATATGCAGAAAACAAATTGAATGAGGCTTTAATCTGGTCGAATAAACAAGATTGGTCTGGCATATTAAGTCCATTGCTTTGTGGCTTTGCCATGGCAATATTCTCCTATATGCTTGTCTATTTGGATAGCAGTGAGCCGGGTGTAAATCCACCATCGCCCTTCTCATCCAAATCAAAGAGAAGGTCAGATATTTAATTGGTTTTTTCATACCATTTTTTTTTTTTTTTGTTTTTTTTTTATATATATAAAATTATATTACAGGTTTCGTCGGATTGAAAGTTCCTTGCATTTGGGTTATATTACAGCATTGGTTTCTGGAATTGTTGTCACCATTTTGATGTATTCTAATTTCTAAATTTATTTAAAAACAAATATCTGAAGCAGGCGCGGCAGCTGCAATTTTTGTATTCAGTATTAGTCAATGTCATCATCTCATTTTAATTAAAAATCAAATATGTATTACAAATTTATTTACTAATTACATAAATTCCTTTAATAAGCTTTATATATTGTATATTGTATATTGTAAAGAAAGGAAAGGAAAGAAAAAAGAAAAGGGAGAAAAATGTAACAAAATGTATCCTTATTCAGTGGCTCTTAAGTATAATTAATCACTAACTATATCATATATACTATTTACTAAATACATAGTACAAATATAATATATACAACATTATATTATAATATTTGAAGAAATACTTTATTTTTCTTACCTTTTACTGCCAACAATGTTATCTTTATTTTGATTTTGTATTAATACAAATGAAGTGACATTTTGAATTCTTTGGAAATTCTGATGTTGCCAAACTGAACCATTAATTTCTTCAACTTTATAGGCTTGCAATCGATTAATGGCAATAAATCGTCCTACAACGCGTATATAGCAGTTGCCAATATGAAATTCCTTTAATATTCCATCGAAATCGTAGTAAATGCTTTGCAAAAGAGGCCCAGAATTGTTATTGCGCATTAGCAAATTATGTTCACCACGATGTTTGCCAGGAGTGATTTTAAGAAGTTTGCCTGAGTTTGAATCGAGTATAGAAGTGTAATAATGGAGGATACTTTAATCATACCCACCATATATATCCCACATGGCATTCACTTCGGGATGAAGATTATGCATTTTCAGGCAAAAATCTACGCGACCAAGTAAACAAATCATATCTCGGCCATTTTTTAATAAAGGCGATTTTATTTCATTCATTGTTGCTTGATGCATATTTTTTTCAACGGTTTTCTGTGTTTGCGCATTTGCTCCACTTGTTGTGGCAGTTGTTGCTTTATTCTGTTCAGTTGTTGTTGTTGTTGCTCTTTTTTTGGGTAATGGCAGATATATTAATTCAGCTTTAGGCGGTACTCGATCATGAATTTTGGTGTTTGATGTCGCCCTATTTATTGGTTGTAAGCTTAATTTAGTTTGTCTTAATAATTGTTCAGGTTTTTTGTTGACCACCAACAACTTTTCAGTTGTGTCAAAGGAAAATTTCTGTTTGCAAATTTCAGCATTCTTCACTTGATTCACAAACTGATTCCGTGAATTGGTTGTCATCAAAGGCTTGGAGCTTTTATTGCCTAAAAAAAGAAATAAACAAAAAATAGAAAATAAATTAATAATATTAATTTATGTAAATGTTATTAAATATAAAACTCCTGCTGACCTTGACCAAACATTTTAAAGGTTATGAGTAGAGTGGAGACTTAATCTAACGGTTTTCAAACAGTGCTGCCAATGTATATTTTGAGAATAATGTAGCAACTTGGCAGCACTTTTGCAATGAACAATAGAGATGTGGCGATACTGTCATTCGATTCTTTGAAAATATCACTATTATAGTTTCGAGGGTAGCTGTGGCCAACTATATCCATTTTTCAAGGGTCACACAGCCACTGTGGCCAACTAAGTTAATGTTTTCTTGTTTTCGTTTTTTCTGTGTTTCTGTGCAAAATCAAATTTAATTGCAATAAAATTGCTTATTAAAAGATTAAAAATTTATTCAAAATGAGTGCTGGAGCAATGCGTACTCCTGTTTCTCAAATCATTCACAGCAAAGACGTTGTGGATGATGAGGAACCTAAAAAGAAATCTCGTGAAGATTGGCGCAAGGCAAAGGAACTTGATGAGGCCCGTAAAGCTGGTACTGCACCAGCTGCTGTCGATGAAGAGGGTCGTGATATCAATCCACATATTCCACAATATATATCGAATGCACCCTGGTATTATGGATCACAAGGACCGACACTAAAACATCAACGACCACAACATGAGGACGAACAAGGCCACTTGGAAAAATGGGAACCGAAAGGTTTAGATACCACAAGATTAGTGACGAAATTTCGCAAAGGTGCCTGTGACAATTGTGGAGCAATGACGCACAAAAAAAAGGATTGCTTGGAAAGGCCACGTAAAGTGTTGGCCAAATATGCCGAGTCTATTGTGGTGCATGATGAGCATTTGGTTAAAGAGGAGGCAGTTAATTACGATGAGAAACGAGATCGTTGGAGTTCATATGATCCGGCAAATCATCGTGAAATTATCGAAGAGTATGAAAAGGTGGAAGAAGCTAAAAGGCAACTCAAAGCAGAGAAACTTAAAAATGGTAAGAAATTAGTTTGTGTTAAAATTGGTAAATTTTTTTTTCTCAAACAAAATGATGATTTGCAGATCCTGATGCTGAAATATCTGATGAAGATGGCAATGAAGATAAATATGTAGATGAGGTCGACATGCCTGGCACCAAAGTGGATTCAAAACAACGAATTACAGTCAGAAATTTACGTATACGTGAGGATACAGCAAAATATTTGCGGAATTTAGATCCAAATTCAGCTTATTATGATCCGAAAACACGTTCTATGCGTGATAACCCAAATCCACAAGTACCCGAAGAAGAGTAAGTAATTTACAAAATACAGATGTAGATAGACATGATTTTGTGTAACTAAATGGAGTTTAAATTCTATATTAGAGCGGAGTTTGCTGGCGAGAACTTTGTGCGTTTTAGTGGTGATACAACAAAACAAGCAACAGCACAACTTTTTGCTTGGGAAGCTCACGGTAAAGGCGTCGATGTACATTTGTTAGCAGAACCCACTAAGTTGGAGTTGTTACAAAAGGAATACGAACGCAAGAAAGAGCAATTCAAATCAAGCGTAAGTAATAATATTCTCGTACTTACTTATGTAAATAGTAAGTAATTAAAATTGAAATTATTTTCATTCAACCAACAGACCAAAACAGATATTGTAGAGAAATATGGAGGCGAAGAGCATTTGCAAGTTCCTCCAAAGTCTTTGTTGCTTGCTCAAACAGAGGAATATATTGAATATTCACGCAGTGGCAAAGTTATCAAAGGCATGGAGAAGCCAAAGGCTCGTAGTATCTATGAAGAAGATGTTTACATCAATAATCATACCACTGTTTGGGGTAGTTACTGGAATGGTGGTCGCTGGGGTTACATGTGTTGTAAATCTTTTATAAAAAATTCCTATTGCGTTGGCATGAAAGAGCCCGAAGGTTACATGGAACAACCTACGACCTCTACAGCAGCTGTAACATTACAAACACCTACAGCGAATGCAGAATTGAATGTGATCAATAATAAAAGTGACGATTCCGAAGCAGATTCATCAGCTAGTTCAAACTCTTCAGATGAAGACGACGAAAATCAGGTTAAGAAATCAAAGAAAAAATCGAAAAAAAGGGAGAAAAAGAAAAAAGCCAAAGAACAAAGAAAACAAAAGAAAAAAGACAAGAAGAAACGAAAAGAAGATATTGATGCCGCCTCAGCAAAGAAATCTAAATCAATCAATAAAGAAGAACTTGATGATCGCAAGCGTCCATATAATAGTATGTATGATATAAAGGCGCCCACAGAAGAGGAAATCGATGAATGGAAAAAGAAACGAACACGAGCAGAGGATCCAATGTTACAATTTATGAATAATTAATTAATTATTATTGTATAAATTAGAAAAATAAACCATCAGATTCAGATTTAAAAAAATATGTTTTTTTTTTTTATATATTATAAAGAAGAATTAACAATTATGTAGTTTCTCTTACCTCCTCCTAGACTAGACAATGGCATATTGTTCATAGAGCAATTCACGTATTTTGTAGTATTCCTCGGAGAGGCAACCCTCTACTGTAACTTTGCCAGCATCTACACGTCTTAGTGCCAATTTACCATTGCTGCACCAAAGAACGCCTCCTGAGAATTCAGAATTTATGTTGTTGCGCATGAGAACTTGTTTAAAGTCGGAGAGTTTAAGTTCATTGATTAGCACTGAATTGTGAACTGGAATCTCATCCACTTCAAGTGTTTCCAGTGTCAGTGTTTTGCTGTCTAGTGCTGCAGCATTTTCTTCAATAGTTCCATCATT
Source organism: Amiota mariae (assembly GCA_035041805.1). Taxonomy (NCBI): domain Eukaryota; kingdom Metazoa; phylum Arthropoda; class Insecta; order Diptera; family Drosophilidae; genus Amiota; species Amiota mariae. The sequence continues at coordinate 4,053,899 of JAWNKV010000348.1, forward strand.
TTCACTTGTTTCGGTTGCTTGCACACGCATACCAATGCGACCATCAATCCAAGCAACTTCAGCATCTTTTCCCTTTTGGAATTGTAACTGTGAGACAAGGCCTTCAGTCAAACGTACCTGGTAGATATGTGTCTCGGTTGTTACATCGACTATTTCTCCTTTATGAGGAGTAAATACACGAGCGCCGACATTTTGTTGACAATGCTTTGCAACTACCTCTGTACCCTCAGCGGTGCCATGTATGACAATAACACGACGTGGTCGCAGCTGGGAGAGGATTTTCAGCATAGATTCACCATCGGATCGTCCTTCGAAATCGATACGTTGTATTTGTGCATTGACTTCTATAGTTTTTCGTTGACTAATGAGTTTTGTTGGTTTCTCAAGCATTTGTGCATCATTGTCGGCATTACCATTTGTCACCTGTTGATCTGTTGAGCCTTCTTCTTTTTTAATATTTTCCTTATTCTGTTCCTCATTTGTATTATAATCGGAGGCTGCTGTATCAGCAATACGATAATCATCCAAATTAACGATTTCACCATAATCATCATATTTAATCTTATCCTCATGGAAAGGGAACATGACATGATGGCGTTTGTTTGACTTGAAAAACCCGGAATGATGACGTCCCTCTGGTCGAACAACAATATCATGTTTGCCCGTAATAACACTCATTTCAATGTCATCATCATCAGAATCTGAACTACTTTCCTCTTGAACGTCTTGCTTGACAATTAATGGATTCAGTTTTTCACCTTGAGTCCTTAAATACTCATCCAGCTCAGCGCCTTCAAGTTCTATGCGCCGCCGGACATCTAACTCAAGTTCACGTCCTGGAGATGCATTCTCTATGAGATCCATTGCTAGAGTACCATGTCCGGTGCGTGTTGTAAAAATAAAGCTATTATTGGGATTATTTGCCCATTGAACAAAAAGTTCTCGTGAAAAGCCACATTCCATATCTGGTGTACTGGCCAGTACAACTTTGGGTCCAGGCAATTTGGCCAAATCATTTAATGAATGACAGATCCTCATATGCCTGAATTGAAAAGGATTGTTGCGAGCACCTTCAAACGACTTCATTAACTTATCGCTCATCCATTCAATCTGAGACTTGGCAAATTCGATTATATTATAACTAACGTTGTTCAACAATGCCAATGTATAAGCCATCAAACCCGATTCCTTGTTTTTCCAAAGCTGATCAAGCATATGTGCCAATTCCAAGATGCGTCCAGCTGTGTCGACAGCAATCAAAACGTTTCCATTGTTTCGAACTGTTTGCAGTATGTTAGCCATAAGTTTTTCGTCACGTGCACGTCGCCGTGCCTGTTGGTATTGAGCATTATATGCATCGGTAATCAATAATGAGGGACGCTGCAATCTCTCTAGCTCACAGCCATTAAGATGCCGCTCTTTCTTGTGATTGAAGTCCACTGCATAGACAATATCTTCCTCACCAACTTTAACTATTTTCCATACTGTGCCACCAATCATGTGACCAGCATTTAAAGGAGTTATCGATATACCATATCCCTTTCCTTTTAAGGACACTGTTTGATTGTATTTCATTTGAGTGATCTTCTCGAATGCTGTATCGACATCATCCAACGAAAATAGATCAAAGTCATACATGTTGAAATGCGACATATAGAGATCATACATAAACATTTGGCCCATTTTATAAACAGGAATTGTCGCATATATGGGACAATTAAGACCCAGTTTCCCAACCATATACGGCAGAGCACCCAAGTGATAAACATCTGGATGTGATAGTAAAACAGCATCGATTGTATGCACTTGTCTGTTGTCATAAGAAATTTGAACAATAATCCATTATAATATATTGAAAATAGTTTTTCATTATTATGTTATGTACCTTTTTATTTCTTTAATGAAATTTAAGTCGAATTTTTCATCCCATCCGCAATCAAGCAAAATGCGAACATCGTCGATTTGTAGAATATAGCAAGGCGGTGATTCATCCATTGCTCCCGATATAGGATGCAGTTTTATAATTGAAGTCATATTAATTTATTAAATATATTTAATTTATATTCCTTTATATAAAACGATAAGAAATTCTCTAATAACAAAATAAATACATAAATATTCAGTTCTAATGCGAATCTGCTTCTTCTTTGTGTGTAGAAGCCGGTGACAGTGTTGCAAAATATTTCACACGATGCATTGTGGCCAACTACATGAATGATGTTGGCAAACTATCGATAGGACTAACGAATCGAAATCGAAAGTACACTCATGTTGAAAACAAATATGCTGCTGGATTATTAAGTACTACAAAAACAATAAAATATTTTTATTTTAAAGAAAACAAATTTTGTACGTATCAATACAATAAATAGTAATGTATCATTAACCTATTTGTAATGCGGTATCTTGAAATTCCAGATCGATATCATCAAATTCCTGAAGGCGATGATGTCTATGGCGACGTTGTTTAAGTTGATCATAAATTCCTTTAATGCGTGGATAGATCTGATAAGTATTCCAAATATACCTAATACTCAGAAAAAAGAAAGTAACTAGTACACTCGCAAAAATCAATAATATCAGTTCTTCTGCGCTTGGAAGCGATTTCAGGAAAAAATGTACAATATTCGAGCGAACACAATAACTCTCTTGAAAACGATTTGAAAAATTGCGCACGTATTTTTGGTTACAAATGCATCGCATTGTTTCGTTGACTTTCTTGCATTTTGAATTGACTGGGCATGCTTGAGGGCGGTATTTTGAACATTTCATTACTAAAAGTGAATTAAATATAAATTTTTTATTTAATTTAACAAATGATACTACTTACATTCTTCACTACTTGTGACTATACAACAATAACAACAAGCCAAAATGTAAACAAAAACATTTTTGAGACACATTTTTTTTGGTTCGTTCAAATATTGACACACTGATGAACTGATGACTTGTTCAGAAACAAAAGAAAAACTGGTTTGCTTGGTGGCAGGTAGATTGTTGTACAAAATTTACCTATCTGTATTTGATTATGATATATTAAAAATCTAAAATTTAGTTTAAGAAAGTGAAAAATGTATTTAATTTACAATTAATGTGGGGTTTTTCTATAGTCAAGTCCGAGGAAACAAAAATATTTTTAACACCCCACAAATGATTTACTTTATTTATGATGCAAAATAATGGAAAACTCGGAAAATAACAACTCAATATTCGACAGCACTTAATTTTTCTCTCTGAGTTGCTATCGAATCGATGTTATCGAAAAGATCGATTTCGAAAACACTTATTTCGGAATTCGGAACATAAAAATATCAATTTAGAATTTTTTCCAATATTATCTTAAAATTCTACTTCTGATTATTATATAATTATAATTGACATATATTGAAATTGTTATTATAAGTATACTATATTTATAATTTTAAATAGTGAAAATTATCTTTACATATAAATATTTAGTTTTACTAAGAATGGTAACCTTTGTCTCTCTCAGCTGATTTCACCGCGAATGCAACAACATTTTCCAAACTATTTTTCTTCTGTGTGGTAATTGACTGCTGACTGCAATTGTACTTTGCTAATATTCTAATATTATAATTTCTTTTGTCGATTTTTCCACACCCATTTTCATCATCAATTTATTTATTTAATGGTTTCTTTATCTACACAAATATGTGTAAATATTCGTCTTAGTTTACAGACAATAAATAATAGTTGCAATTGATCGAGGTAAGTCTCTGAATTTCCTTCATAAAAATATTCACATGCTTTTAATTGGCTGGCATTCAATATTCCGACATAAAAACCTTTGATAAGAATTATATGCATATATGATATATGCATAATAAACCAACCCACATGAAAAATCATTAGTCATCTTAGTGTGATTCTTTCCATTCTTGGTGTTTATTGCTTATTGCCTCCATCATAACTCACTAATTTTCTCTCTGCAGGATTTATCTAACATTGGATTAGTTCATATTTTATTCTATTTTATGGACTAAAATTCCATTGCAAATTCAATGACAATTCATATGTAAGAATTTCCAATTAGAAGTTTATAAATTTAACTAATGAATTTTATCTTTTTTCCAGATACCAAACAATAGATTTATCTGTTTAGTTAAATTAAAAATATGTTAGTTAAAATGTTTAGACGAAGAAGTAGATTTAACATATGCAACTACTTGATAATTTCCGCTTCCATTATACTAATTGTTTATTTAATTTTACCACATCGTTTTGCTTCACATTATGATTATATTGAGAAAGATAGAATTCCGCATTCACTGGTGGAACGGGTTACACCAAACATTAGCTTACAACAACTGCCACATTGTAGTTACTCAGAGGTAATTGATGAGAGCAACTATGTCTATGGAAGATCCGATTATCATGAAGATGTTCTGCATAGTGAGGAGATTCGAAGTGGTGGAGAATATTTCCCTCATAGTTGCCGGCCACGTTATAGTACCGCCATTATAGTACCTTATCGAAAACGTGAGAAACAATTGCATAAGTTCCTCACCTACATGCACAATTATCTGCGATTACAAAACATACACTATCGCATATTCTTAGTGGAACAATACGATCAGAAACCATTTAATCGTGCAACACTTTTTAATATTGGAGCACGAATTGCAAATGAATATGATTTTCCATGCTTAATTCTACATGATGTTGACTTGCTGCCGCTGAATTCCGGACAATTGTATGCCTGCAGCGAGTTACCACGACACATGTGTTCGGCGTTAGATCAATGGCGTTTTCATTTACCTTACCGCGGTCTCTTCGGTGGCGTTGTGGCCATCAACACAGTACACTTCCAAATGATAAATGGTATGTCAAACCTTTATTATGGTTGGGGTGGCGAAGATGATGATCTCTATGAACGCCTCAGAGCTCACGGTTTCGATATTTGTCGCTTTCCGCCAGCATTCAGTGAGTATACAATGTTGAAACATAAACCAGAACGTCCAAATGAGAATCGTGTTGCTTTGCTTCATGCTGCCGCAATGCGTTTTGAGACCGATGGTCTGAATTCATTGGTCTTCGAAGAAGTGGAACGTCGAATGCATAGTTTATTTACGCACATTTTGGTACGAACATAGTTAATGTTAATAATGGTCAATTGGTCGTGTTACATCACCAATGTATCAACAATTATTTAATTTTGCAATTTTCTAGACAATTGATTGATGAAATGATGATGACATTAATACATATTTCAGGTATTAGCTTAAGCTTTATAGGTAAAAAAATATTATAATAAATTAATTGTCTTAAATGAATGAAGCTCCTCTATTTGATATCACTCAACATTGTGTTGTTGTAATACAATAAGATGATGTGGTGGTGGATGTCAATGGAGTTTTGTTGGATAGTTGAAAGTGAAGAACATTTTGAATTGTTTTAAATTTGAAATGTTCGTTGGAATAAATTGTTATCTACAACATAGTTGAATGGAGGCTACATTAATATCTTAACTAAATAAGTTTTAGGATAATAAAAATGTAATACGCTTAATACAAGAATACATATTTTGAAATAAACAGAAAATATATTCAATAACCGAAATGTTTAATACTTATATGCATATGCAAGTAATTATCTCCATTAGTTTCCTATACCATTGCAGCAAGACAGTTTCATTTTATCATTGAGCACATACAGTAACTGCAGGCAGAAAATGGTTGTTACAAAGGTATTTATGTATATATTTTTACAATGATATTTCAGTAAAAGTCCAAGAGTACTTTGTTTAATACATACAATATATATATATATTTTTGAGCCCATAGAAGAGTTTTAATGGGAATCATACTTAATATTTATTTATATTTTTGTATATATAAATTATTCTTTAAAATTCATAATTTGTCTATAAATTTAAGAATTTGCAATATAGAATACATAAATATTTTAGTTAACAAGCAAAAGGAGGATTTAGTAAACATATAATAATAAAAACTAAAAATTATAAATATTATTTTGCACATTTTTTTGTTTCTTTGTTTTAACTAAACTACAGTAAAAATAACACATTTTCTTAATACTACATACATATGTATATTTATGTATATAATATTTATTACAATCATTTGATAAAATACATTGTCAAGATATGAAAATAGACGAATAAACAAGAGATACATTCAATTCACATGCATGCATTCACGACAAACAGACAGACAACATACATGACTTTAAAATTGTTTGAGACAAACTTTTCATATGAATAATAATAATAATAATTTTTTATCATAAAATTTAATTTAGTTTAGATGTTGTTGACACTTTTGTTTCAATATTGGAATATTTGTTCACTTGGAAACTCTGGAATATTATATGGATTTGGCTTTGGGCCTGATAATACTAGTATATACTAGTTTTATTATAATTATAAATACAATTTCTTTGTAATCTAATTTAAAAAGTTTAATATATCTTGTTGTGATAATGTATTCAAATTTTTGTTATCTTGTTGCAATTGTTGCGTTTGTGGTGTCATTAGTGTCGGTGTTACTGATGCTGCTGTCATCATTTTGTTTATACTCATGTGATGTTGCATGTTATTTTGAATATTGGCAGCAGCAGCAGCAGAATTAAAATTTGTTGAATAAATATAGTTAACATTAGTTGGTTGTTGTAAAGTAAACATATTGGCACCATTAATGGTGTTATTACTACTACTACTTTTGGCACTTTGAGAGATGCCACCGCCACTGCCGCTGCTATTATTAAAAGGATCCAAGTCATCAAGTGAAGAAAAGTTATTGTTGCTATTCGTATTCATTGCTGGTGCTGGTGGTGGTGGTGGTGATGCTAACTGATTATTCATAACTAGTGGATTTGCACTGTGCCAGCTATTATTCATTGTCATTGTATTATTTGATGTATAAGGACTAACAGACTTAGTAGGCTGTACTACTAAGGCGTTATTTGTATTCACACCCAAGTTACTCAAGTTGTTGGTTTGCATCAAAGAGGAAAGAATGTCAGGTTTGGAAGCATTTGATCTGTTGTGCGAAATTCTGTAAGGCATGAAGATAAAAAAAAAAAAAAACATTATTAAAAAATAAGCATGGGTTCTTTTTGCGCTTCAATTTGAGTCTTACTTTAATATATCATTATTCGCTTTGAGCGGCTCCTTTGGTTTTGCAATGTTCGAGGAATTAACTGTGTTTGTATCTGTTTGTCCAATACTGAAACCTGAAAACATATCATCGTCGCTACCTTTGCTACAATTTAGGCTCATTGAACTTGTTGTTGACAGCGTTGAGTTCTCTAATTCGTTGGCTAAAATTTCCGAGGCATCTTTTGGTCTAAACAAACATAATTTTAATATTCCTACACATAATACAGATACTATATATACAATATATTTATTTATACGTACTTATCGCGTTGTATTGTCGTCAACTGTTGCAGCTTCTCACGTTGTTCTTGTTCCACACGTCCAAGCATCTCTTTGATAAGTGCTATAATTGTATTAAACTGCGCAACTGTTAGCCCGTTCTCAACACTCAATGGCACTAAAAATGGTATGCATTTGTGAGCCATTATATCTTTGGTTATACCGAGTTTTGTATTTGTCATGGCGATTTTATAAATACCTATCATATCATAGAAGTTAGTTGGTTACCATTAAAAATGCTTTTGTAATTTAATTAGCAAAACACATACCAATGATTGCCATAACAATTGCTGGCTCTCGAGCTTGGATTTGTTGTAGAAAAGGTAAGATTTCATCTAAAACAAGCCATTTGTCGAGGTTCTCCAAAAGTTTCCCAATTGATATCAAACAATTGACTTTAACTGAAACATTGCCAGAATGCAGGCAAAGCTTTTTGATGCGCGGAATCACGGCATTTTTCATTGCATTATAATCGATGAGCGTCGAAAATGTTGGAAGCACAGCCAAGCAGAGTTCCTGAATTTGCGGCATATCACATTCCAAGGAACGATACAGGAGTGGCAGCACATGTTGCTTAACCTCTTCAGCAGGCGTTAGCTTTAGTAATAAGTCCATTTTTTGCATAAAAATTAACAATATTTGTATGGGATCCGACAATTTGAAGATTGGTTTAAGATGTGGCAATATATGCTCACAATAATCCTTTTGTGTGCTCATTTCTGCGATCAATAATACATTTGGTAGGACAAACGGTATCATTGGTGAGTTAACAAACTCTTTGACCAAATGTGGTAAGATGGAATGAAGATTAACGCGATGAGGTAATGTTGGTATTATTTGCGGTAATCCTTTGTAGAATTTTGACTTTTGTAAATTATCCCATTGGTACAATGAGTCCAGGTAACTTAAAGTCTTGACGCCGACATCTTGGAAATATACAATTTGTTTCAATTCATGCAGTTTGGGCCGTAAATGAGCACTAGGATGAAGTAATGCTTTAAGGCTCTCTGTCAGTTCATTTGGTACTGTATTCATTGGTGGATATTTACGTTGATTCAATTCATTTGCATAACGCCTAAAACCACTGTAATCACTACCGAACATTTTTAAAGGTTTCCCTGAATATATTGTGAAAATCAGGACACCTATAATTGATTCATAAATGAAAATAAATAAGAAAAAATTATGTAATTTTTAATGATATGTATAAGATCATTTAGATCTCTTACCTAGTGAGAAAAGATCACTGTCAGTTGTATTCAGACTGTTTAAAGCAACTTCAGGAGCAGTGTATTCTAAGCTTGGTTGTGCCAATACATGAACTGAGGTCGAATACTCTCGACATGGCCAATGTGGTTTACCATCCGATGCCGGTTGATTTGCAATGCAAAAATCAAATCCAAATAACTTCCAACTACGATTCTTATTGATGACAATAGTCTCTGCGCAGATATTTCGATGTACAATTTTCGCGTCATTATGTAGAAACTGTAGACCATCAAATAATTGAAGTAGCCCATGACGTATTTCAATATCGAATAATTTCTTGTCGGAGCGCACAGCATCGCCCACAACATTAGCCAATGATGCAAAAACTGGTTCTGTAGCAAAAGCAAGACTGTCGCGGGACTCTTCCAAAGGATGTTGCACTGTCAAGACGTGTGGATGTCTGATTTTGGTCAATTGCTGAACACCACGTCGCAAAGTCTCCAACATAGTTTCCCTATCCTCCTTGGTCCAACGTTCAAGCATTTTCTTCTCAAATACAAATACGGAAACTTCCTGTTTCGTACTCTTCTTATAGCCATTGTATACCTTCCACATAAGACCTTTGATAAATAATTTTCAATTTTCATCATCTCATTATTTTTAATAGTGATTTATTACTCAGTAACACTTACCCACACCCGCCGTACACACCTGTTCCAAGACTTCATATTCCCTTGTTACATTGTTGCCTGGCAAAACTCCAGACAGCTGTGAGACTGTGTGCACGGCCGTCGAGTAGAATTTGTTTATCACATCCATGCTTTAGATTAGATCTAACCCTAATGAATTGTTTTTGTTGTTTGCAAATTCTATTTTCTTAAAACAAAAAAAAAGTACGAAAACAATTGGATGAAATTCTTTTTCTTCCTCTTGTTTTCTTTTCTAATAAATCGATCGATTTTCAGTGCTGCTAACCTAATAGAAATTGAAGATGCGCTTTCGTGTATCAAATACACTCAAAGAAATGCGTTTCAAGCTTTAGTACATTTTTTGTACACTCAAAGAAATACGTTTCAGGCTTTAGTACATCTTTTTGTATCTTTTGTTCTTTTTTCGGTGTTTTCGGTTGTCTGGTCACTCTAACACAAAGTAAAAACAATTATTGATTGGTGCAGCGCATTTATTGAGAGCGGATTTTGTGCAAATTAAAAAATTGTTAAAAGTGAAAAATTACAAAAGATTTAATTAAGCTTAAAGTGTTAAGATTTTATATTCAAGTTTTGCACTCGCTTGATAAGCATTTGTAAACAATTTAAGTAAGTAAAATTTAATTAAATCAATTTTTATATTGCATCGCTTCGCATCGCATCGCCCTTTCTCTCGTTGGTGTAGAGAGAATTTTCATTGTTTTTGTTGTATATTGTATATATTGTATTGTATTGTATGTGGTGAGGCTAAAATTGAGCCACCCCGTAGAAAACAGGAAGAATAGAAAGACAGACAGGCAGACAGAGAGACATTCGTTTAATATAGAAAGAAGGTTCTACATTCTACATATTAATCTATATATTTTATAAATGCTGATTGCAGGTGTCGCAATCGCAATAATGACTAATTTGGAGAAACAACATGAGATGGTGAAGCGCAGCTTGGTGCATTTTGTTAGTGCTCATCTCCCGGGTGCAGATTTTAGCGTCGTTGATGAGATTGTCCTCTCTTATATCATATCTATACTTGAGGAGGCTTCCCAGGATCCTTGTTTTGACATCGAGGGTTTCGTTGAAATGATGGGCGCCTATTTCGAGCAATTTTCTACCATTGATCAGGGTGTGGTCTGTGATTGGATCTATAAATTAGCCAACGAACTCAGTGATATGGAGAAGAATCAAGATAATCGCAGCTCAGCTCAGCATTTGTCACTCAAGTAAGTTTCTTCACAAACTGACTTATCTTTTCATAGAAAATTTTAAATACATTTCTGATGATGATTATCTGTTGTAGCACTTTAAGCTTGTCGGACATAATACCCGAGTCTAAGTTGCGGGCACGCAATTCATCAATTTCTGAGAAGGACGAAATCAGCTCGAATGGGAGCAATGGCGGCGGGCAAAAGCGTGACAAACACTTGTCAGAAACTAGCGATGGTGGTTCAACTGATAGTTCAACATGTGATTATTATCTTGATGAAGCTGAGGTTTTGCAAGAAATGTTTCCAGATACTGCTTATGTTGAGGTATGTTGAAATTTCCTAGTTTAATGAATTTGTTTTTCTTCAATTATCTCTCTTTTTTTTGTGTTCGTGTTTGTGAGAACAGGTTAAACATTGTATTGCCATTGCTAAAGGTGACATCGATAGCGCCACTCAAATACTTCTACATCGTCAGGACACCGGGCAAAGTTTGACTGACAAAGCCAATTCAATGTGCATGAAGAAAAATGTCGTTGTTGATGATAATGAATTGAAGAATCGTATTATTGCTCGATATTCTTATGTGGATAAGAATGCTACTCAGCGTGAATATAAACCGGTGGCTCCCAAAGTGGAACCACGCAAACTTGTTCGCTATCGTGACAATAAAATTGTCTCATTAAAGGGCGAGAGATATACAGAAATCAAGCTTGATGAAGAAGCTGAGTTAAAAAAACCAAAGAAGCCGCTTCAACCGTAACTAAAAATTTATAAAGCCCATTACAAGTACTTTATGAAGAAGTGTGACATTGTGGCTGATGATGATGATGATGACGGCCAGTTAAATCAATCAACATCCAATCAAGCTACCATAACCAGACAACAGCAACAACAACAACAATATGAATCAGAAGAACAAGAAGAAGGACAGAAGAAGAAACTAAAATATCAAGAAAAACAAAAGGAACAACTGCAAACACAAGTTAAACTACAGCACAATCCTGAACAACAAATATGCAATAAAATGCATATATCATCTAATAATATTAATAATTATAATTATAATCAATCACCATCCTCCTCTACTTCTACTACGCTATCAAACACTATCACTACCACATTTTCTCTTAGGCAACTATTGCAGAATGCATCAGCATCTGCCACTACATCAAATGCTTCCCTTATTCAGATAAAACGCCGCCGAACGCTACAGCTGCCAAAGCAAAACGAGGATTATCCACCATCGTTAATGACACTACTACCAACACCACAAATTGCAGCAATAGCATCAACAGCAGCAGTAGCAGCACCAGCACCATTAAATCTTCAATTCTCATCATATAAGGAGTATTGGACTATGTTTGTGATCTCAAGGTATTTTGTTAGTTTAATTGAGTTTTTGTTGTTGGTTTTCCTTAATGTCATTTGCATATTCAAAATGATGATGATGATGATTATGTTGTTGATGACGAGTGATGAATTGAATTTCAAAGAATGTGTGGAGATGATTTTTTATAAGAAATTAGTTATTGTTATTTATAGGTTTTTAAAAGATTCTTTCCATTATGAATTTTTTGCATATGCTGCAGCAGCAACAGCAGCAAAGATTGCAACTAGCAAAATGCAATTATTGCAATGTTCATCTAATTATTTATGAGTACAATTTTACATAAGACACATCAGTTGATTCTATGATGATAGCAAAAAAGTGAAGAAGAAATTATCATGACATTCATATGTCATCATATGTCTGCTGCTCTGCTGTGTGTGGGTGGTGTGGTGTGGTCTGTCCATGGATTTGTGTGTGTGTGTCTGTGCGTCTTTGAGATATAATTTATATAAATTGATAAAAATTATACGTTTTTAGATAGACAAAAACAACATACATACAATATGACGAAACTATCAAGTTCCTTTGATCAAACAAACAAATATAGATTTGCTGGTAGGTAAGCTCTCCTCCTAGTGAGAAGATTGAGCTTGCAGCAGCGTCTATATACTAATCCATTATACTCACTCTATATGACCCTGGCGGGACCATCATTTGAGACATTACTTCACCAAGGATACAAAAACAAATTGTATTTTATATAAATCAGTTTGGTCCTCCTTTTTTTGAGAATTTGGCTAAAGTAATGAATATCAATTGAAACAACCTCTGATTTAGATCAGATTGTACCAATATCTATCTATCTATATATATATATATATATATATACGTATATCTTGCCCACCATTATTTCAAAAGCACACATGCACACAAATGGGACACAAACACACGCTCGCAATCACAAACACAATGTGACTCAAAATAGACTTTGATCGATTTTCTCGATTTTTTCTTACATATTTATATATGTATATTATTATTATTATTATTATGTGATTAATAATTTATTTATTTTTACAAAAGAATATTTAATAAATTTAGTAGTTATTGCTATTTTTTAGAAATAGTTTTTAATAATTTATCTTCTTTACGATTTAGAATCGTAAAAAAGAATTAATAAAAAAAAAAAAAATTATAATGAATGCTATTGCCAGCCATCAATAGCGCGGAGAGAGGACAGCTTAAGTGCTGAGAACTGGGCTGGCTTAGGCTTAGAATTTGTTAAATTTTTCAATGCTGTGTCACACACATACTATTTGTATGCGTAATTATATTAATTATTTATACAATAACAACAACAACAACAAAAACAAAAGGATTAGTAGTAAATTTACTGGGCTACGAATTTGTTAATTTAAAACATTTTATATTTTTTTTTTTATTTATTTATTTTGGAGTATAGAAATCAGCCATCAACAAACAACAACACATCATTCATTAAGGAAATCCAATCAAACAACATAAGTATATTAACTTTGGTTCTGATCAAAGATTACAAAGATGTACCTTTCACATTAACTTTTCCATTAACGTTTCAAACCATTTGTTCCGAGTTTAAATAGTGCATTGTCTTCCCTTTAGTTGAAAGAAGTTTCTCTATATAGAAATGGTATGGGGAACAACTAACAAATGTTTCATTATACGTAAATAGCTTGATATGTGAATTTCTTTTTCTATAAAATATCATATATTATGTACTTATGTAGTTGTACTATGTTTATCATTTGTGTTTGCCCATAATTTTTGGTCTTTTGTCTTAACTACGAAAATGTAGCGTAATGTTTTTTATCTACAAATCTCTCTCTCTCTCGTCTCCTTGATTTAGTTTTATGTATGAAAATTGTGAAAGGTATAGAAACAATCATAAACTAAACACCTACAAATGCCATAATTTTATTGATGATCACAAACTCTAGTCAAAACAATACAAACGTAAAGTATTTAGCCAAGTTTTGGGCACTTTTGATGCGCCATTACACGAGTATACAAAATATATAATATAAAACATAATAATATAAAGAATTTAAAAAAAAAACTAATATCTTACACGAACACACATCATCTTATAATGCTCTATATAATTGTCTAAAATTATACATATAAAAAAAAAGAAAAAAAAAAAAAAGAAGAAGAAGAATAGAAAATCGATAAAAATAATCAAAGTTAAATATGACATATAAATGTAACCTAGCGTGCTTCAATGTAATTCCTTTCAAAACCACAAAATACATAAAATAAAAAACAAATTCAAAGCAACAAGCAAATAATTAAAATATCAAAATAACAACAATTAATAAATAAAATCTTTAAACAATTAGATATTTAAAATATGAAATCAAAAAAAAATTTATGTTTAATTTCTGTTGATAATCATCATCAACGTACGTATAATGGATGTACTTATGTACTTACGTATGTATGTATTTAGTTTTTTCGCATTTAACAAGAATCTGAAATGTTATTTTGTTTCTTAAACTTTTGTTTTACTTTAGTTTAGTTTAGTTTCGTTTTCGTTTTATTCATTCAAATTTAAACAACTTTTAGTTTTATTTAAGTAAGAAAGAAAAAAAAGAAAAGACACAATAATTTTAGTTTTATAATTTTTTATTATTTACACATCACAATATTTGATTAGATTTTTAACATTAAAATTATAAACGTAAACATATTTATACATATATGTATTTAGTAGTAGAAGGTACGACAAACGAGTATCCTAATCCTAACTTTTTATATTCTGCATAAACACAACAAAAAACAAATTTTGCATTTTTTGTTGTTTTCTCAAATCAAATTTTAGTTTTGTTTTAAATTTTTGGTATTTTTAGTTTTATGTGTATTAATTATATTATTTTGTGATATTAGAAATATAAAAGAAAACAAAGAAACTTACTCGAATGAATAAACTTTTGAAATATTGAATATAATAATAATAATAATAAAACATAACAAAAATAAATAAACTCATTCATTTATTAAACGGACATATAATACTATAAAAAATGTATGGAATTTTTATTATAAAGAAATACTTTATGTGGTTGGTGTGGTGTGGTATGGTATTCATTCACTCACTGGAAAAAATTATCTTTTTACCAAACTAAATAAATAAAAAAAAAAAAAAAAATATAAAACAAACTAGAAGTCAATCGATCGAATTGATTGTCATTTCGTCGTCGCTCATGAATCATCCAGCGTCCAAAGAGCGATCATCTATCCTGCATGTTGTTAACATTTCTCTTCCTATCTTTAATTTCTTATGGGTGGTGCAAGCCTTTTATAAAATAAACAAAAATTGAATTAGAACAATATAATGGTGATTGGTGATGGTGACAGTGATAGAGATCTCTTACTTGTGTATCTTTATTGCTTCCGATTGATTTTCAATTGTTGTGTCCTGTGGAGTAAAGAAGAAGTATTGTCGATTTGGATTTTCTTCGCCTTCTTGTATTAATAATTTTGTTATAAAATGACGATAGACCTCATCCTTTAAATAAAAAAAAAATAAAAAATAAAAAAAAAAAAAACAAAAATCAATAAGCATTAGAATTTGAATAAACAACAATACTATAATATAAACAAACTAAACTGAAACTTACTGTAAAAACATCATATTCGTCAAGAAAGTAAAATGGATGATTTGTTGAGGCCCATAGCGCTCTTAGTAGCACCACTGTTGTGAAAGATCTTTCTCCTCCAGAGAGAACGCGTGTCGTTTTCATACAATTGTCACCATGTTGTTGATTTGCGCGTGGTGTCACTTGAATGTCAATTGTCTTTTTTTTATGATCTATTTCCAGATGTCCATCAATATTACGAAATTTGCAAACAACCTAAACGGATATAAGTATGTATGTATGTATGTATGTATGTATGTATATACATTATTATTAAAATTAACTTAAATCATACTTACTTGAAAGACATGAGATACATATGCACTGACATGCCTTAGCAAACGATACAAAGCTTGACTGCGTTTTATATATGATTTTGACAAATTTTTGATTGATTCATTGATTTGCTTGACTTTATCATATTTTTCATTAAGACGTTCGTTTTTCTGTTTCAACTCTTTGGCCAATTTCGTTGGGTTAATGCCCAAATTTTCATATTGTTGTATTTTTGCCTGTAAGGTTTTTATTTGTTCCATAAGCTCATCTTCGGTTTTATCAGTGGGAATGTATTCCCCTTTAGCCAATGCCAATGCTTTTTTCTTTTCATATTCTTCTTTCTTTTTTTTAAGTTCTTTTTCTTTGGTTTTTAGTAAATCTTTGATTTCTCGTAATTTGCGCATATTTTGTTGTACTGTGAAATCGATGTTTCGCAATTGCAATTGTATATTTTCACAGTCGACTCTTTGTTGTTGTTTTCTATTTTCATGTTCTTGCAAAGATTTCTCAATAATATCCAAATTATGTTGTTTTTCATTTTTTACACTTAAAATCTCATCTATTTTCGATTTTTCATTATTCAATTTTGCATTGAATTCTTCAATTTTCATTTCTTTTTCCTTGTATTCATTTTCTAGTATAACTAAATCTGGAATATGTGGATACACAAAGGTTTCCAGTTCCATCTTTTCATTTAAAATCTGACGAATACATGTGTCTCTTTTTTCAATCAAGGATCGTTTTTCTCTATATTTCATCTCTTGATCTTCAAGATTCTTATTGATTACTTCCAATGCATTGTGTAAAGTTCGCGCTTTCTTTTCAACATCCTGTTTTTCCAACATTAATTGTCCGATGCGATCCTTTACATCTACTTGTAACAAAGAAGCATTGCGAATTTTCTGTGAGTACATGGCATAATTAGGTGCTGCAACATATTCTAAACCATATCTAGGCACAATAACACGCGTTAAATTGGGTGGCACATTTTCTATATTTGCTGTCAATTCCTCAGCAAGTGTCCTTGAATCTGTGATGAGAATTTGCTCAATGCGTATGGTGTCAATCAGTAGATTCATAACAACTGGATCACTACATTTTATTTCATCCATTAATAGAATCGTGTTTGGTGGTGGCTTAACACGTCCTTTACTTACATTATATACTTCTTTGAGAAATTTTATTTCAATGACTGGTAAGTTAATATGGGGATGTCTATTCTTAATGAGTTGGTTCAATGTAGAACGATCTTTGGTCGAGTTGACAATGAAAGAGTATAGTCGTGATTTAAGAACATGTTCAACAACATTCCTATATCTTTCATTTGGAACTTGGATGTATCTGCCTACTGGTCCACGTGGCAATTCGCTGAATTTTCCTTGTTTGTACATCTCTTCGATATCAGCTACCAAAGCTACTATATTTCTGCCATATATTGCTAACTTATTGCATGAGTTTGCTTTTAATGTGCTCAATTGACCAGATAGGTTATCTGTTTCAAAATACAAATATGGTTAACAGTGAATCTTCTTACATATTTAATACTAATGTACTTTTATATACATATATTATTTGTATGAACTTACTTAATTGTTGAAAAATAATTTCGGTTTCTTGTTGTTTTTCTGCTTTTTTTTCACGGATTTGATCTAAATTGTTACGTAACATCATCAAATCACGCTTTGCATTTTCTAAAACAACTTTATTTTCCTCATGCTTCTCATTTAACTTTTGAATTTTCATCTTATTAACTTCCATCAATTCATGTGCTTTGTTTTTATTATCATCAAGATTTTTCAGATGCGAATCTAATTGGCTTAATTCGACTTTCTCATAATCTATGCGTCTCATATAACTTGTTATATTTGATTGCATAATTCGTAACTGATTATTAATGCGATTCACTTCATCTCTAGCATTATGAAGTGATTTATCATTGACATCGAATTGTTCTTGCAGCTCTGCTAAACGTTTCTGTTTTTCACTAAAAATTTACATTTGAAAATGAGTTTATTATTATACAATATACTTGATCAGATCATCATTATATGTGTTTATGCTTATAATGAATGAGACTAATTGGGTTCTTACATTAATTGCTGTTTTAAGGTCTCTGTTAAGTTTTCTTTTGTCGAAGCATCATCATTTAAACTTTTAGATTTTTCTTCTACTTTGTGAATATCTTCTTCCATTTTCTTGATTTGTTTTTCAAGTGCGACAACAGAACACCATACATATGAGATTTGTACTTCTTTTATACGCTCCTTCAATGTTTCAATATTGGTGGAAAGCTCCAACTTACGCTCCATTTCTTCTTTCTCATTTACTTCAATGTCTATTTCCTAAGAGTATAAAATTTTAAAATGATGAAAATCTATAACACACTCACTCACTATACATTCTAATTAATTTCACATACATTATTTAGATAATTTAATTGATTAGTATGTTCATCACGTAATGCTCCACACACTTCCAAACTTTCAAATATGATATCAAATTGTGAGGCTTTCAAAAAAAGTTCATAGTTTTTTCTGGGTTCTAGTCTGAAAAATAAAAATAACAAGTCGAGATTGATTCATTAAACATCAATTCAACTACAATAAATAGTCGGATTCCTTTAGAACAGAACATAGCCTTTGGAATTAATCAATCACTTTGGATAGAAGTGGAAGGGAGTTTAATATAGAGGAGTCCACCAACTGTATTTTTAATATAAAACTTACTCTTTTAAAAATTCTCGCGCTTTGTCTTGATTCAACATAAAAATGGGATTTTCAATTCGAATACTAAAAAACATCATCATCTGACGCAAGTCATCTAATTTCGTAGACATCACTTTGCCATGACAGTCTTTTAATGTATATGACGATGTACCCGTACTTCGAATAGTCCGAATGATTGTTATTTGGTTACCATATTTTTCAAGTTTATATGCCTTTGGCCCATTATTTTCAAGTACAATTTCTATTTTAGCCATATTTTCACCAGTTTTAATGAATTCTGAAAGAGACACAGGATATATTACAAGTATATTTATTACTCTATTGATTTATACACATACACATCAATGTATCTTATTACAAAATAATATTTACTTTGTATTCAACTATTGCCGTACCATCTCTGAATCTTAATTAAAATGTATGTATGTAGATATCTTCTTATAGTTTCTAGCAAAAATTTGATAGTCCCAGTGAAAATAATATACTGGAAATTGAATTGACAACAATAAGTTTCAAAGTATAAGCTGATCTGATATAAGTAGGTTGGCAGGCAGGCAATATGTTCTTGGACGATGCCAATGTGAATTTTGTAAGGTCTCAAGCACTTCAACCATCTAATCAAAGAACATACCCATCCACTATAATTGAGGCTTGTATATGCTTTACACATACTTTGCATTGACACATACTCGTACATACTTATATATAGACAGAGGACACGGCTTAACCAATTATATTTATCCATACTTACTTTGTATACTAGTCGATCGATTGGTTGAACGTGCATTACCTCCCAAACCCAATACAACAGCAGTCATAATGGCGCTTTTACCACTGCCATTATTACCAACGACAAAATTGATGCGATTATGGAATTCGAATGTCAATTTTTCATGACACATAAAGTTCTCCAACATTACCTTGCGAATTTTTCCACTGCGAACTGTTGGATTATTGTTTATCTAGAAAAATATTAAAATCGGAATCAGTCTACGACACTTATATGCAAAAATATTAAAAACAAACTACGACTTACCACTTGCGAATTGTTGATGTTGGTGGAAGAGCGTCGAAAACGTTTTGAACTACTAGGAGTGTTATCCTCCAACTCAGCTGAACTATCATAGCTACGTTTTTGGCTACTCATTGTTGAAATATTGTTTAAAACTTAAGCCGCCTCCTTGTTCGAAATCTTTTGCACTATTTTGTGAAATTTGAAGACCTTCATCTGAATAGCACAAAAAAATTCCCGCACAAACGAAATTACAGCATCGCTCTTCTTCTTCTTTTTCTTTGGGAATACTATACACGATCAAATCTATTCGCTTTTGCTTGTAAATTTTGTGTTATATTGTGACAGAACAACTTCACAATATTTACACAATTTTAGAGCATTTAAAATATTTGTTTGACACAAAATTTATTTTATATAATTATATGTATTTTACTATTATCAACAAAATTGCGCATTTTGCAATTAAAAAGCGCAAAGCCAAAATATAAGATGACCATGTCACAGAAAATGAAGAAGTAGTACTACTAGTGTGACCTTGACATGGGAAATATTCACAAAAAAAATAATTTAAAATAAAATTAAATTCCGGTATGCGTATTAAGTATGGTGATGGATGGTTCTTGAATACTATGACATTTAATTGATGGATATGGATGTTTCAAAAATGGAGACCGATGAAGATGATGATATGAAGAAAGTTCCATTGCCAATTGATAGCGAGGATGAAGCTGAGAAAATGAGTAAAGGTACCCATCGACACGTCCAATGCCTGATCAAATCGTTGTTATTGTTGCTTGATGTGTTGCCCATCAACTATAGCAAATTTCGTTCGTCAAATAGAAAACTTTTAATTTTTAGTTCTCTTTGAAGGCAGCAACGAATGCACACAGCGAATGTGCGGCGGCAGAGACCATTAACTATGTATTTATATTTATGGTCTTTGCCAGTGGCAATATACCTTAATCTGATTTAATTTTCGTATAAACTATATAGTCGGTTAAGAATTTATTGTAACGCTACTATATAAATAATTATAAATATCATTTTTTTAATAAAAATAATTTAATTAATTACTACATCCCTAAATTAATTTTTAATCATTAAAATCATTTCGTTTTTGTTTGTTTTCCTCCGGCAATTTGTGTTTCTTTTCTTGTTCGCTGTTAGCAACACGTCTATTCACAACGCCAATTGGCTCCTCAAATGCAAAAATGAAGAAAGAGATTTGAAGAAAATCAAAATGTTTTGATTTTATTCAAGCATTTGATCAAGCGTCAAATGCCCCCATCGACACGTTAAATATCTTCCGGTTTCTTTTTTTCGAACTATTTGATCAAGCATTGCCGAAGTTATCTATCAATGAAAAATCATCAATAGAAATTTTATATTACTCAGCAAAAACTTTTGACTGCACAAAATCAACTGGTTGAAAATGGTAAGAAAGAACCACTGGCATCATCTCAGGCAGGGCTGTCCAACCTTTTTGTGATTCCCAGGGCCACAGATCGTTTTAATGCGTCCCAAAAGAAGAAATTTCTGTTTCTCCTCTGTTCTCAATTCTAGCGTGTTTGGGCTGCAGGTCCTGATGTAAGGCATCAACCACCAATACCCGCAGTAAACCGCCTGTTCAAAAGCTCCAGTGTGCACATTCTAGTACATATGTATTACAATATACATAAGTCATGTAATTCTTAACTTTCTTATGAGTACTATAAACGAGTATATAAGCTTTGTTGAGACCAATCAAAGTAAGCCTAGTTAGCTTTTCTATAAGTAGATATAATAAAAATAAATTCTCTTTTTAGAAAATGTTTATTATTGTCTACTATTTATAATATTTATAGGATGAATAGAAACGGAAGAATTTATCAACACTTTGAGACAATTTTGTAACGTAATTTTAAGATAATTTCTTCTCAAATGGAAATTCTGAGCCAATAGCGTCATTTTTTAGTAGTTTATGTTGAACTTCATTCCAGGTTGGACTATTCGCTGCTAAAATTCCCATGTTGCCAATTATGAACAAACCATATCTGGCACGGGACAATGCTACACAAATGCGAGTTTTCTCCCTTAGAAAACCAATATTTCCAGATTGATTGCTTCTAACCAAGGAAAGCAGAACTATGTTAGCTTCCAGTCCCTGATAACTATCTACCGTGGATACAATAAGATCACTCATATTGGGAATATTGGAAAACTATAACGAAATTTTACTAAAAGATGAAAGTGTAAAGAAATAAATACTTACGATCATTTTAATGCGTTCCACTTGCTTCGAATAAGGACTAAGAACAACAATATCTTTTGTTGAATATAAGCTTACATCCAACAAATAACGGGCAATATCAATGATTTTACTAATTTCCCATTCATTATGTAGAAGACCGTAATGCTGTCGTCAAAACAATTACAAAGTTATGATTCCATTGAAAATTAAATACTTATGTTTATACACATTACATACTTACATTTACTTCCAATTCATTATGTATTAAGAAATACAAATTTTTGGAAACATTACGCACGGCAGGAAATGAGTCTACAATTTCATGACTTTGTAGATCACCATATATTGGTTCCAATAGCTCAGCAATGGATCTTCGCATACGATATTGTATATTTAGGACATATGCTTTAAATTGGCCACGCAAAAGACGCTCAAATAGCGAAATATTAGTATCGCTTGAATTTTGGGAGAAATACATTTTTGTTGTAAACGGTTTAAGTTGCTGATGATCACCAATCATTATGATGTGTTCAGTATAAGGCGTCAGGCATGGTAAGATGTGAGCTTCTAAGATTTCCGCTGCTTCCTCAAAGATAACTACATACACATAATACATATGTGGATTAGATAGGACAAAAGATAATAGACAAATATGTATAATTGAGTCAGTCAGTCTGTAGTTAATTCATTTGCTTAAATAAATGAAATTTACCAATTTTACTTTTTAAAAAACGAAAAACAAAATTCATACGTGAAGCACAGGTTGTGGTCATTGCAATAACTTGTTTCTTTCGAACTAAGTAATGTTGAAATATTGTTCTGATACTATTGAGTTTTTGTTGTTCATTCCAGACTTGAAGTTGTGTTGCCAAAACCTCTTTACAAGCATCATCACTGCCATCGAAGGTTTTGTATATGTCTTGTAGTTTTTGAAATTGCTCTTTGAAGTTCATATTGACAATCCAATAGAGCTTCTTCAAACGAGGATTTATCATTTTCTTTGCCATATCAGCACGAGCATTGTACTTGGCAATCTCTGGTAAGCGTGTTTGGGACCCAAAACGTACAATGCTGTCATTTGCTCTTAACATTGTACTCAGTTTAAGCAAAAACTTATCAAGCGACTCATTTGTATATGTCAGCAAGACAATTGGTAACGATGACTTGGCATTCTCTATCAGTGTCTTGAGCAAGTGCAGCATCAGATGTGTTTTGCCAGTTCCTGGTGGTCCTTGGATTAAATTAAAATTTGATTTCAATGAATTTTGGAATGCTACACGTTGGGATTCATTTAGAGGCAGATTCTTCAACTTGTTTATAAACTTTTGATCCTGATAAGTAATTACTGGTTGACTCTCACTTAAATAGGCAGGTGGCTCACTATTTGTCTGTCCAAGGCATATATACTTGGCCATTGGAAAATTGAGAACATTACAATTGCTTAGGTAACTGTAGGCTCTGTCATATG
The DNA here is from genome assembly GCA_035041805.1 of Amiota mariae. NCBI lineage: Eukaryota > Metazoa > Arthropoda > Insecta > Diptera > Drosophilidae > Amiota > Amiota mariae. The sequence goes on from JAWNKV010000348.1 coordinate 4,077,159, forward strand.
GCTCGAAGAATGAAGGTGCCTCAAACATAATGAAGCGTTTATTGTAAACATTTCCAATATTGTATTGACGTACAATAACAATACCAATCTGTGAATATATAACACCAATAATAACTTGTATGTTAATTCAATGAATTATGATGATGAAGATGATGATGAATGAATGAATGAATGAATGAATGATCTTTTTCTTACATAGCCGTTGCGTAGTAATTTAATATCCGTCATTAAAACAGTGGCAAGAATTAAATTTTGAAAATCATAGTTGCTGGTTAGACAAATCAATGAACCCAACTTTATCGTTTCCAATAATACACAATCTTGTCTTCCGCTCGTATTTCCTATATCTTCTTGACTTTGACTTTGATGACAATTATATTTATCGCGATCACGTTGACCAGCCAAAGTGTCAATAAATATCAGTTTATGGCGACTTGCATCCGCAAAGTGTTTATTTAATTTAATTTCTACATTTTCAAAAGCAACCTGATGCTCTGATATTTTCTTCAGATTTCTTGATTTATTTAATATCTGCACGATTTCTTGCAATGGTTGCAAAAAATTCTGCCGCAATATAAGCTTTTGATTGTTTATGTATTGATCGACACTATCGTATTTCAAATAGAAATGCGGACTGGTTAAGTCATTTGCGCTGTTCTTATCTTTATTACACCAATTCAATACTTCTTTATGCGTGGGATATAACTAAGTAAAAGGAAATAAGAAAGAAATATTCAATTCGATTCAATTGAGTATTTACATTGTCTGCTGGTACTGGTTCTGCTAGGATTTCATCGTCTACGCTAAATAATTGATTCAGCTGTTGAGCAAATTGCATGCACACTGCACGTTCTCCAATATTTGGGTTTTCATTATTTTTCAACAGCATCCAAATTTTAAACAACACTTGCATTCCTTCATCTGTCATGACGCCCGCTTTCTGTGCTTGAATTATTAGACTTTGCATATAATAAATCATTAAATCGGCACGATTTAAATCAGACCACATGGTCTTATAACGTTTGGAAAATAATTTTTTTGCTATATTTTCAAAATGCCAAAGTAATGGTGTGTTTAAGGCTACTTCACGCAGAAGATCCTTTTGGAAACCAGGCAATTCTAATTCGCATACAGTAACAAGTATTCGTATATAGAGAAGAACACGTTCCATATCATCGCCTTGCTTCAATTGATCGAAAAAGAAATTTGGTTCCTTTTGTGTCATAATATAGAGGAATACACTTAATGGAGGCAAACTTAGAATTTCTCCAAATGTCCTCGTGCTGATCAATTCATTATTTTTAATTTTTTTTCTGCATCCATTTTGTGATGTTTTTGTTGTTCTTGGTGTTGCTGTTGCTGCTGCTGCTGCTGGTGCATTTTCCTTTCGATCTGTAATCGCAACGCTTGCTGAATTAATTTGATTAGTATTGTTGTCAATATTACTATGATGAATGTTATTTCTATTAAAATATTTTTCACCATCCTGTTGTAACCAATCCTGCCAAAAATTGTCATCATCATCAATTATATCAACTTCCACCATAATCAATTACATGTGTTTGTCTCGGACGATTTTTATTTTATTTAACCTTAGTCGCTTTATTGCTCTATGCTCTATTGGATGCTTGTCAACAAATGCCCGTTATATTACTTCGCATCAATGCTGCTGCTGCGATTGGTGGCAGCGACTTTGTTGACTATATATTTTGTTGTTGTTGCTGGTTTTATTTGTGCCAGGGCTGATTAATTTAAAAACTAAACTAATTTAACATAGAGAAAAAATGTGTATGTTTATGTGTTTACTTATATAATAAATAGTAATAATAGTTTATTGTTAATATTTTCAAGCAGGCACAATATAAGTGTAAATTACATCTAAGCTTGCTCTTGCTCTCTCTTTATGATCGATTGATCGATATCGATGCTATCGAAATGTAGTCCTTTATGTTGTAGGTGTTGGACAACGCCCATGACATAAATTGACTTAAGTTGGCAGTCCTTGAGCTTCATAAGAAAATTTGTTTACATTTTTGAGCTTGTTGAAGAAAATCACTATGTCTGATTCGGATGACGATTGGTTTAATCAAGATGAAGAGGCTATTGTGCAAAGCTTCCAGAGTCATGTGCAGAATAATAAAAATGCAGATAACACGGAATACATAAAATGTCATACAAATGCCGGTAAGTATGTATAATAATATGAATGGATGAATGAATGTTTTTGCATTTTTGTGTTTATGGAAAAAAAACTTTTCACATTTGTATTTGTATAAATATGTATAACATTTTATTGTTGATCATCCCCTGTCTACTTCATTATCAGCTGAAAATGTTTTAAAACAATTAAATATCCATGCATCGGCAACCGCCGATGCAACTGATAAAAGCACCAAGAGTTCAATGAAATTCAGTGCCGGTGAACTTCGCAAGATATTGGACATGGAACCGTTGGATATGTTTTTGTATATAATGACAGAAACAAATCGTGATATCTTCGTAAATCAATTGTCACATAAAGATTCACAAAAACGTGTCTTGCAATATACATGCATTTTGGAAACAGTTTGTAAAATGGAGCTTCCAGGTTTTGAAATAGATTTGTGGCGTTCCTTTGCTTTGCAAAATGTTCTATTCGAACATTATAAACGATTTGTTGCAAAACTTTTTACACCAAAAAGCGTGTGGGATAGTGAGGAACACTTGTTGCTGCGCTCAATGAAATTTCTCTTATTAAGATCCTATCAGATGGGCCTATTAAACAATAGCAAAGGACTGGAAGTTATAGATCTCTTGAAAACACTAACCAAGCAATGTACTATACAAAAAATTATGCAACAATCGATTTGCATTGAATTAATAGAGGAATTGAAACAAATTCCCGACATACCTAAAGAACATATGATGGAGAAAACTGAAAAGAATCCTTTGGATCATGTAAGTTAGAAAATAATAAATTCATAACTCTAACAATATCAATATAATAATTCATTCTCATTTAGGTATATCCATCGATTGAAGAGTTACTTAATCCTATCAGCAGCAGTAATCATGAACTTAACATTTTCACAAAGACATACGAAAAAACCGAAGATTATATAGAAACTCAACGGAAATTGTTGCGTTTAGATTTCATGTTACCATTACGTGAATTCGTTGAGAAATTACGAAAGAAAGAAAACTTGGAGGAGTTTGTTAGCCAGGCTATGCTCTTTGAAGATACTCAAATTATACTTAATCCGAATTTCGATGAAGCCAAACGTCATGGTTTAATATTTCTTGATTTGCTTGGCTCTACACGTAATAAGCGAACGACCATTGGTCAATTGAAATTGACAACTTTGGAACGCAATTTCACTGATAATCTCAAGAATGGATCGCTTCTTTGTTTCACAAGCAACTATAATTTTGAAAATCTTATACTTGCAACAACAACACACTCCGATGATGATTCTCTAAAAGCTGGTTATGTGTGTGTTGTTATAATTACATTATTATATTATATACCCATATCTATATACATATTTAAATTAATGTAATGTCCTTTTTTTTTTTTTTTTAAAGATTGGTATTGAAATCATAGACCAATATAATATCGGTAATATATACGATAAACCATTTATTATGTTTCCGACACCGGCATTTTTTGAGCCATACAACAGAGTTTACAATTATCTCCGCAATTGTCATCCTGATAACTTTCCAATGGAAGATTATATAGTCCATGGCAAGGTAAACACATTCAACATATATTTGTTTGATATGATTTGCTTATATTTCAGATAATATTTTAGACAGAAACCAAGCCACCTACCTATGCAGTTAGTAACAAGAATAGCTACAAATATATGGGTAAACCATTCATACTAAATGAATCGGTAGCAGATCCTGACCAAATGCCAATGCCATCATTAAATAAAGGCCAGAAAATTGCATTACATGCTGCATTGACATCGGAATTTTGTCTTCTACAAGGACCACCGGGCACTGGTAAAACACATCTTTCAGTTGAATTGGTGCGCACTCTCATCGAAAATGTTGACGAGACTTGCACACCAATTGTGATTGTAGCCTATACCAACGATTCCTTGGATAAGTTTCTTATAAAACTATCGGCACACACCGACAGCATTTTACGTTTTGGCAGCCAGTCACGTTTGTCTGCCATTGGCAAATACAATGTACAGTATCATTGTGATTTCTCGGCATCGACACCACGATTGAAACGTCTCTATTGGTTGGTCTCATGTGAATACAAAGAGCAATTCAAAGAATTGCAAAATCTGTACAAAGAATTCGATGGAACCGATGAAAGTTATCAGCAGATTGTTGCTGCCCATGGTAAAGTACGTGCAAGTTTGGAGAAATTAAATACTATGCCCATAATAACACAGTATTATGCTGTAAAAAAGAAGGCAATCGTTGGCATGACCACAACCTATGCAGCTCGTATTAATTTTATATTTCGTTTACTTAAAAGTAAAATAGGTAAAATTCTTATTTCGGTTGTTTAAACTAAATGAAATGAAATAATATATAAAAATGGATCTTTTTGCTTTACTCTTTTATAGTTATTTTTGAAGAAGCAGCTGAAATCTTGGAATCTCATATACTAGCATGCCTAACTCAGCATACAGAGCATGTCATCATGGTTGGCGATCACAAACAATTACAACCATACACCAGCAGTTACGAGCATAGTCGTTCGAATGAGTTGAATATATCGCTATTTGAACGTTTGATCAGACACGAATTTAAATATTTCACTTTGGATACTCAGTATCGTATGCGTCGAGAATTTGTTGCATTGCTTTGTCCATTGATTTACAAGCAATTGGAATGTGGCGCCAATGTAGATGAATATCCAGATGTTCGGAATATGGCAAAGAATTTATATTTCGTAGAACATGAACGACCGGAATCAAAGCATGTATGTTTCCCCTATCTTATCTATCCACCATAATGAAATTTTCTTATACTTATTTCTATTTATTTGTTAGAATATGTCATTTATGAATGTATTTGAAGTTGAAAAATTGTATCAATTGGCAACGCATCTGACACAAGTCGCTAAATATGCAGCAAACGACATTGTCGTTTTAACACCATATCAGGCTCAAGTGGATCAAATGAAACGCCAGGTATAATATAATATAATATAATATAAGTATTATTATGGAATTAAATGTTTATTATTTTAATCTTGTTTTGTTTGTTTGTTGTTTTAGTTCACCAAGAGTGCTTCAACCTCTGGCATTAAAATAACAACAATTGATAGTTACCAAGGTCTTGAGGCTGATATTGTTTTACTTTCGTTAGTACGCACCAATGCCATTGGTTTTGTGCGTCAATCAAATCGCATTTGTGTGTCACTTTCACGCGCCAAAATGGGTTTCTACATTATCGGCAGCATGTCAACACTATCGCGCCTTAGCAATATTTGGCGCACAATTGAAGAAAAACTACGTACACAGGAATGCATTGGCTCCGAGTTTCCATGTAGTCTAACTTAATTTTTATCCACATATACATACATATTACTAAACTAACTGTAATTCAATTTTAATATTATGTATTATAATTAAGCGCCAATCAGGGTTCTGTATGCACTACTTTTTATAAATACGCTAATTTCTGCGTAAAAAATATCGTTAGGTTTTTATATTAAGATCATGAAAACATTTTTCTTTATTTTTTTTTTAAGAATAAAAATGTAAACTTAATGACTCAAACCCTGAGGAGGCCGGGTATCTGCCTGGTGCTTCTAATGCATTCTCTGCTCCATTTACTACTCTCTCCCCATAAAATAAACAATAAATATTTAAATTCTTAATGTAATTTTGTTGTTTTATTTCATTGTGACACATAAATAGAAACGTTTACACAAATATTTTACTTATGCATCTATTACTTCTGTTTGCGTATTGTAACGAACGACTACATAATTTAGTTTTTAAGATAATTCTGGTATCGTCGTTTACACAAAGTGCGATCCTATCAATACACGTATGAATATATCTTATAATATTCCTCATAGATTGGAATACAATATTCATATAAACGGATTTTTTTTTTGCATTTCATGATATTCTCTTTGTATTTAAAATTTTTCTATAACATGAAATGTAAGTAATCTTCGGTATAACCGAAGTAAATCTTCTCTTAATTGTATAATTGATTAAATTATTTATATAGTACATCAAAATGTAGTGAAAAGTGTTTTGAAAAGTTTCTTTTATAATTAAAAATACACACATTCTTTATTTTTTCTGTAGTATAGTATAGTGCCAGACAAAAGTCTATTATCCCATAATCATAAAAAGAGAGAAAACTGCTGATGAAAACTGACAACAAATTATGCCCATTAAGGTGGAAAATATTGTTGCATCAATGATCAGATAGATGTCTGCTGTAGACAGTCAAATATTAATTTAAAATATTCATTGACATTTACATAAATTTTTTTATGTTTTCTTTAATATTTTCTTAAGTTTGTAATTAAAAAAAAAAAAAAAAAAAATGTATTTATTTATTATTAATTATATTGGATTTAAATTAATCATTAGGTTTTTTCATAATATTTTTGGGACTCGCCAGTGGAAACTCTTAGACTTTTGTCCGGCGGTGTTGTATTTTTACCATAATTACATAACAATTTTTTGTTTTACATAATATATTTTTAATATTTATCATAGTTCAATTTAGAGTTAATAATATTTAGAATTTGTTGCTTTAGACCTGGCTAAAAGTTTCTAGACATTTAATTTGATACAATGCTATTTATTGAAGTTTTTTATTTAATTATTTCATTTGAAATAAATTAGATTATGTACATTGTACTTACTTACTTACTTACATATGTACGATGAAATAAATACATACATTAAAAGAAACGATCTACTATAAATTTATATTACTATGGGATCGATGGCAATCGATTTCACGCGGCATTCCTAATCCACAAAGAAAAGGTTTGCAGCATAAATAAATTGAGTTAAATGAAACATACATAAGTAATATCATTGATCAATGGCATGCGGGGAAACAAAAAATGTAACGCACCATGATTGAAAGAATTGAATTGCAAAAGGAAGAGAAATGAAATTCAATTAATTGTATTATTTCTACTGCATCGATGACGAACTATTGGTATTGATGGAACGAGAGAAGAAAATTGAATGAAATAATTGCATTTTAAAGGACATTCCTTCCAATCCTAAAAATAATGTTTAAACCAAATAAAAACTAAGTCAGCAAGGGACTCTGTAGGGGTTTGTTGAAAAATTGGTGCGTAGATCGTTGTTCAAAATGACAAGTTGGTCAATTCCAAAGGGTAAAGAATAATTCTTTATTATGATAAATTCCCTATACTAAAAACAGAAAAATTCTGAGGGGGCATTGCCATAATCTAAACAATTTATTTAAGAAATTGGCGAGCAAATCGATTTTTGTTCGCCATCTTCGCACTATTGTAAATATTTGTATTTGATTATTTTTGTGTATTTATTTAACGATAAGACTTCTTCTTATGAATAATTATTTGTAAAACTTTATTGATTGTTGTGTTTCTTATACAGAAATTTATAAATGGTTGGCTATCAACATCAAATTACTTGATTAGACTATAATATAAACACTAACTAACACACATTACTTCATAATCTATTATAGAATTTAAAAAGTTTTAATCTCTCATTGACATTGTTCCATTTAACGTTTCTAAATTATTTAACCAGTAAATAACAGTCAATGCGGTCGACTCAGAGAACAACCAAAAAGCAGACTCGGTTTTTGGTCGAGTGTTGGCCCGGTGAACAATAAGAACATAAATTTGGATCTAGGTTTGTATGGGAGATACGCCTTCTAGTAATTTGATTCCGACAAATGGAAAAAAGCTTCGTGCAATAGCTCAAAAACTAACAGATTAGTTTTCAAACATACAGACGGCGGTAATTGCTAAATCAACTCGTCTCGTCTCATACTTTATGGGATCTCCGATGACTCCTTCTGTTTGTTATAAACATCCATCCATCATGACAAACTTATAATTCTACTGCGTGAAGAGTATAAAAAGATTCTATGATCGATTTCTCACCAAATAAGTGTTTCTGAAAGACCAAAATGGTAAAGCGCAAGATTCCTTTTGTTGTTGTTGTTGTTGGTGTGTGACGCAAGTTGAGTGAGTTGGAAAACCTAAAAATGTTGACTGTTATTTGCAATCTCTGGATTTTTTAACGGACTGTGAGTGAATTCCACACTAGTTTTTCTTTTTTAAGAAAATTAGTAAAAAAGTTCTATTACACTTATTATGTGATTCTATATTTATATTCGATGGACATTTATACTTAGTCAATCGAAAAAGTAAAATTTTAGGTTAGAAGCTCTTTTTATAATAATTGTAAATTTTAAAAACAAGTTTTTTGATTTGTGTGTTTTTTTTTTGTTTTTTTTTTTTAAATAATTTGTTGATTTTTCTTTTCTTTTATTTTTTTTTTTTTCTGAATATATTTTCTTTTGTCATTAAATTTAAAATTGTATACACTAATAAATGAAAAATAGATGTTGCAATACTTATAAAGCACATGTCGTCTATTGATGAAACTATTGTGGGTGGGAACAGGAGAGGGGGATCGGGATCTAAATATGTATGTACTTATATAATGTGATTTAATGGATAATAAGTATTTATGTACTTATGTATGTATAATAATAAAGCTAACCCACATAATGATGATAATGATAATGATGATGATGTTTTATTGCAATATACAATTTATGTATGTAAGTATTTATTTTTTTTTTTTATATTTCTATATTTTTCTTTTCTTTTCTTTAATTGAAAATTATGAAATTAAGCAATAAATGCTTAAGAGGATTTTTTTTTTTTTTTTTGCAATTCACATAATAATTTTAATTGTTTTTTTTTTTTTTTTTTTTAATTTTTAAATAAAAAAATCTTATAAATATATATACCACAGTATAGTATATTGATTGAAGTATATATATTGACAATAGATTGATAGATAGATTAGTTTAGTTTAGTTATGATTATGATGATTATGTTGGTGGGGATAGTGGGTATTATTGTAGATTTGTTGTTGTTCTATCATTTAAATAAATTATTGAAAATTCTATTTAAATTATTGTATTGATTTTAATTAAAAAAAAAAAAAATCTTTGTAATTAAATACATACATTTAGTACTTATGAAATATATTTGATATTTGAAAAAAAGGGGGACAAGCACATAATGTATAAGTGAAAAGAAGAGTTTGCGTCTGAAAGTTTGTAGTTGTTGTAATTTGTTGTAATTGTATTTGTGTATTTGCGTCTGCGTACGAGTGGAAAAGTCTCCTCTGTTTTGGTAACTTATGATAGAAAGAAAATAGTAGTAGAGAGTAAAAACAATATGTTGCCTGTTGTATATTTCGTCTCTCAATCGACTGTTGTTGTTTACAACAATCACATTTTTAATGATTCGAGTAAAAATGATATACAAAAGTCTTTCTTTGATTTTCGGTTACTAAACTTATTGTATAAATCATCATCAAGTTATTACTCCATAATATTAAAGTCATGGGTCTGTTGTCTCACATTAGGTAGTCTGTCTGATTGCCTGTCTGTCTGTCCGTCTGTCTGTCAATCAGTAAGTCAGTCTTTCTGTATAAGTTGAGTTAAGTCATGTCATTCAGTTCAGTTCAGTTCAGTTCAACTGTCGATTGTGTATCATACGCAAATATCTTCACGTCTCTTTTTGACGTCATTGCAATTCGTATGTCTTTATGTTTGTTTATGTGTTTGTTTATTTATTTATTATGTTGTAAGTATGTTTGAGCGTTTTCTTATGTAAAATCGCCGCTTGTCAGGGAGGTAGGTTATCTCTAAGTATTAAACGCCAGCGCTAAATGGAACATACAAATGAAGTTCCATCATCATATGTAATTTACAATTATCCATTTCTCTCTCTTATTATTTTCTTATTATTGTTTTGTTGCGCGCATGGAATTTAGATCTAATTAAGATTTATTTATAATGCACACATCTTTTGCACTTTTGTTTTTGTATGTACACACATATTTGCTTGATAATTTATCGGTTACGGTAACAGTCACCGTCACATTTTTTTTTTTTTTTTTTTTTTTGTTAAAAAGTGCGCGTGCGCTGGTTGGTTTCGAACTTTAACTTTAGTTTATCTAATCTAATCCTTCATGAGTGGAGTAGAGCGTAATAATGTTGTTAGTCCTGTTATTCCTGTTCCTGCTGTCGTTGTTGTTCCTGCTGTTGTTGCTATGGATGATGATCTTACAAATGTTTTATCTCTTGTTTGTTGATGATATAAAAATGATGATGGCAAAGATGTTGATGTTAATGTTGATGATGGTAATGGTAATGGCAATGGAAATGGTGATACTCCTGTATTGTGTGGTATTATTTTTGTTGTTGCTGTTGTAGCTGTTGTCGTTATTGTTGCTATTGAATTGATGATCCTTACGGCAGCATTCAGGTTTGTTGTCGCACCAACATTACTACATACACCACTGCTGATGTTGACGGCAGAAGAACCACCAGTAGCAACATGATGATGTAAACCAATATTATTGTTGCTGTGGTTGATGTTGATGTTGTGGTTCATGTTGTGGTTGTGTATATTAGTAGTAGTATTAATATGATTACTATTTTTCTTATTGGTTAAATGATGATGCTGCAGTTTCCTTAACCTTTATTGCTACCGCCTATTTAGTAACCCATTGGGAGGCGCTTGCTGTCCAGCTGTATGCATCAATTCCAATTCAACTAATAACGGAAAGTGATCTGATGGTATATGCGGATGTGGACAACCAACGACTTTGTTCTCACGTAGCCAATCATTCGAAATGGGTCCAAGCAGACCCAATGGTACCATGCCGGTTTTTGTATAGAATATATAATCTATAATACCCTTAAAATCAAATGTATAATTGGTATGTGGCATTATGTCTTCACTGTATGCTGATGCCAATTTAAATGAATGCTGAAACTCATTCGAATCATTCGATAGCAAACGCTGTAGGCATAACTTGTAGCCCATATCCTTGAAATCTTGATGATCCATACAAACGCGTCCTTTGCCCAAATATTCAACAACACCAGAATCGGGCAATGAATTAAAATCACCACACAGCAACAATTGCACACTATTCGAATCGTTCTTATGGCCCGGCCGGAAACTGTGGCTGGCCTCATCAATGATCGTTTTCAGTTCATTGCTCAACATCATGGTTTGTATCAATTTGACATCACAAAACTCTGGATCCCAGTGAATGTGCGCGGTACAAACGAGTAGCGGCTGCGATATTTGTGTCACTTCTGTCATTGGATCCCAAGCTGTCTCTTTGACCTTTAACAGGGCAGCCAAACCGATATTGTCCTTAGGCATAACACGATTCAGCATATTATCTGAACCTTCTGCATTCGCCATCGCCAATTGATTGAATTCGATAAGATGTTCCTTAATTAAAGTAAACCTAAAATAACACAAAGATAGAAAACATCACAACATGATTCTCAATTACATCAAGATAAAATAATAATTATTGATATGCGATTGTATTTACTTTGAAGCACGGAAGAAAATCGCACAACCATCAACATATTTACGCTCTAATTCAGACATGGTTTTGGCACGCGATTTAGGTGAGAATATACCCTCATAGCCATCGTTCTTAAGCTCCGGCAAAAAGAAATGATAAAATTGTTCTGTTTCGATTTCTTGCAAACTTATAATATCCGCAGAATAATGCCGTATCTCATCCAGTATTGCCTTCTTTCGATATTCCCAGCACAGGGCCCACGATGGACAGTAGCCATACATCTGACGGGTTGCATACTTGTCGCAGAGCACATTATAACACATGACAGTGAAAATGCCTACAAACACATCAACAACACAACACAACACAAAAACAAATTATGATGTGATTAATATAAACTATAGATTGGTTTGTTGTTTTTTTTTTCTATAAACTTACAGGCTGGACGCGTTTTATTTGGTTTCGCCAGTGGTATCCATGGTCGCTGGGGTGGTGGCGTTACAGAAACTATAAAGAAAAAGGGAAAGGGAAAAAGTCAAAATATTGTAAACACACATCATCATCATGTAACCATTAAAATTATCAAATATTGATTTGCATAATTATAAAAATAACACCTACAATTGAATATTTGCACTCAAAAATAGGTGAAAGTGACTACATCATAATACATCACTTCCGCAAACAAACTCTCATCATTCATCAGAAAGACGACAGACAGACAAACAGACAAACGGCGAAATTCAAAGTAAACGACTTTGTTTGTTGCTTATGTGATAATGACACCTGCGCCTAAGTAAGTATGATAGTAGATATGTAAATCATGAATAAAGTGTACTCAATCAATATACATAAATATTGCATTTAGTCACTGGGTTAATCGAATAAAGTTTGTGTGTATTGAGGAAGGCAAAGCAAGCAATTGCACGTTTTTTATTGTATGGATTTTTAATTAACGACGACATGTGTATTTATTTTGTTATTCCTTTCCCACACCACACAAAGTGTGAGTGATTGAGTGAATGGGGTATGATCATTTTCTCGTAATGTGTGCAAGTCATTCCCATGTATGTAGATGTTATTGTAGAGATCCCACAAACTAACTACAATAATATACAATGAGCTTAGATTTATATTAGGTCATATATTAATTGTTTTACTAGGACAGTTGAAAAGGTGAACTGTATTGTATGAAGAGTTACCACACTGTGGACAGCAGACTCTAACTAAGCTAAGGAAAATTAAGGTGGTGGTGCTTTTGCTAGGAGGATGTTTCAATTTGCTATCGTAAACAGATGGAGAACGGCGCCATAACAAAACATTATTCCGGTGGATAACTAATGCAATCTCTTAGCTTATATCAACTAGGTTTTTTGGTTTAGGTTGCCTAAACTCTTGATTTCATACTTCAATGAAATGTACTACAATTGCCAATTATCCCAGAAGAAAAACTAATATTAACTGTTAAAGGGTATATAATCCTCAGTCGAACTAGTGTTACATTTTTTTGTTACATGCTTCATTTTAGATTATCAGTCTTCAGCGTCAATAGTCGTCATTACTAACATGGATACACACCACTTATGTAAGTAAGTATGTATGTGGTGTGTATGTCCAAGTACATAAAGATACCACACATTATTATAAGCTTTATTTTAACGCCTTTATGTGGAACGTGATCGATGATTGTGGAAGATACACATTTACATAAATCGAAAGCAAAGCACGATCGACCGACCGGTCAACAACAAACAAGCAGAAAAGCTCAGATCGCACACACCCACCACAGTCGCACTGTAGTCATCATCATCATTTCTTACTATCTCTCCTTACACTTACACTTCTCCTTCACTGAATCTTATTTATCATTTATGTACTTCTTGAAATAAAAAAAAAAAACTTTTTATTTAATTTTTCCTTTGCTCGTTTATTTTTTTTTTTTTTTTAATGTGATTTCTTTGTTTTTGCGTTTCGTTTCGTTTCGTTTTGGTTTGTTTTATTTGCTCTTTTGCTATGCTTGTCGTCTCTGTTTCTGTTTCTCTGACTTTGCGTGGAAAACTTTCACTTTTTAAATAAAATATTGTGATTTTCATATTTCTTTTTGTTTTACTACTCTTTCTTCTTTCCTCTTTCTTTTGTCTTCTATTAGTAGTGTGCTGGTTATGTGTCTTAATGACTCCATTAAAACATTTTGATTACATTTTAATTGAATAATTTGTTTAAATTACTAAAAATGACGAAAAATCACATAACGACGACAGACAGCAGTTAGTTCTCTTCTTACTTAATTGGAGAGACAACACAAAATATAATTTTGTTATTTAATTTCAAGCTTAAAATGAATTTAATTAAAAGTTTAATGTTACAATATTAAATGAGCAAATAGTCCAAGTCAAAGATAATGTAAAATATGTAGTATGTATTTCAAAGTCCATTTATATTGTAGCATTCATTTATCTACGAATTGACCACAGCTCCATCACCCACAGATATACATAAGTATGTATGTATGTATTTTTTTATAGGGATAAGCGACTTCCTTGCTACATATATATATACAATATACAAATATCCTCTCACAAAGTATCAGGAATGCACTTTAAATCTTCTTCTTCCCTTCAAGTTTCAAAGTTTTCAAATCCAATATAAAAAAGATGACAAATAAAAGATTTAATCTAATCTAATAATAATGAATCGAAGGCATACCATCTAATATTTTTATGTTAAAATATTTTAGTAAGGGGGGGTGGTTTAAGAATCGCAACTAGATTTTCCAACAATAAATTATAAATGTAATTTGTCAACAATGCACATACTCCCAACCACCCACAACACCCAACAACTGCACCTTAAATTAAGGAGAACACAAGCAAAAGATTTCACTAAATCTAAACAAACACACTCACTACTCACTTACTACCACCTTTCTTAATACATAAGTATGATGAATAAGCAAACGAACAAATGACTGAGTGAATGATTAAATTGAGTGAGTAGCAGCAGAAGCAGCAGCAGCAGCAGCAGCAGAGAAAGAGGTGAGTGACGGTGTTACATACTTAGAAGAGCATTTTATGTAAATTAGTTAAGGCAGTAGAGCGAACGCAAAAAATAGAAATGCAGCTTAACAACAACATTAACAACAATAACAACAATGACTATGTCGAAATAACAAAAGCACAACAACAACAATAAGTCACGATGAATGACGAAGTCTTAGCCTTAGCGCCGTGGTGCTTTCAGTCGGCTTAACAACGAACGAATTGACTCTGATTGTTGTTTGTTATTTGCTAGTAGTTGTTGTTATTGTTGTTGCTTGAGTTAGCTGCTTGCTTCACTCCTTTCGCCAAGCGAACGAGCAAGCAGCGAGCGTATCGAAAAAGAAAGTGAAATTCAAATTGGTTTTTTGTTTTTACTTTTCGAATGAAGTGCGTCCGTACGTCCGTCCGTCGTTAACGTATTCATCAAATTTACTTTAATTTTCCAAACTTTTGAAATTTGTTAACTTACTTAAGGCATATTATATTTTGTATTCAACAAAGCAAGCAAAATAACATTTTGAGGTGGTGGTAATGGTGGTGATGATGTTGGGGCTTATATACATACATATACATAAATATATTTTAGATCAAAAGTGTCAACAACATCATGATATTTGTTGGTGCTCCTCAATGAAGTAGTATGTAGTTGGTATTGATTGATATAAAGTTACCAATAACTTGAAATAACGAGTTTTAATTTTTCTTTCTGTTTTAATTCAAGTGTGTGGCAAAGACAAGCAACACCAATAATGGCCATGCAACAATTGCAAGTGCGACTACGACATATGAGAAACAACAAAATTGCGTCGTCGTCGTCGACAACAGCAACATCAACTTCAACATCAACATCAACAGAAGTAGTCAATAACACTTTAGTAAAGTAAAATAGTCAAAAAGCTCAGCAGCTTTAACTTCAAAAGCAACAAATACAATAAATGACTGCCAATGTCCAATGGCGTTCGTAAAACAAAAACAACAACAACAGAAAATAAAAAAATATTAAATAAAAAAAGGTGCTCCTCTAAAATTACAAAAAATAAATAAAGGTGCATATGCTTCAAACCAGTTCAACTGCATTTTTATAAATATTTTATTTTTTTTATGAAAAATAAAAAACAAGAAAAAATATAAAAAACATCAACATTGTCTTGTCACTGTTGTTGCTGCTTTTGCCTTCGTTTGTACGCTATGCAAACATAACAACAACAGCAATATCATTAACTAGTACTACGATGATGATGATGATGAAGATAATGATGACTTTAAGTGGCAACGGCAACGAATGCAGCAGTAGTTAAATCGAAGCCAATCTTTAAATGCTCTCTCAAGCGATCAACTTAACCGAACGAACGGATGGTCGGTCGGTCGGTCGCTCGGTTGACTGTTCAGACTCCTCTTATTCTGCTTGTTGTTGTCCTCCTTCACCATCTCATCAAGATCTGTGATGGTTCCCACCACCGCCACCGTTGCCAACTATACACGCAACAACGTTTTGCTGTTTATTGTAAATTTAACACACATTGCCACCGTCACCGCTACCACCACCACCACCACCGACACAAAAGCACCACACCACACCACCAACAACAATATATTGCTGTGTCATGTAACTGATTGTTGTTGCTGCTGCTGTTACTATGAAATCAATTTAAATGATGATTATTCAGCATGAAAAGCTTTACTTTATTCAAAGATTCCATTTCAAATAAAGTCGATGTGACTCGTTTTGGCAACACACACACACGCGGGTGTTGCAACTGCAACTTCAACTCCAAATCTCCATGCATGCAATGCTCAATGATCGTGCAGCAGTGCATCATGTTGTGTTGCTGTTGCTCCATTGTATTGTCACCGCTGCCACATCTTTTAGGCTTTGCCGTCACTCGTCGTCGTTCTACAAAGCAACAATACAATTGTATTTAATGCTACTACCACCGTCACTCCATTCCACTCCACTCTTCTTCACATTTGCGTGGGTTATTTGCCTGCAACCAGCCCCCAAAGCAACCAACCAAACAAATAAAACTAAAAACTCCAAACTTTGTAGGAGTGAAAATCCATAGACAACTGTCATCTTACACAATTACGTCTCTCGCTTCCTTCTTCTCCTGCTCTCTACAAATAATTGAAGCGCGCTCTTGCGCACGCGAAAAAGAAATATTTTATTTTGATTATATTGTTTCTTCTTTCTTGTCGTTTTGATCCACTTTAACTCTCTTCTTGTGATGGTGATGGTGGTGGAGCTGCTGCTGCTTGGTTTGGTTTGGTACTTTCTCCCAAGTTGACAGGCAATGATGCTCATGATGATGATGACAACAATATCAAAGTAATAACAATGGTAGAGCAGAGCACATGCACCTTTGATTAATTGAAAACTCAACAAAGGCTCCCCTCATTCCCTTCCCTTCTTCAACATCTTTTATTTCATATCAAAACAGAATTATGCAGCTCCAGTAGCAGCAATTTTAACCAAAAGATAACCTCATCACTCATCCATTCAGTTAATTACTAATCCCTACTATGATGACGACGTTGATGAAGCAAAGAAATGAAGCACTTTCTAAAAATAAATATAATTTTTGAACACTTCCTTTTTTTGTTAATATTTTTTACTATTTTTAGTTTGGAACGAAAGTATTTTTTTTTTCTTTTGAGGCGGCGTTGCGCCTCTGCTGTTGTTAATCATAATTTCTTTCACCTTTTCCGGTAAACATTCGAAAAAACACGTTCCCCATAAAAGAAATCATATAATGAAATACAATATATGTAGGTATAAAATACTAAAACAACAAAAGTAAAAACAACAATTTATATATCAAGGTTATAAAAAAAAAAATACAATAAATAAAAAGTGAACAAAATTAAAAACAAAAAGGGGCGAAAAATGTTAAAATTAAATCATCATAAATACTCGTATAAAAATTATGTCTACGCGCTTTTGTATCATTTCCGCACAATTATGAAATTCATTTCCGATGGTTTCTTTTATTTATAATTTATATTTTATTATAGCTTTGTGATTATTTAAATTACAAAAATAAAAACAAAAATTTACAATACAATATGCAATCAAAATCTGGGCCAATTATGTGAAGAAGTAAAAAAAAAAAAAAAAAGAGAAGAGAAGAGAAGTCAAAATGTGGAAAATTTTTCAGAAAGATAATCCAACAAGCGACAGAGGGGGAAGATGAAAAACTAGTGTTTCGTAACAAAAAACAGTTACCATTCCATTCAAACAGAGCTTTATATTTTTAAACTCTTCTTCTTACACTCTCTCTCTCTCTACTCTTATTTGTGAATTAATATAAGGCCAACAAACAACAAAGCTTAATAATTTACAACAGTTGACCACCGACCACAGACCAGACCAACCAACTAACCAACTATGTATGTGTGTGTCTAATTGGAATGACTAAACAAACCAATACACACAAAGAGAACTAAAAGACAGAAAGAAAGAAATCCCTTGTACGTGCGTCCGCTATCAAAAATATGGAGCAGCCCCAGCACAGTTGACAACGGTTGTCATTTGTTACCATATTTTGCTTGCTATGGTTTTTTTTTACTTTTTGGCACTTCTTTTTTTTTGCCACAGTAGTTAATAAAAAACGTAAATAATAAACAAAAAAAAAAAAAAACAAAAAAAATATACCGGTTAAAAGTAATAAAAATATATAATAATTATTTTTTTTTTTTGTTTGCCCTAAAAATTGATGAGTCGCTCGCTTATAAAAAGTGCATTATAAGCACGCACAAACATAATATGAAATTAAAAGAAAGAAGAGGAAAAAGTAACAAAAAACATAAAAATTAAATAGTCTTAGGGTCAATTAAATGATTAGGTAACATTAACAAACAACTTCAACATAACAACAACCACAACAACAACAACAACAGTAATAATACTTAATAACAACAACAGTAAATTATCAACGATATAACCAACTAACAACAATAAAAATGACAAAAATGTTATAAACCTAAATAGTAGTACGATGATAAAAAAAAAGAAAAAAACTAGGGAATAAGCATACAACATACTCATATAGTACTATGGTAAACGATGCTTCATAGACATTTAAAAAAAAAAGAGACAATCTCAGCAGACAAACAGAGTAAGTAAGTAGGACAGGAAGGTAGGTAAATAGTAAGTAAAGCTGCTGACAGATGACACAGATGACAAGAGTTGAAAAGCTGTAAACTTTGAAATTTAATGTCGATTGTTGTTCAGAGAGAAAATCTTAAGTTCTAATTTAGTTCAACACAGCAGAAGACAACACATGCATGGGTCATTATTAAAGTTTAAATTGTTTGTAGTGACATACATATTGGAGAAGTTATCTTACTTCAAAGTCGAAATAAACACCTTTAGGTTAGCAAAATTAGATTATAACAGAGGCGGGAACTACTACACCTCGTCACCACAGCGACAACGAATGAGTCTATTGTGACAACCCCAATAAAATTACAGTTCCTCAGAAATTCTGGTAATAATCAAGAATTCCAAAACTTTCTTCGGAGACAAAACTGCAATTTCATTTGGTTCCAAATAATGGAAGAAAAAAATCAATGCAATTATGATTTTTTAGCGATCGGAATGAATAGTTTAGATAGATTATGTGCCAAGAAGAGGAGAAACAATCAAATCAGGTACTGCAGACCTCTAACAATAAATGAGTTACTGCGAAATGTCTTCACTGTCACTATCGGACTAAGACCTTTTGTCCAAGTTGCAAGAAAGAAACTGTCGACATTAAACTAATTATCATATAGAATAAAACAGATTCATTGAGTTAACATACAAATAAATAATTCTGACAGTGACCCTCGCATAAAAAGATTTAGGAAGTTATTAAATGGAAAATTGGTTTTCCTGTCACCACCATCACCACTCATATTAAGTTACAATACAAAGATGGAATGAGTTGGAAAATGAACCACCTTAATGATATGATTAGGTCAGGCAAGTGGAACTTATTCTTCATCAAGGTGCCTGTTTATTTGATGTCATTATGATTGTTTTATTTATCTGACTAAAAAGACGTTGACGACCGGAAGATGGCAAATCAATCTTTAGTATTTTTTTGACCTTTTTTGAAGAATACTTTTGTAGATCTTTGCCAACAGTTCTACACATGACATTTAAGACAAAAAATTCTCAGATAAATTCTAAATTACTTATGCATAGTTAAATTAAAGGAAACAAAACTATGCTGAAATTTCGTAATATTGGAGGATATTTTGTCAACTTATGCAATATTATTTCCAAATATTCAAATTCACGGAATTTGTTGAATTAAAGGTTATTGTTACATACTTGTATTTTCTTCATATACAACTACAAAATATGTAATACGAATATGTATTTATTTGATCAATCATAAGTCTATTTAACTATTTATGTTGAACTTTGAATGAAGGATTTCTTAAAAAATGTAAAGAATGAAAGACAATGTTATTATTTAATGGATGCTTCCCCTACCACCTCATAATAGAACCATTTAAATTATTTCAGCCTTGACAGAAAAAAAAATCATCATCAGCATCATCATCATTACACAACAAATTTATGGTTCTTTTAATTGAAACAAATATCTAAACAAAATCTTGAAATCTTTACTATTGCTCCGCACACCACCAACAACAACAACAACAACAACAACAACAACAATAACAACAACAAAAACATTTCGATCATCTCTTTAGCAGTTCTAGGTTTGAGGGACACAGACGACTCATTCAATCTTACTTAATATGCTGACTAATGTTTTATATTCATTATGATTTTATTTTTATTTTTCGATTTTCTTCATTTTTATGTGATTAAGCTGGGCTTGGCTTAATTTTCAACATTATGAACATACTACATTACTTAGTACTATTTGTTGTAGTTGTAGTTGGTATGGTTGCGTTATTTTTTTGTTGATGTTATTAGGTTGGTTTTTACATATTATCAAGGTTTATTCTTTTTGGGGTTTGTTCCAGAAAAAAAAAAGGTTGAAACAAATTTAATAATGACATTTCGACCGTTAGATTCTTAACTGCTTGACATTTTACATAACCTTTTTGTTTTTAAGTTTTATGTGTTTTTTTTTTTTATTTTTATTTTACTCATTCATTCGTTTTACTTCTTTCTTGGTTTCGTCTTTCCAAAGTTAACTGCATTTTTACTACAACAAAACTAACTAATAGATGACGACGACCAGACCACTAGAAAAGACCAATAGAAAAGACCAAAAGTGTTGTGCCAAAAAAAAAAAAAACAAATAGAGAAAAAATAGGAGAAAAAAAAAATTGGTGTGTTTTAGGTCAGCGCCAACCCAATTGGTCGATGAGGCAACCTTTTTGTGGCTATAAACATAAATTGCAAAAGCCCAAATAAAAAATGATTTATTACGAAATACTGAAAAGAGTTTGGGATACAAAATTTTGGGGAAATAAATTTCAAATTTATAATAAATGAAAATGTTTAGGCTTTTAATTAAAACTAATTAGTTAAGCGTATCCCACGGTAGTGATTGGGTTTAGTTTCCGGAATTACTCATTTCGCATCATTTGGTCAAGGATCAATACAACACAACACAGCATAACACAATCATCAACAACAACATTACTAACTAATTAACACCTCAAGACAAGACAACAATAGAAATTTATTTGCGATTTATTTTAAACTAAAATACACTTGTGGATGAGAAGAGAAGATGAGTGAGAGCTGACTTTGGCGATAAAACATTTTTAAAGTGCAAAAAGCAACAAAAGAAAACAATAAACAATGCTTAAAATTATAAAGAAAGCTTAAGGTTATGACAGTAGTAACAAAGATGAGAAAAGTTGTTCAAATCAATGAACTTCGCGAACTTGCCAAAATTTATTGTATAAAATGAACTCAAACAAGAAAACCATTTGTTTAAGGTTTCACCAATGTGTTCATTTCTTTAACAATAAATGAAGTTTTAACCAATTGTTTTGTATAAGTATCCATCCCACCACTACCATGCTCATAATCTGTGGATTTATCTAGAAAATCTAATGTGTACCAGGTTTTTAAACAATTTTATTCTATTAAACCATGAGCAATGTAAGTGCAAGTGTACACACATATACGAGTATATCATAGTTAGTGCTGCCATGAAGACATTCTCCTGCCACAATCCCAATTTAAAAATAGATCGATAAAAGTTTTTTTGTTCAGAATACATTTTATACAAAATACTCGTATATGATAAATTACCTCACTGTCACATCAGCGACAATTCTATAATTCAATGACAACAGATGCAGTGATTGATTGATATTGATTTTCTGACCACACCTTTAATCCACAACTCATTTATTTAAAAATGCAGCGACAGACTATTCGCATGTTATATCATATGTATGTTTTGTGTTTACCATTGAGTGATAAGTAAAAGGGTTTACAAATGACTGAAGTTCGTATAGAAATTAACCCTATATACATCTTGAATTGATGTTGCAAATAAGAAGTGTCATTCTCTTAATTATCTTTATTTTTGGATGACAAACCATGAGAAAATGGATTGAAGATCAATTTAGTGTTGATTCAAAAGCACCATAATGTTTAAAAACTTACAAACTGAATTTCGGCAGACAAACAACCAACATCATTCAATATATTCATAGAGATAGATATTTTCTTTGTTTTGTTACAAACTCATGAATATATTAAACACATACAATTTATATTGAATGAATATTATTCAAAAGAAATGAATAGTTAAGTTAACTCTGCAAAAGTATTAACTTCTTCACTGAATTCCATTAAAACTAAAGACTTTTTAATTTAATATTGTTTCACCCTCAAGCTTGCCTGGTTGTTGTTGGTTGTCTTGGCGAAGTTTTTAGATCATTTTAGAAATTTTAAACAAACATAAAAAAAACTTTAAAAAAATTTATTAACCAACGAGAGAAATAAACAATGAACAACGTCGAGCTTATTAACGTTTATATACAATTAAATGCAAATTAATATTAAAAAAATAAAAAAAATCGAAAAAGAAAAAAGTTTTTATTTTAGTGCGCAACGCATACAAAAAACAAAAATATAATAAAAACCAAGAGGAAATAGCTGACATGACGCTTTGCGACGCAGCAAAACTTTCAATTTCACGGTAAACTTGAATAAAAATGTAGAAAAAAAAAAAATTAAATGAAAAAGAGGCAAAAGAAAAAGTAACATGGAAAAACTCTATTGAACAAGAAAAATGCAACAGTAAAAAGAGATAGAAATAAAAAGCGGCAGCAACAGCAACAACGGTGGGTGTTTGTGGAACCACCTAAAGCCACAGCCAGTCACAACAGAGCAGGAGGCAGCACTGTTGGAGTTCATTTCTATAAAAAAAAAAAAGTGTGAAAAAAAATTTTCCGAGAGAAAAATAGAAAAAGCGAAACAAAGTGAAAAACAAGTACAACGCACAGCAACAAGTTATGCATGCGGAGAAAAATTTCTAGAAATAAGAAAAAAAAAAAAAAAAACAAAAGCAAAAACAATTAAATTGCAGACGATTTCCACTTTTCATCTACATTCATGATGAGGAAAAAAGTGTAAACGGTGGCACAACCAACGCAGCAGGCGGCAACATGCCAACGATCAGTTAACACACACACACAGACAGACAGACCAGAGATCGGGACGCACGGAGTGAAGGGAAAGACAACCAACAATACCAACAACACAACATTGTCTTAGAAGAAACTAAAGAAAATTAAAAAGAAAAGCACACAGCGCAGAATATCAACAGCAACAAAGGCAATGACTACCGTGTCTTTTCGCAAGTTATTGTACGCTCGATAGTTCGTTCATTAGTTAGTCGTTGGCTTGTCCGCAATGGTACAAACGCTATTGCAAACGACCCAATTATCCACTGACCCACTCCACTCATCATTACCACCATATTACACTATACTACTACTTACTACCAAACCAACATTGTTGCTTTGTTTCTATTAAGAGGCATTTTGAACTAGTAATAGACACACACAGTCAAGTCAGTCACCAGCTTAAATAATATGAATAATGAAAAAGAATTCGTTTAGCAACAACTTCTAATAATGAATGAAGAAGACTATGAGAAGGGTAACGGATGATAATGAGGAAGTTGCACGTCGTCTTCAACCTGCCACCACCTTCTTTTTTTTTTTTTTTGTATTTATTGTTGATCTTTTGCACTCAACTATTCTTTGTTGCTAATGGCCAGACGAAGTCATCATCAGTTGAATCATTCTGAGTTTTTAAAAAAGAAGAAGGTAAGTGCTTTTTAGTAATAGTTGGTTGCTTGGGCTCGACTTTACGGATACTTTGCACTCTTTAATATCAATTTGGGTTGCTTACTGAAGGTTATGAGGATCATATGAAATATATTTTCAGAACTGGCCAAAGATTTTTACACTAAATTTCAAACAAACATGACGATTTAAATGATCAAAAATGTTTACTAATATGTACAATTCTATTATATGTTTGGTATATAATAAGACTTCAAAGCTGAAATGTTTCTTCCATATATTTGAGTCACAACAACACTAAGAAGATGACAAAGTATTTGTGCTAAAAGCTAATTTTAACTTCTATTGTTTTATTACCCAAGTTTTTGCTAAATACAAAAAAAAAAAAAAAAAAATCATAAAATATCTCATAATTTTGGTTTATTTTAGTTCGCGTTCATCCACAATCAAAATCTCAAAACAGATAGAGATATTAATTAATTTAATGATAGACAATTTTGGCAGTTGTTTTATTGTCGCTGCTACTACTACTATTTTTGTATTCTATTTGATTTTATGAAAATATAATATGCTAAAGAGCAATTAATAATTGGTTGGTTACGGTTATTAAGCCAAGTGCTTTTTTTTTCTTCCTTTTTTTTTTCATTTCATTTCTTTTATCTTTATCTTTATCATTTAATGATAAAAAATTCATGTTGTTTTTGCTTCTCTTTGTTTTGTGTGAAGAAATCGTGAAGAGTAGAAAACAATTTTACGCTTTTTCAATTCATTTTCTATTTCAAGAATTGTCCAACTGAGAACTCTTTGTTGCCTTGCCTTGTCTTGTGTTGTGTTGTGTTATGGTTGCTTTAAAAAATGACGAATATTTTTGGTGAAAGGTTTGAGAAGCAGCATAACTTTGATCTATATGCCAAGCGATTGTTAAGTTATTAGCACACACAACGAAAAATACAAAAAAAAAAAAAATCATTATGGCAAATCGTTAAAAAGTTTAAAACTAATTTAGTTTCATTTTTTCTTGTATATTGATTTTAATTAAAAAATAAATAAATTTGTCAGACCATCATCATCACCATCATCATCAAAGAGGCCAAACAAAATATTTTGGTTTTGCAAAGAGAAATAAACAATTTAATATGTTAGGCTTAGGAGATGAAAGTCAAGTGTTAACTGCCAACAGACTAAGTAGTTAATCTTTAAATAGTTTAATTAAAACTAAAGACTTAGGCAACGAACTCGATGTTGGTAGCTTTCATAATAATGAAAGATTTGGGCAACAATAAACTTACAGTCACTTATTGGTATAAAACTATCAAAACAAAAGACTGGAGCAACAAAATTGAAACTGAAATTGAGCAAAGCCAAACAACAATTGCATTTCATTTCTAAATGAACAAAATAGTAATTTTTAACACTTTCCATCGACGAAAAACAGAAAAGAATTATACAAAAGATTTAAAATCATGAAATTTCATTCATTTACTATAACAATAACCAACTTCTTGATTCTCAGAAGTCTTAGCTAAATAACAATAAAAAATATATAAAAAAAACTAATAAAATAAAAGTCTTAATGGAATCGTTTTTGCTCCTCACTTTTAGAGACTTCAAATATAGAATTTTATTTTATTTTCTTTTTGCGACTTCAAGTAGAAAAAACATCAATATGATTTATTAGCAAATACTCCTAGTAATTGTTGGAACGACACAATGAAATACTTCCCACACTCAACGCACACCTGGCAGGCAGATGCATTGCCGGGTGTATTTCCATTTTTTTTACAATAATAAATAGCAAAATAATAATAATAAACAAAAAAAAAAATATTAAAACATTAAACAAAGAAAAAAAAAAACACATATATTAAAAGTAAATAAAGAAATAATAACAATAAAAATGCAACAACAAAAGAAAAAATGAGGTTATAAAAATATGAAAAAAAATAATAAATATCAAAAAGAAAATAGTTTATTTGATTTTTCATTTTTATTGAGATTTTTTTTTTTTTTGCTTGTTTCTTTGTTTGTTTGTAATAAATAGAAATTATTATTTGTACGTATAAATATATAAATGCTTAAAACTAATAATAATAATGATTGATTGATTGAAAATACAATAAAGAAAAAGATTCAATAAAATAAGAAAACATAAAAACAAATATTGAATTAAATATATAATAATAAGTAAAATACAATTTCTTTTCTCTTGTAAACTTTATTGTTATTTGTGCAAAAACGCAGATAATGAATAAAAGCGCAATGAATGCGTTTCAAAAGAAAAATGATAATAATAATAATAACAATAAATTATTGTAAAACTCTTATATTTAATTTTAGATTTTTTTGTTTTTTTTTTTTTTTGTAAAATGCCTACAAGTGATGGTTGTTTTAGGTTTTTTTTTTTTAAGTTGTATTTTTCTTTCTTTCTTTGCTTGTGTCTCTCATCATGTGAATATTCAAGTTGAACGCAAGCCGGAACTACATACTACATACAAGATACAACAAAGGAGCAAAGCAATGCCAATATTTAGAGAAGTCTAATTACTACTCATACTCGTACTAACTGAAGACCTGAAGCCAGAGGCATTTATACAGGTTGTACTTGTTGTTGCTATTGGAATTGCAACGGCGGCTGTTGAGAGTTGATTATTTCGCATAAGAAATTGTGACATTTTTCAAGTAGTTTTCCCGCTCAGACAAGAGCGTGCCACACAACAACAAGCCAAACAAGCATCATTTACACACTCATAAACAACAACATTTAAGTAGGTAGAAATCTTTGGAAAACATACATTTTTCTACTTCACCATCACTATCACCATCACCACATCATCAGCACCAACAATAACATCTTTATGCCTTGTGTTTCTTAGTTTCTTGCTGTTTATATTTGTTGCCTAATTAAAATCAAAGAGGCAAAAAGATTTTCTTCTTTTGTTATTACTTAGTAAGTAGTAGTTGGCGTGCAACAAACAAATCTTGAGTATTCACACAATATATTATAGATAGATAGATAGATAGATACATAAATACTTAGATATATATATATATAAGATACATAGACAAATAGATAGATAGATAGATAGATACAGACAGTTAGATAAATGAAGGCGAAATTAACTAGGGCTACCACAGATATGTATTGTATATTATATTATAATATAATAATAAATGCTAACAATACATAAATGAATCAAATAATTCATGCTTAGTTAATTTGGCTTAGCACAGATCTTATTATTATTATTTATAACAACAAGATATAATTCATTTGAAAATACATACAATACATAATTACATTAGCCCCGTTTAAGATACAAAATTTACTAGGCTAAAACAAAAGAATTAAATAGAATTAAATATATGTACTCGAATGTATATGAATAAAGAGCAGGCGGCTGCTTCCAAAAACTAAATGAAAAATTAAGTATTCGAAAGTCTTGACCTTAACCTTCAGTGTGTGTGTGTGTGTGTGTGTTTGTGTGTGTGTATTACTTTAGTTGCTTACTTAAGATTAATAGCTAGCAAAGCTTCGACGACCTTCGTTTAAGAACCACCAAACAGTTTTTGGAAAACCCATGAAAAACAAAAAGAAACTATTTCAATATAAAACAAAGGTTTCACTATATAGTAAGTTTAAGGTTTATTTTATTTTTTGTGTCTATCAAGATCAGATCATTAAATCATTTTATTCCAAGAGACTAAAGATTTATTTATTTACTAACCACCACTAAGATGCTTGCTTGCTATAAATAATTACAAACAAAAGGAGATGTTGCTTTGAATTTCATCTTATGCTATTCTATATTTATGGATTTTTTTTGAGTAGGTTATATTTTCCTGGATTATGTTTGCCTAATTCCTATTAGATCTTGGTATATAAAAAACTAATCTAAACCATCACATTGCACCCAACACTTTCACTTTGTACCACATTTTAAATACAATAAATAATAGATAGATTTCCTTTTTTAATCCAAAGAATTATCATTTAAATAAAAAATGTATTAAATAGGAACTTACATATTATGTATACATAAAAAAAAAAAAAAGTACATATCTTAAACCAACCAATCCCAATAGTATGTATAGTATACAAGCGTATAGAAATACATAACAATAATAAGTATAAAAGAAAAATGTATAAAAGTAAATCCCAATCAATTGTTAATTACCCTTCCCTCTCCCTCTCTCGCTCTCTCTCCATCCCTCTCTCACACATTCTCTTCTAATATTAATGCAATAATGTGTTTTGTTTTTATACACTTCACATTATAAATTATAAATTAATTGTCATTGCAAGGTTAATCGATCGTCAGTATGTCATATGTTTGGTTATTAGTCCCCCCACCCGCTCCCTTAGTGCAGATGCCTTAATGTGCGCGTTCAATAGAAGACAATGTCACCCTATCTACTACGAGAAACAGATCATTTCAATTTGTAATTCATGACACAAAAATATTAAAATATGTGAAGTGTATGTAAGCTTTAGTGAGGACCAAAGTTAGTGTTATCTTTTTCATATTTAATCATTAGTTCAATGAATATATGAATAAATACTAAATGTATCTATGAGAAAAGTTTTCTTATAATTAACAAATAATATATGTAATAATAAATAAATAAATATATATATATGGAATATAAAAGCGTTAATGCACAAATAACAAATTATGTATTGTAGTATGTAAAAATTAATTCTTCGGTCTTAGTTTTGTTTTTGTTTAATTTTTTCTCTCTTTAAACTCTCTCGAAAAAAAAAAGAAAAAATAAGTAAAAGAATTGCCTAATCAAGCATCAACATTTTGTGCTTCTATACAAACAATCTCATCATCTCATCACCACTTGCTTGGGTTAATGACAAATTCTAATCATTTGTTAAGACCGACGGCTAGGCTATTTAACTTGAGACTTAATCTAGATAAAAACATTAGAGAGTTGAGCAGTGACGTGTGTATTATCATCATCATAATATAAATATTTTATCAGATTTCGTTTCATTCATTATTGCTTGTTGTTGATAATGATGTTGCTACTGCTGCTGTGTGTTGCACGCAGAAATCGACATTTTCATAAGGAGATCGCGGTTGGTCAGGTTACACTACTGGCAGACGATAAGGCGACACGGGGAATGTTATTGTGGAAACGACATCTGAAACTGCATTTGCTTGCATTTGTATGTAGTCATCTTATCTCTGCTCTGTAGTTGTAGACGTCTATCGTGTGGTCGGTTGAGTTGAGTTCAGTTCGGATGGGTTCGGTTTAGTTTGTTGCTGTGTTGCAAGTAGTTTATGGCAAAACTGCCTGATGATGATCATCATCATCATGGTTTTCGTTGATTCGCTGGTTTGACTACTATGAGATAGACAGATAGACAGACACTGAGACACACTCTCTAACCACCAATGTGACTGTGATCATTGCTGTCAGAGTTGAGATGGCGTGTTGTTGTGGTGAGCAGCAGCAGCAGCCGCAAGTGAAAGTGAAAGTTCAGCGATTTTTTTTTTCTTGTTTCTTGTTTTTGCTCAATCTTCTTTTGTTTCTACGTTTGGTCTGCGCCTTGTGTCTGGCTGTCATTTCGCAGACAAATAGACCAAGTCAGCACAAACTAACATCATCAGAGGCCATCATCATCATCATCAGCATCATATGGGGAGTAGTAGTTGTAGTTTCTTAATGTTTTAGTTTTTCGTATCTTTTTCTCTTTGCCGCTTCTAACTTTTTGTTCCAAGTTGTTGTTGTTGTTGTTGCTGCTGTTTTTGTTGTTGTTGAAGTATCTTTTTGTATCTGTTTTGTTGTTTTTGCTGTGAGCTTTGTGTATTTTAATTTCTACATCATTGTTTTTTCTGTGTGTGCTTTTTGTTTCTGTTTCTGTTATTTTTTTTTTTTTTTTTTTTTGTGGATTTCATTTGTTTCATCAGTAACGACGACGACGATGATGTTGAAATTGTAATTGTTTTCTTTTGTTGTTTTTTTCTGTTTCTTTTTTTCTTCTGTTATTCATTGGAATTATTATCGTTGTCGGTATTTTTATTTCTGGGTTATAGGCTTTTTATTAACGGTTTCCATTTAACTTTGTTATGCAACAATTTCTGTTTATCAATTTCGTTTCGTTTCAAAGGGTTAAGAACGGAATACGCCTACACACACACACACACACACACACGCACACGTGCACACTCAACACATTTTATTATTTTATTTCTTTGTTATTTTATTTTAATTTCTTTCTCTCAATCACGTTTTCCAATTAGCGTTGCACATACACAACCAACAACACACACATCACATTCCATTATCCATGGAAATGTACTTCATTGATATTCCTTGAGAGACAACAGAGGGCGACGATGCAAGCATACTGTGATCGAGCGATGTTTCTATCAAATTGACATGTTTCGCCTTTATTTGATTTGATAGCTTCGTCATAAAAACAAAAACGATTTTTAAATTTCTAAATGCACTAAACTCTCTTGCTCCATCTATCTATCTATGCATCCATCTGTCTGGTTGTCTTACTATTCCTCCTCCGACAATAATGAAGACACAATGGCAATCATCAAGCAAGATCTTATTAGCATTTTCATAGTACAGTACAACACAATAATAATATCTGAGTGCTCTGTTGCCTGCGTTGACTGATGAATGAATCCAATCCCGTCATGATATTGTGGAAAATGTTGGTTTAAGTTTTCCAACAGTTTCAAATATCAAGTCAGATGTTGATGATGATGATGATGTTGGTGATGTGGGCGTTTGACTGATGCCAGCAACAACAGACAACGTTCTTCTTGCTTCATTTTCAGCTTCATCAATGTCAACTTCATCAACAATGACTCTACCACGACCACCACCACCAGAATATGAATTAATGCCAGTTATATTCTGCCACACCAAATCAAAACAGTTGGTGTTGTTATTGTCATAGAAGAATTTTTGCCGTCTGTCATTTGTGGGTTGCTGCTCCTTAAGTCCTTTGTATTGTAAATTAACTTTATCTTCATAGATATTCATCAACATCATGTCATGTTCATTTTGGTGTGTGTTGTCGTCATCGCCATCGTCGTTACTATTATTATTATTATTATTTAAATTTACAAGAAAATTTATTGTAGGCGGCGTCAATAGAAAGTTTGTTGTTTGTGTTGTTGTCGTTGTGGTATTGTTCCTTGCATTGTTCGTCGTCGAGTTGCTCATATTCAAATGTTCAAAATTAAAGATAAGTTCATCGCAATTGTAGGCGATATTTCCACCGCCAATGCTGTGACTGGAGGAGGAGGAACCAATGCTTCCAGCACTATCTATTCCACTATCCATCGTTCTTAGATTATAGTAATCTTTTGTATTTGTGGTAGTAGGGCAACAACTCGTAAAGTCAACAGCAATGCACATTTGGTCGTTGTTGCTGTTATTGTTGATTCTGGTGCTGCTGCTACTATTGCTGATGATTGTCGTGGGCGTTACATTGTTGTCGCACAGCGTTGGCAGTTCATTGACGCTACCGCCGCTGGCGCATGTTTCGATTAATTTACGCGAAATCTCATTTAGTCGCTCGTTTAGCAGTAACTCTTCCGTTTCAGGCATTCCCATTAACAATAAGGAAGTCGCCGTCATTGTGGTGTTATTGGCTAAATTTGTTGCTACTGCCAATGTTGGTTCATTCCGGCGTTTGATAGTCTTATGGCGAAACAAATCATCGACAATATTTATGCCACTCAAAATGTCACCATAACCGGAGTCATTGGAATCGCTCAGGCATGATGTTGATTGTGTAGTACTGTTGCTGCGTTGAGTTTTGCTGTTGTTATTGTTGTTGTCGTGCTGGTGATTGTTGTGACGATTCGAGCCAATGACGCCAACTATTTCCGCCCGTGTACTGCTTCCAGTAATGGGCGAAAAGTGTTCAGCTTCATCGCAGTTATATTGTGCTGGCAACTGGAAAACCTCTGCCAACGAAGCCGAACTTGATGTATCCGATGATGAGTGTGTGGATGAAGTAGATGAGCATTGTTCGCTGCTTGAAGAGTTCGACTCAGAGCGTCGTAACAATGGATAATCCCAAATGTGACGTAGTGGATCACAATTAGTACAAAAACAAATGCTACCATCATTATGATGATGACGTTGAGATTGCTGCTGCTGCTGCTGTTGCAAAACATTGTCCTGTGGCAGATTATGTTGATAAAAATTGGCATTTGAGGTGGTTTCATAATTTAATGACGGCGGCAATGATTGTTGTTGCGATTGTCGATGATGATGCAGCTGCTGCTGCAGCTGCTGTTGATGATGATGATAATGCGCCCTGGGCATATATTCCCGTGCCATACTATTGATAAGATCATCTTCGTTTGATCTGTGTGCTGCTTTTGTTGGCATTTGACTTAATTTTTGTTGCACTTCTGCATCTAATTTAAGGAAAACACCATTTGCAGGCTTTCGATCCTTTTTACGTCGCTTTCTTGGTTTGATGATACGCGGCAAGCACGTTTCGCTTGTATCCTTCTCTGTAGCATTTGATGTTGATTGATCTGTGGAATGCACTTTCTCGATATTCTCCTTGGAACGGGCATTAAGCGTAGCCGGCGCAGAATTTTGATAACGCAATACACGTGATGGATTCTCCAATTTCCCTTGTTGTCCACTAATAGGTGGTGATTGTGAGTGATAACGTCCATTTTGTTGTGGTGGCCATGTTGCTGTTGTCGTTTGCATTAATGGCAGGCCACGTGCATGTGCTGCCAATTGTGAAATGTTGCCTGCTGTGTGGCCACCACCTGGGTACGAGATATTTGGGGGCCAACTGCGTTGCACACTTGGTGGTGGTACCGATGACCCTTGTGTTGTACCAAGTGGCGACGCTGTGGGTCGAGAAGGGGAGTGTGTTGCTTTCCTTAGCATGCGTTGACGTTGTGATGGTGTCATATGAACGCTGGCGTTTGAAATGAGCGGTATCCCAGCACACTCATTAATACGCTGTTGATTGACCATATTTGGAGGTGGCAATTTGGCATAATTGTGCATCAATTGGGGAGGTGGCATTGGCGGTGGTGCTGACGATGTTTGTTGGTGTTGCTGCTGTTGATTTTGAGAATGATGATTATGATATCCTATTTGATGATATGGATGAGAAACTCCAGGCTGCTGTTGCTGCATATTGTGTTTCAAATTAGGATGATTATGTTGTTGATTTAACGTCGTTGCATGATAAGGCGGCACTTGCGATGCTCCCATCGTTCGCGTTGCAGAGCCATTAAAGCAACCATGTTGTGACGTAGGTTGCGTTGGCCAACCGTTGTTGTTTGCTGGTGTCGGTTGATAGATCGCCGTCTGTTGCTGCAACTGCTGTTGTTGTTGTGAATGTGTATGTTGTTGGGATCCTGGTGCTGATGTTAGATATCTAAGCGGTATGTTTTCCTTTGCACAATAACCGCCGCTGAGGACCACATTTGGTCTCATAATAATCCTCTATAATGTCGACGTAAAGTTAAAGTTTCGTACATAACTTTGTAATTGATTGAAGTGTTTTTCATTCAAAGTCAATTCAATAGATTCAATGGACAACACTCACTGACTGCACCTTCACTTGTTACTATTCCTTTCTTTTCTCTTCTCTTTTTATTTTCCTTTCTTTTTTGTTTGTTTCTCTTTTTACTTTGTTGCACTTTCGCAGTCACTTTTGTGGAATTTCAAAATAAATTCCACTTGTTTTGGGGTTTCTGCTTATGTGTGTGTGTGTGTGTGTGTGCTCCGATAAAACCACGAAAAAATAAATCATAGAACGCGAGTCTTTTATGGTTTTTGAAATGGAAAATCAAATGAAACAAAATTAACGAAACTAGCACAATTGCCACAAATTACGAAACAACACTTTGCGCAGCCACAACAACAACGGCAACGGCAGCATTAATTGCGGCAACAAATTCGGTTAACACGATTGAATGAACGAACGAAGTTAGGCAAGCGACAAAGCATACAAGCGGGCGACGAACGGGCAAATGAACACGACGAACTCGAATAGCAGCGGCGAAATGTCGTGCTAAATATTTTTTAATTGAAGCAACTCAACACAACACATCAGAGTCAAGAGTTAAGGAGCTTGAAAGCTTTCAACGACTTAATAGTATTGCGACCGCTTGCGAGCCAGACTTGTGGCAGACTGAAATTAAGTTCAGTTTGAGATCTGCACAGAGCCACCAGCTGCAACGGCTTGTTGTAAAATGAACAAATGATAATAAAAAATTAATAAAAAAAAAAAAACTGAAACAAAAAGCTTTCATGCCGTCGTTAACAGTTATTAGCTGTTGGTTGCTCTAGCTCTCAAAGCCATGAAAAGCGAACGTGCAAGAGAGTTACCGTTTGTCTTAATACACAGACTGTGTACTGAGTACAACGACGATCGATAGAGAGAGAAGCCCGACAAGCATAAATACGATCCACATACAAATAAAATCCACGAACCCAACCAAACTGCAGTCAGACTACGCTCGCTCTCTCATGGCTTTAACGCAATGTTCGTTCTCTCGTGTAAAGCTAAAGTATTCTACTATGTAAAAACCGAACCGAACCAAACCAAACCGAATCGGTATGGTCTTCGTCTTTGGGCCAACTTCCAGAAGAAGCCATCAGAGATATACCATACCATTGATGGCACTGACGTTACGTTACCTTCCCTTCTGCTCAGCTGTCGCCTCATGACCAACAGGGTTTTGTTTGCATGTCGAGGTCGCATAGTTCTTGTTTTTATTTATTTAAAGATAATTTTTATTTTCCATTTGTAGCTTTTGCTTTGCTTTGCTTCTTGCACAGCACAGCGATTCCAATTAATATTTTCAAATTTTTTTTTTTTTTGTTTTCTTAATTTATGAATTTTTACACTTTTATTAATTTTTTGATTTCATCATAAAGAGAGAACCATGAGTTTGATCTTTAATTGAAGGTTTTTACATATAACTGGTTTCACCAGATGGATTTTTTCTTTTATCTGAGTGACGTTCGTTTGATTGAACTTAATTAAATGATTATGTTTGAAGCTTTTCGAAACAGTATTTCAATATTACAGATAAAATATTGTACATACAAATAAAATTATTAGAAGCAACAACAAGCATAAATGTTGAATCTTTCCCATGGGAATTGAATCTACAACCCCAAAGAGCCCGTTCCAGAATCACCAACTTAGCTTTTGAATACAATTTACAACCAACCAATAACAACAAGTGTAAAACTTTTCCGTCCCGAAAGGCTTTAATTTTGTCGTCCAAGAATCACCAACCATATACTTGGGATACAATCTGCATCCAAGAGTTACAACAGCAACAATAACAGCAAGTATAACATTTAAGCCAACACAACAATGCACTCCCCCCCCCCCCATTCCTTCTCAATTGGATCCCATAACTCTTGAATAGGTCATAAACTACAACAAAAACAATCGAAATGGCGAAAATCGTTGCAAGCAGGGCAATAATTTAAGTGCAACAAAAACACCAACAACAAAGTGATTATTGAAAGAAACAAAAATGAAAAAAAAAACAAAAAAAAAAACCAATGGGGGATGGATGTCAGCCAGTTTTGGTTTTCATGTAAAGTTTTCGAAATGATCACAATCTTGAAGCGATTGAAATGAAGTTGTGTGTGTTGTTTGTGCTCCTCTTAAATACACTTAATCAAAAATTGTTGTTGCTGACTCATTTAAGAAGACTTTTACATACACTTCACTTGGTTTACATATTTACTTTTGTTCTTAAGATTTTGAATCTGATAGTTCATACATATTTATGAAAATTATTAAAAAAAAAAAAAAAAATACTATTGTCCAAGTTATTTAAACAATTACATATTGTTAAACGAAAATCTAGAGGTTCTGACCTTAACGGAAGCTTAATTTTGAACACAACCATACCTTAAAAATCTTAACTATATTTCGTAATCAATATCTGGATAAGTCATATTCATTCTATATCATTTGTTTTGGGGCAAATTATTAAATTTATCATGATCAAATAGTATTTTTCTGTAAATATGCTCAATAAAACAAATAACATATGGCACACAGCCCAACACATTTGTGAGTATTCAAAAAAAAAAAAAAAAAAAAAAACAAGCAACAGCAACAAACGTTGAGAAAAGTCATTAAACATGTTGCGCGCAGAAAATACTTGTTGATGTTGCTGCATTGCTCTTGGTGGCTGATTGCTTGCTTGCTAGCTTGGCTTATGGGGGCAAAACTTGTTGCTGCAAT
This sequence comes from Amiota mariae, assembly GCA_035041805.1. Lineage (NCBI taxonomy): Eukaryota > Metazoa > Arthropoda > Insecta > Diptera > Drosophilidae > Amiota > Amiota mariae. The sequence continues at coordinate 4,113,254 of JAWNKV010000348.1, forward strand.
TGTTGCTGGTTTGTTTGTTTGTTTTTTGTTGTTGTCATGGCAGCATATCCCATTTGTTCGTTCATTCGTTGTTGTTTGCCTGTCACTTTCAGTCTGTCAGTCTGGTTGTTGGTTGCTTGTTGGTTGCTTTTGTAGCAGCAAAAGCAAAGCATATGTTTACCGCAAACACAGCACAACACAGCTCAAGACACCGACCGATGATCGTCGTCATCAGACATTGGCAAACAGGAAACTTTCTCTTATCGTGCGTCAAATTTTATATTTTGTTTTCTTTCTCGCACTATCTCTTCACACACTACACAACACTCACTATACTCTCTTCTCAAGATCTGTGATTGTGTTTGTCTTCTATGGCAACAATTTATGTATATGCAACACACAATAATGATAATGATGATTATGAATACAACTTTTGGTCCGGTTCGGCTCCTGCTACAATAAAAATAATTGACCAACAAAATACAAGTAGAAGGAAAATAAAAAATAAACGCCCCTGCATAAATTGTGGTCAGACAAGCGAATCACTGAACACCGAACACCAGTCTAAGGTTTCGATTTCATCTTAAACCAGAACAAATAAAGGAAGTTGTAATCCATTTCGGTTTCACTGTACATTTGATACCGTTCACGTACGAGTATACAAAAACATAAATTTCAACATTCAATTCAATAAAAAAAAAAAACTAACTAAAACTTTTCGTTAGATTATAAATCACGGTTTAAAAAGAAGATTACAATATGTTAAGTTGAAGGGATAATTTTAATCCTGAAAAATATTATTGAGTTTTCTAAGATCCTCACTTTGTTTGTAACTTGAACACTTTCGCGAAAGGCAAATGATCGAAATGGGAACATATTTAAATACATTCGTATATGTATAGGAGGTGCACTTACCAGATAGATTATCCAGCATGTATGAAAGTAGCTTCTGAGTACCGTTTGGTTCATTGTAAACATTCATGAATTCCTTTTGTAAGGGATTTCCCATCAGACCCAAGACGACCAAATGAAATAATTTGCCAATCTCATATGGCAAAACTCGCAGGAAATTATTATTTAAAAGAAGTTCTCTGAAAGATTAAAAATGAAATGAAAGAAACGATTGAAATATTAACTTCTTGTGTTGATGGATACATGATACACACCTTAAATTTACTAATTCACCCAATTCTGCTGGTAGACTACGAAGTTTGTTACTCGATAGATCAAGAGAACGCAAATTAACCAACATGCCAATATCGTTGGGCAAACGAAGTAGCTGATTATCGTTGAGATACAAAGCAGTTAGATGGTTAAATTCCCACAACGATGGGCTGATATTCCGTACGCAACCTATAAGGAAAAAAATGGATACTTTATAAATATTAAATCCCAGAAAATTAAGATTTACTCATAATACCTGTTATCTCAAGACCCGTCCAATTTGTCTTTTTACCAGCAGCGACATCTTCAGCTGACATGAAGATCTGTTGTCTCCTATTTGCGCTCTCGTACTTGTCTTTGTTACGAGACATTTTGAAGTGATTATTGCCTGCATTTGTGATAAAGACAATAAAGAAAACACATATTAATAAATTAACTAAAACAATGGAAATTTTGGTATTGATGGTTTTGCTCTTTACTTTATTTTATTTATTTTGTGTACTTTATTTTAAGCGTGGTTAGGCTTAGTATGTTAGGAGACAAAACCGCGTTTGGCAAACAAGAAAAAAAAAATTAAAATATATTTTTTAAACAAACTTTTTGTTAGAAATGTTTTTTTTTTTTTTTTTTTTTTAGATGCAAAACAAAATTTTCTTTTTTAAAGTGTTAGAATTTACATTATAGGAAACAAAATAAGAGGTTTTGGTTTCTCTGAGTTTTGTTTTTGTTTTTTTTGTTAGTTTGTTAGCTTAATAATTGTTGGAAACAAATTATAACCTTTCATAATAACCGCCTGATGATAAGCGTCTCTGCAAAATATTAATAAAGTTTTTGATTAATAATTTATTAGTTAAAAACAAAGACAGTCGAAGACAAACGAACGACAACGACAAACGACGACAACGACAACAAAGACGATAAATGAAGAATACCAAGAAGAAGTAAAGTAAAACAGGATAATGAAAAACATAAGAGATAAATTTATGTAAAAGAGAATAATAAATACAAATTGTAAAATGCAAATAAGGGATTTGATTTGCGAGTTGCAAAATATATTATAATATAAATTAATAAAACATTATATCTAAGGAAAGAAAGTAATAAATAAGTATAAACCACTATAAATATTTCTATAAATAATTCTTATAAATCTATCTAAGTATACAAACACACGCACATAACACACTCCCACTCATATTATCATAATCAATCACAATTAATTGGTAAAAAAAAAATTAAAGAGAACTATAAAAAAGTGGTTCGATTGAGTTCGGATGATTATCACTACTTATTATCTCAAACTAATTAAAATTTAGAAGGGAACAACTGAATAAGAGGAACTAGGACTAAAGAGAGAATAGAGTTTGAAGAAATAACGAAGAGAGCAAAGCAAGAAGGACCCGTCACAACTATTGTATGTAAACAACAACAACAACATATGAGGCTGTCGGAGAAGCCTTTCTTTCTTAAAATTTAACTTGCGTGTTGAAATATACTGTGCCGCCTCGGTTGTGGCCACCATATTGCGGTGATGGTTGTTGAGGTGGTGGTGGTAATGGCAATGGTAATGGTAATGGTGGTCTTTGTCGTGAATTTTGATAATAATTGTTTAATTGTTGACGGTTTGGCTGCATTTTTATGGAAAATTAAATGAAATTTTACCCAAACTGCGTGCACCTTCTTCCTTAATGCGATACTAAGTTATGGGCAATCGACCAAATAAGTCGCTGCTGGTTATCAATTTATGATTGCAACTTAGTTATTTTTGTTTACTTCTTTTCTGTTGTTGTTTTTGTTGTTACTGCCCACTGCCGCTGTCACTTTACTCCCGCCGTATTTTGCTATCATCCAACCAACTTACAATGATGGCGTCGGTCGGTGATGACGGTGTAGGCGGCGTTTGCGCGCCGCTTTTTACTCTCTCTCGTTTTTCTTTCTTTTCGTTTCCGACGCAAACTCTTCTTTTTGTTTGCTAAAATTTCTTCACTAAACGATTTTGTTTAACAATTTGAATTTTTTGTGTCTATTGAAAAAAATTCCAATATATTTTGTTTATTTAATTCGTTTCGTTTTGTTTTGCTTGTTTTGTATTGCTTAATTCGCAGTTTATTCCTTGAAATCGAATTCCTAATTTGTGCTGTTGCTATTTATCAAAAATGTGTGATAGATAGAAAGGAGGGTTCGGATTCGGGTTCCTTCCTTCCTTCTTCCTTCCTTAAAATTCTTCTTCTCTTGATTGTTTGTTAGCTCGCTTTTTCTTTCGTTTCTGTCGTCGCTTCTTTTCTTTTCTTTTTTTCTTCGTTTTTGTTCTTTCATTTTCCATTTAGTTTTCCGCAAAATATTTTCACAAGTTTATTCTTGGACTTTGCATTTCGGCGAACTTAAAATCAAATCGAAATTTGTTTTTTTCACACAACATTTTTGACATTGTTTTATTTTGTTTTCTTTTTTAGTTATAGTTTTTTATATTTCTATATATAAAAAAGGAAGAGAAGGCGAGGCGTGGACAAACAAGTGCGTCTCAGGATTAAGATGTTATTTGTAGTTGTGGTAATATGTTTTTTGACTTTATAACGACCGTCATCCAGTCGAGGAGGCATTCACCTTCTCCTTCTGTTTTAACCAGGTAAATAATAAGAAAATATGTAAATAATAATAAATAAATAAAATAACACACACACACACGCGCGCATATTCTCGCTCCCACTCACACACTTTCTCATTCGTTCGTACACTTATACACACACACTTATGCATTCATACCAAAATGCTATCGCAATGTTTTTTTTCTTGATCTCTTTTCTTCATATATTTACTTGCTTTGTTAGCCACTTTATTAAATTTCCAGCAACTCGTCAAAGATCCTTTAACAAAAAGTGTAGTTTAGATGTAGATTGTGTTTGCTATTGTTTTTTGTACAATTTATTGTGATTTTTTTGTTAAATATTGTTGAATTTCTTTTATTTTCCCAATTTGCTGCCGACTTAGCTTCTTCTTCTACTTTTTTGGTATCTCTTGCTTTCTGTGTTGTAAAGTGCTTGCTTTGCAGTGTTGAAATTCACCACACATTGTTTCCTTCTTCTTCTTTTGTGTCTGCAGTTCACTATCCTCTTATAATAATAATAATTGATCAGCACTAATCACAAAATAACCTAAAAGGAAACTAATTTATTTTTATTTAAATAATTTTGCCTTTACACACAAATTAAAATATTAAATTATGAATCGAAACTACGCAGAGGATCAAGCCAATGAGATAGAGGCATTGGATTCTATTTATTGCGGTGAAATGGAAGGTAAGTAGTTTGTTTCCATCGTCAGCAATCGACGACAACATTAACAATTTCATCCATTTTGTTTGTTCACCATCCACTGGATCATCACAGTGCTGGCGACGGAACCATTCCACAAATTCTCAATACCAATAGCAACAGAAGAATATAATGCAGATGAAGATGACAATGGTCTTGCATGCAAACTAATTTTCACATACCCAGCCAATTACCCGGATGAAGCGCCTGAAGTAGAAATCGAAGATCCCATCAATTTTGAAGACACATTTGAAACGCGATTGTTGGAGCATTTACGTGAAACTATCGATGAGATGTTAGGTATGGAAATGATTTTTTCACTTGTGAGTAGTGCACAAGAATGGTTGAATGTGCGTTGGGACGAACACAAAAAACAATTGGACGACGAAAAGACACGAAAGTTACTTGAAACCGAAGAAGCGGAACGTAAGAAATTTGAGGGCACTCGTGTGTCGGTGGAAACTTTTATGAAATGGAAACTGGAGTTCGAGGAAGATATGGGCATTGCGGCGAAACGTGCCAAGAATAATGACTCAAAGAAACTGACAGGCCGTGAACTGTTTATGACGGACAATACGCTTAATGAATCCGATATTAAATTCTTGCTGGAGGCGGGTGAATCTATTGAAAGTGTCAAAATCGATGAAAGTCTTTTCCAAGATATTGGTTCGCTCGAACTAGATGATGATGATGAAGACGATGACGAAGATTGGGTGCCGGGTGCAGATGACGATGACGACTAAATACTATAAACGTAAGCGTTCTCCCAGAATATAATAATAATTATTACTATTACCTCCAATTGTTTAATACAAAAATGAACTTTAATGAACTCTCTCTCTTTATATGAGTATGGCTTCACAAGGCAAAATGTTTTTTTTTTTTTTTTTTTTTTGTAATTATAATATGTATAAATGCTTATCAAGCTAATCCAAATTGTTTGGGTTTGATGAGGTCACTTCGGTTAATTTAACGGTGCCGTAGCTGTTAACTGGTTGAATATCATCCAAGTTGAATTCATCATCATCAGAATCATTGTTTTCTGTTTTGTTATGTTTTGTGTTGAAGGCAGCTTCACTATCACTAGTCTGGGCAGGGGGTAGTTTTTTCACAGGAAAATTCAATTTTGGCCATGATCCAGCTTCCATTTTGGGCAAAGTTATTTCCACTTTGGTTCCGTACATATACGCACTGACTTGGTCCACTTTAACAATCTGCAACAATTTTTAAAGGTTATAAATCAAATTTTGAATTGATTTTAATTGAACCCAGCAACTTACACCACGCAATTCCAAATCCAAATCAAATTTAGCGTTTTCTTGCTCTGGAAACACAAGTGTAACTTGCAATCTCACAGGATTTACCTTGATAATGCTTTGTGCGTAATGGTATTTCTTGGCGTAAATCGATACAATGACATTTGATCCAGTTTGATGCCAATCATAACGACACTCAACGACCTTTTTATCTTCATTCTATAAATAGTGAAGCCCAAGTGATGAAATTATTGATTAACAAGCACATGATTTTGTTCTTACCTCTTTGAACCACTTATGTTGACCATAGGCACAACCTTTCTGTGCCATGAACACTGCAAAATCAGTGGTTCTCTTTTGACAACAAGACCAAAACTTCAAACCTTCATGAAAGATCGGAACCCCAGGATGGTAAATACACTCGCTATTGTCTTCCGCTGTGCCGGTAAAAGAATAAGTGCAACTACTATTTTTACAAACAGTTCCCACAGGCACTTCTCTATTATATAATTAATATTTGAAGCTTAGATTAAAAGGCTTATCTTATCAATGCTTGACAATACCACATACCCTTCAGCTAACGTTGGCCCTACTACTGTTGTTTCAAGCGATTGTAAGGCATCAATGGAATCTTTTAAGCCGGGTGCAACAGTTGGTTGTATCGTTGTCATTGGTGAATCTATTGGAGGCCTTTCCAAAGCTTTCATTATGGGAGCACGCACTTCTATTACTTCATCCAGTTTATCATCAGAAGACTTTTCCGGCTTTTCCGGTTCAGGTGGTTTTTCATTTGAGTGCTTGGACAAAGTACAACCTTTTATATTAAGAAATTCAGTGAAATCAACCGATTTTTTATTACAGCACGACCAGCCTTTATAGGCATCATGAAAATATGGCTCCCCGGGATGATGGCGACAGGATTCTAATTGAAAAAAAGAGAGAATTCATTTGCTTGCATTCTGTTGCAGTGCATAAATTGTTTGTTTTAAACTTACCATCCGTATTTTTAGAGGGATCAAAGAGTTGAGCACAACCTCTGTTATAACATTGCAACATTTTTGATATTTTATTTTTTCTTTTTTTTTTTTTTGGGAGATCAGTACAAAAGTTTTCTATTTCACATATTCTTCTACTTTCTACTAGAAATTTCCTGAACATCTGTTGTGAGAAAAGTCTGAAGCCGGAAAATATTGACGGCGTTAAGTCAAAGAACAGGGTTGCCTAACAAAAGCTCACAAGCAAAAGTTTTTAACGTTACTTTTTGAATTTGACTCCCAGTGTGTGCTGCGCGCATTCATTATAATTATCTAAATATATCTCAATATTGTATAATTTCAATTACAGGTGATTGTTGATTAATGAGTTTGGTTGTTTTTTTTTTTTTTTGGTGCGCATGTGTTTCTATTCAATCCTAATCGATTCTATAGCCAGTTATTATATACATATTTAAAATGATTGACTGTTCTTTTGCACTTACTCTCCATTATTCATTAACAGTAGGTTGCTTAACACTCACTCACTCACTCACTTAAATCACTTTTTAAATTAAAACAATTGCAAATGTTTTTTTTTTCTTTTTTACGTTTTTATCAAATTCGTTCGCTCTTTGAACTATTTCTTTTGTTTTTCCACTTCATTATTTTACTACTCCATATTATTATTGTGAAACCGGAATTGAAATGATTTTAAAATTAGTGTTGTTGTATTATTCCGAAGGTCAACCAAATTCAGCTTCTAAGTTATGCAATACTTTTCTGGATTATTAGTCAGACAGTTAGTCAGTTAATTCAGTCAGTCATGTAAAGGGGCAACCTTCGACTTATGATGATGGCGGTGAATAGTGAGGACAATTGTCAGTTTGACATTACACTAATTAAAACACAAATCAACAGTGCAACTACATGGGTCACTTATGATTTATTATTCACAAGACCACAAATCCAAATCGTGTTGGAGTCAATCAATTAGGAAACAGATTGTGTAACATGGTTGGTTAACTGTTGGCTGCCGCCAATCACCAAAAGAACTCACAGCTCACAACTCAACGAAAATGCCAAAACAATCAAGTTACATGAAAATTAGCGTTAAGAACATTTAACGCCAATAAAGGCGTCGTATACCAACAATAAATCTCACACTAGATACACACACATACACTACCATATAGAATATTGACCAGAATTCCCAACCATCGATGTCTGCGTCATCGACTGACTTTAAGACTATTACCAGTTGACTGTTGGTATGTAGCAATGCGGACCGAACAAACACTTTTTGTCTTTTTGTATTTAGTTGCCTTTCGTGTAGCAATTCAATTCAATTGAATTGTTTCGTTTATAAATATTCACAGACCTTGCGGCAGTCAAGTTATTTATTTGTCTCATTTTCCAAACTTCACTTTCAGCTTCACCCAGCCAACACTACTACCACTACCACTACCACCACCACCATCACCACAAGTTGTCGTCATTTAATAACTTTGTCTTTTTGTTTTTGTTTGGTTGTTTGTTGGTTGGTTCCATTGCCAAATAATATTGTTTTCTATAGAATCTTACAATTGTTCTGTTCTAAGTAGGTTCAAAGACAAAACGACAAAACTTTTTGTGGTCAACAAGAAGGTTATCAAAATGGTACCTACTCAATTTGTTATTATGCCTTTCAAACAAACAAATACTTTGATTCGGTTATATAAATTTACTGTGATTTTTGTAATGCTTTGAATGAAATATACAAAACAATTATTTCTAATATTTCTACTCCTTTCAGTTCAATTCATATTGGACAGAAACTGATGACTAGAAATATATTACTCGTCGCAAAGAGCCTTGAATCCGTACGTCTCATTGTGATGCCTAAATGTAGAGTTAATGGTAAGGCTGTTTCTCAGAGGTGATCCTCAGCCCGAAGAATCAACGAAGAAATCATATCAATAGATCATTTAAATATTATTTTTTGTTGTTATAACTTCTTCATACGGTTTCTTCTACTTACTCGTATGTGGGTGAAAGGTTTGTTATCATCGGTGAAACTGGAGTTATTTCTGTAAATTGTGCTCTCTTTTTAAATTAAAAAAAAAAAAAAATTATGACATGAATTGGAGCAAAGCAACTTACCTTTTTTTTACTTCATTGGTGTTCATTGTGAATAAATTGTGGTGTTCTAATGATTGATGATGATGATGTAATCAAAGCAATTGACCGAAAGGCTAAGAAAATTACGTTTACAATTTGGTTAGATTGTGTAAAAAACTTCATAGATCTACTATATCCAATTGCCAAATAATATTACAATTTTAAGTAATAGATAGATAGATAGATAGATAGAGAGAGGCATAATTCCCACAACTAACCTCAAAACATCACTATTAGCTAAAAGATCAAAAAGGTAAAGAAACACGCGACAGTGTCAATGTAAATACAAACATAAACATTAACAGGCAAACAGACAGACAAGGCGTATACGTTATTAAGTATACCAATGTGTTAATATTAAGTATCTGTATCTGCATCTGCATATGTATGTATTATTCTGTATAGTATACAACTTGGAATACAATGCATGTTTGCATATTTTAAGAAAATATCTACTACAATTTTCACAGATTTTTTTTGTTTTCCTATCAAAGAAAATAAAACAGAAATACGTGCGACCATTGTGTTTTTGTTGTTATTGTAATTGTTGTTGTTGTTGTTGCTATTACTGATGTTGCTTGTTCGATTGCCAAAGTTGCAATCATTGTGCGCTTTGTTGTTCAGCTGTCTGTCTGCCTTAGCGGCTGATGCAGAAATTCCAAAAGCGATGACGCGTTAGTGTTTCATTTGTTTGTTTATTTCATTTTTCATTCATTTGCGCACCACATTTTCACACTTTTCATTTTGGCACGCCAGCAAACACTACAACTGCAACAATAACAACAGCAAAAATAATGAAAAAAAAAAAAACAACAAAATAAAGACAGAAATGTCTTGCTCCCGCACTTGGCTGCCAAATGCGTTGGCGTATTTAGTTTTTGGTTGTTTTTCTTTTTTTTTTTTTTTGGCTGCGTTTTACTTTGATTTTTGAAACATTGCCGCACTAATGCAACAACCCTCATCATCGCCAACCTCCTTGTTGTTGTTGTCATCGTCACCACCATCGTCGTTGCGCTGTCGTCGCTTTAACCAAAGTCTTAGGATTATATGTAGATAAATATCACTTAAAAAAAGTATTCAAAATGCTTTTTGACTTTTGCTACCGTTTTGCGCATTCATGTTGCATGTTGTTACAGTAATTACTCGTATGGTAAACACACACACACTGACAAACGCACACACAAATATATTTAGAAATATGTAGAGCAGTGGTTATTAATCTAGGATCACGGTCCTGTTGTCAGAGGTGCGCAAAGCTATTTTTGACATTAAATGCTTGTTTCCACTGGGCAGCAGACTGTAGAAACGGACGAGTTGGTGTGTGCGCTAGTAACGAAGACACACAAAGCTCCTCACTCGTTCAGTAGTCACACAGTTGTGTAAACAACTGAAATACTCTCAACTGCCTCAATATTGATTCACGTTGAAATTGAGAGAGAATTTGTGTCTGTGAGAGCACTAATTGACAGCGAGTAAGCGTATAAAGTAGGACGGCTCTCAATTTTTCTGTGTAAAGTATTTACAGTTAGATTGTTACTAGCTAACATGATGACACTGGACAAATTTATTAACAAAAGGTGAATTGGCTGGCGACTAGATTGCAAATGAAACCTGTGGAATTGAGACCAAAGTTTACATTGTACAGAAGAGTACAAATACATTTTATTTCAAATAATGCTTAACCAAGGTCCATGTTAGGACCTCACAGTGGCAAACTAAATTCTCTGCTGTCTCCTCCTCTTCATTACATAGCCTATATTTGCATGTTATGTATTGTATGCACTTCATGACTCTGCAATGTCTATTTACGAAGTCTGAGACTTGTATTTAACATAATACTTATGTGAGTTATGGGGAACCAATGTCAATCGAAACTCTTATGACAGATTTTATTCAAATCAAAATTTTGTGTGGCACATCATGGCTAAGAGAACAACATAAAATGCTTGGAGTTGGTGATGGAGATCATTAAAAAATATATTGTAGGATTATTCAAAAGGAATTCACCGATCACATAAGCTTAGGAACCCCTGATATAGAGTTATTCTTGCGTGCTTTTGTAGTTTGATACTTTTGCGTAAATGTTGCAAGTGTGTTTATTTATTATTTGATACGAAAATATGTTACTCATTCATGTAGTTTCCCTCTGTTTTTTTTTTTTTTTTTTTTTTTGTTATATTTCGTTTCTTTGGTATGCAACACACAAAGTTTGTTTTTTCTTCTTCTTCTTATACTTATTAAATGTTGTTACAAGTTTGACTTAGGATTTGGTTTGCCTTTTTTTTTTTTTTGGACTCTTTGAAGTCTTTAATGTCTTTAAGATACTATGATTGAAATATGTATGTTATTTAGTTATTTTTAATAATAACTTTTCAAACAATCCTCGCATGTCAATTAAAATTGTTTATGTTCGCAATTTCTGCACTTTCCGCATATTTGAATGAATTACATATTTAAATGGCGAACAAGTTCGTTTCCTAAGTCTTTTGTTTTGTTTGAGCTTGAAAAGAAGATGAACATCTGAGTAGTTAAAGAAATAAAATAAAATGAAATAATTGTTTTTTTTTTTTTTTAATTTTTTTTATTTATTTACATGCTTGCATGGTTTAAATAATTTTTAAATTTATATAATTTATCATATTGTTTAACAAATACTCACACACACACACACATATGCGTATACTCTCTCTTAAATATTTTTACTTTTATTTACACTTAAAACATATGAAAACATTATAAAAAAAATATCTATTTTATAATTATAATTAATTAATTAATTTTGTTTTTTGATTTTTATTTTATCTACAAATAATAATAACAACAAAAACAAAACATTTTGTCTAAAAGGCGCCTCTGTTGCTGCTTCTGCTTCCGCTTCTGCTGCTCCAACTCCAACTCCCACTTCAACCCCAAACCCAAGTTCAACTTTTGTTGATTGACTAAAGCAATGCACATAGTTTGTTCTATGCGCTAATTATGTAATCATCATCTTCTTTCAGATATATTCTCTCATTTTCATTTCCATTTCCATTCTCATTCTTTAACTCAGTTTGTTTGTTGTGTTTCAAAAGTATCTGAATCGTCTATAAAATGGATTTGTATAAAGATTAAATGAGGTATAAGATGTTGCAGGTGTTTCATAGGAGTAATCAGCTCCTGCAAATGTTGGCACTGTCGTGTAGAATGCTTGATGACCAGCTGTGAATAGAAATTGAAATCAGATGAGGTGAGGTGAGGTAAGGAAAATGCCAAAACTAATTAAATCGTCTAATAAATTAATAATTAATTATAAACGAGATATGTAAATTAATTATTAAAATAAAAAATATAATTACAAAACATGGAAAACCACCATATTAATTGATCAAGTGATGTGAATCAAGTATAAGATTTATAAACTATAAGATTTTACAGAAATACATAATAGTCTTGTTGATTTCAAATCCAATTACTCAAACACAAACACTCTAAAACCCATAAAAGAATTTTTATTAAAATACTAAATTATTAAAAATAAAATAAATTAGAATAAAAAATTTAAAATATAAACTTCATTGTAATTTGAGTCATTTGAGGTACTTACTTTTTGATTTAACTTAGCCAAACTAAAACTACTCTAATGACTCTAATTATTTAAAACTTGTATCACATCACTTAACTTTTTGGTTTACTTTGTTGTGAATATTTTCATGGATTGAAATCAAAAGAAACAAAACAAAACAAAAAAGAAAAAATATTGTATAAAAAATTGATTGCTTGTTAAAGCCAAAACAAATTTGTTAAGCGACTTAAATTATTAGTCATGTGGGCGGTTGGGGTCTAAGCCCAGTACCAACATACATATTTTGTATAAACAAATCAAATAGTAGTTTACCACATTCATATACCAATTGTATCTATGAGTTTGTGTATCTTTTATGGTAAAAGCACTTGAAATCAGCTTAAGAAGACATTTTACTTTAAAATGTTTATATGCATATTGTATTTTTAGACCAAAACTTTTATATTTAAACTATCGTTGACGTTGACAATGAAGGTTAAACTACAAATAAAAAACTGTGTGTGTGTGTGTGTGTGAAGAACTTGGTTGATGTGGTGTCTGTTGAGGTGTTGTGTGAACCAATACCCAAATTGAATTGATACAAACATTGGCTATAATTTTATAGTCCATCTATACAAGGCAGCATATTTAGAGCCATGCCACGCCAAGCCACACCATCACATCATACAACATCTAAGCCAGCAACGAGTAAGCAACTGACAGACTTATGTCAATCAAATGCGAGCAATCGTTAAACACGCTTCAATGCAATTAGTATTTCATTGATCATTTGATTGTAGCCTCGTCATTGTGGGCAATTTTCCAATTTGTACACTCAGCAACAATGATTGGAGTTAACCTCACCTCAATTCACCTCACCTCACCTCAACTCACCTTATCTCACAGATACTCACTCTCTTACTCTTACACACATTCAATTCATAAGGTTCATACTTGTACTATTGTACGAGTATATGAAGCTGGCAGGCAGGCAGGCAGGCAGACAGGCGTGTTTGATGCTTTTCAATGTGACTGAGTTGAGTGCTTGAGTGAATGACTAACTGACTGATGGACATACTCGTACTTATGTACATATGTATGTTTTTGGACGAACTGACAGCTGCGTCAGGTGCTTGGAATTCGTGCAAATCTTTTTTAACGATTTTTATTTTTTTGCTGTTTACCAATTCAGCACCACATTTTCCACATTATCATTCTCTTTGTTTTTGTTTTTGTTTTTCTCTACTTTATGTACGAATATGTGGTTTGAACTGCATTCAAATTTATTGACCTAATGACTGACATATGCCCAACTATAGCATTGTATAATAATCTATTTTACCATAGAGACATGTGCTGCTTTATACTACAAATGGTTTAGCGAGCGGCATACATAAATTATTGTAGTGGGTGGTGGTGGGTGTTTAGGTTGCTTGCTTAGTTGGTTATTTGGCATGGGTAAATGTGTTTTAATTTTGAAGTTAAAAAAGTAAAGGCCGCCAATTGTACAATAATTGATTGCGCGCGTGCTCAGTCTTAAGTTAAATGAAAGTAAACTCAACTCCCGGAACGAAACAAAAAAAAAAAAAAAAGTTAATACTATACATTTAGTATTAATCTCAATCTCATAAGACTTTGTACTATCCTACCGAAAAGTACTCATTCATTTGGGCACTTTAAGTTTCTTGTTTCTGTATATGAGCATAAAAACAATTGAATCAAAGATTCAATCAGGTACTATATACTATTGTAGATTTGTCTAAGCACCACAAGATTTGTTGTGGCTTCCTTAAATTTAATTTAAATTTATGCAAAATTTCGAAATGCGCTTCAATTTGATAAACAATCGATGTGTTCAATAACAACAAATATACAAATAGTAAATCGTGAAAAATTAAAATTATAAAAGAAAACTTTTAACTTCGGTTTCAATGAAGCTTAAATATCCTTTTGCACACAAACAGGATTATAAACTTGATGAAAATACATTAAACAGCTAACACGTCTATGATTTTTAACTCTACTTATCTCAATATAAAATCATGTTTACCATCAATTGGTTCATTTTACATCTGTTCTTTAACTTACAATAATCGACTAAAAATAATCTTTAAACTCTATCTCTCCTAAACTAAGGTAATATCTTCTTTTTATATAAAAATTAGTGTTTTAAATTGTTTGTATGCTATGCGTTGACATACCGTTCATCTGATTGTATTGAAACTTTAGGAATGTGTAAGGGTGGTTTCCGGCTTGAACATAGGATAGTTTTGGTCCCGTGTGTATGTGTCCCTGTTCCCGAGATCTGAACTTTTAAAACCCCAACTCCTAAAAGTGTACTACGGAACATTAAATGAAATGAGAATTTAATTTTCTGATACTCAAACTGTGATCTTTGCTGATACTTTAAGTGTAACAGAGAGAATATAGTGATGATAGGAAGCAACGCGTGCGAAATAGGGTCGGGTATGACATTAAATAGGGGAATAGATATAATTTGCTCACATTCCTATTCAATCTTCTTCACCTTCACAATGTGTTCGTGAATCATCTAATGTAATAAAATCAAGACTACAGTGGCTGCCTAGATACAACGAAATCTTTTAGACTAATCAATAGAAGACGCAAAGATACCGCAAGGTTCACAGCAGTTTTTATTGGGTCACTGGTGTGTGGGGACTTACGCGTAGAGACTGGGTATTCCCTACAGGAGCCTTTGTAGGAGTTGTGGTGATGTGGAAGAAAAAGAATCAGTAACCCACTTTCTATGTCAATGCCCAGCACTGGGGAAAGCTAGAAACAAGTTCCTGGGCAAATATATCTTCGATAACCTCTCGGACTGTTCGGTCACATGTCCGGGTGACCTTCTAAAATACTCTACGGGATGGGTATAACTATACTAATCAGTGTTCGGCGAGGAAGTGGTTTCAAAACGGCACTTAAGTGTTAATTGTTGCTTGTTAGTTAGTAATGATACAAGTCAGCCACAGTAACCAACCAAGACTACAGTATAAACTTATTTTTAAATCTATCTATCTTGGTTAGATTAAGTAAGAATAGTAGTAGCCGTTATCAGAATATCTATCAATTTATTGTATAGTATAAATTGTTGATTTTTCGAAGGATTCAGCGTAAACAGTTTTACAAATAAACAGACAAATAAATTTCAATTAATTTCAATCCATATGTAATGGATGTCATCTTTGAATTGTCATGGACAAACTCTTTAATAAAGTGATTAAAGTATTTCAACTAATTGTGAAGGGTATATCAAAATAACTAAAAAAAAAAGAAAGATATGTCAAGTTGTAGAAATTATCTCTTGCTCTCAAATGATTGTGAAAGCTTTCAGTGTCTGTGTGTGTGTGTGTGTGTGTGTGTGTATGTGTGACAAGGATCGACTTTATAATGTATGCATGTATGTATGTATTCCCCCTCTACCACCAACAAAGTCTCCTTCATTTATTTCATTTGTCTTTCGTCGTTTGTCGTCTAATGTTGCCATTTGTTAGTTTCATTTGTTTTCTTTTGCGCCTATTCCAATGTTACCAAGTTACTAGTAAATACTACAATACTCTGTATGTCCATACAACAAAATATTTTTTTTCTTTTACCATTTTACCATTAGATATTTTGTTTTTGTTGCATGTGACTTCATTTGTGCTTTATTAAAGTTTTTTGTTGGTTTATTATTTTTCTCTAGCGCTCTATTTTTGCTGTTTTTTGTACCATTTTTTATTTTTTTTTTAAATCGATATGCAAACGATCAAAAACATTTCGTATGCAAAAAAAAAAAAAAAATCAGAAAAAAAAACCAATGAAAAATTGATATAAAACAAAAAGAAACTGAGAAAAATATATTACAGATTGTGGTGTCACTCTAGTGTGTGTGTGTGTGTGTGTGTGTGTGTGTGTGTCATGTTCAATATATAGGCTAGGAGTCGTATGATTCCAAGATCCATAGCCACATCCAATTGGTATGCACCATATGGTGACTTGCACCTGTTTTCTATCATTGCTTTACTTTGCTTTGCTTCACTTTGGATTCCGTTGATGAGCATGAAGCTAATATACGAGTATCTATACAAGGAATACATTGTATATTGTAACAACAGCATGACTTCGGCTTCAGCAGGCGGTTGTTGCCTTTCATCGTTTCAAATTCATTCAGATACTTTGTTGCAGGCTTGGCTTGTTTTTAAAAAAAACATGTTGGGTTTTTATCTCCTTTTCACTTAAGCGTTCTACAATGAAGTTACAGTGTTTCTTTTTATGTTAATTACAATTGCAACTACAATAATAATAAATTGCCGTAGAGTAGAGACTCGCTTTTAAATACCAAAATGTTGATAGATAAGAGTTTTTTTTTTTGTTTTGTTTCTCACCTTCATTACGTTCTTTTCAAATTTATTCTTGATTTTATTTCCAAATATTGTATTTGTCTTTACCATTCATTTGTATCGAGTCTTTACTTTACTTTTAATTAAGCATTTGTGCATTAAATTTGTGCATAAATAATTGTATAAAAATCCCTTTTTATTTTTGCTTTTTGTGTAAAAATTTTTGCTTTTAAAAAAATACAATAAATAAATAAAAAGAAAAAAAAAAACTCAATAAATTCAAATTTTGTTTATGTTTTTGTGTCAAAAATTTTATTCACAACTTAAAAATATATAAAAATTGTATTGTACAAATTACAAAAATAAAAAAAAAAATTAAAATAATAAGAAAATAAATTTTGCGAAATTAAAATTAAAAGATTTAAATAAAATAAAAATTAATTATGATATTTTTGTATAATAAAAATAAAATAAAATGATAATAAAAAATTTACAAATTTAGTGCATTTCATTAATTAATTAATTAATTGATAATAATAGAAAAAATATTTACGGTGTTTTTTTTTTTGTTTTATTAAATATATTAAATTCATTTGTGTTTATAATTATTATTAATTTATTTATTTAAATTAAATATTAAATTTGTTATGATTTCCATTTTGTGTGTATTTGATTTTGTGATTATGATACCAAAGCAATTGATTATCATTATCCATGTGATAGTGTGGTGGATGCTTGTAAATGTGTGGGTGTGTTTTTTATATTATCAATTAAATATTATAAATTATGACAAGCATTTCCGTTTCCGGTATTTTTGAGTTTGTGTGCGTAATATGGCTTAATTGATTGATTAATTGATAATTGAATTGATTGATTAATTATATTTTGATGTAGTGTATTTGTTGCTATGCATGTGCATTTGTGTGTTGAGTGTGAGAGTGTGCAAGTGTGCAATTGTGTGTGTGTGTGTGTGTGGGTGTTTAACCAAAAATGTTTCTTCTTCCTGTTTCAAATAAAAAAATTAAAAAAAAAATATACATATAAAAAATTATTTACTATTAAAAAAATAAATGAAAAATATGTTTATATTGATTTAATTATGAATAAAATAGTTAAAATTGCACTAATAAAGCTTTTTTTGTGTTTCTGTTTCTGTTTTTTGTTTTTTGTTTTGTATTTCTTTGCAGAGCAAATCTTTGAGAAGGAGGCATCATGATTACTACAACTACATATATAAGTAGAATGAGTGAGTATACTATTTGTCTATATTAATATGAGTGTTTGTGTGAGTAAATGAGGTGTTATAAATTGACTGGATTTTGTTGTAATGTTACGAGTATATGATACTTTGTAAAGTTATTATTATAAAACTAAATTTGTGTGCACAAATTCTATTCTATTGTATTTCACTTTTGGTTGCATGTTGATAGTTTGATTGATTGATTGATTGATTGATAGATTGAATTGATAAATAGGAAGATAGATTTTTGATATTTGATTAATATGTATTACTTTGTGGCTGTGGCGGCACAAAACCGTAACCCGATGCACCAACAACAACACCGCTGGACTCATCAATTGCATCTGGTGGGGATGGTGGGAAAACGACTGGTCCTGAGAATGTAAATATTTGTAAAGTTTTTGGTTGATTGATTTGGTTTAATTACTAATCATAAGTAGTACATATTTATAAGAATTTATTAAGGAAAGAAATTTATTGCCATAAGCAAAAGAACAAATAAAGAAGAAGAAGCTACTAGTATTATTTAAAGTTGTCATATACATACCCCGATTTTGTCTTGAATCTCTTATCTGAGTTGCCGATGGTTGAGCCAAATCCAATGTATTGTAACCAAAACGTCTTTGTGCACCATGTGGTAATTGGCCAAGGAAATATTGTTGACCCGCAACGAAGGCCAACGACAGGCAGAGCGCAAAGATGGTGATTAACTGCAAAGCATTAAAATGGAAAAAAAATGATTTAACAATTTTTAAAAAACAAACAAATAATTACACAAAGTTAGTTGCAGAATTTAATTGTTTTACACACACACACACACATATATATAGTCATTATTATACAATGTGTATGGTATACAGTATACTATACTATAGAAAAAAGAGATCGTTTGATAAGTTCGTTGCTTTTGGCACCTTGCAGGCAATTAAAAATGAAATAATAATAATAAAATTTATGCCAATGACAAAATTATAAGAGCATAAAACAAGCAAAGTAAATTTGAATAGAAGTCGAAACGATCGATATTGATTGAATGAGTTAGAAGTATATAGACCAATACATACACGTACATGATGGTGGTGAATGAATAATGTGAACTAAATACTTTGGTAGACAAGAAATACCAATAGCAAAATAATCAATTACACGCTTGAAACGGTCAAGAACAAATTTATGTATTACATAAGCAGCAAACAAAGTGAAATATCGAACACCAGTTTTTGGTTTTCTTTTTTTTTTTTTTTTATTACTATATTATAAATATAAATACTTTCCGCACTTATGGATGTTGTTGAATGGTATTCAGACTTTGATTTGATGTTTGTAACGCATCACAAGAGAAGAAGGTAATGATGAAATGATTGACATTTTAAGGAGAATCATGACAACTTCCTATGTTTTCATCAGATTTATCTACAATAGATACGAAGAACTTTGGACTGAATAATGATACATGAACTTCAACATTTGCATATCACTACTACATATTATAAAAATAAGAGATAGTCGCATCTGGCTGTCTAAACGCTATAAACTTGAAAACTACCAAATGGATTTTCATATGGTTTTTACCAATGGACGGAGTGAGTCATGAGAAAGGCTTAGATAGATATATAATTGATTAAGATTTTGAGAAAATCACTTTTCAAAATCAAAGCATTGAACTGTCAATAACGTAGTAGATAGCAGAAAGCAATGTAGCTGATAAAGCAATATGATGTGATGAAGTAGTTCTAATATTGAAATGCTGTATATTTTTGTTGTTGAAATGCTGATTTTCCATAACACTTACTACAAGTATTTATCCACCAAAGTGTCTATACAGATATTTATACCTATAGCTATGATAAAAACTATTTTCTTAAGAAGATAATACAGAAACATTAACATAAATTTGTGTCTTTGCTAATCTCAGTGAATTTGAAATACTTTAAATGAATTCAAACTTCATTGGAACTTTATATCCAAAATCTTCGTGTAGATAAATAGATGTTTATATCTAGAACTCACACATAAAAAAACTATCTTCTTTAAGACTTATAACATGACAATTAACATAAAGATTTGCTAATAACAGAAATTTGATTTGATTTGCGATATTTTAATATGTTTAAATTTCTTAGAATCAATTACAAAAGATCTATTACTCGTACAATAAATGGTATATTAACTTCGATGGAACTGAATTTAATGCATTCATTGTTGAGTATCATGAAATATGAAACTGGCGTATCCAGTTCTGTTCATTACTTCTGGCTACAAATACACCACACCATCAATCGATAAATATGAATGTATTTGCTGTGTAATGGATTTTGTTGTTATTGTTCTAATCGTATTACGAGACTATGATATTATGACAACAATAACAATAAGTAAATAAGTATTCATTGGTAGTCATGTATTGATGTACTCGTATGTATGTATTTGTTGTATATGTAATTAGTATTTAAAAAAAAAAAAAACGCCTTCATAAAATACTCTTTTTTTTTTTACTCTGTTGTCTTGATCGCGTGCTTTCCAAGTTTTCAGCAGTTCAGAAGCCTTCAGATAAATTGTATAGTATTTTGTTCACTTGTGAACGTTTGGCAATAAACCATAATTTACTGTAGTTATGTATAAACATAATTTAAAGTTTGTATTATTAAGAACTTTGAAATGAATATGATGACTCAATATACAATAAATTGAAATTTAGTATGTACTACTCTTCATTTTAAGTAAAAATTAAATTTAAAGCAAAATTGCATGTCATCGATAATAAATACCTTTGCACTTTTATTCATCACATGCACGTAATGCATATGTCAAGCTTTCATTTCATATACTTATGAGTATATAATTAAAGATGATCAGACCACTTTGATACAATTATATAAAAAATATAATAAATGATGATCTTAGTAATAAGGCTATTTATACTTTAAATTAGTTCATATCTATACATAAGTATGAGAGAGAGAGAGAGAGAGAGAGATAGTAAGTACATATATTGTATATAATGAATGCAGTAACCTACTTTGGCCATTAACTCAATTGAGATCAATTGCTCTAAATTAGAGCGATAAACGTTACAAGCCACGAATAAGCCAACTTTAAGTTGAACATTTATTTAAAATACAAAATCTATGTTACATATAGTAGACGATTGTCGATCGTCATCATTGCGGCAAGAATCTCAGCACGTTTAGTATGAATATGGTCAGTTAGATAGACCGTCACTCAGTCGTATTCAGTTAGTTTATCTGCCTGGTTGTCTATCTGTCCAGCTGTCTGTGTGCAATATGAACTCAACACATAACAAACACATACAAAGTACATTAGCTCACGCTTAGTTCAAATGGACTAGTCTAGTCGAGTCAATAGTAACAGCAACAGCAACAGCACTATCCACTTCCATAAACGTGATCTTAACGATCATCATCATCATCATCGTCAGCATCAACATCAACATCATCAGCTGCAGCAGCAACTCCACCACCACCACCATCATCACCAGCACCAGCACCAGCATCAGCAGTAGTAAGAGCAACAATAACAGCAGCAGCAATTGTTGCAATTGCTTCAAAGTATAAAGAAGCGTTTGGTTTATTAGCCATAAGCTCCAGTGGGTCTTTGCTGTGTGCAAATTGAGATTGCAAACACTTTTCTTCACTTCAGGTTTTTTTTTATTGTTGCTGTTGTTTTTGTTGTTTCTGTTGTTGTGGTTGTTTTTGTTGTTGTGGTTGTCTTGAAGGCAAAGTTCGAGCAATCAACGTTTGTCGATAGTTAAAGTTGTAAATTTTTGCTATAATTTATCGCCAAATGGCGTCTAGCAACAACAACAACAACAACAACAACAGCAGCAACAAATTTAATGCAAATACTTGCTGAATAGGATTGGATTGGATTGGGATTTTCGTTTCACGTTTTTAATGCCTCCACATTCTTGGTTTCCATTATTCATTCAATGGGATTAAAGGGTTCATTAAGTCATTAAAAATGTCTTATTTAGTAGGTACTTATTCATTTACTAACTCACTCACTCACTCACTAAGTTACTTATTTAGTTTATAAACTGTTAAGAAATTAATAAACAAAACTATTTGAAATGAAAGTGGTGTCATTTTGAATACTTTTGCAATTAACACCTGTTAATCGAAACATATAAAATTGAAAGACTTTTATCTGTCAATATTAATTCAATCATTTGAAAATAGTAAGAGTATTTTTGTTGCTTATACAATACAAACATGTTAGCCAACTAACTGCTGGCAACTACTGTAATAAATTAATTAAAGGGTTTGGTTTTAATGCATTTATAACATGCCAACAATATTTCAAAACAATTACTTCCTAGTCTCCAACTCCGATCTATTTTTGAATGTTTGAATGTTGGTAAGGTAAACTGGGTCAGTGGATACACACACACACACAGACAAACAAATAATCATCATATCCATACAGGGCATATGTGTATTATGATTAAGTGTAGATATGTGATATGTCTTTGTATATTTTTTTTTTTTATTTAATTTCAATTGCATCAGCATTTTTGCATGTGTTTAACTAATTATTTATTTTCATGTTTAAAAAATATTTTATTTAATTTTTTTTTTTTTTTTGATAAAAATTGCTTAATTTTTCGTTTTTTTTTTCGTTTTGTGATCATTAAAATTTTGTATTATCTCTTCAAAAATACTATACATTTAATTAATTAGAGACAAAATGTTTCACGCTTATTGACTTTCAATTTGAACCACCAGCAAAACCACAAAAAGATTATAATAGCAATAGCAATAACAGGTAACAACAACAATTACAATAACCATATAGAATTAAAATAGTGTAAAAAACTTGACTGCATTTGTAAACAAAAATGCATTAATTGAGTGAGCTGTGAAGCTGCAACAACAACAACAACAACAACAACAACAACAACAACTAAAAGAACAACAGTATTAACTATAAAAAAACAACAAAAAACAACTCGTAAAACAAATTCACATTCTTTATCTGGAAAACTTCAAAGAAATAAATCTAAAAATATGCAAAAAAAATTTAGAAAAAAAAAACAAAAAAAAATCATACAAAAAAATACAAGAGAAAAACGAGTTCAAAAGTTCTCAACTTGTTGTTGTTGTTGTTGCAGCATGTGAATAGCAATAAAAAACTAAATTACAATAAAAAAAAGAAAAACAGCAAAGTTAATTAATGCTAATTTGATTTCGGTAAGTTAATTTTGTTTCTTTGTGGGGTCTTTGTTTTTCTTCTTTTTGTTTTCCTTTTTTTGTTTTTTTTTGTTTATTGTTTTACAATGTTTTGTTGCATGTCTTTATTGTTATTTCTCTGGTTGTTGCTCTGCTGCTTGCCAACAACTGATGCTGCCTGCCACCCAACAGACATTTAACATATGTTCACTGTCCAAATTCTGTCAACGAGTATCCTGAGGCCTTAAGAGTTTTCTATATTTTTACTATTTTTTTTTTTTTTGTATTCTTCTTAATATTTAGCCGCTAATTTTTTACTGCTGCTACTACATATTTTGTGTGTTGTTGGTGTTGTTGTTCTTACTTCAAAGTAATTAAAACTATTAATTAAATATGCGATACTAAACTTAATGCAACGCAAAGTGCTTTAATGCAATTTTTGCACTTAGATATTTTTTATTAGATTTTTTTTTGATTTTTTTTTTGCATTTTTTTAAATAAATGAAAAGAATGGGTTTTATATTGTATTACTATGGCTATCGTCGTTTGCCACCATCTACTACCAACACCCCAATGCAATAACAAATTAGTCAAACAAATGACCTTAGATATGATTTCGAAATGTTGATTTTTTTATACACACAAGTGGCTCAGCTCACATGTATTGCAATCGACAAACGTTGGCACGCACCTTAACGACGACAGGCGGCAGGCAGGCAGCAGGCAAGCAGGCAGATAGATAGACAACTAAACAGACAAACAGATAGACAGACAGACAGTCAAACATGCCATGCTCAGGCGCCCCAAGTTAAGCGGGCATACACTTCAATACACTATGAGAGACAATCAAAAGCACTAAACCAACCAAACCAAACCAAACCAAAGCAAAGCAAAGTTGATCGAAGGAATAAACTCATTTTTTTGCCAGAGGCAATAGCAACTACTTGATGTTGCTGCTGCTGCTGCTGCTGTTTGTTATATTATTTTTACTCTTGTTGCTTGCTAACCCACCCACCCACATCATGATTAAGTGTATATAAAAAAATATCAAAGCAACAATGAATACAAAGTATTGACAAAAAAAAAAAAAATAAAAATAAATTATAGAAAATGCAACTGCAAAGGCAAACAAGCCTTGTTAGCTGCTGAGCTGAGTTGAGCTGAGTTGAGTTGAGTTGAGCCATTGGCGCTGATTGGCCTTTAGGCTTTTTTGATTGGGCGCAAACGTTTAAGAATGCAAAGATTTTCTCACATATGTGTTTGTGTGTGTGTGTGTGTGTGTGTAAACATGTCTTATGCCAGAAACAATTTTCAGTTACTGTCAATTTTCAATGTATTGATTTTTAATTCATTTTCTGTACAAGTTGACATGATTGTTGATTTTTATCGCTTTTTTTTTGCATTATTTTGTTTTGTTTTTTTCTTTTTTTTTTCTTATTTTCTTACATATAAATATGTACTATTATATATAAGATCGTTTTTGCTTCATCGTTTATTTGTTTAATTTGTTACAGTTGTTGTTGTTGTTATTACTATGCTAGTTTTAAAATGGGACCCTCTGGCGCACTATTTGTTTGTTTTTTTTTTTTTTTAAACATATGTTTATGATTATAGCTTATTATTATTTTTGTTGTTGCTATTAATATTAACAATGTTTATTCTAACTCCTACACAATACACGGACATGCATGCGGACATGCGACTTTTCCCTAAAGCCATGAGTCACCTTTGATTTGTCTAAAAGTCCATAAACTACTTTTATTCTTTGTTGCGTTAATTAATCTTATTTAATTTGAATTGTCATTAAATTGCCGCCACAATTGTGCATAATTAATTAATGCTAAATGGAAATGTGCCTCTCGTTGCTGCTGCTGCTGCTGCTATTGCTTTTACAGTTGTTTCTACTGCTGCTGCTGCTGCTGGTTGCCTTTGTCTTGTGTATTATGAATAAGATTTGTTTCTTTTTATTCCTTTTATATTTTATATTTCTTTTGTTAGTTTTTTTTTATTATTGTATTTTTAAGGAAAAAAAAAAAAAATGGAAAAAGTGAATGTTTCAATGGAAGTTTAAACGCCCGCGAAACTTGAGCTGTTCGCATTTATCAAAAAAGTTATTACTATTTATTGTTAAATCTATTTTTTATATATATATATATATATATTTTTTTTTTTAATTTTATGTTTCTTAATAATAAAGCACAATCACTACTAACTAGCAAGCAACACTTAATGTTGCTTTAAAATACACTTCACAATATATACTTATGAATGTATTAGGTAACATCAATTTAATCTGATGTTTGTCAAAGATCAATTAAGATATTATTGTACTTATTCAAGCTTTTCTTTTGCTTTTAAAGATTCAGATAAAAGTGCTGACAGATATGTGATATTCTTCATTAAGCTTCACACAGATTATTTGGCTCATTTGTTAAACTCTTATTAAGAAAAGACAAAGCAAAGTTCGATCATCCAAATTGACTTATTATGTAGAGACTTTTCAAATTAATTTCTAACAATTTCATACAACAAATGATTTCAATAGTGCATCAGAAGTGTATATAAAGTTTTGTCAAACCTAAGATTGTTTTTTATATTAAATATAGATAATTTTTTTATATTTTTCTTCTGTGAATTATGAAATAAAAAGCAAGTCATTTAGAAGTTATGTGCTCAGTCTAATTATATTTCACTTTAATAATCGAATTATCCTGATGAAAATCACAATTTTTTTTTTTTTTTTAACTTTTCAATACTTCAATCTGATTGTTTTTTTTTTTATATCCAAGTCCATTGCTCCATTTGTTGTGAGTGCACAATAGCATTACTGAGAGTGGACTGGACCGCACTGAATGAATGGCCAGTCAACCCATTTTACTTACTATCTGCTTGCATTTGGTCTTTGAATTAGTTTTGAGTGAAAACACAATTGACTTTGTTTCGCTTGAATGCATATTTAACAATTCAATATGCGCCGCTAAACACTTTCAATGCGGAAGCTACTTTTTCACTTCACTTTACACCATTAACACATTTGTTGTGTTGTGTTGTGTTGTTTAGTTGTTTGTGTAACATTATTTGCTTGTTTGTATTGTTGTTGTCATCATCATCATCATGATCATCAGCAACAGCAACAGCTGTAGAGATCTCAAATACCCATCTTACTTACTACTAAGCATCTCATATAATCGTCGTTTTTATGAAGATATACTATAAACATTAAACAATTTGTTTTATAGACCACAAATCGCCTTTACGATTGATTGAATTATGTTTAATCGTTAACTATCAATAAAATGGATTGCAAAAAAAAAAACAAAAAACAAATAAATTTAAATATGTAAGTATATCAATTAACAAACAATAAAAACTTGTCTTAAATGTTGCAATTTGTCAGTTTCACGTGTTGAAATCAAAATCACAATGAATACAATCATATTATATACTCGTATAGTACATAAGTGTACTATGTATGTTCACATACAATATTATTATGAGAATTGTAAGGAAGTTCAAAATTGAGCTTACAAAAGATTTAATTCAATATCCATAAAGTTATGAGAACTGTTACATTTCCTTCCTCAGCTGAGAGTTTCGTTTATGTTTTTTATTTTCTGTACTCGTATTACTTATTTTGTAATTAGTTCAATTTGTTTTTGAAAATTGTTACTACAATATTTCAAGACTATATTTCTTAGAGGTCAACTAACTAACTATCAGATAATAAATATGGAATGAATGCTTACCAAATTGGGAACACAAAAACTTTACAAATGTTTCATTTTTTTTTTTTTTTTTTTTTTTACAGATTTTTCAAGTATGTACTACTATAATTATATTGTGTGTAGTATATTTGAAAAATCATTTACTTAAATGGTGTTTCTTTCTTTTGTTTTTGTGCTTTTGTTTTATTTAATTATTTTTATGTATTTTATGGAGTAATAAAATTCAATAAAAAGGTTAAATAACTGAATGCTTCATTAAATGAACAGGTACATGGCGCATGGCGCATAGCTTCACACAGCAAATCTTAGTTAATTGTAAGGTCAAGTGCATATCATAATAAGCAAAACAATAACAACAAAGTATGTGAATTATAAATTGTCTTTAAAATGTTTACTGTAAATATTTTTTTTTTTTTTTTTATTGTTGTAGCTTAAATTATTATTATTTACAATGACAATGGCGATGCAGATGACGATGACGATTGATTGCATTCCTGTTGGGCAAATTTATCTATTTTGTAAATGAAATGCATCTCGAAAAATTTGTAACCATTAAACGAGACAAAATGGTCAACAAGAAAATAACAAAGGAAACAGAAAATTGCACATGTTTGCAATGCGCCGAAATATCAAAATGCTAATAGGATCTATAAATCTAACATTTTGTATATGTTTTAACTATTTCACATACTCGTTGAACACATATAAATATGTATACATATGTGTATGTGCATGTGTATGTAAGACAAACAACCCCATGTGGGCCGTTGAAATTCAGAAAATTGAAGCTCTGGTGTGCTCTGTTGTAGTCATTGTAGCTCGGACATTTTGGAAATCACTCAGACCGTCATGCAGTCAGTCACTCACTCACTCACTTACTCAGAGTTGCAAAAATCTACTCACATGTGTTGTGTATGCTGCTGATGATGTTTGATGTTGGTTGTATGATGTCGGTTGTATGATGTGGTGTGGTGCGGTGGGGATAAGATTTAATATTCACAGGCTGCATTGATCACTTCCACTGCAGCAGCAGCAGCAGCAGCAGTTGCCTATATAACTGATACAGTTTTTGCTCATTTTCTGTAAGTTTTTTATTTTTTTGCTTGGGGCCTTTGTTATTCATACGTTTTTGTGTGCTGCGTTGTTACTGTTACATTTTGAATTGCGACAGTTCTACATAAAAATACGCTAATCGCACTAAATGACCAAACGAATTGTAATAATATCGTATTTAGTGTAAAGCATGGCTAACTTAGTATCAAAACTTCACTACTAAGTTGTCTGTTTGACTCTGTGTGTCTATCTAAGTTTTATCTGAAATTGAAAAAAAAAACGAGAAGGAGAAGGAGTCGTCGTCTTTGTCGTATGATCAACAAACAACGAGAATAACGATGCAATTGTATGGTGGATGGTGGAAAAAATCACAACTTGCTACACTTTGTTTTTTTTTTTCTTTCTATTATATTTATGTGTGGCAATAAAATATGTCACCCACATTAGATTTGTAGTGCGAATATACTTTGTCACAGGTGGTCACATGAAATGAGGCCATTCATTCAATTTGGTTGAATGAATTTATGTAACTTTGTCTAATTGATTGTAAGATAATTAGTAAATAATTAACTTAAGCAACTTTATTGTTGTTTTCTCTCATTTTGGTTTTAGAAAAATGGGAAATGAAAAGCCCAAAACCAAAAACCAACAAATCTGTTTATTGCCTGAGAATATTGCACATTGACTGACTGACTGGCAAACTGACTGGCAATGCATCTTCATTAAGTTATCAAGTTAAGACGACGCAACAGACACAAATAAAATTTATGGCCATTAATTTAAATTTCCACACGCAAAGCGTGTAAATTGAATGCGAGTTCCCTCCCACTGCTCCTTCTGATTACCACCAAATCTAAACAAATCAGCGTCAACAAAGTCAACAGTAAAGTTTAACGAAGACCAATTTTATAGCACCAAATAATCAAATAATATAAAAAAAAGCAATTAATAACTTTACAAGCATACAACACACATGAATGCATCGCATGATTAAGATAGTCTTCGACATCATCATCATCATCATGAGCACATTCATAAATAAATAATATTATATACATAGCACATACATATGAATTTAAGTCAATTTTAGTTGGTATTGCTGTTTTCCTTAATGGCAAGCGAAACAAATGCATATCGCATATTAATTGCGACTAAATTCCCACCATACCATGACATGCCATGCCATGCTATGCCACTATCAAATGCCTAATGAAATAGACTTGCAACACCAATGAACCGCACAGCACAGCACAGCGCAGCATAGCAAAGCACAGCATTAGGCGCCGCCGCTGTGCGCATTCATCAAACAAATAAACTAAACAAAAAATGGAAAAAAGAAAAAAAAAACGCACTGTGGCGGATAAAAATTGCATAATGCAAAACAGTGGGGCAGCTCCCGTCGATTGCCGCCTCCAAAAATAGAAACAAACATTCAGACAGACAGACAGACAAACAAACAAACAAATAAACAGTTAAACAGCTAGGCAGGCAGACAGAGAGACAGAGAGACGGAGAGACATATGAGCGCGTGAGTCAGTTGAGGAAACCTCAAACATGATTTTGGTTGGACTTTGCTTGAGGTTGGCGGTTGGTCTTTTGCTCGTTTGCTTAGTTTAATGAATTCATTTATTGAACAACTATAAAACTTGCGTTTCTTATGTCTCTCTCTCTCTCTCTCTCTCTCTGTCCCTCTGTCCGTCTGTCTTATTCTTATATCTTAATATGTACAAAGATACAAATAGACGCCGCACGCAATGCAGCTTTACGATTGAACAGACAGCAAAAGACATTAAGACAGACATAAACATTTGTGGTTTGTCTTGTTTGAAGTGGCATTTTGCACGCGCACGCGCGCGCTCGTTCGCATTCGCACTCGCTTGACTTATTCACTGCGTTTGGTTTTTGGTTATTTTTTTCTTCATTTTCTTTTCAATTAAGTTGCAAAAACCCCAACAGCAGCCAACAACTAACATTCAACGCGTGCCAGCCAAACCAAGCCAAGCCAATCCAATCCAAAGCTAGGACAGGTCCATTAGTGCGTCTCTCGGTGTGTGTCGCACTTGCTGTTTTCAATGCTGTAAAACAATTTGTACATTCATACATACAATAGTATGTACGTACATATCTCACTCGTCTATATGTCTCGATTTTTTGATAGCGGCCTTCAACGTGAACTTGACTAAAGATTTTTTAGTATCTAAATACATACAAGTATCTATGTACGAGTACGTACTCGTAAGTATATCTGCAAAGTTTATGTGCGTTTTATGAACATTGAAAAGCATTTTTTATGGGTTTTCATTCATTTTCTTGATTTTACTTAAAGTGTTTTTTGTTGTTATTATTGTTGTTGTTGTTGTTGTTCATGTGCAAGAAACGCAGGTTTTCGTGCGTGTTGTTACTATTCATGATCATGTTGTTCTTTTTGAATTTATTCGTGCGTGTCAAAGCAATTTGTGTATTACAAATTTGTCATTGAAATATATGACAAGACAAGTGAAATTGCTACCATTTGCATGCATTTGGTTGGGGGGAATTCACAAGTGATCGAGCCTCTTCTTACTCTAAAATATTTATTGGCCTGGGATTTTTATTTCATTTGTGAGGCAACGGCAAAGGCACAAATTGTGTGTGACATAATAAAAAAAAAGTATTCACTGTTAAGAAACAAACCACAAAAATTTGTATATTCAATTTTCTTATTTGTATTCAATTATTACTTAATGGAAGAAAAAAATGTTTAATTTTAAACATGTAAATCAATTGAAGAAGGCACAAAATTCTAAATTTACAAGTGAATAAATAAAATCAGAAAAAAAATGTATATAAAAACTTGATTCTGTCGGAAGCAGTCAGTCAAATTGAAAAGATGCTTGGAATTACATTGACCTGCCGCGAAAAACAAGTATGTAATTTATACAAAAAAAAAGTGTAAAATATTTTTATATTAATTACAAAACTGGTAATAAAAAGAAAAAGAAAAATAAAAACAAAACATTAAAATCTTATAAGAACATGACATTTTTTCTTGATTTTTATACAACTCACTCAATTCTTCATTAGCATGTGGATTTATGTTACATTGTTTAATGATTTTTCTTAGAGTTTCTTCAAGTAATCAACCTAAACATTTTTTCTTCATATTTACTTGGCCTTTTTTGTGTTTATTATTTGTAAGACAGGGAAACAAAAATACAAAAACTAGAATACAATATTATTATTTTTATTTGTCATTGCTTTAACAATAACAAAAAACAAAAAAAAAAAAAACGGAAAGATACAACTAAAAATTGACACACGACTTGTGCTCGCGCATGTTGTGAGCCGCCGTGTGGCGACATGTTGCTATGTTTTTTGTTATTGTATGTGGCAATAAATTAAATTGCCCAATAAAAACAACAACAAAAAAAAAAAAAAACCAAAAAAACAAAAAAATTAAATTCTTTGTACAAAGATCTCACAGACCAATTTTAAGTGGTTATTATTTTATACTTACAACTACTCTATCAACAGACAAAGAATAGACAGCACAAGAAGAAAAAAAAAAACAGTCAAATTGTAATAAACTAATTCAATGAAATAGTATAAACCATTTTAAGACATTCCATATGTTTGTTTCTTTGTCTATAATATATCTATCTATCTGTCTGTCTATGCCTAACAATGTCTTATTTATTATTATTTTTTTCTTTTAACAATTATTTCAGTAAATAGAGAAATAGAAAAAATAAAAGTTATTAACATGAATTAAAATGTTATTAATATTGTCGCTTGACATTGATGTTGCGCGCTTAGTTTTATAAATGAAAGCATTTGTATAGCAAACAGAAGTCAAGACTGTGTAATCTCTCATTCAATTAAAGTCAAATACTTATGAGATATAGGTAAATTGGGAAAAAAAAAGAGAATTTATTGCAGTTTGCAAGTTGATTGAAGTAATAAACTTGAGGTTAATGGAAACCCAAAACAAATGACTAAATAAAATGATGAAATTGGTGGTGTTGGTGAATAAAATCACAAAATCCCAAATGAAAGTAGAATTGAATGACTCAATATGACAAAAGAAATGTTATCTCAAAGTAATGAATAGTTTAAGTAATGATCTCCAATGAAGTTCACAACTAAATGAAGATATCACTTTCAGTCATTGACAATTTAATTTGCACATTATTCAGTCAGTCAATGGCTTCAAGAAAGGAAAGGAAGCAATAAAAACACTTTTTTTTCTTAAACAAAGATTTAAGTGATAAACTTGAGGCATTTGTAATACCAAAGGAAAAAGATTTAACCCTTTGCAAATGTTCATTCGCTCGCTATGTGCTATCGACTACTTCAGGACTTTTTCAAAAATATCTTCTTTTTTTTTTATTGAAAAACACATATTTTTTTCATAAATTCAATACAATTTAATATAAAATTGACTCTTTAAGGCAACTGCATTCTAGATTTAATGGATGTTGCCATCATGGCAACAATGGAGTGGAAAGGGTTAAACTTAAAGAAAGTGTATCTTCTTTAAAGCAAAAACCAAAACAATGAACATTGATTTAAGAGATAAACTTGAGGCATTTGTAATACCAAAAGAAATGATATAAGACAATAAACACCTTAATAGAGAGTTTACAACTATTGTATTGTAATTGAAGAAATTAGTTTTACTTTGGTATGGAGTATCTTAGTTGGAATGAATGAATGAAGGAAGGAAGTAGTCTGTGTATGTGTGTGTGTGTGTGTGTATCTTTTTCAAAAACAATAAACTTAACTCATTTGTTGTTTGTTTGATTCAAACAATACAAATGATAAGCTGAGGCTAATGAAAAGCAAAATAATAAAACAAAAGACTTAAGCAACGAACTTGAATAGAAAACACATAACATAAATTTGTTATGGGGAAGTTAAGTTGAGTTACACATTTAATTTTATTTATCTACTCTTCTTTAGGTTTGGTGTTGGGTAACATATTTCTTATTATTTTTTTTTCCTAAGATTTTTGCACATAAATCATACGCACTGTTGTTCAACAAATATTTTTTTTTTTTTTTTTTTTGGTACTTACGTATTTCATATTGTTGCTGGTGTTGTTTTGGTTTTTATTTATTTGTTAATTTCTTGATGTTTTACTGAAAATTTCACAATAAGGAAAATTTTATTTAATTTTAATTTTATTAATAAAATGAATTATTATTAAATGCAACTTAAAAACTGCACTGTTAATTATTAATTTAATTTTTGTGTTTGTTATAATTAATTTTTACAATTGCATAGTTTCCATGCAACAGCGTGTTTTAATTAAATTTATTTATTTTTTTTTTTTTTTTCATTTAATGTAATTAATAGTTTTTTTGCTTTTTTCTTTTAACAATTTATTTTACTAATTAATTTTTATTTATTATTATTTTTTTTTTACTCCTTTTGCTTTTTTGGTGTTTATGAAACTCTGATTTTTTTTGGTAATATGTATGGTTTTTGTCTATTTATTTAATTTTTTGTGTTTTTGTTTTGTTTTTGCACGAAAATGTAATGTAAGAAATTAACTAACCGCGTAGCGTATTATTTGTTGCACTTCTTGCAGCAGAGCGGAGGAGCAAGTGAGCGAATGAATGTGAGGCAAATGAATGAATGAACGAGCGAACGAAAGATCGAACAAATGAACGAACGAACGAACGAACTATGTGTGTGTGTGTGTGTGTGTGTGTTTTATATTTGAATTAAGAGGAAAAAAGGCTTTGCTGCGCTTTCGTTCGTTCGACGTTTTTTTGTTTGTTGGTCGTTCGATCTGTCGTTTGGTCGTCGTTCAGTTGCTGTTGTTTGTTTGTTTGGTTCGCCGCCTGAGCGTTGAGTTGTAAAGTAAAACGTTTAATGAATTCCAACAGATCTGCTCAGTTGATTTTATATAAAGCTACAGAAACGCTAAGCTACGCGACTCGAAGCGGCGCTCATTTACTTAGATTTGTTGTTACTTGATGTTGTTGCTGTTCATGTTGTTGCTGCTGCTGCTGTTAATGTTGTTGTTGTTGTTGCTGTTGTTGTTGCTGTTGTTGTTGCTGTTGTGGCAGCAGCAGCAGCAACGGCGGCGGTAACTTGGCGGTTGTTGGTTGATATCATTCAGTTGTGCGTTGCCGATCATTGAGTTTTTTTGTTTTTAATTTTGAGTGAAACGAGAGTACACTGAGCGAAATATTATAACCGACTCTTGATTGAGTGATTTAATGGTTTTGAGTGTTTTTGATTGGCGTACGTGATCAAAAGTGTTGATGAAGTGAAGGTGAAATGAGCAAAAATTCAATTTAAGTTCAATAACTTGGTCCAAACTAATAAAAGAAATGTTCTTAAGATTAATATTTGTTATATTTTTGGTTGCGGTTATGGTTGCGGCTTATGAGTTGCCGGAAGTGCAAAAGTTGAACCATCAGTTATGTGAATAAATGAATGAATGAATGAATGGGCGAATAAATGAATTGTTTTTAACTCAGTATGAAAAGGTGTGAATAAATTGTTACCTTAGGTAGAGCATATTCATTGTTCCGGGATTGCTTGTTGTTACTAAGTAAATCGCTCACGTGGTTCAAGTGATGGTTGCTGGGTAGCTTGGCCAATGTTACAAAGATTATAGTGTTGATTTTGTAACCGGTCAAGCAATCAACTACTAGTTCCCAATATCATTCAGTCAGGCAGTCATTCATTCATCTATGCATTCTATACATTCACTTTAACAATTAGCCATTCAGTCATTTAGTCATTCATTCAATTGATCAATTTGTCAATGTTCAGCTTCAAAGTAATTTATGTTATGCATGTAAGTATGTAAATTCAAACTGAAAACCAGAGTCACTGTCGGTTGCTTCAAGTGTTGGTTGATTGGTTGGTTGGTTGGTTGACTGTTTGTTTGGATGATTGAGTCAGTCATCGTTGTTGCCGTCAGTAACAAACACTTTGGCTTAATTATATAGTTGCAACTATTTACTTTCTTTGTTGTTACTATTACTGTTGTTGTTGCTGATGCTGATGCTGGTGTTGTTGTTGTCTGTAAGTGTCTGTGTTTGCCTTGAAGTGAAATTTGTGAATGTTTTTGTCAGTGTAAACATGACAAATGCTTTAAAGCTTTTATGTAATTTCTTCCGCTTATGTTTATATTTGACCGTGAAATTTGTTTATAGAAAATCTATATGAAATGACATTTTCATAATTCAACAGCAGTAGCAGCAGCAACAACAACAATAACAGCAACAGCAACAATGAATATAATTTTTGCATGATTTTTCTTAATTGAAATACATAAACTGAGTTAAACGGAAGTTCAAAACAAAAGACTTAAGTAACGAACTTATATTTATTTAAATTCTATAAATTGACATATTGATATTCACAGTAATGTGACAGTTGCCACATATGCGGATGACAGTGCTTTCTTTGGTAGAGGTAATGATCCCTAGATGCCTTGTCGCTACTGCAAAGCCATCTTATCAATACTAGACCCTTGGCTAAAGAAATGGAACATTGTTCCCATTCGCATTGATGCGCTCTAACAACTCTCTAGTTTTCCTGATTGCTGAAGTTATTCTTAGTAACGTAATTGAAGATTAAAATGACAAGTTTATACTAAGTGGAGAAGTAGCAACTTACTTTCAACGCAATTACAATACTATTTTCTCTGCAAGAAGGCTGCTTCATGTACAATTGTAGTCTTGCAACAGAGTTGAATGGTCCTTGGCGAAGTGATCTCGGGTGATTAAGAAACGTATGCCCGACCACATAGGGGAATCATCAGCTGAAGAAGAATGTGATGCCTTTTAGCTTATAGTTCGAAGCTTCATCAATGTAATAAGCTTTTGCTGTATTAGGCAATACTGAATCCTGGATACATACATGGGACTCCCTTTATTGATCGTTTAAGTTTCTGTTGATGCTCAATGGTCAATGACATAAATATTCATTGAGTACTTCATTTCTTGATGATAAAACACCGATAAAGTATAGTAATATATCTCCCCATAGACATATAGTAGATTCACAATCCGACTTAGTCTAACTTTCAGACTTCCTAAATTTCTTGTATTTCAAATTGATATTAATTCTGAATTAGTCATTTTATTTTGTACTACTAACTTATTAAACTGTATTGATTAATTCTAAAACTTAAAAAAAAATTCCATAGTTTACAAAATGAAATCGTTTATGAATGATTATTGTAATTGTGTTTCTAATGATGATGATGATGATGATGACTTAGCCGCCTTTAATTAAATTTTAATTAATACAAATTACACACTTGCCTTTGTTATGCGAAAAATGTGAAACATAAAAACCCAATTCCGCATGCGTTAGTTAAAAAAAAAAAAAAAACAAAACAAAAAATATAACATTTACAAAACAAAAAAAAACTATTTACAAAATACAACAAAAATCCAATGAACGCACAAAAATACTCCATACGCCACCATTCCTCTGTTTATGCCAAGTTCAAGGTTAACTATTTTTTTATTTTTATTTTTTTTTTACTTCTTTTCTTCATATTCACACACACATGCTTTCGCACATAACATAATAAAACAACAGGTGTGTGTTTGTTAAAAAAAAAATAAAATAGAAAAATATAAAAAAATATACAACAAATTCAATAGAGAAAAAATTGAATAAAATAAAGAAATACCAAATCAAATTAAATAAAAATCAAATACTCTTAAATTGTTGATAGCTACTGAGGTTGATGATGTTGTTGTTGTTGTTGTTGTTGTTGTTGCTTATAGTACTATATTTTTCTTTGTTTGATAATAAAAAAACAAAAAAAAAATGTTTGTTTGAAACCACTAGCAACAATTTTTGTTTAGAGTTTGCCTTAAGTTCAAGTTCAATCAATTTTGAAAATCATAAAAAAGTAAAATAAATAAAAATAGAAAATGAAAAAAAAATAAATAAAATACAATAACCTGGGCATGGCTAATTTAACTTGGCCAAGAAGCTTGACTTCACTTGGCTTTGCCTTTGCCTCATGGAGTAGTAAAAGCAGCCCCCCTTCCATCACATAACATCACATCACATCACCGAATTCAATGCAAGCAAATGTTGTTTCGTTCATTGATTCCATTCCTTGGTTCATTTGTTGAAAACCGCGCGTTTGCAATTATATATTTTTTTTTTTTTTTGTTATTATTTTATTTCTATTTCTATTAAATTCGAATTCGCAATTGATTTATAGCTAATCAATTAACAAATTATGTTACCTTGCGCTTTGTACTTAGTTTTCTGAGTTTCTAATTCTTTAGTTTTTTCATTACTTATATTATATTATTATTATTATTTTTTTTTTTTTTTTTGACGTTAATTCTAAGATTATGACTTAATTGAATGAAGTAAATTAAGTACAAACTTGTCTTTAAAATTAAGTTATCAATCATTTGAGTTTTGTTGGGTTTTTTAAATTTTGTTTAATTTTTTCTATGATTTTTTTTTTCCAG
This sequence comes from Amiota mariae, assembly GCA_035041805.1. Taxonomy (NCBI): domain Eukaryota; kingdom Metazoa; phylum Arthropoda; class Insecta; order Diptera; family Drosophilidae; genus Amiota; species Amiota mariae. The sequence continues at coordinate 4,150,638 of JAWNKV010000348.1, forward strand.
TTGCTGATTGTGGCGTGGCGTTGGTGATGGTTTATTAATAAAAAAGGAAATATGTATAAAAAAAAAGGTTATTGGCACTTTGAGGAATTAAATTTTTATTGGAAAAACTTGCATAGAAACTTATGATTATATTATACTTTTTTTTAAGCTTAGAATGAATATCTCTGTTGAAATGATAAATTATTTTATGTTAAAATTTAAAATTAAATTAATCATTTATTTCTTAGTCTCTTAATCAATGTTCGTGGAAAGAACACCTGATGGTTGTGGATACTCTAGAATAAATTAATCGAAAATAATTTCCCTTCTCGCTTCACACTTTAAATAAGATTAGATTCCTGATGTTAAGTACTTTGTCATCTTTATAATATCTTGTGAGCATCCCAGTGACTAAGTCGCTAATAGGTCATCTGGGTGACAGAGCATTGTGACCAATGACCAGGTTCGTGTTGTCAGTTAGTGCATGTGGTCTTAACAGGGAAACATGCCACTAGAATTGGTAGTTCCCGCAAGAAGTTGTATGATTGAATGGGAGGAATAGACAATCAGTGACCTTCTCTGCTCAAGCTTTGCGGTATCTATAAGAATGTTCAGAGCACTCAAGTTCATTCTTCTTTAATTGTGACGTCACATGTCAAAATCTTAATTATTAAAAATCTTTAAATGAAAAATGATTACCAATTCTATCTTTAGGCTTTGTGATCTACGTATATCGAGTCCTTATAGAAACCCTAAGCATGAGCAGTAGAAGCATCCAAACACATGTTAGTTCCCATGACATGGCGCTTCTTTGTATCCTTCTAATGTCTAAAAGATCACTTATTCCTTTAAGATTCTTTTATTTTATTTTGCCAGCAAAAAAAAAAAAAATTAAAAATAATTATTTAAATACTTTTAAAGCATTTAAAACAAATGAATTATTTCTTTCACTTTCTCAAAAGATTAAAAATTATGATAAAGGAAATCATTCACTTGCCAAATAATAAATAAATAAAATAATGTTTAATGTGGGATGTGATAAGAAACCAACTGGCAACAACAACAACAGCAAAACTCAAGTTATAAAGGACATTTAACTTTTGTTCATAATTTGAGTTGATTTCAGTTGAATTGAATTGAGTTGCTGTTGTTGTTTTGTTGCTTGGTGTGCTTGATACACTAAAAATAAACAACTTGTGCAATAAAATCTTAACATGATGAAAGAAAGATATTTGCTGCTCCGGTAACAGCTGCGGAAACGCCGGAAATATAAAAAAAACGAAAAGTTGATGACAAACAGCCACGCAAAAAAACCAAAAATAAAATTAAATAAATTATTAAGTAAAAGTAACAAATCACGCTTATATTTTTATAGATGAGTGTGTGTATGTTTAATATAATATAACAATTGATTGTTGGCACACGCTTCGCTTTAAATTCTAATTCTGATTCTGTTGCATCTTATAACGACGGACTCAACTTATGATTTTGATCATTTTTTGTTTGTTTGATGATTGTTTGTTGTTAATGAGAAAGTTAATTAGCCACGTTATATGCCAATTAGCACAAATCACATTTGAGGAAGCGTGTGCAAATGCATCAGCAGCAGCAACCTTCTTTGCTGCCATATTTGGATGCATTTTAGGTCACTTTTTACTTCGCCCGCCACTTCCTTTAAAAACAGTTATAAAAGTCAAGTTAAATGACAAATGTTGCTAAAGTCAATTAAAATTAATAAATAAGTCCATTAAATTGAATCATTGCTCATTGATTACTCATTTTTATTATTTTATATTAAATTCTAGTAAAAAAAACATGATAAGTTAATCAAATGATCAACTTTCTATTGCTTGCATATCAAAGTTTAAGAAGCATAGTACAGTTTTGCAAGCATTGACAAATGATCAACTTAACATAAGTATATGCATCAGCAACAATATATCAACTTTCTATTGCATATTCAAGTTTAAAAAGCTCAACACAGTTTTACATGATCTACTCTCCATTTAGCAACAGTTTTACAAGCATCGAAAGTAAGCAATTGGCTTGTGAAGCTTTATAAAGCTCCCTTATACTTATCTCACTCTAACACCAATTGAATACAAATACTTTAAATCGCCGTCAGATGGCGATATTTATCAACTCTACTAACTGTTGAAAATTCAAAACAGCTGTTCGCTCTCTATTGTTTTGTTACACTTTCAAACACTTCTTATATCTATCTCATCATATCATATAATATTTATATTTTCATTTCAGATAGGCGACATAATTTTTCAATTTTTTATTATTATTTTATTGATTTTATTGTTTAGTTTTATTATTATTTAGAATAATGAAAATATGAATAAACAAAAATATGGATATTGAAAAAAAAAACATTTTTTTACTAAATACAAACCAATTCTGTTCATGAACTTTTTTGTGCATTATCTGTAAATTCTTATCATTTGAAATCTGTAAAGAAAAAATTTTATTATTAATAGACTACTATCAAAGCCGAAATTGTTATGTAAAGTATTGACAAAGTGTCAAAATTGAGTCAACCCGACAGTTCCAATTCCTATGAGATTTATTTATTTCTAAAAATTCAAAAAGTGTTGAATCAATAGAATCAATGAATCAAGAGCGATTTCGATAAATGTAAAATGCAACCATGCAACAAGTTACAAGACGAAGTGATGAGAAATAGTAAAAAACATCAAACATCGGAAAAATCGAAAAAAAACATCGGTGATCGAAATAAATTTACTTACATCGATGTATCGATGTTTCTTCCAGCACTAATAAACTAGAAGAAGAAGAAATAGCACAGAAAACAAGAAACACAAAAGTTAGTACGTTTTTTTCTGCAAAATATTTAACAAAATTTACACCCACTTAAATAATGATGTGCGCGTTTGTATTTATACATAGAAATTTATGTAAATTACGTGTACCCTAAGCAATAAATAAGAGTGCGAAAAATTTGTTGAAAATTGTTGTGTGACGCTTACGACGGACGTACGTACGTACAACACAACCAAAATAAGAAGAAGAAGAAGATTATGACAAAAAAAATAAAAAAATCAAATCAAATTAAACCAAACAACACACAATAAGAAATACTTATTTCAAGTGCACCTGACCAGCAACAACAACCAACAACAACACCATGAAAATGTGTAAAATTATGCCCGAAAGTGTTCTTCAAGTTATAAAAATAAACCTTTGTCAAAGCAAAAAATCAATGATTTGATGAGTAGCTTACAAAACTCGAAAATGAAACAACCAAAGACGACGCTTCATAGAAGACCTTGAGCCAAAATACAAATAGAAAAAGAGACTCAACTCAAGCAACTACCCCCCACCTGGTCTAGTCTGGTCTGGTCCGAACAGGTGTAGCGAAGTGGAAGTGTCAAGCAAAAAAAGAGCCGCGCGCTGCTGTTTGCAAGTAAAACAATCCAAATCAGGCGCATATTTCGGTTGATGATGATTACGTTAGGAATTTCAAGTCTTTTTTTTTTTTTTTTGTTTGTGTTTTTTTAGTTTTTGTTAAAAATAAAATGTGCAAGGCAATGAGTAAAAACACAAGCACGCACGCATACTCACTCAGATTCAGACTAGCACACATTCATACGAACGTACATACGCATGCAAACATAGCGGTGCTTTGCTCTCATAATTAGCCAAGTGAAGGAGGTGACGACTACGACGACGATGTGTAATCGAAAATAAAATTTAACAAAAAACGAAAAAGATAAGAAAAGTGTTAATGTAGTTTCTTTGGGTTTTAGTTTTGAGTTCATAAGCGAAAATAATTTGAAAGGAATCAGTGGTTCACTTATTCGCTGGGTGCTGGGTGACTGTTTTACGTTAATTTACGCTCTTTTTTCAATTCTTGTTTATTTGTAATTCGTATTGTTTAAAAAAACAAGTGAGTGACTCAACCAGCTGCTTGTTGTTGCTGTTGCTGCTGCTGGTTTTGCCTGTCTCTGATTGTTGTTTGTGTTGTCATAGTAGACGCCGCCTGTGGCTTGAACACTTTAATTTTACAACGACCTCAACAATAACAACAACTGATGTTGCTACTGTATGTTGCGTCTTGCATTTTCATTCATAATCCAACATTCATGGTGTCGTACGTTCATTCATTCATTCAACCATTCAACCATTTATCCATTCATACAACATCATAATAACAATAAATAAAAACGACGAGATTAAACATAAATCAAATCACAAGTCCACTTGGACAGTTCAGTGTTTTCGCAAGCGACAACGCAGTTGAATAATTTAACTTATTTTATATTTTTCTATCTTCTCTTCTCTCTTTTGCATTGTGTAATTTTTGTTTGGATAATTTCCAAATTAAATCTCAGTTTGCGTTTCGCAAAATTAAATGAAAAATAGCCACGCTGCACTTCATGTGCAACACATAGTGATAACAACGGCGGCGGCTCATTCCGGTGGCTGTGCAATCATCAAAAATACACACAAAAACACACTCAACAAAAACACACACTTACTACACATACACAATAAGTGAATTAAACAAAGAATTTAATTTGGAATAAATCTGTTGTGTTGCTGCTGCTGTTGCGGCTGCTGCTCCTCATCTTAAATCGATTCGTCTCTCAATGAGCATCAACACAACAATGCGTGGTGCCCAGGATAATGCTGGAGGCGCTCCAGCTCAGCCACGTGCAAAAATCAATGCAGCCAGTGCATTATTAACGAGTGAGGAGAATGAAGCTGTCTTCAAATTACTTGGTAGAAAGTGTCAGGTGAGTTGTCTCATTTTGTCTTAAAGTATTTTAATAATATAATCACAATTGGCTTAAACAAAATTACATATGTATAATGAAAAAATTCAATACACAATAACAAATAAATAAAAGAAATAAAGGTGATGATTTCAGTGTTGGGTGTCGGATGATTAATTTCCAATCAATTTTGACTAAAGTCAGCTTATGACTACAATTTCAATAACAACAACAACAACAACTTTAACCAATTCATTATTCAATATCTTTTGTCTTCTCTCTCTCTCACACTCTCTCTGTCTCTTTCTCTGCATTTGTGTCTCTCTTCATATGTTGTAATACCCTCGATTTGTGCTGCTGTTGTTGTTGTTGTTACACTACTGACCTAAAAGTATCGCATTACATTAATTTATATCTAAGCTATAAAGTTTAATTAGCATATCGCATACAAAATGAAAATTTGTAACAACATCATCGTCGTCGTCGTCGTCATCATCATCATTGTATAATTTACTAGTGTGTTTTTGTTTTAGCAAAATTGTCAAAGAAAATGAAAAGTGTAGTAGATCTTTTGTCATGGTTTGTTTAATATATTTTTTATTTTTTTTTTTTAATCAAATTTACTAAAAGATAAGTGAGTACAAAAAACAAACTCACGCTTCAGTTATGACGTGAATTTCTAGTGAATTTCTTTAATTAGTCACACATTCTGACTAACTAAACAGGAGAGATGAGAAGTTGTTGAGAAATAGGAAGGGAACAATCAATTGTCTGTCAACTTCAGTCCAATAACAACCAACATTTCAAGTACAATGAAAGCAAATTAACATTTCATTGTCTTCTATGTCTTCAAAAGCCTTTGTACAAGTTTACTAAAATGGGGAAAACCCTTAACGATACTCGTATATGGTTGTTCGGTTCTATTTTACATTTTTATAAGATTTCTGTATTTTGTACTTTTTCTTGATCTCAAGAGTTCTAAAAGTTGTTCACTGAAGAGAATAGAATTGGATTGTATAGTTCACTCATAAGCCTGGTTCAAGCTGCTCTTTAGATTAGATATGGACAGGAGTTAGTTATTCCACCAATACAATGCATCGATTGAGGATATTGTAACAAAACCTGCTCTTAGCTTCAGTGTTTGGCTTTTCACCTTACCGATAGCTTAGCCTATCACTGGCATCAATCTCTTTCTCTTTGTCTTTACACATAAAGACAATGTGCTCATCTAGCAACGGATTGCAACTCAACAAGTGATTAAACATTGATTACTATCATTAAAACTAAGAATGGTTAGATCATTGAAATCCTTAATTCTCTCGAGTTTATCATATATGGGGTTTGCAATTATCATCATCCTTCATTTGTTTTATGAAAATAAACTTTCAAAAGCGTAGATCGACTCATCACCAATTTATGCAAATGCAAAATATGTTTTTTCTAAAAACCTTGGAAATTCAATTTCAACAATAAAATCATAAATCTATTTATTCATATTATTCACATAATCATATAGAATGGTGGGTTGACTGATTCTTCGCATTGTCTTCTGTCATAGATTGTGTTTTGTAATTTGAAGCGATTGTTTATCAAATCATCATCCTATTATACTTAAAAACTTAAATGGGGCCCTGCACACCTTGAGACCGCGTCATACAACGTCATGGAATGGAACACTGCTTGTTGGCCGGCAAAGCGTGTGTGGGGAAAAGAAATGCCGGTTGGAAAGTCGGTTGTATGAAAGATCAACAAATTTTGATTTTTCCTTGTGTGACGCAGTCGCAAGATGTGCAGGCCCCTTAAGATCTGACGAGCTTAGAATGTCATCTGTTTTTTTTTTTGAAATTTCATTCAGCCACAATTTATACTTGAAATCTAAAGAGCAAAAAATGTCATGTCATATGACTATTTGAAGTCTCATTTTTACTTAGCCACAGAAAGAGGTTAGGTTTATTACTACTATCCAATCCCCTAACATATCTATTATGTACTTTAAAGACTGAATGTGAAGACATCAGAAGAGTGAAATTCATTTATGAATTATTATTAAAATACTATGTTCTCCTCTAACATTACATTTAATCGTATTTTTCTTCTTATATAGTAGATAGATAACAAATAAATTTCACATTTCTATAAAATATTTTTTTTTACCTTTTTGTGCTTGTTTTCTCATTAATTCAGTCAAAGCAGTAAAAATGTTAATGATAAGCATTCGGTATTTGTATATTTTTGCTATTTTTGTATTGTAATCTATCGTTTGTTCGTTTGTTGTTATCTTATCTACTCTTCATACTCACTCAATTATCGGTTATAATACAATATACAAAAGAGAGTAGTGGTAGATAAAATTGTGTTGTGTGTGAAAAAGAATTCAAATGTATGAGTTATAAGAAGTAGAAGGTTTTCATTTTGACTTTGGAATTGTATGTGCACATACACCACTAACATATATTCAATAGATACTTTTTCCAAATATGAATTGAATGCTCTTTGTATTTTTTTTTGATTTTTTTTTTTTTTTTAAATGTTTTTAAACATAAAAATATCATTTAATTATGGCTTAACGCTTTATTAACAATTTTTATTTTGTTGTAATTTTTTATTTCTTTTTTTATTTCTGTTGCAACTTTCCAAGTTCAGAAAACATGGTTGGTTGGTTGGTTGGTTGTACTAAAATCAAATAAATATAGACACAGAGACATATGAAATGAAATAAAATAAAATAAAATAAAAGAAGAAATGAACTAAAAGAAATGTCAACGTTTTGTTGTCGTCGTTTGTTGCAAATACAAGACAATACAATGAAATAGTATTAGTCAGTTGCAAATACTATGAGTACACATAAGGGGAGATACATAAGTAGTAGCAACAACAACATAGTAGATAGATGTATCTACATATTGTACTTCAATATCTAATACTACTACTATTTCTATTGTGTATTTTGTACTTATTATGAATGAATGGGAGGGACGGCAAAGAATGAATGTTAGTTAGGGCGTCAAAATATATGTATGTACTATGTATTACTAAAAAAAAAAAAAAGCAAAGCTAGTTAAGCATTGTGCAATGTCCGTTGGTTGTCTGTCTGTCTGTCTGTCTGTGTGTGTGTGTGTGTGTTGTATCTGTACACATTCTTAAGCTAACAACAGTTTGTTGTTCGTAAGTTTTGTATTTTTTGTTGCCTTTATTTCCATTTCTATATCTAATTTTTTGTTTGCTAAGATACATTTGTATCTTTTTAGTGTTTTTTATGGTCTATTAGCGGCATTTTTAAACAGTTGAATTGCGGCGTATGTTTTTTTTTTTTTTTGCACTTATTTGTCATTTTCGAACTGAAAATGGTTTGTTGCTCATATTTAAACTTGATTTAAATTGGACTTTCTAATTGCCTTTTTATGTTTGTTTGGTTTGTTTTGTTTTGTTTAGTTTTCCTCTGAAAATTGCTTAACTATAGTAACTACTGACTAAATATGCATTCGGGTTTGCTGTTTTTCTGCCCATTTTATTTTGTCTTTGCCTTTTGTAAATTTCCACATTTCATTTTTCCACAATTTTTTTTTCATCATCATCACACACACGCACACATCAAATGGAAGCCATACGCTTTTTTATTAAATTGAATGAATTTATTTAATAAAATAATATAAATAAAAATTCATATATTTTTCACACTTCGACGATATACGTATTTACATAGGTAGATATAAATTTATATAGATAGGTGTATTTGTGTTTGTCGGAATCTATAGATACATAAATATCTAAAAAAAAAAAAATAAACATAAATATCTAAATGCCTAACAACGACACCACCAGCATATGATGTGTGTGTGTGTGGGCTGCTATTGCTATCTTAAATCAGCAAATAATATACAAAATATCTTAAAGAAACAAATACAAATGTTTTAATACTGTGTCAATATATTGGGTTGGCACATAAATACGTAATTTCATTCACTCTGAAAAACTTCTCCCCTCATAAAACTTGTTAAATTGTTTTGTTGGATGAAGTCCTCAAAGGCAAACGTTCTACCATTCAAAAAGTTTTACAAGGAACGACATAAAGGAAAGTCTGAATGTACAAGATCTCAGCTTTATGGTGGATATAGCAACACATCCAACTCAAGCACCAAATATTTGTTGCCAAGTGACCAAATCTTCATATGTTGCTTTTCAATGGCATGGTGCATCACAACTCTCTGGTGGGTTCACTTTATTTCTATAGCTACTCATTGTAAGCTGCAATCTGAATGAATCATTTGGTTTCATGAAAGCAGCTCAATGGCAGTTCATCATCACCTTCTTTTGGTGGATATCCGTTTTAATTAGCATTTCCATTGCTTTATTTTATTTTATCTAATCCAATTTCTTTGTAGGCTGACATTGTTCTAGAATCTAAACAAACCATTTGTCATCGTCCGCCACCATATTATCCTTCACGGGTTAATCACAGACGTTCATGATCTCCATCACATGAATATATTTTAGAGATTTTTAAGAAGCCTAGCGGCGGGATCAATTGGTTCAATTATTGATTCCAATGGACACTTTACTTTTACTTGTATTAATTCTTTATTTTATCGTCTTCAAACTCAAAACGGCAATCGGAGAGACAAGAGACAATTATTTTTATCAACCAACTTTTGGTACACAAGTTTTTGAAAGACATCTATGTTGACAATTTTATATAACTTCTCCAATTCCTCAGTTGATGTTTTTCTCTTTTTTTTTTTAAGCAATAAATCAAAGTATAACGAATGTGACTATAAAAGTTCTTTATTCTTATATTCAAGCAAAGAACTCAAACGAATTCTCAATTGACATTCACTTGACTTTCAATTGTAAAAACTAACGCCCACAACGAAAAGTTAACTTCTATGCCAACCCAATATAAATATATGTGATGTACACGAGTATCTATCATCTACATATAATGAAAGCTTGAAAGATGTTTGATGAACGTAAATACAAATTGAACAAAATGTATCTATAATTTTTATTTTTTTCGTTTTAAATTAAGACAAAGGTCGAAAGCACGCACACACATAATTTGACTATATTCAATTCGTTAAGAGTTAATTGGTGGTTTGCCAAAGTATCTTATTCAGTTAACGATAACGACTTAACGATGAATGAATAATTTGAATTGAATGTCTGAAAAATGAAGTTAAGTTACATTTACATTTTATTATAATTATAATTGAAAGAAGTTGATCTAAAATCTAAAGTTTCCTTATTTTGCAATATAGATACCTATAATTATGATTCATAAATGAAATGTTATAAAAGTTCATATGTTGACCTAAATATTGTTGGTATAAGTAGATTCGAAAGATACTTTACCTCTCACATTTTAGAAGAAAGTATGAATGCAGTATCTTGTGATTTATTGCTGGATTTTTGTTTTCAAAGTAAAAGATAGTTTTGGCAAACCTTTCTTGTGTGCGACTACACTTGTGTATTTCACTTTGTGTTGACGCTGCCAAAGTATCCAAGCGGGGACACAGGACATTATGGCGACAACGTCGCCATTAAGGCTGACGCCAAAAACTTAAGCCTGTTGTAAGTTGTCGATTGCAAGTTGTTTCTTTTTTGTTTATTTTCATCAAATGCAACTTTCAAGAACTTACACTTTTGTCATTATTGTATTTCCGTCAATGCAGAGTTTAACCCTTTACTGATTTTATATTCATTTTATATCACCTTTCTAGATGTAGAAGAGTTTAGTTTTTAATGATAAAAAAATTTAAGTTTATTTTATCTTCTATGACTGTATAAATATGTATATAGTCAGTGTAATACCCCAAGACGAGAAATATATGGTAAAACGATAGGCAGACTAAGATCAAGATGGATAAATGAAAGAGAAGAAGAGAAAGAAGGAAGCAGCAGATCAAACTTCCGAAATGGAACAAAATGTTAGAATGCATAGAATCTCCTATATTTTATTCTCTTTTAGGTGAATAAAGATTTGGAGGATATAATTCCATAATTAACTAGATACGTGGGCAGACGTTGTCCTGCCTGCCTCTCCTTCTCTAAGCTTTATATGCATCTTACTTATGCACCTCATTCTTTTCGATTTTTGTTCGGTTGTTCATTTCGGGTTTTCCGATTTTTCTTTTTTTTTTTTTATTTATTAGTTAGCACATCAAAGGCGGGCATTTACATTTGAATATGACATATATGATAGGATTGGAAAGGATAAAATAGAATAGAATAAGATAGGAAAGACTGATAAAAGATGTCCTATTTGGATTGCTCTTAGCTTCAGTGTCTTTACCCTTACTGTGCCCCTTTTACACGACAAGGTGGCAATCCAACAAGGGGCTAAACCTTCCTCAGGAATCACTCAGTCTATTGATGAAAACTATATGAAAATCCGTTCGTTAGTTTTTTATTTCATCGCGTTCAAACGGACAGACAGACGATTCGGTGGACTTTGTTATATATAGTAATATGTATAGATGAGAGATTAGAAGATTAAAACAATGTAAGTAGTAAGTATTGTGGATAAGTGAGCAGAAGAAGCTGTTTCCCCCTGGACGTTCATCATTAAATACTAAGAATGTAAGAAGGAGTCCATGGAATTCTTAAGTTTTATAAGAACTGCTAGTTCTGTACTATTTGAATTATGATTTAAGAATGTGATGGGTGTTAAAGTCAATATTATTTTTAAAAGAAATTTTTAAATCAGATCCCCAAAGGAATTTATGCAATAATTTAATATCTGAGATATTCTTTTCTTCAGTTTATTTATGAAGAAATTCTTCACTAATTTGTGTTTTGTTCTTGTAACAAATTCTCTCGATTGTCAGTAAATAAATTCATTCCGGGTAAATTTCTTGTCTAATATGTCTTTGGGTAAAGAAAAACGAGGTGATTTTAATTTTATAAGAGTGTTTAAATAATCTTAATCATCATTCATTATGTGGATAATGAATATCCATCCCTTCTTCCTTTGCAAGGGATACCATATATTTTTAATTCAATCTTCTTCATTAAAGTTTAACGAATCAATCAAAGAATAATGTAATATGTATTTATTTGGATAGGAGGTGGAGGTTTAATATTGTAATGGCAAAATGCACAATGAAAATGCACTTTAGTTATTATTAGTTGGTTATAAATACATAATGAAGACGAGTATTCATTCGATCGATGCATCTAAATCACTTGTATTTCCTCAAACATTTTGAATTTTTGATTGGCATTTGCTGAGACCGACCGAGACCATTCGATTGATTGTTTTTGTTGGTTTCCCCCCATCTGTATGTCTGTTTCTCAATTAATAGGCGTTCGTTTGTTTGTTTAATATTTGAGTGCTGTGCTCTGCTGTGTTGTACTGTGTCTATGCACATGAGAGATTACATAAATTGCCAGTGAGTGAGTCTATTCGACCATCCAACAAGCGATAGTGACTGTGAAAACTATGATTTCTTTATTTTTGTTTGTTTATTTTTTTTTATATTTTCTTTCATTTCATTTGATGTGTATTTATGTTTATTCAACTGCATTTGACTGTCGTCTTCGTTCGATTGTGTGTTGTCTTCTTTGCAAAAGCAAGACATGCTTTGGGTTTGTGGCCAATCGCCAGCAGCAGCGCAATGTTATCATTTGATGATGCGTCTTTGTCGCTGTTGTCGCTCGTAACCATATAAGTAGACGTGCTTGACATGCGAATGCATGCAGATTACCACCACCACCGCCGACGCCACCGTTTTGTTGCTTTCAGTTGCTGCAATGAATACTACATAACACATCAAAAGCTAACTAAAATAGTAGGAGAAGTTTGGATTGGATAGTTGGCTGGCTGGTTGGCTGGCTGAGTGACTTAACATTTACTATTTATCTATATAAAAGTTGTTATCGTTGTTGTTATTGTTGTTGTAACCGGTCATTTAAACTTATTGGTATTCAAATAAGCAAAGTTTTGCAAATAGTCACGCTCAAGCCAAATGCCAATGGCCACAACTACTGAAAGTCAGCAGCAGCAGCAGCAGCTGCAGCTGCACCACAAGCAACAAATTCAGTCACAGTCAGTCAAATGATGAACGAATTGAAACTGAAAGTCAGATGAGTTTCTTAACTCAAACGAACAAGTTCACATTTAACAGCGACACTTATAATATAAATAATAATATAAATTATTATAAAACATCATCATCAATCACACTGAAATGAAACTAAAGGTTAAATTACTTAAGATGAGATTTTCATAATTATTATTTCAAGATTCTTTACTACTTACAGAAACAAAAAAAAAGAATGTAAAATGCATTTTCTTTCTTATCTTTTGCAGACTTTAAACTCAGCAGTTGTGCAAATTTATAAAACTGAAGGCTCAGCGCATGCGCACTGGAAGAAGAAATACACAGGAGTCGTTTGCCTTGTCAAGGACAGCGCCATACGTTCATATTTCTTGCGAGCCTATTGCCTGATTAGGAATGAACTGATTTGGGAGCATGAATTATATGATGACATGCATATAACAAAATCAAGATCATTTCTATTGACCTTCGAAGGCACAGTAAGTTACCACCTACACCTTTTATCCATTTCGATCGATTTAATACTATATGTTGATAAATTTATTGTCCTTGTATTATTTTAGGATGGTTATGTTGGTTTGAATTTTGTTTCGGAAGAAGAATGTGAAGCATTTTATAGAATAGTTTCTACAACAATTGAAACTAGAAGTCGAAGGAAATTAGGTAAGTAAATGTGTAAAGATTATCGTCATCATTACTTTCTCTAACTTCTTGTTGTTTTTCTCTACAGAGAAACGTAGTCGACCAAAGACTACAACAGCACCAAATGCACCTTTGTCATCAGTTGGTGGGGGTGGTGTTGGAGGTCCAAGAGATACAACAACAATGCGTTTGAATCAAACGCAAACAGATGGCAACGATTCAGATTTGGTACAATTGCGAAATACTAAAACAAGTGCATCGGCGGTTCCATTAAATTCGGCTGCTGCACCTACGCGAAATTTCCTTTCCACAGGTTTTGGCCTGTCGTTATCGTCGTCGTCGTCCTCGTCGTCAGATAAACGTGATAAGAAACGTAAAGTGACCAAAGCTGACATTAGTCAACCAACAAATTTCATTCATCTCAGTCATGTTGGTTGGCATGCCGACAAAGGCTTCGATTGGAAGGGTAACGATAATTCTGAGGTGCTTACACAATTCTTTGCCAAAGCGGGTGTATCAGAGAATCAATTAAAGGATCGCGATACACGTGCATTCATTTATGATTTTATACAAAGCAATAATGTACTTGAATCTGTACAACAAGAGCGTGCTGATCCAACATCACCCACATCACCCACATTACCCACACCGCCCACACCAATACCATATACGGTGCCAGCGCCACCACCAGTGCCAAGTCGTCATCATCATCATGTAAGTCTATTTATACTCTATAATATTTGTTGACAGGTGTAGTGTAGTGGCGGGGAATTGGGATTGATTGGGATTAATATGGAAAGAAAAGAATAAACATGCAATGTTCATTTAGGTCGCCAGAGCTTTATTGTTTTGCATTAACAGAATGAAAGGTTGACATTAGCATAAAAAAGGCTATGACGACGCCATCATTGATTGTCCCTTGTTTCTAGCATAAAAGAATATTAGTCAACATAATTAACTAGTAGAATTTCATTTCTTTCGAATACCATCAAAGCAATATTGTGGGTGCACTAGTAGATTCAAATAGCAAAGGCCTTAAAAAAACGTATGAAAAAAACAATAGAATTTGTCTAAAATATTTTCTTGATTGTGAATGTGTGTCTTAAGGTCTGAAGGATGAAGCCAAACTTTTTCTTATACAAAAGAAGAGAATGATGGATGCTCTTAGCCTGGAGCCATTAGAAGAGAATTGTGTGTGTCTTATTTATTTGTTAAAGTCTGTACATTTATATTTATGTTATCCGCGACACTTAAAAAGATGACACGCCGTAGTCCTTTCATCACACAGATAATCTATACACATACGAGTATAATAAATTTTGTATATTGAAAGTGTTTGTGCGCGCATTACATAAAAGTCACTCATTGAATTCAAAATCGAATAACTGAAAGATAAGAAACTTTATTGTAATTGAGTGTTTATTTCATCATAATCGACATACAGAATCGGTCAAAATTGGTGAATCAAATCAAAATAAATATCATTCATTCCCATTCCCGTGCATGCCGATTTTTATGCAGCAAAGCGCGACACTCCTAAATGGTGCATTAAAGTTTTCATATAAAATGAAATTGTCCGCCCACCGGGGAACATATTTTCTTCAAAACACCATAACCATGGGACTAAGAAATTTGTCTGTTTGGTTCCGAGTCCGCGTCTAGAGATTTTACTGTATATAGGCAGTTTTTCGAGTCAATCTAGTCTATCTTTTTGACAGACAAATCTCTCTTTGTATATGTGATAATTTTATATTTCATTTATATTTTTTTTTTTAACACTTTTTTTTTTTATTTATTTGTGCATAGTTGAAAGAATTTACATCTGAAGTTTTTAATGTATATGTGGATTGGAACTTATAATGTGATACTTGTCTTAAAAACAAAATTAATACTTTTTTTTTTTTTGGAAAATCTTAATCATGGCCCCTGAGCAAGGATGATACGCAAAATCGTGAAGCTTTCCACATTTTTTTTTATTTCCTATTTAGTAATAAGTTTTTAGAAAAAGGAAAACTCTTAAGTGAAAATTAAATATTTAATTGGATTCTTAAATTTTATTACAATGTACGATGGAATAATAATGAATAATGCAATATATAAAATGATTTTATAGATATTCATGATTATAAATAATTTTTTAATTATATAAAATGAAGAAGAAATTCCATAAAGTATTCTTGATCAGCGCGATGAGACGAATTAGCCATGTCCGCCTGTCCGTCTGTCTGTATGTAGGTAAACTAGTCCGTTTTTGAGGTAGAGAGCTGAAGTTCTGCACGAAGTTTTCTTTTTACCATACGCAGTACATTTGTCGGAATCAGCCGAATAGGACCTCTAGGGGGTGCCCCCCATATAAACCGGGATTCAAATGAAAGTTCTTATTAGATTTTTTGTTTTTTGTACTTGAAATTTGGACATTATAAGATTCTAACCCATATCCACTAACGATGAAAATTTCAAGACCCTCTGACCACTAGTAGGAGTACCCCCCATACAAACCTGGATCCAAATGCAGGTTCTTATTAGAAAAACTTTTTTGTTTTTTGTACTTCGGCATAGCCAAAGTTATTCTTTTTTTTAATATTTTTTTATATATATATTTTGAATTATGTTATTATGTATCTACATACATTTATTTTTATTTTTTTTTTTTTGTACTTATTTACATACTTTTATTTAATTATTATTATTTTTTTTTTTTTTTGTATTATTTATTTGTGCTTTATATGGAAAATATTTACAAAAATGAAAAAAAAAAAAAAGATTATTATTGATTAATTGATATTTTTAGTCCCAAAATGGTACCGCTACAACAAGCCAAAGAACAGCGCCACCACCGCCACCGGCTAGGCAACCGCCACCTCCAGTGCCCACAACAGTGCCAGGAGCACAACGAGCACAAGCACCACCAATACGTCCGCCACCCATAATAACGGCACCACCACCGCCGCCACCACCAGCAGCGCCAACAACAAGTGCACCAGCGGTAAGTCAAAGAAAGACATGACATTTACAATAATTTTTCCTTAATATTTATTTATTTAATTGCCTTTCAATAGCCGCCACCACCACCACCTCCGCCACCAATGCCTATGATGGAGACACCCATAATAACAACAACTCATGCACCCATTGAAACCAAAGCACCACCACCATCATCAACTAATAATCTTCAGCCAGTCTCAGATACACGTAATGCACTCTTGGATGATATACGCAAGGGCATACAATTAAAGGTTCTTATCTACAATTATTGCGATTTGTAAAAGAAATTCTTTTCTTTCTTAATTTTCTATTCAATTTAATAAATCTATATTTTCTTCTATTTGCTCCATAGAAAGTTGATACTGCTGCTTTGAGTACTGGTAGTGGTGATTCACGTAGTGAACTCATGTCAGAGATACGCATGGGCATTGAACTGAAACCAGCTGCAAATCGTGAATTAGGCAATTGTCGTAATAGTGATGATGGCACAGATGCCAGCGGCACCGATGCCTTGGCAGATGCATTGCGTCGCGCCCTTCAAGAGCGTGGACGTGTGATACAATCATCCGATGATGAAAGCGGCGAGTCATCTGCCAATGATGATGAATGGGATGATTAATTTAATTTAAGTGTTTACATTCTTCTTTATATTGATGTTTTGTTCAGTTAATTCTTCTTCGTCTGTTCTTATGCGTGGCGTGCATTTACTATATTCCAGTTTTGAGAGATTTTGCTTAGCATCAGTAAAACAAAAATACAATAAAAAAAAAAAAAAAAGTGATACATGGCAAGCATGTAACTAGTATATACTTACTATATACCTACACATATGTATGTGAATAATGGAGCGAGATATTGTAATTTATTATTATTTCTTTCTGTTGTTATTTGAAAAAAAAAAAAAAATCTGTATATCTATCTTTTTTCTATTTTTTGTTTGTAACATTCAATTTAAATTTAATTTATTTTTTTTTTTTTTTTGTCCATATATTAAAAAAATTTTGTTTTTGATTTTTAAAATACATGTCTTCACTATCCTTATACTTTATAATGATTATTATTAATATTATGTATGATGTTACAATATTATAGATTGATTAATAAATTGATTGATTATGATAAATTGTTAAATTGTTGATTTAAATAAAATGTTTGTTCCAACTAAAGTAAACAAAACAAAAAACTATGAGAACTAAAAATGACTTTGATGTTGATGATGATGATGATGAAAAAAGACAAAGCCATTTTAATGATTTAAATGAAAAAAAAAATAAGAAGTAAATAATTTTAATAAGAACACATAATTTTTAATCTTAATTCTATTGAAAAAAAAAAACAACAAATATTTGTTATTATTATTATTATTATATTCCCTTAACAGAGAAAGAAAAAGAAAATATGAATGGCATATCCTGCTCAATGAATTAATTGATTAATAATTAATATCAATAAAAATTTAAGTCTGTTTCTTTAGAATTTGTGCCAAAAAAACAACAAGAAAAACAAATCAAACATCAAAATTATTTAAATTAAATGAAATTATTTGAAGCAATACTAATAAACCTTGAGTTATACTATAGTCATCAATATATAGAGTACACATACGCATTATGTTTGTCTCAGTTATAACAAAGACTCAAGTACTAAATGATAATGTTTTATATATTTAAGTATAAGCAATATTCAAATATAAATATCATACAAAAAACAAACTTCAAATCCAAAAATATGTAATATGTAAATTAAAACAAATATGTATTTCAAAGGATAACACAACAACATATACATATCCATATCCATATGTATATGTGTTTGTGTTTGTAGTCCTTTTATACTCTCAAACTTAAAACTATTATAAATGGAATGAAAATTATGAAAATGTGCCTAAAACAATGCATGCGCCCTCTCATTCATATACAATACATCATAAACCAAATGAAATTGTAACAAACAAAACAATGTGAAGAAACTATACACACTTCATGATTTCTTGAAATATTTCACATTCATTTATTGTAGATAATTAAAAGAAAGAAAAGAAGAAGAAGAAGAAAGAAAGAGGGAAAGTAGAGGAGTCTCTGTGTCATTTTTCATTTTCAAAGTCTGTAAAACAAATAAACAAAAAATTATAAAATAACGACAGAATCTTTACTTCGATTTATCGAAGCTTATATACCTTTCACACTCAGACAAAAAAAAAACAAAACAAAGAAAATGTATAAACTTTGGTTAATTAAATCCATTTGGGTTTGGTTATCAAGTTAAGTCTTTCTGTGAGGAAAAAGTCTTAAATATTAATTGCAAACATGAAGTTTCAGTAATATTATAAAAGAATAACAGTTGATATATGTATATCAGTTTATAACAAATCCTGTACCAATTATCAGTTTGATAGTTCAAAAATTCAGGTGAACACAAGCAATTATCCTTTATACTTTATGGGATCTCCGACAAACATCTCTGAACGTAGTGTGAAATGTATAAAATAAAAAGAAATTACTGAATGCGTATGCACTTAATTGAAACAAAGAAGGGAACTAAACTATACAATTTAACTAAATAATATATTTATATATACTTATATAATATAATATTAATTAATGTATACTAAATTATATTCTTACATATTTATATAGATAATTTTCATTAACAAAACAAAACAACAACAACAACAATTTAATTATATACTTGTATGTATGAATGTCGTGTTGTATGTAGTAGTGTTTTCCAAATTAGCAAATTAATATAATAGAATTAACATTATCAGGCTTAAGCCGATAGTAGTTAAAAAAATGTCTTTCACACACACACACACACACACACACACACACACACACACACACAAATATTGGAAAAAAAGCAAGAAAAATTTTATTATATTGCTTCCATCGTTCCAATTAAAACTTCCTTCTAACAAATTAATACTAAACTAATTACGTTAAATCTTTTTATAAATAGAAAAACAAAATTGATTCGATCAGTCTAGATTTTGTATATCTTATGTTAAGATTACAGGCAGATAGACAGACAAATGGAGAAATGTCATTTCCAAATGTATGAAATTTAAGGAAGACTCCATAGATTATTTCCTGCATGTATCAATATGTGTGAAGGGTAGAAGATATAAAAATCCAAAAATTTGCTCAAAATTTGTATAGAGAAATGTATAAATTTTTAAAATTTATCAAAAAGAAATAAAATGGCAATAAATATAATAAATAAATCAAGAAAGAGTTAAATTATATAATAAATAATATTAAACAAATTAATAAATTATGTAATTTAATATAAAAATAAAACAAAAATTATATCCTCTGTGCTTCCTCCTACTTAATAAGAGAAGCTAATCTGGTAGATTGATCGGATTATATACTTTATATGTGGTTCCCAAAATGCATGAAAAGTGTTGAAAATGTAACCAAAATACAAATAATTAAATGCATACATATTTTCAATAAATCAACTGAGAAAATTAAATAACAAAATGTGCTGCGACACGCAAACGAAGTAAACAAAAAAAAAAACACATGAAATAGCAAAATACCAGGCGAACAGAAATCCACAGCAAGCAACCAAACAAAAGCATTTTTGAAAGTAATGCATACTTTCGGGAGCAACATGACCCAATGTTTAAAATGCTTATATCTTAAAAACTACTGGACCGATTCGAATGACATGTTCTACGATTATATAGATAAATAGTAGAGCTTTAATGTGAATTCACCCGGAATCGAATCTGAGTACAGGAAGTGGGTTAAATCGTGTTGAACGTACTTTGAAGTCGGTTTTTGACCTTTCAACAAGGTCAGACCAAGGTCAAATTTTAATAACATAGAGTTTACCTAATAACCTTTCCAAGGACATTACCCTCATCGAAATCGACCCACCCATTCTGGAGATATAAGCCTCTAAACATTTTTGAATCGGCAATATCGACCTACTGGTTTCTGTGCATTTCTGTTCGCCTGGTATTTTGCCCAAAATTTAAGAAAAATCCAAAAAATTTACTCGAATGACTCAGCATTTTTCTTTTAAATTTTGAAATTGAATATCTCAAAAACTACTGGACCGATTCGAATGACATGTTCTACGATTATATAGATAAATAGTAGAGCTTTAATCTGAATTCACCCGGAATCGAATCTGAGTACAGGAAGTGGGTTAAATCGTGTTGAACGTACTTTGAAGTCGGTTTTTGACCTTTCAACAAGGTCAGACCAAGGTCAAATTTTAATAACATAAAGTTTACCTAATATCCTTTCCAAGGACATTACCCTCATCGAAATCGACCCACCCATTCTGGAGATATAAGCCTCTAAACATTTTTGAATCGGCAATATCGACCTACTGGTTTCTGTGCATTTCTGTTCGCCTGGTATTTTGCCCAAAATTTAAGAAAAATCCAAAAAAATTTCTCGAATGACTCAGCATTTTTCTTTTAAATTTTGAAATTGAATATCTCAAAAACTACTGGACCGATTCGAATGACATGTTCTACGATTATATAGATAAATAGTAGAGCTTTAATCTGAATTCACCCGGAATCGAATCTGAGTACAGGAAGTGGGTTAAATCGTGTTGAACGTACTTTGAAGTCGGTTTTTGACCTTTCAACAAGGTCAGACCAAGGTCAAATTTTAATAACATAAAGTTTACCTAATATCCTTTCCAAGGACATTACCCTCATCGAAATCGACCCACCCATTCTGGAGATATAAGCCTCTAAACATTTTTGAATCGGCAATATCGACCTACTGGTTTCTGTGCATTTCTGTTCGCCTGGTATTTTGCCCAAAATTTAAGAAAAATCCAAAAAAATTTCTCGAATGACTCAGCATTTTTCTTTTAAATTTTGAAATTGAATATCTCAAAAACTACTGGACCGATTCGAATGACATGTTCTACGATTATATAGATAAATAGTAAAGCTTTAATCTGAATTCACCCGGAATCGAATCTGAGTACAGGAAGTGGGTTAAATCGTGTTGAACGTACTTTGCAGTCGGTTTTTGACCTTTCAACAAGGTCAGACCAAGGTCAAATTTTAATAACATAGAGTTTACCTAATAACCTTTCCAAGGACATTACCTCATCGAAATCGACCCACCCATTCTGGAGATATAAGCCTCTAAACATTTTTGAATCGGCAATATCGACCTACTGGTTTCTGTGCATTTCTGTTCGCCTGGTATTTTGCCCAAAATTTAAGAAAAATCCAAAAAATTTCTCGAATGACTCAGCATTTTTCTTTTAAATTTTGAAATTGAATATCTCAAAAACTACTGGACCGATTCGAATGACATGTTCTACGATTATATAGATAAATAGTAGAGCTTTAATCTGAATTCACCCGGAATCGAATCTGAGTACAGGAAGTGGGTTAAATCGTGTTGAACGTACTTTGAAGTCGGTTTTTGACCTTTCAACAAGGTCAGACCAAGGTCAAATTTTAATAACATAAAGTTTACCTAATATCCTTTCCAAGGACATTACCCTCATCGAAATCGACCCACCCATTCTGGAGATATAAGCCTCTAAACATTTTTGAATCGGCAATATCGACCTACTGGTTTCTGTGCATTTCTGTTCGCCTGGTATTTTGCCCAAAATTTAAGAAAAATCCAAAAAAATTTCTCGAATGACTCAGCATTTTTCTTTTAAATTTTGAAATTGAATATCTCAAAAACTACTGGACCGATTCGAATGACATGTTCTACGATTATATAGATAAATAGTAAAGCTTTAATCTGAATTCACCCGGAATCGAATCTGAGTACAGGAAGTGGGTTAAATCGTGTTGAACGTACTTTGCAGTCGGTTTTTGACCTTTCAACAAGGTCAGACCAAGGTCAAATTTTAATAACATAGAGTTTACCTAATAACCTTTCCAAGGACATTACCCTCATCGAAATCGACCCACCCATTCTGGAGATATAAGCCTCTAAACATTTTTGAATCGGCAATATCGACCTACTGGTTTCTGTGCATTTCTGTTCGCCTGGTATTTTGCCCAAAATTTAAGAAAAATCCAAAAAATTTCTCGAATGACTCAGCATTTTTCTTTTAAATTTTGAAATTGAATATCTCAAAAACTACTGGACCGATTCGAATGACATGTTCTACGATTATATAGATAAATAGTAGAGCTTTAATCTGAATTCACCCGGAATCGAATCTGAGTACAGGAAGTGGGTTAAATCGTGTTGAACGTACTTTGAAGTCGGTTTTTGACCTTTCAACAAGGTCAGACCAAGGTCAAATTTTAATAACATAAAGTTTACCTAATATCCTTTCCAAGGACATTACCCTCATCGAAATCGACCCACCCATTCTGGAGATATAAGCCTCTAAACATTTTTGAATCGGCAATATCGACCTACTGGTTTCTGTGCATTTCTGTTCGCCTGGTATTTTGCCCAAAATTTAAGAAAAATCCAAAAAAATTTCTCGAATGACTCAGCATTTTTCTTTTAAATTTTGAAATTGATTATCTCAAAAACTACTGGACCGATTCGAATGACATGTTCTACGATTATATAGATAAATAGTAGAGCTTTAATCTGAATTCACCCGGAATCGAATCTGAGTACAGGAAGTGGGTTAAATCGTGTTGAACGTACTTTGAAGTCGGTTTTTGACCTTTCAACAAGGTCAGACCAAGGTCAAATTTTAATAACATAGAGTTTACCTAATAACCTTTCCAAGGACATTACCCTCATCGAAATCGACCCACCCATTCTGGAGATATAAGCCTCTAAACATTTTTGAATCGGCAATATCGACCTACTGGTTTCTGTGCATTTCTGTTCGCCTGGTATTTTGCCCAAAATTTAAGAAAAATCCAAAAAATTTACTCGAATGACTCAGCATTTTTCTTTTAAATTTTGAAATTGAATATCTCAAAAACTACTGGACCGATTCGAATGACATGTTCTACGATTATATAGATAAATAGTAGAGCTTTAATCTGAATTCACCCGGAATCGAATCTGAGTACAGGAAGTGGGTTAAGTCGTGTTGAACGTACTTTGCAGTCGGTTTTTGACCTTTCAACAAGGTCAGACCAAGGTCAAATTTTAATAACATAGAGTTCACCTAATAACCTTTCCAAGGACATTACCCTCATCGAAATCGACCCACCCATTCTGGAGATATAAGCCTCTAAACATTTTTGAATCGGCAATATCGACCTACTGGTTTCTGTGCATTTCTGTTCGCCTGGTATTTTGCCCAAAATTTAAGAAAAATCCAAAAAATTTACTCGAATGACTCAGCATTTTTCTTTTAAATTTTGAAATTGAATATCTCAAAAACTACTGGACCGATTCGAATGACATGTTCTACGATTATATAGATAAATAGTAGAGCTTTAATCTGAATTCACCCGGAATCGAATCTGAGTACAGGAAGTGGGTTAAATCGTGTTGAACGTACTTTGAAGTCGGTTTTTGACCTTTCAACAAGGTCAGACCAAGGTCAAATTTTAATAACATAGAGTTTACCTAATAACCTTTCCAAGGACATTACCCTCATCGAAATCGACCCACCCATTCTGGAGATATAAGCCTCTAAACATTTTTGAATCGGCAATATCGACCTACTGGTTTCTGTGCATTTCTGTTCGCCTGGTATTTTGCCCAAAATTTAAGAAAAATCCAAAAAATTTACTCGAATGACTCAGCATTTTTCTTTTAAATTTTGAAATTGAATATCTCAAAAACTACTGGACCGATTCGAATGACATGTTCTACGATTATATAGATAAATAGTAGAGCTTTAATCTGAATTCACCCGGAATCGAATCTGAGTACAGGAAGTGGGTTAAGTCGTGTTGAACGTACTTTGCAGTCGGTTTTTGACCTTTCAACAAGGTCAGACCAAGGTCAAATTTTAATAACATAGAGTTCACCTAATAACCTTTCCAAGGACATTACCCTCATCGAAATCGACCCACCCATTCTGGAGATATAAGCCTCTAAACATTTTTGAATCGGCAATATCGACCTACTGGTTTCTGTGCATTTCTGTTCGCCTGGTATTTTGCCCAAAATTTAAGAAAAATCCAAAAAATTTACTCGAATGACTCAGCATTTTTCTTTTAAATTTTGAAATTGAATATCTCAAAAACTACTGGACCGATTCGAATGACATGTTCTACGATTATATAGATAAATAGTAAAGCTTTAATCTGAATTCACCCGGAATCGAATCTGAGTACAGGAAGTGGGTTAAGTCGTGTTGAACGTACTTTGCAGTCGGTTTTTGACCTTTCAACAAGGTCAGACCAAGGTCAAATTTTAATAACATAGAGTTTACCTAATAACCTTTCCAAGGACATTACCCTCATCGAAATCGACCCACCCATTCTGGAGATATAAGCCTCTAAACATTTTTGAATCGGCAATATCGACCTACTGGTTTCTGTGCATTTCTGTTCGCCTGGTATTTTGCCCAAAATTTAAGAAAAATCCAAAAAATTTACTCGAATGACTCAGCATTTTTCTTTTAAATTTTGAAATTGAATATCTCAAAAACTACTGGACCGATTCGAATGACATGTTCTACGATTATATAGATAAATAGTAGAGCTTTAATCTGAATTCACCCGGAATCGAATCTGAGCACAGGAAGTGGGTTAAATCGTGTTAAAAGTACTTTGCAGTTGGTTTTTGACCTTTCAACAAGGTCAGACCAAGGTCAAATTTTAATAACATAAAGTTTACCTAATAACCTTTCCAAGGACATTACCCTCATCGAAATCGACCCACCCATTCTGGAGATATAAGCCTCTAAACATTTTTGAATCGGCAAAATCGACCTACTGGTTTCTGTGCATTTCTGTTCGCCTGGTATTTTGCCCAAAATTTAAGAAAATCCAAAAAATTTACTCGAATGACTCAGCATTTTTCTTTTAAATTTTGAAATTGAATATCTCAAAAACTACTGGACCGATTCGAATGACATGTTCTACGATTATATAGATAAATAGTAGAGCTTTAATCTGAATTCACCCGGAATCGAATCTGAGTACTGGAAGTGGGTAAATTCTTTATAAGCGTACTTTTCAGTTGGTTTTTGACCTTGAAGATCAAAGTTAAATGGCATAAAGTAGAAGTAATAACCTTGCTAATATCACTACTTCTACCAAAATCGGTCAAGTGGTTTTCGAGGTGATCAATTCCATCACAACAAACATAAAATCTATGAAATAAATTATGAGAAATATAGTAAAACTTGAGATAATAAATGCAAATTTTCGGATGAATTTTTTTAAGAACCAATGAGAAGAAGAACATATAATCCGATCCTCTATTGATTTATCTTTAATAAATATAACAAGTTATAAGAAATCATATAAACTTATTTTATTAATTTACATGAAATTTAATGTAACAAAAAAACTTAATCAATTTGAATGATAATTTTGATATAATGATTTTGATCTAAAATGTTCTTAAGTAATTTTTGTATGTTATTTATTGCTTATTTGTAGTTATTGTTATTGGTATTGTGAATGTATAATTAAAAATGATATAATTTCTTAATAATTTGTTTTGTTATTCATTTAAAACTAATAATTTAAAATTACATAAGTTTATTGATGCGTAATGCAAAAGATTAAAAACTAATCAAACTAAACTAAAGCACTGGCTGCTAAGGCCTTCGGCTAAAAATGCAACAGATACTTTTTACAATAATATTATTATTATTATACTAGAATTATTAATTAAAATTATTTAATATAATAAATTTAATGTGTATTTTGTAATTAAAATAAAATAAATCTCTTATTTTTGGTCATTTCAAATAAAAACCTCCTCATAATTAAAATTAAAAATAATTAATTATTAAAGATGAAGAGCTAATAAAAAAATATTTTTAATTTTTTCCTTCCAAATATTACTTACAAGAAATATTTTGGATTTATAGAGTATTTTTTTTTTTTTATTTTTTATTTATTTATATTTCTTTAAGATGATTGTAAGTGGGTTACTTATAAGATTTTTTTCTTTTTTTTTTTAGACTAAGACAGAGATGATGTATTTAATGAGTTTATAGTACAACATTATATGAGACATGAATCTTAAAAATACTGGCACATTTCAAAAAAAAAAAATTAAAAAAAAAAAAAATTAAAAAAAAAAAAAATACAAACACGAATCTGTCTAATGATTTACTTAGTTTTCTGTAACTGAGTTTAATTTTTAGTATTCTATATTTCCTTAATATATCATGTTGAAATTAATGGATTTTATAAATGAAAATGATATAAATTGGATTTATTTGACTCTTGACAATCTTTTCTAGTGACAATTTGGCTGAAACGGAAATTTTATTATTAAGTTTTGAATGATGATGATGATGATGATGATTATGATATCTTTACATACAATTTTTAACTCTATGCAATTTTTTATCTCTTCCTCGTCTCTTATCTTATTTATATTTATATAACTGAGTATGTATCTTAAATCATCAGAGAACTTCACTTTGGAGTTATTAGGATTAATATTTGAGTTTCTTGAAAATACAAAAACTTAGCTTGCATAGAACTCAACTCAATTCACTTCACATCACATCACATTACATCACATGACATCCTGTCGATTGACTATGAAAGAACAAATAAATAATTCATCAAAACAATACAATTTCATTGTCATATGTTGTAATAAAATATACAAAAACTGTGAGATTGTTGTAGATGATGATGGTGGCCCATTGTAGGTGGGTTTGGTTCGGTTCGGTTCGGTCTCCTAAGCTTGCTGCTTCAGATTAAATCGATACACAAGTGATGTGTGTGACGTGTCCAAACATATAGATAATCGATCCCTTTGACTTAAGAACACTAAATGTGGTTTGTATTAATACAAATTATTTAAGACCTTTTTCTTATTAATAATACAAGTAGTACATATTTTAAATTTATATCTATTAATGACAATTGATAATTTTATAATCTAAACATTGGATTTGTTGTTATTACTAAATAAATGTATTACCTTTCATTGTTATGTTAAATCTTCTCAAGAACGGAGAAGAAGAAAAGAAGTTCGTTTACATATTATATTATATATAATTACATTAAAGGGGTCAGGGGTCGCCAACCAATCAACAACAACACACATCACAACTTGTAAGTGTAAATGGTAAGTACATAAGTACATAAGTATATGTAAAACATCTTTTAGTAAATTCTTCTTCTATTCTGCAAATTCTATATGTTTCCTGAGTTATCTTCTTCATTAGCTGGCGAATGTTCTTCATGGTTATTGTGATGTTGTTGTTGTTGTTGTTGTTGCTGCTGCTGCTGTTGTTGTTGTTGTTCACGTTGTGTTGTACTAAGTTCACGTTCAATATTTGCATTATTATTATTCTCAGCAATTTCATTTATATTATTGCAATCATAAACTAATTGCAATTGTTGTTGAACCAATTGAGGTTGTTGTTGTTGCTGTTGCTGCTGCTGCTGCTGATGTTGCTGCTCATCTTGCAATTGCACTTGTTGCATTTGTTGTTCGTTAATTTGATTTTCAGTCTCTTCATTTTGTATTTCTCCTTTTACTAACATTGTTGTTGTTGTTGCTGTTGTTGTTGATGATGATGATGATGTCTCTGATATACTTGCAGCTTGGTTATTTGCTGAACTATTTGGAGCAGCAGCAGCGACGGCATTTTGTACCAACAACTCATGATTGAGAACATTCTGTTGTTCTTCTTCATCATTTGAATAATTGGGCATTGTCACCATTGATGTTGATGTTGTTCCCATAGATGATGATGATGTAGATGGGAAATCATCTAACACTGGTTGAGCTTGAGATTCAAAATCCTTTATGGACTCAACATTTCCACTAAATGTTTCTTCAATATTATTTAAAGCTGTTGCTGCTGATGATGCATTTGGCAACTCAGTTGCTGATGATGTTGTTATTGTTGTGGCTGCTACTGGTGTTGATGTTGTTTTTCTAGTTGCTCCACCATCTCCTCCTTTAGGCACTGCAGCTTGACCCTGTACATTTGTTATCATTAAACCAAGCTTAGTGGTTGATTGATCATTATTAATGTACATATTGCTACAATTATGAACATCAAATTTAGTACATTGATTGGTAACAACATCTTCCATTGCTTCCTCAGCTTCATCTGCAGCCAATGTATCAATATCAGTAACGCTGCTGCACCCTTGAATTTCACTATGTTCCAGAACATTTGCAGTTCCTTCTTGAACGTCTATTTTCTCTTGTTTAATGACAACCTGTGCTGTCTCTGTTGGATTGGAATAACCCCAATAACTGGGCTCCTCCTTAACAACTACATTTGTATGTGGTTGTGGTGGTGTTGGTGTTGGTGTTGCGCTGCTTTGTACGGACACAATTTGTGGCACATTCACTTTGGCTCCGTAATTTATGAAAGGATTTTTGAAGGTCATTATACTTGTACTGCTATCAATATCTTGATCAGAGTCAATTTGTAATAGATGATGTGTCACAGTTTGTTGTTCATTTAATCGTTCCTGCTTTATACGTCTATCTAAGAATGGAATTCCTCCAGTGCTTTTTCTTGCTGTACTCGATGAATTAAAGCCTTCGCTGTTTCTAACTGGAATTTGTGTCATTGCTGCTTGTGCCTCCTCATCATCATCAGTGGAATATAGTTTCTCTTGTTTTATTCGTACATTGTCAATTCCAAATGTCTTTCTCTTCTCTTTTTGATTTACTTGAGAAATACCAACTGAACTTATTCTTTCAGTCACTACTTCTTGTGCCTCATCATCATCATCGTCGTCATCAGAGGAATCCATTCTTTCTTGCTTTATTCGAATATTGCCAATACCAAACGTTTTTTCCGATGAAAATGGAATGCCACTTGTACTCTTCCTGGCTGTTACTCTTTCTGCACCATTGTTTTCCCTCTTTGTAAATGGAATTTGTGGTAGTGGCGCCGGCATATGTGTCACAGCAGTTTGCGCCTCATTATTACTGTTGTCTGGTTCATTCTTAACAAATTGAATGGCAGCTGTACTCTTCCTGGCAAATCCTCTTACTGTGCCGCTGCTGCCTTCGCTCTTTAGGAATACATTGTGTGGCGGCAATGGATTATAACTAACAGCAGTAGCTTGTATCTCATCGTCACCAGTTAATTCTCGCTTGATGCGAATAGTGGAAGAATTTCCTTCTTGTTGGTTGATTATTCGGGAAGCACCACTTGTACTTTTTCTAGCAGTTACCCGTGTGAATGGATTACTATATGTCACATTTGTAGAAGTTCCTTGATTAAAGGATGGACTTTGTTCTCGATTTATTTGACTGCTCAAAATTTCTTGTCTTCTATTAATTTCTCCTCCAGTAGTCTCACTGGCCGTGAGATCTCTTATCTCATATCCTTCTTCAGCAATTTCTTGCTTTATTCGAACATCATCAATTCCAGAGAGATTTTGTGAGGGAACCTCTTCTGATGATGCATCAATAAATTGTTTCTTTAATTGAACAGACGTCTCCTCCTCTTCATCAATTGGTTCTTCTTTTATACGAATTGGAACAAATGCATTAAATTCTGTGCTCTGTGCGGCAATAAGTTCCTGTTTTATTTGTAGAGGAGTCGTTTCAGCACATTTTTCTGCTGTAAACTGGGAAATGTTTGCAGCATCTGCAACTAGATCAATGCCAGTCGCATTATATACTTTTTTTAATGAATCAATCTGTTCTTGTGTCATCGGTATGGCAGTCATTATAGGTAGTGGTGGCTCGTCTAAATAATCATCGGTGTCATCCAATAAATAATTATCATATTCATTCTTGTCACCATCACCACCATCATCATCATCATCATCGTCAACTTCATCTTGATCTTTTTCCATTTTGATTTGAATTCCTGAAGATTGTGAAGAACCTGTAGGTGGACTAACTTCATAGGAAATCTTTTGACGTTTCTCATCTCTATGTTTTTTCTTCTTTTTCTTTTTCTCATGTCTGCCGCTACTTTCATCTGAGCCAGCGGTAAATGATGAATTTAATTGTCCTTCTTTATTTGTGATTTTCAGTTTTAATGGTGGCACAATTCCCAATAATTCTTGTTTACTCTCTAATCCACTGGCATCATCTACCGTTTGAGTTTCATGTAATAGAATTTGTGGTTCTAAATAAGAAGCTCCAGTAGTACCAGCAGCAGCAGCGGCGGCAGCACCAATTGGGGAATCATTCTCCTCCTCATCGCTATCATTGTTGGTATTAAAATGATGATCTAAATTGTTATCATATTCATTAGTGTTAACCTCCTCCTCCTCCTCCTCCTGCTGCCCCTCATTATCTTTTTCAACTTCATCAACATTAGCATTTTGATGTTGATGATGCTGATGATGATGATGCTCATCCAAATGTATTTCAGGTTCCTGTTTTATGCTTCCCAATGTATCCATTGTCGATTTAAGCAATTTATCTGCACGCATTTGAAATTCCTTAGCAGAATCTCGCTTGCCACTCTTTTTATGGGGCGAAGACCATTCGACATCAAAATCACGTTCCGGTTCAGTGGCTTCATTTTTAATAATCACTTGAGATTCCGTTTCGGCAACTTCTCCCGGTATATATATCGAATGGACTAGATACGCTAAAGAACAGAATGGTACATGACGTAAATACTTTGTTTGATCGCTGAGTGCGTCACCACAACCACCGCAACGTTTCGTTTCAATAGCACAATGATGTATATTGTAAAGATAATTTGTCGCATAGGAGCCACGACATTTCGGACATTCGCGATTATAGACGCGACAATCGACAGGAATAGACCGATCATGAGTATGCAAGTGCCGAGTATAAGCATAGAAATTCGGTACTTTTTCATCGCAGAGACCACATATGTAAGGCATCCTTACGGTTTTGTGCCATGTTTGATGGATTTTTATTTCAACCGAGTTACTGAGGGATACATTGCAAGCAAGGCAATAGTAACGTATCACATTCGGGACATGCGCTTCCTTTTGATGGTTTTCCAGACATTTCTTGTCATCGAAACGTTTGTTGCAAACTGGACAAGTTTTTAAGTATTTTTTTGTTACCTTGTATGTGGGGGCGGAACCACTGGGTGAGGCTACTACTGATACTCCTTTCCTGAAATTAATACATTAATAATAATAATAATAAATTATTGTCAATATTAATTATGAGGCAACAACAAACTTACTTAAGTTGTTGTTGTTTTTGTTGTTGCACATCTGGAGTCCTATTTGCTCGTGTTTCAATAAGTCGTTTCTTTTTTTTATCATTGTTATTCAACTCGGAGTACGGGGAGGAGGATTCAGTCTTCAATTCTGCTGCTGCTGCTACTGCTGCTGCTGTTGCTGCTACTAATGATGATGATGATGACGATGATGATGATGCTGTTGCTGGTGATTTGTAATTATTAACAATCATGTCATCTGATCTACGTTTTCGTCCACGTTTCGATGTACAGTTGGCTGTCACTAAGCCTTCTTCTTTAAAATGTAATAATTCAGTTTTAGCATCCAAATTTTGATCCTTAAAATATACATTATATATATAATATAATTTATTTTTAAATTTGTTTGGAATGTCAATAACAAAATTATTCAATGGTACTACGATAAATACTCTTCACATTCTACTTACAGTTTTAATTGGATCGAGACCAAGTAAGTTTCTTGTTTGTGTCTCTGTTGCATGACACAATTCCTTAAACTCATAAAACTCATTGATTTTGTCAAGGCAACCAATGCAGATTGTTTGTGGCATCCTATCGTTTGATTTAACCTGAGCAAAATACATGAAATCAATAATAAAATGTTGAATACCATAAAATAGAATAGAATAGTGATGGATGATTGATTTATGTATTAACTCTTACTATCACATTGATTAAGATTTCGATTTTCTGGCATAGCTTTGGCTCATCAATATCACCAATCGCATCAGCATTATCGTCATTAAGTATTGGGACTTTCTTGGGATTGTCGATACCGCACAGCCGACATATTTTATAAAGACTCGCCTTCACTGCATCGTCAATTTTAATTGCGAATCTTTCCATTTTGTAAAATTACAAATTATTTTAAACACAAATATTGAATCAATTTGTTCTTTTTTTTTTTTTATTATTTATTTTTGTTTAATTTATGACATTTGACGAACGACGACGACGACTACGACGGCGACGAAAACGAGATGAAAAGAAAAAAAAAAAAAAAAAGCAAAAAGAACAGCCCACCAAACCAAACTCAGTTAACGACACAAGTCTCTTCTCCTTCTCTATATTCACAAAAATGCTTGCTTCCTCATTTCATTCCTCGATTCGACGACGACGGAACTAAACACAATAAAAATCAATTATTTGCAAGAAAAAATGCGTTAAGCGGAAGACTTATTTATAATTTATTTTTCTACAATTTCACGCTTTCAATTGACGACCCTGTACTCTGCTCGCGCTCTGTACTCTGCTGTGTGCTTGCTGTGCTGTGGCCAGGAAAGTTTAGAAAAATTTTGTGTAAGTTTGCTTCCGGTGAATGTCAAATTGACTACAATCAGCTGATGGATTTTGTGTGTTTGCTATGCATGGTTAATGGTTAATTTTGGGAAGAACAAGAATATCGTGTACATTTGGCTGAGAAGAAAAGACAAGCAAGCAAGCAAAAGTAACAAATAGTGAAAAAATTGGTGTGTTAAGTAAATTGCTTGCGCATTTTAGTTTAACTTCTCAAGTAGTTTACAAGTCATCCAACTAAGCTACGCTAACACGATGAGCTTATATAAGTGGCTAACAAATCGTGAATGCGGCAATGCTCCGAGGCGAGGCGATGGAAATCTCATTATGAGGCGTGCTTATGGTTCCATGGAGTTGTTTCACGAATGGCATCAAATGCAAATGGATTGGGAGCCTGAGGACAGCATTGGTGCCATTTTTAATCTTGAATTTAATGGCGATGGCAATATCTTGGTTGGAGCGTGTGAGAAAAAGTCTGTAGTGCTCTACGATGTCATCACACGTCAGCTGATGCACAAAATCACTGGAGCCCACAGTGATAATGTTAATTGCATTAAGTAAATGGCAATAATTCAATTGTTAAAAGACAAAAAAAAAAAAAAATGTTGGATCTAATTTGGTTTTTTTAGATTCTTAGATGATCGCTTGTTTGCCACTGGATCAGATGATGAAACTGTGGCCATTTGGGACTTACGATATTTAAAACAAAAAGTGCGTGCTTTGCATGGACACTCGAATTGGGTAAAGAATGTTGAGTACTCACCGAAAGACAAATTACTGGTGACCTCAGGTTTTGATGGTAGCATTTTTACATGGGACATTAACTCGCAAACAGAACAAGGCCTCATCTCTCAAAAGGTCTTTCAGACCAGCGGCCTAATGCGCTGCAGAATTTCTCCGGATGGTGATAAACTAATTTTAAGTACAAGCGGCGGATTTTTAATGATAATTCATCATCTTGATTTGACTACTCTGCACAAAGATTTGTGCGGTTTCAAGGTGAGATACAATAATATACATACATAATTATAATTATTAAACTAATCAATTTGAATGAATTTAATAAACGCACACTCACATACACACACACACACACACACACATACGCGTGCACAAACTCAGCCCAGCATGTACCGTTTAATGCAAATGGGTGAACAGTATATTCCACAAGCAGCTAAATTTGATTATGTGTTTTCAAAGAAACAAAAACTTAACCGTGTCGAATTCGTAACAGATTTCCCTGAAAATGATGATGCTGAAATGATTGGAGCTTTGCAGGTTAGTTGATAACACCTTCCCTCTCTCCCCCTCCTTCTGCACAAGTGGGTGAAGAATGTATGTATGTGTATATATGTTGTTTTATTGTCCACAGATTCACCCACATGGTTATTGTGTTCTAAGTCGTAATACTTGTTGTACCGAACAAAGCGAATGGACTTGCATACATGATATCAATGAGGAACCAGCTGATTCTGCTGAAGAAGATGCTGATTTAGAAGAACCAGCTGCCAAACGGACAAGACGCCCCCCAGCATGCAGCAGCAACAACAACAACAGTGCCAATCTCGAAGAACAACAACAACAACAGCAACAACAACAGAACAACAATACTTCAGATGTAGGTTTGTCAACACGTCGAACGAATAGAATGTTAGCACGTTCAGTGTTATTGCGAGAAGCGAATAATTTTGCAAACAGAATTGTGCCTAACATTCAACAACAAACCAATCGTCAAGAGAGTTTTGTTCCCGATATTTGGGCAGCAGAAGTAACTGTCCATGAGCGTGCTATACGTCAAAATCGAGCACGCAGTTCATCAGCTGTGACTGGTTACAATTTTGTTTATGCCCTTAGCAGTGGCGTACTGCCAGTGCGTCCTCAGCATCAGATCACAACCATAAGCAGGTCAACAAACACATCCCCACGTGGTGCTGGTGGTGGTGGTGGTGAAAATAGAAGCGATATGTTAAACATTTCGACTGATAGTGATCACTCATCACAATCATCAGACAGTAGTAGCAGTTCATCATCATCATCTTCAACATTGTCAGGAGGAGCCAACGACAATAATCGATTACCGCCATTTCAACGTTTACTCTTGCGTCCGCTTTTGCCGACTGTACGAAACAACGCACTACCAAGATCTCCACCAATACTGCAAAACGCCAAGAAGCTTATGTATTACAAACAAGAGCCCAACGAGGATAGAGGCTTCATTAAAGAGCCTTGCTTTTCAGCCGATGGACGCATTGTTTGTTCTCCATATGGCCGAGGTTTTCGTTTGCTATCATATAAAGAAGACTGCTCTGAATATCCACGTTATCAATCATTCGAAGATGTTAAACGCAATCCACGTGAACTTGTTGAAATTGCGAAAATCGTCGATCACGAGAACATTGTGTACTGTACAAAATTCAGTCCACGTGAGCCATTACTGGTGACTGGTTGCCAAGGGGGTTTTGTTAAATGGTATCATCCAGAGATATAGAAATATTATGAAATTGGCCTAATTTACTTATCCTCAATCATATATATATATCTATCTATGCATACATATATATATATATATATATATATATATAAACGACGTGAAACGATCTGATTGATTGATTGAGATCAATACATCACTCACTATATCACTATATAATACAATATCTTTTTATCAGTTCTCCTCCAGAACGCGCCTTTATAATTCCTATATTCTAAATATTATTATATATGTAATTAGACACACACACACACTCACTCACATAAAATATATGTATATCGATCGTATTAAGAGTACACTACATTGTTGTACCATTGAAGATGAAGAAGAAACTGTAAATTCTAAAATTAAATAAATAATTATACAACAAACTAACAGAAAAAATGCAAAAGCTTTTAATCAATTTCAGCTTACCAAAGTGTTTTTTGCTTTCTTTATTTGTTTGTTTGTTTGTTTGTTAGTTATCCAAGTTTACAAAATGTTTACAATTTGTAGACGGTATTGGGTGTAGGTGGTGGTTGTGTTGTTGTTGTTGTTGTTATTATTGGTAAATTTAATTATTAGTAATGATAGTTTTTTTTTTTTTGTTTTTATTTATTTATTTATATTTATTATTTTAGAATAAAACGATAACAACAACGTGGTTTTCGGTTCATAGTTAGTACATAGTTGTAGAAGTGTCTGTCTACGTGCGTGCGTGCATATTTGACCCTGAAGCTAGAATAAGGTCTAGGGTGCAGCCAAATAGTGTTTACAGTATGCATTTTGTAGAAGTGAAGTTCAATTCAATCAATTTGCGTTACTGTAGTGTAGGAGGCCTTGGTCACTTCACTTGTTTGATTTCTTTCTACTTCTATGGATGAACTCTATAAAAGCCAATGCCAAACTGCCAATATTATTTGTTATTGTTGTTGTTGTTCTTGTCGTGTACAGTATAGCAGCAGAGTTGTTGCGTGTCATCGCTTATTGATAAAATGTAATATACAATAATTTAATCATCATCATCATCAGTATGTTTGTTTATAGACTCTGACTTAATTAAAAATTTTAAAACATAATTATACAAGTCTATGTCTATAAAATTAATCCTTAAATTAATCTGATCCGATCCGATCCGTTAAGATCAAACAATCAATCTCTTCAACATTAGAAAAACATTTTTAAATAAATACAAAAGTATCCGAATAATTTTTAAATCATCATTATCATCATCGAACAGGATACTCTCTATAAAATATCATAATTAAAAAAGAAAACAAAATTATATGATTATACAATAAGTCAAAAAATTAAACAATTATTTGCTAATATAAAAGACAAATTGAGAATATCTCTCTCCTCTCTCCATCCTCTCACCAACATTTCTCTCTCTCTCTCTCTGTGACTCCATAAATGTATCTATGTATCTATGTTTGTTTGTTTGTTAAATGGCTGCTACTTGGCTATTTGTTCTAGTAATAATTGCCATAGCCACTCCATTGCCCATAATTGTAATTACTACCATTGCCACCACCACCACCACCACCAGTACCAGCACCGCTGGCATTATATTGCCATTGATTATAATAAGAATCATATGATTGTTGCTGTGTTTGCTGGTATGCTGCTGCAGTGGCACTGCCAGTTGCTTGTTGACCACTATAATATGCTGATGAATTAACTGAATTATAATTATAGTTTGCATTAGCTGCAGCAGCTGCTGCTGCTGCTGACCCATTATTATAAGTAGTTTGAGCACTTGTACCAGTTGATGCAGAAGCAGAGGTAGCAGCACCAGCAGAAGTAGCAGTCCCACTACCACCACCATCTTTACTTGCTGCTGTTGCCTTTCGACTAGGACTAGATTCTCTGTAAGAAAGAAAAAAACAATAATAAATCAATCAATTAATAGTAATAATTGATTTATGATATGAATGAATGAATGAAAATGAATTGAAAACTAATCATCCTTGGAAAGTGATTGTCTGTACTGTACTGTACTATATATACAAACCTTTTCTTTTTCGCCTCATTTGCCTTGCTTAGGGTTATTTGTAAAGCACGTTGAGCATCTTGTAAGCCTTTTGCCGTACTACCAAAATCCTCAAGGAATTCAACTTTACGTTGTGCAAAAAGCACCTTTTGTTCTGGATCCATATTCTCGCGTGACATAAACTTATCCATAATTTCAACAACTTCCATTTCATTGACGACTTGCCTTTGCAATGCCAAGTCAATCATTTGCAATGCCACACGCGTGTTATTTGGATCTTTTTCTAGCGCTTGTCGCAGAACTTCAAGGCCACCTTCTAAATCATTGCATATCTTATTCAGAAAACGAGCATATTTTATTGCTAAACTGCCAGAAATAGCCTTGTTCTTTGCTGTTTCAATGTAATGTTTATAGAGTTCACGACATTTCACCAAATCGCCACGACGACGTTCAACATTAATACGACGATAGGCAATTTGTAGTAAATTGGGAACCTTCTTGTCAATATTGTTAAGAACATCGGCGGCACCATCGTAATTATTCTGGCATTCCTCAAATGCTGCCCACATTAAATGTAAGCTCGGTTTGTCGGGATGATGAATTTGGCAGGCACGTTGAAAGACATCTCGAGTGATTTCAATAACATCTGGTTGATCACTAATCGATTCCAAGTAACGTATCATTTTCAACCAAAATTCATCATATAATGCGCATGCTATGAGGCAACGCTCAAAGAGCACCAATATACGTTTACGATCACCTTTTTCGATTTCGAAATCAAGATAATCTTTCCAGTTCTTCAACTGAGTGCGTTCCAATGGTTTTACATGGAAATAGGGACGCTTTATGCCCTCTTCAAAGGACCAACGTGCAGTAACAGCAGCAACTGTAAGTTTATGCATTTTACGACGTATCGAAATGACTTTATCTTTAACTGCAGCAATCTCCTCCTCACTGGTGAGGGTATTTGGATCACTAAGATCAACTTTCGGCACTTTAGCAGCAGCAGTAGGTTCCTCGATTTCATTTAGTTCATTGTTATTACTCATATCAACGGCATCATGTATTTCATTTGAATCTTTGGGTGACTTAGCACCAGCACCGCCACCTATCATTGAATCTTCTTCCTTCTCCACTGTCGCTGTCGACGAACTGTCACGTCTACTCTTTGAACTTTTTGATAATGATGATGCACGTGATGAAGAGCTGCTACTCCGTTCAAATAACTCCTTGCGTATTCTATGGAGCTCTTCATTGCTTATTGTGCTCGTAATTGGATGTTGATTTATAAGATCTTGAAAACTGTAACAAACACATCATCAAACAATCAAAATTAGAATCATGAAAATAAATAGAAATATATTTAGCTGCAGCTGCTGCTGCTGCTGCTAGACTCACCTATCGAAATGTGTGCTATAGCTTTGTGTTGGTATGGTCAAGAGACGATCATAGATTTGTACTACATTGTGATAACGTTTATGCTCATTTTCCCAACGCAAATATGTATCCCACAATTTATCTGAACGAAACTCTAAGCCGCATGCTTCGATGGCACGTTCAAATTGCTTCCGAATGAATTCTTCATCGTCCGCATGATTTGTCTTAACATGAGTCAAGTAGTGTATCCATAAATCTACTGAGAGTGGTATTGCCACTAGACCACGTTCAAACACCTAAATATTGGTTTTTATTTTATTTATTATTTTTGTTTTTTTTTTTGTTTTTTTTTTCAAAAGCACAATAGAAAGAGATTTCGTAATTGAGATTGAGATTGATTATTGAAGAAAACACATTGTTTTTTTGATTTGATTTCATTGTTTCATTGAGACATTGACACAGATTGATTGATTCATTCATTCGATTGATTGATTGTTGTACATATGTTGTAGTTGTTGTTGAGGTGTAGTAGTAGTAGTAGTTGTTGTTGTTGTTGTTTAGCCCATCATCATCATCATCATCACATCATCATGGCACAAATATTTGAATTGAAGCAGAAAAGAAGAATGATTTTTTAAAAAATATTTCTTTATATCAAAAAATAAAAAATTATACAATTTTCTTACGATTTGAGATTTTGTTTTTTGTTTATTGTTTTTCGTGTTTTTCACAAGATGCGCGTTTCCAAAAATCCAGTTATTCAAGTTAGTTAAATAATTAATATCAATGTCCTGATTTCATCATTTGGAAACGCGCTTCTCTTTTGAAAAGCTTAAAATTAAACACTATTAAATTGACACTTTTGTTGTTGGTGTTGTTGTTTGTTGTTGCACTTTTGAAGACTTAAATTACATTTATTGTATATTAATGATAATGTGTAGATAGATATACTTAAATAAACAAACAAACACACACAATACACAAGAGTATTATGCATTGCAAAAAGACTTAAGAGAATTGAAAATTTCATTTAAAACGCCATTTGTACTTACGACTGCATGAAGAGTAGTAGTAGAGTGGAGTAAGAGCAAGTAGTAAGTGGTGAACAAACGAACGAACAAACGACTACAGTCTGTTTTTGATTTGATGTGTGAACTATATTTTGTTGGTGCTGCATATTCGCAAATAAAAATCTATTTTATCTTTTGAAAAAAGTATTGAAAGGCATTGACAAAAACTTAAAACAGGAAAACACAAAAAAACTCATATAGAAATAGAGACACAGAGAGAAGAAGCAGTTAACGAGCGAGCGACACACTTCATTCGAGAAGCAGCACAACAACAGCACGGCACATGAGACTTGACCACCAACCAAACCTGCATCCATTGACACAAATTAATATTAGTGAAAGAAGAAGTGCGAATTATTGGGTAGTAAATATTAATAATATTAACAAAATAAATTCGAAATAAATCAGAATAAATGAACAAAAAAAAAAAAAAAACATTTTTATAAATTGAGAGTTAATTTGATTAAAATGTGCTGTGAGTTGTAGTAACCAGAATAAATTTCCACATTGCAATGATGCTGCTTGAAGTTGCTTCTTTTAGGGATTTCACTTAAATATCTAATCTCATGACACCTCTTCCTCATCCTCCCTCATCTTAAAAGCATCATAAAGCACCCACCCAAAACAAGACAAAAATAATAACATGATATCCACCAACCACTTTGTGCCATTACTCTGAGTACGAGTATCTAATTAACAAAACTGCTGCTGCATTTATACGAGCATATATAGTACAGTATATTATAGTTCTTCACGATCTTTCTTGATTTTTGTATGCTTTTTTTTTTTTTTTTTTTTTATTTTAATGTCGTTTTTTATTAATAATAATAATAATAATTTATAATAAATTGCATTATAATAAATGTCAATAATAATAATAATAATACAGAAAATTGCAAAATTACACGATTGTATGAGATTTGTACTCACCGCGTAGCAGTTGGTCTTGATGCCCTTACGCTTCTCATAGTCAGCATATTTTCGCCAGTAGCCATAACAATAGGGATATAGGGCCAGGAATGTATCATAGGCCTCACGTGCTGCCTCAGCATCCGACTAAATAAACAACATCATTTCAGTTCAGAGTTCATTAAATTTGTAAATAGAGGGAATATGTACAAATTTTAGAGTAAAGAAAAATTCTAATAGTCCTTCTTTGCTTACCTCACTGTCGACATATTGCAATAGATACGTCCAGCCAGTAAAATCGGTGGGATCATCTTTAACAGCCCGCCAATATTTATCTAAATCGGGCAACCTTTTGCGTTCTTTTTCTTTATCTTTTTCATTATCTTTACTATCCTTATTATCTTTCTCTTTATCTTCTTTATCCTTATTTTTCTCAACATCTATACAAAATCGAAAAAAAAAAAAAAAATTATATGGAAAATAAGATTATTTATTTTAATTGAAATGTTTAATGCACATGCACTTGACCCTTACCCTCATCGAATGTGGCTTTCTTTTTGATTGGTGGTTCATCATTACTTTCTGATGTTGGACTCATTGGATTGTATTGTTCATCAGAACCTTTTTTAGTTGACGACAATGACGACGACGATGACTGTTCTTTGACAGGTGATGTCTTTGGTAAATAACTTGTACTGTGATCCTCTGCTTTGCGTTTGTGAATGTGTCGTCCAATAACTTCGCCAGAAATATTATTGATGTTATTACTTGGTAATTCATCTTCGGATATGACTTCTGCATCTGCTGGCAATTCTGCACGTTTTGGAGCTGGTAATTCTTCATCGGAAACTTCTTCAGCATCATTTATTTCCGGTTTGGTGGGTAGAGGTAATTCATCTTCAGATATTATTTCTGTATTCACAATTGTTGCATTACTAATATCTGCATCCGGCAGATCTTCGGCAATAGCTGGCTCTGAAATTGAATCTTCGGATGATTCCATTTTTTCACAAATTTCTTCTATATTTTCAGCTACTACTACATTTGAAGCATCGAAAGCGCAACTTTTAACATTGACATCATTGATTTGATCATCGTTGCCGGCAACCGAAGGTAAACTATTTGCGTTGTCACCAGCCAACGAAGCGAGTAATGAACTTTCCACAGGTGTTATCTCCTTGGCATCATCACTTGTCTCTGAATGTTCAACAGTACCAAATGGGAATGATGAACTCTTTTCGTCGACACCACCCGTTTCTGTTGCTGCGATAGACATTTCGATATCATCATCCAACGGCTGCTGTGCTATTTGAGTCTCACAATAAACGACTTCCTCAATATTTTCCTCTACAATGCCCTGTGCGGCCTCACTCATCATTTCGCTTATCAGATTCGATTGAGTACTATTCGCTTCCAGCTCGTCTTCTTGTTCAGTCACCTGTAACAAATATTTTATGCCATTAATCGTTGCTACGATACAACAAATATATAATTTCATAATGGTCACAAATTGTATATTTCACTTGCATGTGCAGTTGTTAATTACATTTTTAATTACTATCACTACCAATATTGATTGACTGTGTCATCATCAGTTGGCCCTTGCAGATAATCATATGTCCACAGCGGGATCATTTGCGAATGGAACAACGCCACATTCACAATTTAAATGCATTA
Organism: Amiota mariae; assembly: GCA_035041805.1. NCBI lineage: Eukaryota > Metazoa > Arthropoda > Insecta > Diptera > Drosophilidae > Amiota > Amiota mariae. Next base: position 4,193,039 of record JAWNKV010000348.1, read on the forward strand.
ATTTCATCAAATGACATCAAAGTAGGTAGGTAGCAGGAAGCAAGACGGCAAATTAAATATTGCGCCGGTATCTATTTTTAACATTATCAGCCCAATTGGATGAATATGAAAATATTTAAATGTACTGACCTGCGCTTGACGTTTTGATGTGCGTCGTGATCTAGTAGACGCTGTTGGTGGTACCACTGACGAAATGGAAACTTGACGGCCAGAACGCGTCCGCCGTCCTAAAATGCAATCAAAATTAAAATAAGAAATCAAATTAATATTCTTAGTGTAATAAATTAAATTTAAATTCCGCGTGATATTTTTTTTTTCCTATAGCGTAGACCGCGCTTGCACGCATACACACGCAACACTGAATATTGTCTAGTTAAAATTTAACTTCTCTGTCGGTGTCACTTTGCAAAATAATTTAGCAATTTTACTTTTCCAATTGATTAAACACATTTAACACGTTTTAAAATTCATTTAAATTGATTTAAATAATAAAATTTACCTGAATTTTCTAACAAAACGTTTTCGTTGTCAGACGCCATATTTATGCAATGATTAATTAGTTGGCCACAATGGCAGCATGTTCCCTCGAAAAATTAATTATGGTTGGCAACAATGGCGTATCGATTTATCAATATGAGTAAGTAATCGACTACTTGTAGGAAATATACCGCAAAGTGGTCATGTTCATAATATCACAGGGTGGTCATGTTTCTTATTAGTAACTGTAGGTGAGAAAAGAGAAACTCACTATATCTATGGGTGAACATGATACCGAATCGCAGTCATCGATAAAGTACCTGGGAGTTTATATTAACGATAGGCTGGCATTCAGAGAGCACTTAACAACAACCAGCAGCAAGGCGACCAGGGTCAATAACGCACTCATGAGTATGCTCCCCCAAAATCGGAGGCCCACAAGGTGGTAGAAGAAAAATCCTTTCCACAGTGGTAGACTCAAACCCACTCTCGAAAACAAGAAGGCCAAATGATCATGCTCCTTAGTGGAGTGGCAGAATAAGTGGGATCAGTCGTTAAAAGGTCGCTGGACCCATACACTAATTCCCAGGGTTGATGAATGTATCAATTGAAAACATGGCGATATAGATTTCTACTTAACGGAAGTGTTGAGTGGACACGGAGATTTCCTTGCATATCTTCACCGTTTTAAACTGGCGGAAGAGCCAACCAGCCCGGGATGCCCCGATGAGGATGAGAGTGCAGATCATGTGATGTTTCACTGCAGTAGATTCCATTTGGAACGCGTCGAGCTGGCGAACCAACTAGGAGTTTTCCCCACATGTTATAACCTAGTGCCAAAAATGCTTGCCTCAGAAGAAAACTGGAAAGCAGTACAGCAGTTCTCCGCCAAAATCCAACTCAAGCTTCGAAGAGCAGAGTGGTCAGGCAAAGCGGATGAAAGGCGAATTGCAGCATCAGCAACAAGAGGAACCTGGACGCAGGTGCGGCCCCACCTCGAAGTAATGCTAAAGCGGTACCGGGGTGGAATTCAACCGAGGAGCCGTTCACTGGTGTGACGGAACTTTTTGAGATGTTAATGACAATTTGAATTTAACTCCCTCGAAAAAAAAAAAGTGATCATGTTCCAAGAATGTGAATTAAACAAAACAGTTCTAATTAAAATGAATCACATGAATAAAATGTATGTATATTATTAACGGGTGATTTTTTAAGAGCTTGCTAATTTGATTTAAAAAAAAAAAATTAAAATTCAGAAAAATGTATGAAATCGATTTTATTGTTTAAAGATAATTTCATGTAAATGTTGGCCGCGGCTGCGCTCCAAATAGTCCATACGCTGGGTCCAATTTTGGCATACTCTCTCCAACATATCGACCGGTATCTCACGAATAAATTGTTCAATATTGGCTTCTAGTGGGTCAATTGTTGCGGGCTTGTCACTATAGACATGAGCCTTAACATAGCCCCACAAAAAATAGTCTAGAGGCGTTAAATCACATGATCTAGGCGGCCAATTGACCGGCCCCAAACGTGAAATAAACTGCTCACCGAACTCGCCTCTCAATTGGGCCATTGTTTCGTGTGCTGTGTGGCATGTGGCATCATCTTGTTGAAACCACATGTTAGCCAAGTCGAGCTCTTCCATTTTGGGCAAAAAAAAGTTTGTAAGTATCGTATGGTAGCGCTCGCCATTCACAATAACGTTCCGGCCTTCGCCGTCTTTGAAAAAGTACGGCCCAATGATGCCACCGGCCCATAATGCACATCAAACAGTGACTTTTTCGGGATGCATTGGTAGTTCTTGCAGTGCTTCTGGTTGCTCTTCAGTCCAAATCCTTGCAGAAGCTGTATTTTAAAAGGTTTCGGATCCAAATCCTTTTGCAAAATTTTCCACGTAGTGGAGTAACAGAGGCCCAATTGCTTCGAACGGCGCCGAATCGATAATTCGGGGTCATCAGTAACACTGGCGGATACAGCTGCGATTTTTTCCTCTGTCCGCACTCTACGCATGCGTGTTGGTGGTTTAATGTCCAATAATGTAAATTGGGTGCGAAATTTATTCACAATATTCCGAATAGCCGTCTCAGAAGGTCGACCAAACTGACCATAAAATGGAAGAAGTGCACGATACACTTGCCTTACCGAGCATGAATTTTGATAATAAAATTCAATAATTTGTAAACGCTGTTCGTTTGTAAGTCGATTCATGCTTAAATTTTAAATTGTAGACCAAACTGAACGTCTTTGACAGTAACACAAGGCACGTAAACCGCGACAGCTGTTAAAAACAGTGTTGCCAAAAAAAAAGTTGTTAAAAAATCACCCGTTATTTGTTATCTATAGAGGCCGACTCAATACAAATATTGTTGATATTGTTGTTATTAAAATTAAAAATAAGGTTTTTCGTAAAATGAAACAATTACATGATCAAAGTTCGGCTTAAAATGTTCTAGTTCCGTTTTTATTTATATTCATTTGGTTTCATGTAAAATGCAACCGTGCAAAGCAAGCAAAGCATTTTGTCACTTTACAGCACTGAAAACCAGAGATACAAAAGAAGAAGAAGAAGAAGCTATTTTATGGTGCGCGCATAATTCTTGAAATATATTATTGTTTATACGGTAATAATGCAACAATTAATTTATATAAAATACATACAATTAAACTAATACATATCTATGACTTGTGTAAATTAAAAAAATCACTACACATACAAAATTTAGTGTGTTAATAAAATATTCTTTGCTTGACCCCGTGTTTCGATTCAATGTTTTTCATTTTGCTGATTAATCATCATCATCATTATTATTATTATTGTTCATAATCTTCTGTTATTATTTTGAGAAATTAAACAAAAATGTACAATTGAAATATATTTTCTTTGCTTTGCCTTTGCCGGTGGCCACATAAACAGAGAACAGAGAATGAATGCATTTTTTTTCTTTCTCGTCGGACAGAAAAATGCTTTGTTTGATTAGAAAGTTTAAGAAGAAGTGTGTTAGTCGTTTTTATTCGTCGGAAGTGTGTGGGGGTGAAATGAGGGCAGCCCGCAACAGCAACAGCAACAATTTCCAAATAGAAAACCCGCGCAATTTATTGTGAGTGAGTAGAGTGAGAGCGATTTGTTTTGCTTTGCTCTACTGCGCTTTGCCTTGTGTTTCGTTTCTCTCACGTACACACACCAACACCACACCACACCAGTGTGGTGTGTGGTGGAAAAGCAGAAGGTGTTTCTCTCACCATTTTGACTGAGGTCTGACGACGACAACTGATTAAGTTTTTATATTCAATGACGAAATAAATGAATTCACAAAGGTCATGGATTGTTACCGGACGGGGTGGGGTAAGGAAACGTTTGTTTTGACTGCAGTTCTTTGAGTGTGTTGCTTGTGTGTGTGAGTGTTTATGTTTGGGAAAAAAAACATGAAATTTGATCGATGGAAGTTTTGAATGAATAATAACTTTATTTTTGTTATCGCAGAACACAGTCATCATCGTTGTCACCGTCACCGCCACCGCCATGGACTTTGTCAATGTGTTCAAAAAGAGCGAACCTCACCAGCGTACTATTATTCACTTAGACATGGACTGTTTCTATGCTCAAGTCGAAGAAATACGCGATCCGTCTTTGCGTACACGTCCACTTGGCATTCAACAGAAAAATATAGTTGTCACTTGTAATTACGTGGCGCGAGCTCAAGGAATCGCAAAGTTAATGCTAATAACAGAGGCGAAGCGGTTGTGTCCAGATTTGGTGCTAGTAAATGGTGAAGATCTCTCACCCTATCGACTGATGTCACAGAAAATATTCGAACTACTTTTAAATTATACGCCGTCCGTAGAGAAACTTGGTTTCGATGAGAATTTCATGGATGTTTCCAATTTAGTGGACATAAGGCAACAGCATCAAGAATTTGCTGCCAATAGTGGCGAAGTAAATATGTCCACAATTGTGGGTCACATTTATCCTGCTGATGGTACACAATTGAGTGCTTGTCATTGCGGTTGTGCGCAACGTTTGAAAATCGGAACAGAAATTGCCAATGAAATACGCGAAGAATTGCGGTTGAGGCTTGGTGTCACTTGTTGCGCTGGCATTTCTTATAACAAGTTGTTGGCTAAATTGGTAGGCGGACAAAATAAACCAAATCAACAAACAGTTTTAGTGTCGACATATGCAGAACAGTTTATGCGAGAACTGAATTGTTTGCAGCGGATTACTGGCATAGGTCAGAAAACCCAGACACTTTTGCTTGAGAGTGGCGTAACGAACATTGAAGAATTACAGCTTTGTGATATGGAATTTTTAAGAAAGAAATTTGGTTTTGAGACTGCAACGAAGCTAAAGGATTTGGCTTTTGGACGTGACACTAATGCTGTGAGACCGACAGGTAAACCAAAAAGTATTGGAATGGAGGATTCATGTCGACCCATATCTGTGCGTACAGATGTCGAAGAGAAATTTCGTATGTTACTTATACGTTTACTGGAACAGGTAACTTATAAATCTTAATACAAACTAAGACTAAATGGCATAACAAAACAAATTTTATTTCTTTACTCACTCTCTTCCATCCACTCACTAGGTTGCTGAAGATGGTCGCATACCAATTGCTATTAAAGTAGTGCTACGTAAATTTGATACACAAAAGAAGACCAGTCATCGTGAAAGCAAACAAGCCAATATACTACCATCACTGTTTAAGGCAACAAATGCCATGTCAGGTGCTAATAGCGGAGCAGCGAAAGTCCAGTTGGTGGATGGTGCGCAGGAGAAAATATTGAAAATAGTTATGCGTCTGTTTGAGCGCATTGTTGATATGAATAAACCATTTAATATAACCTTGCTGGGTTTGGCTTTTGCTAAATTTCAAGAGAGGAAAGTGGGTTCATCGTCCATTGCAAATTTCCTCATTAAGAAAACCGATCTCGAAGTCCAATCGATAACATCGTTGACTAATACAAGTCTAAGTCCAACTACTGCTGAAAGTCCAACAACATCAAGTGCTGCGAATAGAAGTTGTCCAGAAATAGCGTTTCGTTCATCACCGACTACATTCAAACCAAGTGATCAGTTCTATCGTCGACGGGCAACGACTGCTTCGCCTATTCCCATGCTATTGGATAATGGTTCAGAATCTGGTGCAACTAATTCCGATTTCTCAGATTTTTCAGAAACAGAAGTAGAACCATCGCCAAAGAAGAGTCGTCTTGGCCGTTTGTTTCTATCAGCAAAGAGAAGTCGTTTAGCTGAGACTGACGGAGAAATGTCTGCCGATGTTGCATCACCAAGCAAATTGCGTGTTTGTGATTTAAGATTAAATTCACGTGATAGTGAAAAAGAATTCCCCATAAGTCCGATTGCCACAACACCAGCATCCTCCGTATCCTCAATGACAACAATGGCTACAAATCAAACACGTTTCCGCACTATACAACCACCTAATACTCTAATGAATCGCATTGAAGGCTCTTCCGGGCGGCGTTTCATAACTTCAACGCGTACACGAACAGCAAGTCGGCTTAGTTCCAATGCCAGTTCCACCCCATCTTCACCACTGCCATCACCAATGGATGAGTCATGTAGTACACCAAGTACTCCGAGAGCAACACCCACATCTATCATCAATGAGCCGCCTGAACCTGGACCGGAATTTGCCGAAAACAGTAGAGAAGTCTCACCTGAAAGAAGTTGCTCATCAGCGAATCTATTATCTAATGTTCCTTGTCCTTCTGGTGTTGATCCTCAAGTTTTTAAAGAACTGCCCATTGACATGCAAAATGAATTAATCAATTCATGGCGTAATTCACTAGCTGCAGCTGCTGCTGCAGCGGCTGCAGTTGCTGTAGCAAATGGTAATGAAGAATCTATGTCAGCATCATCATCATCCAGTAAATCGATAAGCTCAACACAATCAGCAGCCTCGACAACTGCTACAAATAGTACACAAAAGAATACTTTATACCGTTACTTCCTAAGGAATAAGTGATCGATTCTTGTGTCTGTTGTATCACCAAAATACTGAAGCTGCCTTTGATTCTTATATGACAGAGTATTGTCGTCTAACGTTAAACGTTTCCAACACTGCACTGCTGTTACAATATCAATCATTCACAACACCATCATCAGCATCCATATCCATATCCATCAGAACATCACCATCTCAACATCATAATTATAGATATGTAATTATTATTAATCTTATTATTAAATTAGATGGTTAGGCTCAAAACATTCTTATCTTATATGTATAATAATAAATTTGTAGTATATTCATTTGTAAATACTTAAATCCCAATAAGTGCAAATTATAGAAGAGATGCTATTGTATTTAATTTATATTATAAATTTGATGTATTGAATTTTAAAATACAAACTGATGTTTTCATTTTTACCTGGAAGTATGCATTTATGGTGATCATGGTAATCATTGTAGATTTATCCTATTTTTGGATGAGAAGATAAATTATTCTTTCTTATCTAGTATGATTAATTTATTTGTCTTCTAAGTACATTGAGTATTTTTATGCTTCCTTGCATCATGGATTTACCCAAATATTCCTTCTATTGTAGTAATGATATTCACTTAAATTTTTTTATATTTTCAATTATTTTATTTATGATTAAATTATGATATACTTCGGTAATTTGTATTACCGAAATTAATCTATTTGGCTTAAATATAATTAGGAGTCTTATTTCATTGTATATTTTTTTTTTCTAATTCTAAATTAAATTATCTTTTCTCTGGCAGCTCCTTCTATTATTTTTCTATACACGGAGAAATCTGTAATGAAAGTAATGAGTTGTTTATTATGATTCCCTTCTTCTTCACTTGATACAAGCAATAGAAAATGAGAGTTTTCATTAAATTGATCTAGAAAAAAAAAAAATAAATACTTTAATTGCAAATTACACTTAATAAATAAAATGGCAAAAGATTGTGACAAAATTAGAGCCGCCTTCTTCTTAATTCTCTAACCTATGCAATCAATGATTTCTATAATAAAAATATATCTACAATTTATTCATCTTCCGGGAACAACAACAACAATTCTTGTTTCTTTTTGTTTGTTTAGTTCTGTGTTCATTGGCTCAGCCAACCGCATTTGATTAAATGTTTACGTATTGATGATTCAACGCTCGACAATTGACCAGTGACTGGGGCACCACTTAATAATAAAGTTTTCACCGAAAGATATGTGGTCGGTGTCAAATTTAATGATTTACATAGTTGCAACTCATTGTTATTGAGATAATTGCTTCCTAAAGTTTGTGGTAAATTATTAAGTTCTTCAATTTGAGAACGCAAAATGGTACTCATTGGAGATGTGTCAATGGTTTTGATGCTAGTTTTACTAATTGAACTATTTGGATTAAATTTATTTTCGATTCCTTGATTTCCGATTAACGTAATGTCGCTTATTTGCTGTTGTGGTAATTTTATGCCTTGCTGCTGTTGCTGCAGCAGCTGCTGCTGCAGATGTAGTTGGTTGCTGTTCGATTTCATCGTCGTTGCTGTTCCCATCATCGAAGCCCCGGAATTCGGTCCCAACATCATCGTCGTAGTCGTCGGCATCGTCATCATCATTGACGTTGTTGTTGTCAACGGTGGCTGTTGTTGTTGTTGTTGTTGCTGCTGCTGCGGGATTTGGTTGCTCATCATTGGTGTTGTTGCCGTCGCTGTCGCCATCGTCGTCATTGTCGTCGTCGTCATCATATGTGCCGACGATCCCCGACAGCTATCCAAGTAGTTTTTGTTGTGCAATAATACGGCGGAGGAGGTCGGGTCGCCGGTGAGGTGCATGTTTCTTGGTGCGATTGAACTTGAGCTTACCTCGACGCCGCTTAACATTTCGCTACAAACCAATAGAAATTAGTAAATCATTGATTAAATAATAAATATGGTCAGTCATTGAGAGAGAGAAAGAGAGAGTACTTACACTTTTTTGTGGCTCGCTTGAGGGGAGTGCAAGGAAGAGCTTTGCTGCTGATGACTTCCACTGTAGGGATGCGTGCTGTCCTGTGGTTAAACATTGTCTTATTGAACCGTTCATACGTTCGCCGTTCGGTGTATTGATAACACACGGGAGCTGAATATCGTGAAAGTAAATACAAATGTATAAAAATATTTCTATTTCTCCTCTTTACTCTAAAAAAAACACAAATCTTTCATTACACAAAATCTATATTGAACAGACACGATATTCAACCCGTCGTGCACACTTTCCATTCCATTTGGATATTGAAATGGATAGTGCGTAATGTAGTAAACAAATAACTTTATAACTAACTTACTACTTACAAAGGACATAAAAAACGCTTTTCATTACTTACGGTTTTTCCATGGCCATAGGGTCCAGTTGGACGATGCAATGCCATGGCAGCGTGTTGCTCAAAGTGGCGACAATCATCAATCTTTGTGATGCCATTATAACGATAGCGATACAATTCTGCTAAACGGATGCGTAAATCCTTCTCACGTTCAAGTGAAGCAAGTAAACGTTCATATTCATTTGATGAATAGAACTGAGCAAATACACGAAAATGATCACGAAATTCTTTTTGTTCTTTTGTTAAACCAGGATGCTGTGCGTAGTTACGATTTCGAAAGAAATTCGCAGCCAATTGATAATCGCGTACCATTCTTTTCCGTCGGGCACGTTCACGCAGGCGACGTGTATACATGTCCACATGTGCCAATTTGAGTAACACATCGATCTCAGTGTCTTCCGAACTTAGTGAAATAGTTGAGATTAATTGTTCTGCAGATGGATCATATTCTCGTTCGAAACTATCACGATTGGGCATGTAACCAAGTTGAGAAGCCTCTTCGGTGGTAATATCCAAAGGAGGCAATTGTGCAAGTTTTTTTGAACCCAACGGACCATTATCTTCGGATGTATGATCGATGAGGCGCGGGCGTTGTGATTGAGCAGGTGTCCATGTGAGTCGTCCAATTGTACCATTAACAAACTTGTTAACGTACTCTTCTTTTGCATCCTCAGCGGACTTTGTTTCAATGTGTTTGCTTATGTCTTCCCAATTACCAAAACCATATTGTTCGATGGCATCCAGTAAGCGGATTTCCTCACGTGCAGTCCATGCTCCTTTGCCTCGAAAGACAGATAATATGGCGGTACCAGTATCCATAAACTGATAGGCATGATTATTTTGATGTGCTCCTATTTCGGCACCGGCAGCAAAACACTAACAAAATTAGAAAACAATATTGAAAACAAAATAAATCAATTAATCACCTCACAAACATATATATATATATATACACACACGCAATACAATCGAAATCAAAACAGCTGTGGGCTTTGTGACGTCACATTAACAATACTCAATTGATAGAGAGGAGCATTAATCAGTTTGCTCTTGAAATTCAATACTCTCCATCTCTTTTCCACTCTCTCCCAAACTCGTTTAACATTCATTTTTTTCCGATACTTCAACAATTTCACAATTCTCTCCAACACAAAGTAAGCAATTAATGCCGCCCCGCCGTTTTTCTAAAACTTATCACATAAATTTGTTTCACTCACCTGCAAACATAAATCAAAATTCTCACATTCCGCACAATGAACTCGTATCCCTTGAATATCATCTTGACAATTTGTACAATTATATTTTGTGAAAAGATCTGCTATCGTCGTCATCTTTTCGATTAGATTTTTGCAAGATGGCAGCCGACGCTCTTTTCTTCAAATCAGACCTGTCAATCGGCTTCAAATAAGTATATTGAGCAAATGTTGACTCCCTTTAAGCTTATAAATTACATGCGTGTGAGCAGTACAGAAGGTTGTGTACAAAAACAGAGCTGCCAATTTGTTAGGCAACGTTAGACTGACCACCCTTCTTTTGCATGCAAGCAAAGCGCGTAAATTCAAAAATATTTTTCAATGAAATGCTTTCATATGAATTTTCTATGATAATTTATCATGACAATTTTCTCTATTCTCTTATTAATTATTTATTCTGTTTTTCAATGGTTACAACTTAAAGAAGTGAGAAGACTGAGAAAATTTTATTTTATTTTCACTTCTCACATTTTGTTTGTCCTAAAATGCTTAGTCAAAGCATCGAGCATTTTACAATGATGATTTAATCTGTTCCAAGAATTCCAAGAAATATCATAAGGGAAGGGTAGTGAAGGGAAGGGAAGGGAAGAGAAGAGAAAAGGCATTAACATAGTGAATGGTGACACATCTACAAAATCTACTCGAATCTATTCAAAAAACTGTACTTTGCTACATTCAAAAATTAATTGAAAAGTATTTAAGAAAAACTACAATACTTTATCACTTGGTGATAGATACTATTCAATAGATGAAAGTAATTAAAATCTACTTAAAAAATACCTTAGATACTTTCAATTTAATCTTTTAATTTGATTTGTTTAAATTTTAATTATAGATATTTTTCCTTCTCTTCTAAATGCATAACTTGAGCTTGTAAAATAAATACTTAGGTGCTTTTGCGTTTGCTTGTACTCAGACAGTAAAGCAAAAACACGTGTGCGAGTCTTACGGGGTTAAAATCACTATAATTTTATATTGAGCAGATTTAACACGGTAATCGACTCGACTTTAATCTATCTGCGGGATCACGGCGTACAAATATTGATATGATTTGTCACCTCAAATGCGCAGAATATTTTTTCTAATATTAATATGAAGAATAATCTCCATAAATATTACAATATAAATTCTGTAAATACATATAATCTAATCTACAATCTGAGTGACTACTTATACTTTTACTTTTACAAAATATTATTTATTCACTTAGGAGGATTAACTGAAGAGAATCTAACCGATCGCTACAACTGTTGAATTCAAAATGAACAAATGTTCGACAGTTAACGTTGATTATAGATAGAACCTTTCGTCAAAACACAAACACGTTTAAACCCAAAAATATTTAAAGTAAATACATAGAAAATGAAATAAGGTAACATTATATATACAATGTCTCTATATACATACTACATTTGTAGCTACATAAATGCTACGTCGATTGAAATTCCTTTAATACTTAGGGAGAACACTCAAATGAGCACTTCCGAAAATCAATCTACAAATGTATCTATGCTTATACGAGTACATACCCAGTATATATATGGAATTGTATAATATTTGTGTTCTTCAACTGTGTTTCAAATGAGCAAATCAACTGAACAGGTGAGATACTTTAAGTGAAGGCTCTCATGTCAAGCAGGTAGAGAATCAAATGGTTTAAACAAATATCTGCGTACACATATTGGATGGATCATGACAACTTTTATTATTTTCATTTTCAAGAGTTGTTTTTTTTTTTTTTTTTTTTGTAATTTCATATTAAAATGTTTATTAAAATATCTAAAATTCTATAAAAAAAAAAAATCACGTTTTGGTATTTGGAAAGTCAAAGTTTGCTTTCAAATTTTGCTGAGTCTCTCATTTTCTTGATTTGACTGGAAAACGTGACAATCTTCATTGTTTTCTTAAATTTTTCTTTCCATAAGATGTTTTTTCTCTACTTATTTTTTTGCAATAAAATTTATAAATCAACAGAGCAGAACAACTTCAACAAATTTGTGTTTTTTTTTTTCCGTTTATTATTTATATACTTAAGTCTTTTCTATGTTTATATACTTAGAATTGGAATAGTCAAAACTGGAAGTAAAATGAACTGAAGCATAGAAATTACATATCATGATCAAACTGGAAAATAACTGAAATTGAAATGGAATCTGTGTATCATCATTTGAATAAAACTCAAATCACTCAATGATGATCAGTAGCGGATTCAGGTACTAAAACATGATATTATTATATTGAATTGGTTTGTTTGGGCTCCCAAGAAAAAGCATTTTATCAAATAAAGTATTTGATATCTAAAATGTGGATTGATTTTGCTTTTCCACTTTAATGTTTCTGAGCCATTTAATAGCTTCAGTTCTTGAGTGTTTTTTTTTTTTTGATACTGTTTGCATCAGTGACGGTTGTAGGATTCAACTATGGGGGTGCTAGGGTTTGTCAACAACGAAAAACGTTTAATCATTGATATAATATGAGTCTTCATTTAGAATTCATTGGACTTTTCTATGAGATCAGTAATGAATAATCTATTCTGGTATTGCATGGTTGTTAAAACTTGATGTCTATATGATTACATCAAAGCACAACTGCCCAGTCCAATGTGACCAGACGAAGAGATTTGACTTTTACAAAAACATGTCAACTATTTCCTTAGTTGAAATGTAAATCTCTTTGTGAATATTGCCCGTTGAGTCTGGGCTCAGACACATTAACACACAGGAAGGTTTTAGTCCAAAATAAATGCAACAAAATTGCAACGTTCGGAAAGAAATTATTGAATTTCTTCGATTTGATGACCTGTAGTGCCTCAAGTGCAGTCTGAACTCTCTTCAACTCAGTGCTCTTGCAATTCTTGTGCCATAAAATGAGCTCGGTTTTGATGCAATTCATGTAGCCATAGAAACATAATGCAAATGAAAAGTGAATTAAAAAACAATGACATGAATGTAAAATTTCACTCTGCCCGGTTGTGGGGAAAACTACAGCCCCCATAGGCCCTTGGACCCACCACTGATTCCTGAGCGGGCATTTATTTTAAAATATTCATTAACCACACAAATATTCACTTAAAAAATATTTTTTAAATTTCAGTTTTAGTTGTTGGTATTTACTTAGTAATCGTAATCGTACTCGTATTCGTATGTGGTTTGTTAACTGCTTAGAATAGACCTTGGGCTACTGCGAGAAGCTAATAAGAATGTGGTAATAAAAAACAAAAATACTATTAGATTGCATGGATGTTAACAAATCTTAGCTATAACTTTTTGGCAACAAAATGCATTAAAATATATGTAAAATTTTTAAGAGAAACCAAAAGAATTCTAATGACATTCATTGCTTTGCTTGCTTGTGCTGGTGGTGGTGGTGGTGGTGGTGGTGGTGGTGGTGGTGTTGCTGCTGTTGCTATTAAGTTGTTGACATTCCAGCGCAGGTGGCTACTGCAAATGAAGGTGGCTCACTTCAATTCAATTTTGGCCAGACTTGCCCAGCTGCTCTCGAATATACGAGTATACTTACATATAATTTCTAATAAACTGAACTGCATTTGGTTTCGAGCCAAACACTAAATCAATCGAGTATCTTTTTGAGTGTGTTTTTATTTTGTGTCTAAAAACCAAGTCAACCAAGCCAAGTGGAACCAAACATATTTGTTGTGTTTTGTTTCTAGTCTATTTCTTATACAAACATAAGTATCTATTCATCTATATATGTGTATCTATATACATACTTATGTATTTATGCATGTGTGTTTTTTGTTAACTGCCTTCCTTCTTAAAGATACATAGTAAGTATAATACATACATAAAAACTATGAAGACAGTTAATTATATTCATATGTTATTTTTATTATTTTCATAAATGAAGTGAATCTGAGGTTAGTTTCAGTTTAATTGCAGTTTAATTTTTTCTTTGTCTGAGTTTGTTTTTGAAAATCACAACTTTTATAATTTTTGGCTTCTAAGTATGAAATCGTATTGCATTGACTAAAAAGTAAGTATTTTGCACAGTTTGAAGGCTAACAAGTTTATTCAGTTTTATGTATTTTCTTGGTTGTAATTCTTACCAAACGTTTTTTTTTTTTTTTTTTCAATTTCCATAATAAATAATCATATTTTTAAAATAATTTGTTGTTTGTTTTCTGTTTCTGTTTCTTTTTTTTTTATTTTTTATTAAAATTCTTCAAAAAGCTTAACACAAAAAAATTACATTTACATTATACATACATAATAACTGCACAGTTAATTGAAGAAATCGCTACGATATGATATTCTTAATTTTCTTTTTTTGTGTGCATAAATTTTGGTACAAAATTAAACAGTTTTTGTTGTTGTTGCAATCACTTCTTCTTCATGTTCATCTTCTTCGTATTCTCCTTCTTTTACACTTAAAAGTATTTAAAAAAATAATAATTTAAAATGAAAAATTATAGAAAATTAAATGGATTTTTTTTTCACTCTCTCTTTATCTGATGATGTTATTAAGTGATGTTTAAATGATGAATGCAATGCAACGAAAAAGAAAATAATTTTTCTAAAATAATATACACTGAAAGAAATCATAATAACATTTAATAAAATAATAAAAGAAAACTCATTCATTCACTCAATCAATCAATTCAAATGCACATGAAAAATGATTTTTCTTCCAATGAAACCCCATAAACCCAATGAACTCATACACTCACTCACTCACCCAGCAGCAAACATACATTTACACACTCATACACACACACACACACACACAAACACTCATGTATACAACAACTGTCCAGAAAGGACGTCCACATTCTTGAAAATTTTTTATATTTTACGCCTTTTTGTTGGATGAATCTTCTGATGGTGGACAAACCCAGCCACCATAACGTCGCTCCATTTCTCGAGCAACAGCCAAACAGAGATGATCCTGTCCAGGATTGGCTACCACTTGTATGCCCATTGGTAAATTGCGACGATCCAAACCAATCATGCAATTGGTCACGGGCAAGCCAAGCGTATTGAAGATCGCCATATACATGGGCTCGAGCAACTTGTGGTAGATTTGATAATGCTGATGTGCTGTGTTCGGGAAAGTTGGATAAAGAAAGACGCCATCGGTACCAAGCATCTCCTTGAATTCAGTCTTGAGCGCTTCTATGATGCTAGCCAAATGTTTGTGCCTTGAGTTCGGTATGATTTTCATGAAATTCTGCAGATGACCAAAGAACACCGATGGCAAGATACTGTCCGAGCAGCCAAAGAAATACTTAACTGTTTCTTTGCACACGGTTTTCGGTTCTTCACCCTCTTCGGTCTTGTGATAAATCGTCTCGATGTTCTTCATTGTAAGCATGGCCGACAAAGAAATGTCCAGAGACCATTTCATCTTTCGTATATTGACACGTGTTGCATTGAAATCAGTTGCAACACGATTAATGGCCGCATGCAGGTCACGACTCAGGGGACGCATCATGCCCGAAGGTCCATCATTATCCATGAAAAAGAAACGAACATTGTGGCCCACACTAATCTCCTTGTCAAGCGTCAAACGTGGTCCAGTCGGATCAGCCATGCATTTCAGCAGCAATGGCAAATCCTTGGCATAACGTGTCATTGGTGCAATGGTAAAGAAATCACCCCATTTGGGAAAATCACTTGTTGGATGGTGACCTTTGAAAGAGACTGCATACGGTGTCGGTTTGTGGCCCCAAATACCACTGAACATAGCAGGCAAACGTGATGAGCCACCAATATCTGATGTCAAACCCAAAAGTGAAGCCCCACTGGCCAAAAGAGCTGCCTCACCACCCGATGAACCGCCCGGTGTACGTTTCAAATCATAGGGATTCTTCGTTTGCCCAGTCACATTGTTATATGTCTCCCAAAGTAAACATAACTCGGGTGTATTCGAGACAAGTAGAATTATGCCACCATAACGTTTGATTTGCTCCACCACAGGTGCATCGGATTTGGCAATTTGTGGCGTCTTAAAGACTCGACCCGCTTGGTTTGTCATGCCCTTGACCGCAATACTCTCTTTCACTGTCACTGGTATGCCCAGCAGTGGTGTTAGCTCTTCCATTTGATCGACAGTATTCAAGCCCATGGCAATGACACGATCAATTTCACGTGCCTCAGCCAGAGCCTCCTCAAAACGATCCTGTACAATGGCATTGATCAATGGATTCACCTGGTTACAGCGTTCAATATAAGCTTCAACGACTTCTTCGCTTTTTATCTAAAATTAAGAGAGACAACAAATCACAAAAAGAAATATTATTAATTTTATGCTTAAAGATCAAAGTAAATAATAAATTAATTATTAATTAATTGTTTGTCAGTCACATGTGAGACTATGGCATTTTTCAATTGCGTTCCACACCCTACATTGTCGTATATTGTTGATGTCTTTCTGAGTAATCATTACTTGAATCAATTGCTTGGAATGCATACAAACGCCAATAAAAAAAAAAAATAAAACAAAATAAAACAAAAAAAACTGAACTGAACTGAAATGAAATGAATAATAAAAGAACCTGTCAAGTCAATATCAGCATTAGCATCATCAACATTGTCACCGTTTGTGGTCTCTATCGTGTTTGTCTTTTCTCAATGAAATGAAAAAAATGAGATGTAAATTATGCCAAGTGAACGTCAACTCAATGATTTGCGTTGACAGTTGGACACGGAGGCAGGCAGGCAGACGGACTGACGTATAGTTCTCAAGTAACAATTGGAGGGAAAAAGAAATGTACTCCCCACCACAGAACACAACACAACACAACACAACACAACACAACACAATCAACAAGACAGAAACAATCTATTCGATCTGGTTCACATCTAAATATTTATAAAAAACAATTAACTACAATTTAATGGTGCATTTCCGAGGCAACCTGTTGATGTTGATGCTTGTGTAATTCACATGTGCACAAAATATATGACTGCATGCACCCGAATGTTCCACTCTGCACTTGATGTCTACGTCTTAAAATTACACTTTTCTCTGGGACAAATGAAAGTACAAAATTTGCAAAAAAAAAAAAAAAAAAAAAAATTGAACTGATTTTTCATTTCATTCATAAATTTATGGAAATTTTTGAATGAGAAGTTGCAAATGACTTTAAAAGGGAATTTTTAATATTTCTGAGTAATAAATTTATAATCTTGTTCTTATGTTTTTTACATATTCATTTGCAATATGCTTCAATGATTTTCCATTAAACTTAATAAAGAATAAAAGCAATGACAATGCAACAGAAAAAAGTGTGTAGCAAGGGATTAAGTATAATCTTCCCACCAACTTCAATGTTGTAAAAACCAAACCAGTGGTTTTTAAGCTGTGGTCTGCAACCCATTGAGAATTCATAAAGTCATTACTTGAAAAATTTATAATGCCATCCCAGCGTTTTGAAATGAATTCTCTCTGCCAGCTGAGCTCCCTGGACTGTTGTTAGGAAAACGGGGAAAACTTTTTTAGGATACAGGAAATAGACTTCTGGTACATAGCCTAATAATAATTGGCAGACAAAAATAATTTGTGAAAGAAGATCAGAAGATTAAAACAGCTTAGGAATGGAGAAAATTGGAATAATTCAAAAGTGGTCTACAACAGTGGACGTGATTAACTGATTGATGATGATGATGAAGAGATCAATTATTGGTTCACCAATGAGGTTCTTGAGCCAGAAATTATGTTTTGAAATCCTAAGGTGACGATGTAAAATCCTTGATCTGTACATAAGTTGAAGAACCACTGATTTAAGCTTCAACATAAAATGTGGGTTGAGTAAGAGAGAAAATATGTTTCGGATATATTGTACTTACTATAAATTGCAAATGTAGAAGAGACCAAAAAGCTGAAGAATGGAAGGAAGAGCAATACAAATACACAAAAAAAAAAAAAACAAAAGAAAAAAACAATGTGCAATGTTGCATGCATGCATGAGTTTGTGCGATTGAGTGTTTGCAAGTACTAAACAAAAAAATTAAGGCTACTTGATTTTTTCAATGACTTCCACACTGCACAATAAATCAACAGCACACAGATCACAGATACTTACACTAACACTAATGTAAGTAAGTAAAGTCATGTGCATAAAGCAGAAAATATACATAATACTTGGAGAAGAAGATATGCATGTGATGAACAGAGCAGAGCAGAGCAGAGCAGAGCACAAGATTGCATGATTAAAAGAAACTTCAAAACATCAAAATTCGTTAATGCAAATGCAAAAAAAAAAAAACAACAACATAAATTGTTAAAAAAAATAAAAATAATATTAATAAATAAACATACGTAAAAACAGCAGTAAAAATTATGTCATTCAAAAGTTGGATGTGTGTCGATAAACTTAAGCCAAACCCACAAAGGATATCCAACCGACAAGTAGGTAGGGGATCCACCCCATAATTTCAAGCATCCTAATGGGTCATAAGTCTTCAGAGAGAAATCACACTGCATAATCTAGAGATGTTTAGATTAGATTAGGAAAAAGTGATAGATCTAGTCACTTCTTTTCTGAGAACTCAATTGGCAGCGCTATTGGAATAAACCTCATTATTACAGCTCCCCGAGAGAGAGAGAGAGAGAGAGAGAGAGAGAGAGAGAGAGAGAGAGAGAGAAAGAGAGAGTATGGTATTCATTAAGCATTCCCTGATTTTCTTTGAAGATCAGTCTGCAATTTCTGTTGATTCTAGATATCAGAGGAGTTTGGTCTAATTTAGACCATCACATAATTGTAAATACTCTGCTTTTTTCTCTTCTACATTACATAATCTACATTGGTCACATATTATGTAAGTGGCTTCTAGCTCTACAATAAGTTCTTAAGAAGTCTAAGATACTAAATTTTAGTAAAATATGAAGTATCTTAAGAAAAAAACTGCGTTTTTATTCTAATTTTGCAAACGATTTTTTTATAATATCATCAATCACAACCACCAACCCACACCCCCCCCCCACCCTCAACCTTCTGCTTAGCTTTATAATTGTTTTAAATTAATTCTTTATAATTTATAATAGTCAATTGACAACTGAGACAAATAATTAAATAAGTAAACAACAACAACAATTTTTAATAAGAATTTTTGTATCGATCTATAAACGGAAGCTCAAGTTTCTGACTGCTGAGACTGTTGTAAGTGATTTCAAGAAAGCGAGAGTGGTGAGTGCTTAAAGCTTTTAAAAAGAGTCACAAAAACACAAAACGACAGATACATAGATGATACGTCAGTAAGTAAGTAAGTAAGATTGACAATAAAAATATCGTCATGGAATTGTATAAGTCTGCCGATAAATAATGGAAATTTCCCTTCAATATACTTTATAAGCAGTATAAAGACTGGTTGACCGAAGATTATATGGTGAATATTCATAAAGGCTAAAAATAATCACAGATTCCCAAAACAAATAAACAAACAATGGATAAGAATTCCAGAACACCACCAATTAAATAGAATTCTAAATTGGAATTCAAGAAAAGAAAAGAAAAAACAAAACAAAGCAAAGCAGAACTTTAGAATTTGGTTCACCGAAGCTCATAAACTTTGTTCTTATAATAAATTGTTTATAAATTATGTATCTTCAAGATTAAGCAGTCTAATATTTGGTTATTTTGTGGGTATAGTCATTTCATTGCCATTCTATCTTAAAAAATATGAAAGTTCTGAAGAAAGTAAAGTACAAGAACACAGTTTGGTCAATTATATCTGTGTTTCTACAAAATATCAGCATGATAGATGGGAACAATTGAATCTCCTTATAATAAATTGATAATACCTATTATGAAATGTATACCATCTTTATAAAGAAATCTCATCCAAAGGTGGTTTTATTTTTAGCACAAAGACAACTACAACAAATTTTTAATAAAATTTATTTATAAAATAAAACAACAATGCAACATTTTGACCTATGACAATGAAACTTAAAGTAATTGAAGTGTAAAAATAAAATAAGCAAAAAAAAAATATTTACAAAATATGACAAGCGAGCAAAAAAAAAAAAAAAAAATAAGAAAAAGAAGTTGTTATTCAGTTTAACCAACAATTTTATACCTTTAAAAAAACAAAATCTTTCATATAGAAAACTAAACTTTATTGTATACTTGAGTATCTCTCAAGCAGACGTTGTCCTGCTTCTCCTTCCCAAAAAATGTATGAATACTAATTGGCTGACCTGATGAGATGTTTGTCAAAGGCGGATTGACCTACACATCTCTCTTTTTAATTTTCTTAGATTTTTCGGTTGTTTCTTTGGGGTTTATCGAATTTTCTTTTTTCCTAAACCGTCCTCATGAATCAATTCGTTCATTGCTGAAAACCATATAAAAATCCGTTCGATAGTTTTTGAGTTCATCTCGTTTAGGCAGACAGACAGACAGACGCGGAGGGGGACTTTGTTTTATAATACGAGTAGACTAAAAACCCAGGAAGACGTTGTTCTGCCTTTCATTCCCAAGAAATTAATGGATATTGAATGGTTAACCTGATGACATGTTTGACAAAGACGACTTAATTGATTATAAAACATTTCTATACATTTCATATGGATCTCCCTTGCATACCCCACTCTTTTCTATATTTCGGCTGATATATTTTCTTTTTTCCTAATCCTTCCTCATGAAGCAATCCGTCTATTGGTGAAAATCATATGAAAATCTGTTCGGTAGTTTTTGAGTTCATCGCATTTAAACAGACAGACAGATAAGCCGGGGGTCTTTGTTTTATAATATATAAGGATAGATATTGATATGTACAGATGAAAGAAAAACAATTCTATTTATCTTCTAGTTAACAGAAGAGTATCTTTGTTAGAATCTACATAGAGTAAGACAAAGACTCTGAGCTTAGATAAGAAATACATAGAAACAAACAAAGACAAAGGAAGTATAGTACTTGGTTAGATCGATCTTTCCTTGTATGACTTTTCTTTACAGACATTACAAACTTCACAGAAAACGTATAATAATTATTAATCTATATGTCTTATGTATCTAAGAGCTACACTAACATATGTACATAAGTATATATATAGATATTTTTTGATGTAGCAAACGTGCATAATAATAATCAAAAAAAACGCACAGAAACAATGATTTATGTATTTCTACAAAATAAAGAAATAAAAGATATAAAAATGTAAAACAAAAAAAATTAAAAATAAAACAACAGAAACAACAAAAATCTTATAAAAGTAATGACCTCAGATACGCTTATGTGGAGCAATGAACGACCAACTAAAAATAAAATAACAACAACAACAACAAGTTACAACAACAGCAACTACAACAACAATAATAAAATAATGGTAAAATAACATTTATGTATCTGCACTTAAAAATTCGGGGTTTATTTCATAGTCTAAAGTTTGTTTCTGTTTTTTTTTTTTTTTTTTTTTTGTTATTTTATTATATGTACAAGTGTCTACAACATTTGTAGTTAAATAATTGCAATAATAACAACAAAAACAACAACAACAATACAAACAATTGCAGATGATTTCATATATGTATAAAAACAATTTAAAACACAGATACTTTAATAGATAGATACATTCACATAAACATTAGTAAATAAAAGCATTGCATCTCTAGGCCAATGTTATAAATTTGCAAATAATCATAAGTATGACAATTGAATGTGTGTGTGTTTGTGTGTGTGTGTGTCTAGAGAGTTTTGAATACAACAAATTTATTTAAAAAAAAAAAAAAAAAAATGTATCTTTTACTACTCTTCAGAGTATAATTTTAATTTTTGATTAACTTCATGAAATTTTATATCAAATGACTACTAAGAATTGCACAACTCTACTACTACTCTATGAATCATTAATGCAATTTAACAAATATGTGAATATAAATAAAAAAAAAAAAAAAATGAAATATATGAGTATTTTTGCCAATAAAATGTTGTGAATATTAATACAAAAAAAAAAAAAAAAATACATATTGTGAATGAAGAGATTATTTTTAATTTAAATATTTTAAAGTTGAAACAATATTGTACGAGTATCTTGTATCTTATGAGATCTTGTGTAATAGTTTCAGTCGTCAATATAAATATTTTTAATAGATTATTTCAGTTTTTTAGTGTTTTTTTTTTGTTTTTTTGCAACTACTTTGTCGTCGTCGTCGTCGTTGTTGTTGTAGTTGTTGTTATTGCGCACTTTAAAAAACATATGTAAGTAATTTTTTATATGATGTACTCGTATATATGAGAAATTATTGTTTCTCCTTTGTGATATGAATTTTTTTTTTTTGTTTTATTTAATTGAAATGGTACTACTTGCGTGTGTCCGTCGCATGACAATAAAAACAATTAATCTTTTGTGACGCCTCTAACCTAAAAACAAAAAAAAAAAAAAGAGTAGACAAAGTGTAAGTGCCTCATAAAGTTGACACATGTGCATATTTCATTATTTTCAGTTTAATAAACTTTTAGTTATTTCTGTTGTTGTTTTGTACATAAAACTATTAGATGTGGCACTTGTATCCAAAGTTTAGTAGCATCTTTTGGCTCTCACGCGCAACCTTTGCCGTCCTTGTAACTCCTAACATCGCCAACTAAATAAAGTATCGGTAGTCAGTGTACTTACATAAATGGTTAAAATTTAACTATCTCTATTTCTATCTTAAGCTCTCTCTCTCTCTCTCTCTTTTTCTTCATCTCTCACTTATAACTTGTGCTAAAACCACCAAACCACCACTAGACTGACTAGACATGCATTGCCTTGCCTTCATCTATTCCATGTACATACATTTATGTATCTGTATATCTATTTATGAGTTTTATACTTAATACATACATACATACATATATGACATAGTAAGATGTATAGTAAGTCGGCTGACGGCTGGCTCATTTATTGGTTAGTTGGTTAGTTAGTTAGTTAGTTAGCCACTGAGTATCTTGCAAGTATTTGGCAAGAGTTTTACTCTGTTCATACTTAGTTTTCTTGTTTAGTTTTCATTTTTCCTTTATTATTATTTTGTTGTTATTGCTGCTGCTGCTGCTGTTGTTGTTGTTAAAATGATTACTCAATAGACTTCTACTTAAAAAGTATCTGAACAAAATTACTTCATTATTAATATTATGTGTGCGTGTGTCTGTGTGCTGAAAATGTATCTACTACTACATCTTAGTATATAAAAAACAATATTTTCATTTAGAGCTTTTCATTTTTAATAACATAAAATTTTTAGTATTGAAACTCTATTCGATTTCAAATGGAAATCTACAATTCAATTTGGATTTATTTCACATTTAGAAATTAAACTGGAAAATAATAAAATTACAAATGAAAACAATTAAAACAAAATAAAGCTTAGTTTGGTTTTACAAATGAATTCAATTATAAGTAGAAGAAGACAAAATGCTCAATTTAATAATATATAATTTCACACTAATGCAGATTAACCTGAGGTCAATCCGGTGACACCGATGTACGAAGGAAAGTACGGACGGGAAAGAGAAGACAATAGCAATCAAGTGATACGAGTTCAAGTAGTCGAAACATAGGTGGTACCAAGTCTTACTTACTCAGACCATTAAATGCATATTATGATGCCATAGACACAATGTGTCATATTCCCTAGGGATCCATATAAATTTATAAGTTTAGAAATCTTTTCTTTTTCGTTTCCTGCCTTTCAGATTATCTAGTTCTTTGTTGAGCTATGAGCCAAGTGTTCTAAATATTATTTTTTATAAAGGTAGATACATGAGTATGATCAGCAAAGGACCTCCAGCAGTCTTATGACATGTCTGCCTTATATACTATATATATAAATATACATAGATAAAAGAAGATCATGTACAAAATATCAACTTGAATTTTAAAAACTGTGAGATTATATTAGACAGCCGGTGACACTAACAGACAAAAGGACGCTCATCATGCCAAGTATAATTTGTTGGGTCCTCGATAAATAGTTTCAAAATTTATTCTTTTCTAAGTAAAATTCAGATTATTCAATTTAAAAAAACATAAAAAAAAAAAGTAATACAAATCAATCAATTCGAATTGGTGTCCATGTCTAATTTATTTTTTATTTTAAACAAATTAAATATTTAATGAGTTTTGAATAGTAAAGGGGAAAAGGTTAAATGGTTTTTAGATAGATTAAATTTTTTTAAAATATAAATTGACATAGGCAAAAAGAGACCTTCAATAAACAAATCAATCAAAGATTTTGGATTAACATTTTTCCATTTAATGGATTAATAAAATGAATAAAATATTTGCAATTTGAATCTGAAAACATTTTTCATTATTATTATAAAATTCTACAGAACAAATTTCTAAAGGTTTCAATTACTATAAAGCTGTCTAGACTCTAGAATGTGAAATGGGGTATGGACTTTGTTTTTGGAATTTTTGATGAAAAATAAAACGATAGATCAGTGTTTTTTTTGTTCTAATTACATTCATTATAAATTTTTCAATTATTTATTATTATTTTTTTAAAATCAAAGTACTAGATAAATTAATGATAAATTGTTGATTCATTCACTCACCTTTTTAGTGCGAATAAGTTTAGCCAAATCGACTGCTGGTATCTCGAGTAGGTGACTCCTTATGGGTGGTAGTTTTTTCCGTATAACTTTGATGTTGGTATAACGGCTGTAGGGTACAACAAACCAACTGAAGACAATCATAGCTGAACGCAAAAAGCGCCGCATGATGTACCCCAGAATTCTGGAACAAAGTAGCACAGCAATTTTGGCGATTTTATTTAATAACAAACTGGGATACGAAAAAAATATACTAAAATAACAAATAAACGACAACACAACGCAACGCAACGAAACACAACAATTGTTAAATTGTTGTTAATTTCAGTTTACTTGTTTTGACACATTTGTCTTGTTTTTTTTTTTTTTTTTGATTTGAGTGATTTTTGTTGCTTGTTTATTGTGACAAATATTTTATTGTATTTGTTAACAAAGGAATGTATCTATATAAAAGAGTTTCAACTACTTTCAATCTTCTCTTTAAAACATATAACTGAAGACAACAACCAACAATAACAATAATAACACAACATAGATGATGATGATGACGAAGACGACGACGACGAAGAAGCAAATGTTATGTTGTGTGTGTATGGACACAAGGCACAGGATTGTGCAATATGCTGCAGCAACACTTGATTTGAGTCTTGTCTCGTATCTTGTTGCTGCTGCTGATGTTGCTAAGCTTGTGGCTGCTTGGCTTTTCCAATTTGTTGCACAATTCCAACTCTAAAGTGGTGTGTTGACGATCGATCGGTTCAATCAAATTGCCTTTTGTTTATAAATTTTGTTGCTGTTCTCACTTTTGTGGCAATTGCCGCACCACACACGAAACACAATTATTTCGCTATTTCGGATAGAAGCTTTTACTATTTTTGTGATGTCTCTGTGTTTTGTTTTTTTTTTTTGCACTTTCGTTAAATTTTTGTTGTTATTTATAATAGTCACTCAGATCAACTCAAATCATTTTATTTCATAATACTTTCTGTGTATATCTTTTTGGTTATCTCTTTGCTTTTAATGCGTTTGGTTTTACATTTTATTTATGTTGCAAAAAATTGAGTTTGATTGGTTCACATCATTTAGTCGCTTGTATAAGGTGTCTACTATGTGTATTTGTACTATTTGTGTGGAACTTGTTTTTACAACGTGTTCAAAAAATGTATCTTTTGCATGCATTTTCTTCTATTGATTTGTTGTATCTTTTTACAAATTTGTTTGTTGTCCGAATTTTTGTTCATTTCTTTGGCAAAAACAACACACTCGGTGCGCAACACACGCAACACACATCAACCACCAGCAACAAGCAACAACTTTAACTTTATTTGGCTTTAAGTTAGTTGGTTTGTTTATTTTTGATTCGATTTTCGATTTGTCGCTTTAAACGTTTTTTTAGTGAGAGTTGTTGAAACACGTCGCGTCTTGTTGTAGCACAAATACTGAATGAAACTCATCGCTCGGCAACATTGAGCAAATAGTCGTTGCCGCTTGTGGTTCGAAGCTCTTTTAAGCTCGATCAGAGGAAACTAGTTTCGACCACAACAAGTTGACAGCCCAAGCAACTAACAAACAGACACAAGTTGCTTTGCACTCTTCTCTCACTCTCTCTCTCTCTAACTCTGCTCAACAATTGTTTATACTTACTTTTCTCTTTTGCTTAATTTAAACGATCTCTTAATGTTGTTTTGTTATTCTAGTATATTACTACTACGAGCCATGAATGAAATTACATAGTCTTCATCATCACCATTCACACATTTACACATTTACGCAATAAACAATTTTCTTTGTTGTTACTGTTTTCGTTACTGTTGTTGTTGTTGTTGTTGTTGTTGTTGCTTTCATCTGCTCAAAGTTCACTTGTAAAGCACAAAAATACACTACATTTTTTGTCATCATATTACAAACATTTTGCAGCCTGTATTTACTAAATTTAATATGATGTTTGTAACTCAATGAAGTCGACACCTACACAAGTCTACAAAGCAAACAAAATTCTTTAGAAGATACTATTAAAAGCTAGAAATTGGAATACTGGCACCAATATTTGGAATATTATATAGCTTCAATATTGAAAACTTAACGGAAACTTATTACAAGAGAATGAAGCTTGCCACAGTAATCGTGTCTAAGTCTTATAATATATCGGCCAATGACCATCATTCCTTCTTTTTTGGATACAATTTTCCTCTATCTTCCAGAAATGGTGGCTTAAATGTCAATCATCTACTTGAGAATATCTATGGAGAAGGTATTTAATCTTCGTTAAAACCAAAGTTAATCCCCTTTCTTATTTTACTTTCTCGTTAATAAATGTGTGTACATTAAAAGTTATATTGTATTCGAGAGATACTAATTCAATTACTTACATATTTAGATAGATGCTAATTACGTAGTAAGTACATCCTACTACATACTTATACGTATCTTTGTAAATTACAACTAATAATTACATAAAATAAAAGAAATTTTGAACTTTGTCTTGTTGTAAATTAAATTGTTCGGTTTAAAAATATACTAACAAAATATAGTATTTTCTTGTAAATAATTGTGAAACTCATTAAGCGGGGGAAGAATATTAATAATATTTTCATTTAATTAAAAAAAAAAATGCTATAATGGATGGAATAATTTTAATTTACTTCAAATACATTAATCCGTTTCAGTTCGTTTGTACTATAGCAAATTGGATTTTATATTGTGTCTTTATTATTTTACTTGAATGATTTGCATGAAATTGAGTTCTATATGAGTTCTATGAATTGAAGATGAAGTAAATTTGTCTTCTTAATTGGATTGGACACACCCTACACAGAATAGAATAAAGAGAAATGTATAGTATAGAAAATGAAACAATTTAAAGGGCATTTATATCTGCTTTACAATGGGACTGGTCTTGGTTATCGGCTATTAAACTCTACCTAACTTAAATACATAACTATATGGTTGTGAAATAATAGACAACATAAAATTAATAAAATCATCCAAGACTATCAAAATAACGATGAAAAGTCAAAATAAGACTTAAATTGTTATTTTTTAGTGTCTACAGTGAAAATTGTGCAGAAATTGGAGATACATACATATTTTCATACAATGAATCCAGTATGAAATCCTGTGAATAGTTTGATTAGCTTTTAGTTTAAAAGAACCCAAATAATCAGATAATTTTAACTAATTTGATTGTTTCTTATTTAAGAAAATTCATCAAGAATTGAGGGGGTTCCCCATAATTTACGCATCCTGTTGCAAATCTTTAAACAAACTTAATATACAATTCATCTTATGAAAAAATATAAAAAAATTACTAGATTTTGTTATGAGCCAATAAAACTTTATACATAAGAGACACATGTCTCATTACATTTAACGACGATCTGACATAAGTAAGATTTGTGTTTTCTTGAAAATTACATATGCAAAGTGTGCAAAGGTTTGCGCGGTTGTAAACCACAAACGTTGTCCGACCGACTTCGGTAAGATTTATAAACGACCTTTACCTCATTGTAATGAAAACCACTTGAAATGTGGCCCAGCATTGCACTTAAATGGCAATCAATGTAAGTTAACTAATAATAACAGATCGCCATGCAATTTCTGAATAAATCATCATCGCCGCCATCACAATCACCATCACCATCAGCTTCATCTGCATCATCATCATGATTAGCAAATATTTACTCTAGTGATGCAATTGTTTTTATATTATATACTCGTACTATATATTTATATATCCAGATGCAGGAGTTAACAAATGTTGAAATTTTGTCAAACTTATCATTGTCAATGATTGTCTATTGTGATGACGTGAATTGAGAAAAAGGTTCAAAGAGGCCACAAAGTATAAAACAAAGTTATTAAAAATGTTCTCGGAATAATAACACAATAGAGATATTTTTAGCAAATACTAATGACTCATTAATATATTAAAATAAGTTAAACTAAATTATTTAAATCATATTAGTAAGTAACTAAGGTATAAGAAGAATTTTTCAGAGTAAAATTATCAAATAAGTTAAACATTATATCGAATTGATGAGTTTGTCATTGTCATTGTTATTTGATGACGTCAAATGAGGTTAAAGGGGTGTTGTTACTGATACTTGAATTAGTGTTTTTTTTTTTTTACAAATGATACTATAACAAGTATAATAATATAGGTTAAGGTGATCTATTGAAATAATACATTTAAATTGTAGTAAGAATCAATTTTGAAGGAGCTTTAAGTAATCAAATTCATGGATAATATAAAGCAGATACAAATATATTTATTTCAAATCATAATTTAAAATTAAACTCGCTTTGATCTAAGTAATATCAGATATTTAATGACATCCATATTTGTATATATGATTATCTGATTTATTATTAAAAAAGCAATTTAAATGTTTTCACAAAATTGTATACATTAGTATAATTGTCAATCAACTGATTGATCAATTGAGGGCATTTCCAATTTTCAACTATTCAACATCAATGATGATGCAGAATAATGGAAAATGTTTGTATGTAAGTATATAAGTAAGTATTACTTCTACATATTCCTATTACTAGATTGCTACCTTGTTGTGTTAAGGGGCCATTCAAATATTGTGTAGAGAGGAGATCAACGAAGTTGACATTGTTTGACAAGGGGAGGGGGAAGCTATATTCTTCGTGACATCACATGTCAAAATCTAAAAGATTAAAACGCGACTCTATAAGCTGTGTGGTCTATCTAGAAACCTAATTGGAACACAACAATATATTATCGCTTTCCACTAAAAAATATGTGACGTAACACCAAAGAGGTGGAACTAGGCAAGGGGCAAGGTGCGGAGTTAATAAAAAAAAATAACTTTGGCTATGCCGAAGTTGTAATACTCTTCAAGCCCAAGCGAGTGGTCCGAGAGTCTTGAAATTTATAAGGTTGGTGGCTATGGGTTAGACACTTATAGTGTCGATACTACAAAAAACAAAAAAACAAAGTTTTTCTAATAAGAACTTTCATTTGGATCCCGGTTTGTATGGGCAGTACCCCTCCTAGTAATCCGAGGGTCTTGAAATTTTCATGGGTTGTGGATATGGGTCAGAGACTTATAGTGTCTAAATTTCAGTTCGATACATCAAAAAACAAAAAACTTTTTCTAATAAGAACATTAATTTAAAAGGGGTTTGTATGGGAGGTACCACTCCTAGTAACCCTAGGTTCATGAAATTTATATGGTTGGTGGATATGGACCAGAAACTTATAGTGTCTAAATTTCAGTTCGATACATCAAAAAAAAAAACTTTTTCTAATAAGAACATTAATTTAAAAGGGGGTTTGTATGGGGAGTACCCCTCCTAGTGGTCCGATTCGGCTGATTCACGAACGTGACCGGCGTTTGGTAAAAAGAAACCAATGTACAAAACAGACGGATCGACGGACAGACGGACATGGCTAAATCAACTCGCCTCATCGAGATGCTCACAAATATATATACTTTATGTGGTCTGCGATGTTTCCTTCTGTGTGTTACAAACTTCATGACAAACTTATAATACTATTCACTAACGTGAAGAGTATAAAAATATGAAATTCGGGCTCATTAAGATTTAAGTACTCTAGACTTTTGGATGGGTCTCTCAATCATTAAGGTCGAAGAAGAAAAACTAAAACTAAAGCAAGAGTTCAAATTAGGCATTACAGTGAGCCGTAAGCTTTCAGAGTAAATTTACTCCTGAGGAGAGTAGCCTGTCTATCCTTTTCTATATTATTATGACGCTTATAAGATTTGAATCACCATGAACTTATACTCGTAGGGTAATAGAAAACATGTATTATTAACATATACTAGTAATTTTGTAAAAGAAAATTCACAATTATTAAAACGCAAAAAACAAAAAAAAACAAAAAAAAACAATTAGGCAAAACATTAACATCAATTTCAATAAATATTATAAAACCTAGCAGTTAATGAACTGATCTGGACTAATCATTTACCATATGCTTACATACAAACATACATGAATTAACATTTTTCAAATAACAATTCGTCGTGTAGTTAATTAATTAACTTTGTACTTTATGTAAAAATATTTTTTTTTTTTAATTTTCTTTTGTTTTGAAAAATCACCAGTCATCAAGTTACATGTGAAAACTGGAAAAGTCATTAAAAGTACTTTAAGATCAGTTTTTATTTTATGTTGAACTATTAACTGTACACAATAATTGTGAGGAAAATATAGTCACATACTCGTAGTATATCAAAACAGATCTTTTTAAAAACCAAACAAAAACAAAAACAATAAACCGGTTTTAGAACACAATAATGGTTTTAAATGACGCATTAAGATGAAGGATATTTTTTTTTTTTTTTTTTTTTTTTTGCACTCATATGAGTCAATTGGAAATATTGTATTATTTAAGCTGTGTTTTCCCCAAAGAATCAATCTTAAGGACAAAATAATAAAGATTCCAAAAAAGTAAAAGGTAAATTCTGAAATACTGAAAAAAGTTTGAAAGATTAATTTTGTGGTATTTTTTAAGAGCATGAAAGATGATTTCGTCAAGGGAAAGACATGGAATTGTAGGGAAAGAAAAAATGTATGTAACAAAAGAACTGAATGAACACCTCTAACCTCTTACGAATCAAATTTATAATTACATTATCTTCTTTGATGCATAGTTAAAGTTGTTTATGTGAAGTTAAGATTTCATAATCGAACATTTATATGAAACTAGCATTGCCCGTCGAGCGTTGCAATGCCCCAGACGTGGTTTGTTAGTGCGTGATTTTTGTAGTCATTGTTTTTCTTGACAACGCATCATTGAAATCTGCTCTTCTATTACAAATTGTATAAGTATATAAGTATCATTATCGGTTCAACGGTGGAGAGATGGATCTCTGTAAAGCCAATATTTTATATGTAGTCATGTTGTTTCTTCCGATTCTGTGTGGTCATGTCGTTTCTTAAGACAGGCGTCAGTCATATTGCCGCGTATTTTCTTTTTTCTTTTTATGTGCAAAAGATTGCATTGCGGGTCCATTGATAACAAATGAACAGCACTTTTATAAGATTTTATTTTATACTTATAGCATGACACAAAAATCAATCATACGAACGCAAAAATAATATCCCAAATCGATTCAGCGGTTTACGAGTCCATTGTCCATTAATTTTTATATATACAATATATAAAAGAAGAAGAAGATTTAAAGAAGTTTCAGTATTATATTCATGAATTTTCTTTTGTCAAGCTAAGTTAAAGATTTTATTATTGAAAAAAAGAGTCTCATAGCAATTTAATGCTTGAAATTTTGAAGTATTTTGATGTAGAAAGAATCTAACAAAGAAATTCTCAGATCATTCGAAAAATTATGCTTTTGATTTTATACATCATAAACCTTTCTGCAGTACAATGATGCTTAGTAAATTTCATCTATTTTGGAAGCTAAATTGTCATTTAAAAGTAAATGTCAATGATTTTGAATAATAAATCCCCTGTCCCTTAATTGTTAGCAGGTTCACCCCTTGCATATCCTTATTTCGACTGTTTTTTCATCTTTGGTTGGATAGTTTTGCATAACAGTTTCAATTTTTCAATATTTCAAAGTAAAAACTGACATGTGGAAAATCCTCAATTTAGAGCATAAAATGGATATAATTTGATATGATTATTCTACTATCATCAAATTGAAGCATTGGTACTTTGTATATCATTATTTCGCCTGTTTTTCTATCTCTGTATTATAGTGAAGATACTATAATATAATACGTATGTATTTCAAAGTAAATACTGAGAACAAAAGACACAAATCATTTGAAAAATGGAAAATTTTGATAGTGATTATTATAATTAAAACTATTCATCCATCTTCATGATTAAGTATAGATTTCTAAGAGTCATGTAAAAATAAATAGATTACATCTATAATCTGAAGCTGTACAAGAAAGTTTTCCATTGAAGATATTTCAATTTCTTATCATTTTATTCAGTTAATACTACATATATTAACAGAGATATGGATAGATAACATAACCAAAGTTAACTAGAGAGAAAGAGAGAGAGAGAGAGAGAGAGAGAGAGAGAGAGAGAAAAGCTAAAGTAGTCCCCTTTAAGAGATCAAACATTAAGAGAAAGTAGCCACCATGTAAGTTTAGCAAAAAAAAAAAAATTATGAAAGAAAAAGAGTGTGTGAGTGAGTGGTTAACATTGCAAAATGCTATGACAATCATGAAATCAGTAATGCAAAATACTTTCAATTCACCAGACGTCGGCCACCGTTCAGCCTCCTCCGTGAGCACAAAATACTCTATCTCTTCTCCATGCTAAGTTGTGTTGTTTGTGTCTAAAAATAAGTGAGAGTTACAATAACAAACACAACATATATTCTAGATAAGAGAGCATTTATTAATAATATTACATAGCAAATACCCATAAAAGACAATAACAAATGATGAGTAGCTTACTAATAAGTTTTGCAAAACGTTTTGTTGGGCTGCATTCTATCAAAACTTTTAGAACAATAACCCATAGACATTTGTCTAGAGATGAACAAAACCATCAACAAACTGCCACCACTAATGTCAGCGATAAGCATCCGCTTCAAGGTGTTCGAATTTTGGATTTGACACGCATCATAGCAGGACCATATTGTACAATGGTCTTAGCGGATATGGGAGCAGAAGTTCTGAAAGTCGAGCGTCCCCATTTTGGTGATGAAGCACGTAAATGGGGCCCCCCATTTCTGGCCGAGAGTAAAGATTCCGTGTACTTTCTGGCAACAAATCGAAATAAGAAAAGTGTTTGTATAGATTTGAAGCGTGGTAAAGAGTTAATCTATGAATTGGCTAAGAAATCCGATGTTCTTGTGGAAAATTATGTACCAGGCAAATTAGCTGAATTCGGTTTGGATTACGAAGATGTCCATAAAGTGGCACCTGAGCTTATCTATTGCTCATTAACGGGTTATGGTTCGGTTGGGCCATATGCCAAGCGACCGGGTTATGATGTGATTGCAGCCTCAATGGGTGGCATGCTACATATAACTGGACAAAATAATGGACCACCCAGCAAGGTGGGTGTAGCAGTGACTGATATAGCAACCGGTTTGTATGCACATGGAGCCATTTTGGCAGCACTCTATCAACGATCCCGCACAGGGAAGGGACAAAAAATCGATGTGAATTTATTCTCTACTCAAGTATCGCTACTCATTAATGTTGCAACCAATTATTTGAATGCAGGCATAGAGGCAAAACGTTGGGGTACACAACATTCAAGTATTGTACCCTATCAGAGCTTCAAGACCAAAGATGGTTATCTCACTGTTGGTGCTGGTAGTGATGAACAATTCAAGGATTTATGTCGAATTCTTGACATACCACAAGTTGCCAAGGATAAACGCTTTGCAACTAACAAGGATCGTGTCACAAATCGTGTTCAACTCATAGAAATACTTGAAAAGATTTTCGCCAGAGAAACATCAAAATATTGGATGAAGTTCTTCGAAAATGCACCATTCCCAGTTGGTCCTGTTAATAGTATACGCGAAGTATTCGACGATGAACACATCAAAGCTATTGATTTGGTTAAACAATTGCCACATCCAAAGGATGGTAGTGTAAAAGTTGTTGGACCACCAGTTGTATTTAGTGATGCCCAAAATGATGCACGTTCAGCACCACCCATGTTGGGTCAACATACAGAAGAAGTATTGAAAGAACTATTGGGTTTAAGCTTAACAGAAATTGCTAAACTACGTGAGAAACAAATTATTCAATAATAAGAATCGGAAAGAGTATCTTCTACATATTAGTATTTGTCTGTATTGTTTGTTTGTAAAATGTGTCAAAATGAAAATTAATGAAACGAAATAAACAAATTGAAAAATATATTGAATTTTTTCCAAAACAAAAAAAAACGAGTAGAAGTTGGAGGAGGATATAATATGCCGGTAACCTATTTCAATGATTCTGGTTATTTAATTTCATTCATGAATTTCTAAAATATTTTCAAGTTTGCAGCTTTTTTCGGATCAACAAAGTATTCCGTGGGACTTAAGACCAAATAAACAAAAGCTACTTATAATATTTTTCTATATCCTAGTATTTATTATAGTGTTGCATATTGTTACGTGGATTATTTTCTTAACCATATACTCGACTCACAATCAATTCTTGTATTACCCCGAACCAAATTCAACTGACAGCTTTAAAATATAAAAAA
This sequence comes from Amiota mariae, assembly GCA_035041805.1. NCBI lineage: Eukaryota > Metazoa > Arthropoda > Insecta > Diptera > Drosophilidae > Amiota > Amiota mariae. The sequence continues at coordinate 4,227,800 of JAWNKV010000348.1, forward strand.
AAAAAACAAAAAATCCGCCAAATAAAAACCAAGAAATCTCGCTCCCGATAAACTAAATAAAATCTCAAGAATACAACAAAAAGATCACCCACTACTTCAAACAGAAACCAAAAAATGATTGGGAAATTGTTCAAAATAAACTGATATAAATATGCAAGAATATCATTGCCTACTTCAATCTGTGAATAAACTTATTTAAAAGCTGTAGAAAATAACAAAAAAATCATCAAACAGAAACCAAAAAATGATTGAGAAATTGTTCAAAATAAACTGATTATAAATATGCAAGAAGATCATCGCTTACTTCAATCAGAAACCAGACAATCATCATACCTCAAGAAATGGGGATTATATTCAAACAGAAACCAAGAAATCTCTCTCGTGATTAACTAGTAAATGAAATGAATGATATAAAAGCTCAAAGACAAATAGAAAGATCATTAGGAACCAGAAAATATCTCTCTTCAGAGGAAATGGAAGTTAAATTCAAAATAAATTAATAAACTGATATAAAAACTCAAGAATATCATCATCAACTACTTCTAACAGGAACTGGACAATTATATACTGATATATTGTATATGTGGATTTAAAATTATGTTCAAAAGAAAATGAATAAACTAATTTAAAGGCACAAGAAAATAAAGATCACCAGCTACTACAAACGGGAACTGGGAAATCACTCTCCTGTCACCTGAGGAAAATATAAATTGATAAACTGATCTACAAATGCAAGAAGACCATCACCTACTTCAATTGTACGTCAAGAAATGGGGATTCAATTCAAACAAAAACCAGGAAATCTAACTCCCTTCTTAGGAAATGGGAATATTATTCAAAATAAATTGATATAAAAACGCAAGATCCACTACTGGACAATCATTTACTGATATATTGAATATGTTCAGAATAAACAGATTTATAGGCGCAAGAAAATAAAGATCATTAGCTACTACAAACGAGAACTAGGAAAACACTCTCTCGCACCTGAGGAGATGGAAAATAAATTAACCAGGAAATCTCTACTCTCTCTCTCTCTCTCTCTCTCCCACACCTGAGGAAACGTGAGAATTGTGTTCAAATTGAACTGATAAACTGATAACAGTATAAAAGCGCAGGCGTAGCAAAAGTAGTAGAAGGATAATGAAAAGAAAATCTTGTTGTTTGTTTGTTCAACTGAAAAATCTCTTAAATTATAATTAAGAAATATGTATGTAAAATTATATGTTAATAAATATATATTCTATTATAAAAACATCTACTGTACAATAAAATTATTGAACTTAAAATTGAAAATAATACAATAAATATTGTGTACTTACATAAAACTAAGGTCATCATAATATTGCCGAAGATATGCAATTATCGATTTTAACACACTCACTGCATTTTTGGATTTCATTTATTTTTTTTTTTTTTTTTTTTTTTTTTGCCGGCGGCCACAAACAACAAAGGAAGGAAGGTGGGCATGTGGCATTAAATTGGGGGCAGGCAGCCAACAGCAGCAAAATGGGTAATAAATAAAGTACATAAAACACAAAAAAAGGAAAAAACAAATGAATATAATAAGTATAACAATAAAAAGGAAATTACAAATTTACATTATTAACATTTAAACGTATGAAATTAAATCAAATAAACAAATTTCACAAAATGTTTGTATGTCTTTTGTTTTTTTTTTTTTTTTCTTATTATTTATTTATTTATCTATTGATTATTGATTTTTATTACCATTTTTGCTACAAGACAAACTAAAGGTAAAACAATAGAAACAAAAACTCACTTTTTTTTGCAAAGGCCACAATGATGATTATGATAACAGAAGAAGAGAATAACAAGAGAAAGCGCTTAGTATGTAGATTAGTAGTAGTAGTAGTAGAGAGTTTATCAATCACAATAAACGAAGTACAAAATTCACGAAAAAGGCACTTTTGATTAAATATTTGTTTTTTTTTTTCGATTTAATTCAGTTCAAAATTTATAATTATATTTATATATTTGACAAAAATTCCAAAAGCGTTATAAAGTATCCAACAACATTTGGCAGCGCACAACTGACTGAAACTGAAACTGACTGACAGCAAGCAACACTGACAGACGACAAAAAGGCTAAGGCAAAAACAAACTTTGGCTAGCACAGAGCACAGCACAGCACAACACAACACAAGTATGTATTATAGTAGTCAAAAGCAAGTCAGTATAGTTAGTTAGTTAGTTAGTAGTAAGTGATGGCAGCGGCGGCGGTCGGGTGGGATACTTTAGTTTGTTGGTTGGATTTGCCACCTTTAGTACCACCAACCACACTACACTTTACTATTACCGCCAACGACAACATCATCTTAGTACAGGCGGACTTCACTATAATGTATTCTAATATAACATAACTAAGACTTAGTTATTTTAAAGAAACATCTTATTTCCCTCTGTTTTAAAAAGAAGACTCTCAAAGACACAATTATATAATAAAATTAAAATACTATAAGAAATTGAAATTGATATAAATAAACTTGGTTTAATAGTCATAGTTTCTAGAGAAACATTCAGCTCTATAAATAATACTGATACTTGCAGAATAACTTAAGGTAAACGATTTAAACCATAGGCTCCCAAAACTTATTTCGACCACCGCCCACTTTAAGCTTTAAAAATATATTTAACATTGTTTTTATTTTTAAATCTGTTTTTTGATCTGTCTTTGCCTTCTAGATTAACTTAATGCCCCCGAACTGCCTCCATGCAAGCCTCCAGCGCCCACAATGTGGCATTATCGCCCACATTGGGAACATATGATTTAAATCAAACGACAAGTTGTCATTATTATGGTATGATTGGTATATTTTGAACGGTTGCCCATCACTCTGTCATTCAAGTGAATGATTTGCAGTAAATAGCATAATGAATGACACAGTGTTGTGAGCACATGGTCTTTTCAGCTGCCATACCCCAAACGAATGAAGGATACCCATCTTGTTATTCCATTGATGTGAATGACAAGTTGTCGTTTGGTTTATTTATAGTCTGAAAAAAGTTTGTCGAATCAATTTACATACAAGAAAAATCCCATTATAAGGAAAAAGTTCAAGGTTAACGGAAAAAAACCAAAAACTGACGATATACATTTTTTTTTTTTCAAAATAAAATAAATCTTTTGAAATAGTGAGCAAATACATATAAACTAAATATCATACATGCGCACATATTATGTAGTTTTATGAAGCAAATAATTTTTAACTTCCCTATAACGAAGATTCCTTCCTTTATAACAAACGAATGAATTCATTATAGAGAAGTTCGACTGTACCTAAACTAAACAAAACAAAACAAAGCAAAGGCAAAGCAAACCGCAGTGGCAAAGTCGAATAAAATCGTCGTTTAAAATAAAATGCCAAACTATTATTGTATTTGTTATTCCTGTTGTTGTTGTTGTTGTTATTCTTGTTGGTATTATGATTATATTACGTCGTTGCTGCTGCTGCTGCTATTGTTGCGACTGTCGTCAACTGCGACTGCGCTGCCGACGCAATTGATAGAAGAAGACTTTGGTTGCGATGCGATAAAATGTTATTTTGTGGTTTTCTGGTTTTCTTTTTAACCAAGTTAGTTACCAATATACGATTATTGTTTTTGCTATTTGTACGATTTTTTTATTTATTTTCATTCCATTTTGTTTATTCTCATTATGCACATCACAAAAATCACAAAAAAAAAACTAAAAATTTATTTACACTTTTGCTTTGATATTTTTCACACTTGTGAGTAAATTGACGAAAGAAGGCACATTACACAAAAAAAAAAAAAAAAAAAGAATGAAAATGAAAATAAAGATGAAGAGTGGAGAAGCTGTGGGAGTGAGTAAGTTGCTTAATAGAGGATAGATGAACATGCAGGTGTGCGAAAGGGATACACTTACAGCAGCCACCCGCTGACGCCTGCATTCATTGAAAACTAATATTTACCAAATGCATTCACAATTATTATTTACACACATTTACGTATTCAATTAGGTACTAACTATATTTTTCTAAAGATTTTTAAAAAAACTTCAACTCACTACACACAAAAACAACACAACACGAAAACAAAAACCGAAACCGAAACCGAAACCGCATCAATATCCACTTGTATGTTAGTTGTCAACACGAGAAGTCTCAGGTTTTTTCTTCTTCTTCTTCTTGTGCTTCTTGTCTATTCTGCCTCTTCCACTCTTCCATATTCAGTGTTGCATGCGTGTGTATGAGAGTGCGAATGTGTAAGTGTTCAGTGGCAGCTTTGAAACACGTTACAACTTAACGTTTGCTTAAACTTTAAACACTTCAAAGACGAGCACAAATAATTGAGAAACAAATCTTAACTTCTCGTCGCTGTCTGTCTGTCTGTCGTCTTTATAGAGAAGAAGAAGAAGAAGAAGCAGCAGTAAGCTTATATGTATGTATTTACTCGTAGTTAAGAGTAGCAACAACATTCTACAGTCCCCTCTAATCATGAAGTGGTTTGGGGGCCATTAAATCACTTCGTCATAGAGCAGCCTTTGCTGTTGGGGAGTTCGTTACAAAGGAATCCAACTGTAAGAGCAACAACATTGTATTCACTAAAGGGGGTGTTGTACTACTACATCGAGTTGTGTCATGTCTTGTAATTAAAATTAAACGAAATTATTTTTTTGTTTTTAAATGTTGTAATTACAGTTCTTTGTTTTGAAGCATCATAATTAAATGTCAATAACTATGTAGTCACAAGGCCTTGAAAGTTGAAGAGGTTATTGCACTGAGATATGTTTTGTAAGTGAGATAGAAGGTGGGTGGGTGGTTAGATTAGTTTCAAGATTTCACAAGAGAGATAAAACTTTTGTATATTGATAACATCATAATTAATCAAATAATCATAGAGCTTTGTAATGCATGAATTAAATGACAAGAAAACTTATGTTTTTTGTAATTTTAGATAATTTCTTAAATCCACTGTATTTTCATTAAGCATCAATTTAGACAATGTTTAACCAACTGTTTCTCGGAAATTATAAGAAGTTTGAAATAAAATACAATAACATAGTTTAAATGTAAGACACATAAGTGAAGAGCATACATAAAGAATAGGAAAGAAAACCTTTTTACTAACCAATATAGTCGAGATGACCTTTGTTAGATTACTTCCTTATAATGGTAAGAGGTTCAGTATGTAGGTGTATGGACGCTGAGAATGAAATCGTTGGGGCAACATATCGATAAAGTCTTTCATGGTAAGGTCGGAGGCGAACACTAAAACTGTGAGCTCTATTTTATTAAAAATGTTAATCGCAGAAAACTGAATAACACATTTTTAATGGGGAGATCTTGCAGGTGAAGCCTTTTTAATCTTCGCATAGTAGAGCAGTGAGTGACGGTGGATGCCTGCGGGTTGGATAATTCAAAAGCTTTGAATGATTGATCACCTCCATAAGAGTTGGGATCTTAAGGTTTCTATGTAGAGTGGTATTTCTAACGATCCAAGGGGCGCCCGTGATTTTTCTAAGTGTGTTCTTCTGGCACACCTGCAGTTTTGTAATGCTATAGACAGCTGCAGTGCCCCATACTTGAATGGCATAGGGCCAAGTAGGTGGCACCACATGTAGATATATGTATTAGTCTTTTGTTTAAAAACGAAAGTTTATTAGAGCCAGTTCAGTTTCCTAGAGCTGTCTAGATGAGATATCTTAATCGGCCATCTTAAGTCTTTTGGCAATTCTATCCAAAGTATGTAGTATTAATTTTCGAAATTAAATATATCATGAGATGTATTTTTGATAAAAAAAACAAAAATATATTAAAATTAAGAATTATTCCCTCTTTTAACCAAACTAGATGTTTCCCTATTATAGTCCTATTGAGTCAAATCTTTTTGAGCTTTATAAAGAACTGAAGAACTTTGAATAATTGACACAACACCAGAAAACAGAGAATTATACATAAATCATTTCAATGTTTGGTATATCTAAAATAAGTATATTAAAAAACTAGTTTGAAATTTACAAAGTTGTGTTGTGTACCCAAATTGAAGTGTAGATAAGATGAATCCCTGGCAACAGCCTCTCTTCAGCCTCCCGATTAGTTAAATAAAATCTAAATTACAAATTTCCAAATGCATACATTTTTAAAATTTAAAACTTTATTGGCCATTTTGACAAGAATTGTTTAATAAAATTAAAATTAAAATTACAATCAAATTTCAATTACATATTTCATTATTATTATCATTATCATCATCGTGATATGATGATATCATCATCATGAATGATTGAATAAATGAGTGCCTGTGATTACATTTTATAATTCTTTTTTTTTTTTCTTGGTGTATAATAATTGAGTTGTAGTTTGTTATGTGCATATTCTCCTTTCATTTCCATTTCCATATCTTTTTCTTCTATTTTTTTTTTTTTTTAAACAGTATTAGATTAGATTTGCATGATATATATTCATTTATTTTTATTTTATTTTATATGTATATGTATTTCATTATGTCTGTATATATATATAAATATTTATGTTTGTATATTTATATATATATATATATTTTTTTTTTAGTTTCAAACCGCACATTCATCAAAAAGACATCAAAAGAACAATTCGCAGTGCGTCTATATAGTATAATAATATATATTTTTATTATATTATTTCTATATTAATTTTAATATTTTCTTTTTTGTTTCAAAACTACAGTAAATTTGTATGTATGTATATATTTAATTAATTTTAAAAACATCATTTTTATATCTGTTTTCGTTTTCCTTTCTTTTCATAACTTTTTGTTTTGTATCATCATCATTATCATCATCATTTTTATTATGTAAGTATTACTTATGACATAGATACATACATTAAAAAAACCGTATATATTAAACTTTCACATTGATATTACATTTATATATTGATATACTTTTTTTAAATTATATTTAGTGTGTGTGTGTGTGTGTGTGTGTGTGTGTTTGTATGTATATAGAATAAAATATTATGATCTTTCGGTTTTACATAAAATTTTTTTTTTTTCTTTTTAATTTTATAACATTTAAACGTCAACATTTAATGTAAACGCACGCACATGTTCTTTTCTTCTTCTCTTTATTCTCTCTATTCTTTCATCATCTTCTTTCTTTGTTTTAATTTTTTTTTTTTTAAATTTTAAACTTAACAAAACAAATAAAAAATTATTTTGAAAAAAATGGAAGCCAATTTTGAAAACTAAAACAAATAAATTTATACATAAAAATGCATAAAAACTTAGAAAATAAACTTAAATATTAAAAAATCATATGTAAATTTATATATAAAAAAAAAAATTAATTTAATTTTTCTTCTTTCATCAGTGGCTCATCATCACCATCATCATTATTCACACCTCATCACCATCATATCATATCATATTTTATCATCATTTCATCAAAACAAAATCATCATTTTAAATTAAAAAAAAATTAATAATTTATTTAAAAAATAATAAAAATTAAAAACAATTATTTATTTTAGATTCTCAACAATCATCAATTTCTTCAATCTGTAAAATAAAATTTAACATTTTATTTGAAAAAATTATCTTTATTTCTTAGCATTTAGAAATTTTTTTGTTTGTGTTTTTAGTATCATTCTAATGTTTATAATTTCACATTATCAGTATCATTAACATCATCATTATCTTCATTATCTTCATTATATCATTAATTTATTATGTATTACATAACATTTCCTTATGATCCTAAAACATTTTTTAAAAATATTTCCTTTTTTCTTCTTTTTATGTTTTAAAATTCTATATTTCACATATTTTTATATTTATTTATTAATTTTTTTATTTTTGCACAAATTTAATATTTAACAGATATTAAATAAAACAAAAAGATCAAGAAAAAATTATACAATTCAAAAACATATAGTACATATATAGACAAAGAGAATGCATTCATACATGCAAAAAAAAAAAAAAATATTTTACTATTTTATCCAAATTAAAAAAGAAAAAAGAAAAACAAATACCAAAAGCAAAAAAAGTTATACATATATAGAAATAGTATATGACATTTGGTTAGGCCAACAACCTTAGGCCATATATAGTCTTTGGAAGTTCCGGAAATTTATTATGTAAAAACTCTGTTTTGAAGATATTAAGATTATCAATCCCTGCCAACTGTTTCATTTCAAAGAAGGAGTAAAATTAGTTAAAAATATTTGAAGTCTTTGTATGGAGAAGTTATTCAAAATCACAGAACTTATTTAGTTTGTCCAAATTTCGTAATATATTTGAGCGCAATATGAATACCAAATTTCCTGCAGAAAGAAACATTGGAAGTTATGGGAACGTGGTAATATAAAGTTGACCGAGAGATGGCAGAGAATAAACTTAATAGCAGAGCTGTTCAACCCATGCCCAAGGGAAGTATCAATGCGTGGCCCACCAAGTGACAAACAGAGAGAATAAAAAATCTCGTTTATTTCGTTTTGCTCATCACACAGACACAAGAACACGGAAAAAGGCTTTGTTTTCCCAGCCACTTTACACCAAAGATCTTTTTAGGCATTTTGGTCGATTTTTAAAATGAATGAAATTCCCGGTACTATATTTCTTGTCTTAATTCAACCTCAACCAAATGTCTTAAACCTCCTACTATTTAACAAAATATTATGCAATACATAAATTTATAAATATTTATTTTTTTTTTTTATATTTAGAAAATCATAAGTGTTTTTATTTGTGTTCCTAAGTATAATTTTTGTGTTTTCGATTTGTGTATATTGAGTAGTAACAGTATGGATAAGTAGTAAGTATTTTTGTGGCTGTCTGCCATCACCTCATGTTCAATATATTGCATGCTAAAATATTCATTTCTTTTGTTTGATTTGTGCTGAAAATATATAAAAAAAAATCTATTTAGTAATCTGTGGTGGTGTAATTGTATTTAGTAAAATATATATTAAATGTATGCAGTACTAACTAACTAGTTTCCTGTAAATATTCCAATGTTGGTTCTTCAATAAAAACTCACATTATTTAAATACAAATTCTCATAGACATAGACATATACATAAACATATATAAATTTAAAGTGCTTAAACATCTATGAACATTTCTTTAATTTTTCACACAACAATATACATAAATTCGTAAGTAAGTAACTTGGTTTATTTTATTTTATTAGTTTAATAATAATTCATTAATTTCTTTTAAAAAATTTCCTTTTTATTTCTTTTCATTTTGTTATGAATTTAAATATATTTTTTTATAATTTCATTTTTCATTTTATACTTTCTTTAGCTGTCTGACAAAAGTGCATTTATAGCAGCATTAGCAGTAGCTGCTGTGAAACCCTCATAAAAACATTCAAACATACATCATCATCGTCATCATCATCATCATCATCATTATACATTAACAACATCAACATCTATCTGTGTAAATTCGTAACATTCTCTATACTAAAATATACATATAAGTTATGTATGAATAGTAGTATTTCATCATTTTTATCTGAGATCGTTAGTTTGAAAGAAGCCTCAATTCGAGTACAACTTATCAAAGACGGTTTAAACTGTAGTATGTAGTATACATACAATATAAATAGTTTGGATCTGCATTCCCAATAAGTATATCCTTATATTCATTTCATTTATAACATTTTCAAAATATTTTGGATACTTTGTTTTTAAGAGATTTTCCTATACTTAGTATTTGTTAATAATTTATTTAAATTTGTAAATTTACTATAGACATCTGTAAATTTAAGCTATTTATAGACACTTAATAGATTATACCATCAGAAACTGACAAACAGATCAAACTAAACTACATTTTTCTTGAATTATCCTCTTTTTCGTTTCCTTATAAATCTTCAATATTTAAAATAGAAGAATAAAATCATTTCTTTCTTTTTAGGGTTTTTTTTTTTTTTTATTCCAATATATTTCTAGTAAGAGTTTTTCAATTATATATTGGAATCATTCTCTAATAGTCTCTGTATAAATCTGTCATTGAAAAATATATGTATGTTTAGACAATCAATCAACAACAATTCTGACAAATGTCATATAAGTATGTAGGCATATGTAGTATATCCCATGTATATTATGTATTATATACCTTTCACCAAAATTATTTAATACTCTTTATCTTATAGCTTTTAGATTTTAAGCTTTTGAAATGACATTTTTCACAAAATCGACTTGAAATTGTAAAAATCGTTTGTTATCATATAGACAAATTTTCAAAGATTTTTTAATTATAGGTAACTTTTAGTTTAGAATAGAAAATTCAAAATCTTTTCCCATAATTTTGCATTTTTTTTTTTTTTTTATCAAATATTTAAATATGTGGAGGGTGTCATCAAATTATTATTGCTTTTAACAATAAATTCAATTCAATTTTAATATTTTACTATAAACATTTATGTATATTTTTTTTTAATAATGTAAACATTGTTTAACACTTAATAAATCACTTAACAACATTAAACCATTTTTTTTTTTTTTTTTTTTTTTTAAATAAAAAACAAAAATAAACAAAACAAATAATTTCAAACCTTTTTCTTGTATCGATATCGATAATATATTTATGTAATATATGTAATATATTTAGCTATCTATTTTTTTTTATATCAGTGTTGTAAAATACCATAATAAATAAACACAGTGTTTGTTATCAATCTTGTTGAACTAGTTATAAAATCACAACCAGTAAAATTTTATATTTTCTATCAAATGTTTTAATTCAACAAATATAATTAATTAATAATAATATGTAATAATATAAATAAAACATAAATGAAAATATTGGGAGGGAAATACATACCGAAACATGCACGAAAGATCCATGCTAAATTTAATTTATTTATTTTTTTTTTTTTAATAATAAAAAAAATAAATTTTATTGAAAATGTTCTTTCGTCGTCGTCGTCGTCGTCTATATATCATGATAATCATCATTTTAGTACAATCGTCATTCGAAATCGTTGTATTTGTTTTTTTTTTTTTTTTTTTTAAATAAAAAATAGAATCCTAATAAAATTCTTATAAATTGAAAGAATTTTAAATAAAATTATAAGACGGCATCGTTCATCTTCAGTAGTTTTCAGTAGTTTAGTTGTAATATGTAAACCATCAGAATTTGTGTAGCTTCTTCGTTAAGTCTCGATCATGTAACATTTGATGAAGTAGTAGTTTTTCTATATCTCTATTTTTTATTTATATAATTTATTTATTATTATTTATATGTTTTTTGTTTTTTTTTTATTTTGTTTTAATTACAAAACATTGCATCAAATTCCATTGAATTCAATTGGAAATTGTTTTCGCTAAAGAACAAAAATAAGGGGAAAAATACAAAAAAAAAAACAAAAAAATTAATTAATAAAATCAAAAAATAATACATATATATATATATATATATAAACAATAATAATCTAATCTATAGCTAACTAAATATACATATACCATAATCTAAAGCAAAAATTAATAGGAAAAGAGAGTGAAAAAGATTAATACAAAAAAAAAAAAAAAATAAAAAAATAAATGAAAGTTTGCATATTATATTCTATAGTTGCAGTGTTAAGTAAAATTAAACAGGTGAGATTAGATTAGACATGGATTGTTGGGTGGGTGTTTTGTTAATTTATTGGATTAATATATGTTTACATTATCAATGTTATAAGTTGTTTTTATCTAAGTTTCACATTTAGGCTAACATCAATCAAACACATTTATACTTTTAATAATCAATATCATGGTATGGAATCAAGTTTCAATTTTCAAGAAGAGAAAAGAATTTTATTTTTTTGTTAAACAAATAATAACAAATTGTGAATTACAACAAATTACACAACAAACGGACGAACGCACGAACGAACAAATAACAGTGTAGAGACACAATAAAATCTACAATAACAATCACAACATTTATGTCCTCATCGTTTATATCATCATGCAATTGAATTGAATTAAAATTTTTGTTTTCATGTTGTGTGTGAGTCTGTGTGTGTGTGTGTGGTGTCTTTTCTTTAATTTGTTTAACAATTTAAAAATAAAATATATTTTAATATAAAAATTACATTTTAGTCAATTGTGTTAACATTTTCATTTTCTTTTTCTTGTTTTTTTTTTTTTCTTTTAATATTTCTTAGATAATACAATCTTAGATACATTGATCGCGATTGATTTTTCTTTTATCTTTTTGTTATTTCTTTTTTATAGATTGGATCATATTGTTTGTTTAAAGGTGCATAATTGTGCTATTCTGCAAGCTGCATTGGAAAAATAAATTAAAAATTTTTTTTTTATTAATTTTTTGTTATATGTTTAAATTTTTAAAATATGTATTTTTGGGAAGAGGGTAAAAAGGGATATTAAAAGTTCAATAAGTTGGCAATACTTTGAAGTGTGAAGTTTTATTTATTTATGAATAATAATTTTTATTAAGAGAATACAAACAGAACCAATGAAGAGATGATCTGAAATTCTTTCTTTAAATAAATTTAAGAAATTAGTAGCTTTTATTTTGTTTATGGAGAAAAATTGATGGGTGTGAAGAAACCAATGTATGAGGGAGTTTTTAATGGAATTAACATGGTAGTTTTTTGTTTTGCTTTTAAAAACTTTATTTTTGCAAGCAACATGATGCCGAGCAATCGAAGCAACATGGTAGCGAGCAATCGCTAGCAATATGATGGAAGGCAATTGCAAGCAACATGAGAAACAACAATCGCAAGCAACATGTGATGACAAGGAATTGCAAGCAACATAATGGCGAGCAATTGAAAGCGAACGAAGGAGCGTGGATACATACATACATATGCTGGTGTTTTACACATGACACACATACAGATACACATTTTGTGGTAATATTGTGACAAATTGAAAGCACAATAAAGACACTGTGATGGATGGTGTGGGATGATAATTTACAAAACTATCTATAAACACAATAAATTTAACTATAGATGAAAATACCTTGATGTTGATTCTTAAATTAAGAAGATATGTAAAAACCGTTGAAGGGAAGGTTGAGAGTTGAGAGTTGAGGCACAATTAAATTGTCTGTCTTTCTTTCATTTTAAAAGAGATTTATATTTATTTTTAATTTTTGTATGTACATATTTTTGTTAACATTCCCCACTTCCATTTATTCATTCTGCATATGTATTTTTTTTTTTGTTTTTTATTTTTTTTTTTTAATAAGTCTCAGTATCCATTTGATAGTTGTTAACTCCAATTTCGCACAATTGTTTAACATTCATATTATCACAGATTATGTGATTTAATTGATCGACTATTTCAGATGAATTTGAATTCGATTTCAAAAGTTCTTGTATGGCATCAACACAAGTCGCAGTTATATTGCCATCATCGGACATAGATCCATAATCAAATTCATCAAGATGACTATTTGCGACACTCATTGGATTGTAGCTTAATGTAGAAGAAACTGTTGAAATTGGTGGTAGTGGTAGTGGTGGTTGTGGTGGTGGCGAGTAGTTGTTGATATCGTTGTAGTTGTTATAACTAAAACAACAGTAGTTACACAGTAGTTTTATATATTTAATTAATTACATAATATATATTGTAAAAATATTAAATAATTTTAAAAAGCAAAAAAAAAAAAAAATTATTGTTGAAATGCAAACCGCAGCATTGCGTAAAAGCTTTAAACACAAATTTTGATAGATTGATTGATCGCTCGATTGAGATTGTTTGATTGATTTCCATTTTGTAGCTTTTACAAATATATAAATATGTACATTATTAATTATGACATCAAATTTAAGTAACATCAAATTCAAAGTATTGCAGCAACCTAATGAAACCTTTATTTTAATTTGATTATTTTTCTTTTAGATTTTATTATGATAAATAAATAAATAAATAAATAAAAAAAAAAAAAAAAATCCAATTAAAATTAAAATATGTAGTACATAATAAATTATAAAAATGCATCTACTTTGTTTATCGTTTAAGCACTCAAATAAGTATAATTTATGAATGTGAATTATAACTATAAAAATAAAAATAAAAAAAATTAAAATTAAAATTAAAAATAAATAAAAGCTTTATAATAAATGATGAGTTATGTAGTATAGTAATAATAAATAAGGGGCTTAGATTTAAGACCGGAAATACTTACGTTGCCATTGGCATATTTTCCTGATGTGGATGATGGGGCGACTGCATAATGTGATGTGGTGTGTTGCCACTTAAAGAACCATTTTCACTTGCTGGTACGCGTACCTTGATTTCGCTTGGTACATAGCCATCGCCACGTTGTGTGGGTTCTGTTATTGCATTGTAAAAACATTTTTAAAGATTTGAACATAATTTCCTTAAAATATACAAACTTAAATCATTTTAAATAGGTGCGTACCTTGTCTTTGTGTATAGAATTCGCCGAAAGCTTCATCACGACCCATTACTTGCATAGTAGCGTCAGTTGGATGTAAATAACGTAAAATTTCTAAATCATGGATACGATCAGCTAGATTACGTATATTTAAATCACGTGCTGTCCATGGTTGCAGCATAAGCACTTGGCCATCTTCATTGACAAATGCAACAGTAATGCCGCCTTTGAAAGAAAATCATATATGTATAGATGAGTGCACGAGAAATCAAATACTTAGAAAGGTGAAACATACCTTGTTCACTATCTGAGAAACGCAATAAGAAAGTTCCAACGCCTGTGCCTGCACGTAATAGATCCTCTTGGGCCTTACGCTTATTTATAAAACCAGTAACACGTCCAGCCTTCCATAAGCCAAGTAAATGATCTTTTGTCAATTTCATAATGGCAAAGAACCAATCCCAGAATGTAAATGTGCGATCTGGTAAGGGTTCTTTACAGAATTGAGCCCATGAAATGAGTTCAGTATGATCACCAATAGTAGCATCACTGCGCACAAGTTTCTCATCTATAAACGAAGAAGAAGACGAAATATATGTTGTATAAGAAGAATTAGATCAATAACGAAATAGAAGATTAGAAATAATTACATAAAAATTCAATATTTTCATTTGTCAATATGCGACCGGTTGCTGAGCCAAATTTTGTATTTAGTGCAGCTGATAATTGACACCAAGTTACACGATCAGTAACAACAAACGGATCACGCATAATATCAGCGAAAGCATTATCCCAGGTAATGGTGGCCCATGATTGTGGCTCTTGGTTGCCATGAACAATCACAACAACAGGCAAAGAAAGTGTCCAAACCTTTAAAACATTAATTATTTTGTTATTATATGTTAAATAAATGAATTAAAGTATACCACCACAGTACTTACACGTATTTGGTAATCATTAACAGTGGTCACAGCATAGAATAACAAAGCAAACTTTTCATCCATGACACTTTCAGTGCCTTTCTTCTCTGCACGTTTAATTTTCTTCAATTGCATATTTCTGTGAAAAGGAGGAAAATTCATTAAATTTATACAAATATTGACATTAATTAGATTGGAAGGTGTTTTTGTATGTTAGTTTGGTTGTTTGTTTGTTTGCTTACTTACCTGAAACTTGCTGAAAAGACATGTGTATTCTGTTGATATTCCATGTTACTGATGTTATTTTGTATTTCACCAGAGGATTGGGCAGATGGATTACAACCCGATGCATCACCAATTGTTCGTTGCGAAACGAAACGTAAAGCTTGTGCCTCTGTGTGAGTGAGATTAAATTAAGTATTTTTTAGTTTATTTAGTTTTCACACTGATTAATGAAATTTTATATATTAATTAATTTGATGCTAATATGCTAACCTGATAATATAATGCATTCTACTGTTGGCGGATTCAAATGGACACCCAATTGTGAACCAATCAACCATCTGACAGCTGCTGCAAATCGGGTATTTGTTTTCATAACTTGCGGTGGTTGTTTCTCTACAATGAAAGCGCTAAGCACAAGACTTTTTTGGGCGCGTTGCACATTTGTCATTAGTTCTTGATACTCTTGGATTTCATTGTCATCGGAACCAATACGGAATAGAAGCAAATCACGTACACACTGTAACAGTTTGTTCACAAATAATTCCAACATTTCGAAGCAACGTTGAATCTCATCGAGATTATCATGAAATGGGGCACCATTGCCAGCGAGAGCCTGTTGACGACGCCAATTCTTTAGCTCATTGATGACACGATCTTGCATGTGTTCATAGCTTGAGTAATAACGTTTTAAATTTCCAATAAGCACCGGTTTCCGTTGAATGAGATTTTTAGCTTGTTCCTCAAAGCCACTCTCCAGTTGATTTGGATTGGAGGCAAAGAAATTCTGGAATGCCTGAAATTCTTGCAGGAACAATTGAATATCCTGATATAATTGCTCGAATTCAGTTATCAAGCGTTGGATAGTATGGTGTACTTTAAATAATTCAGAATTTGATAAATTGCTATTATTCACCATGCCACCAACACCAATTCCACTACCCATACAGCCACCAATATTGCTAGCGCCTGTATTTGGTAAGAGATTTGCCATGAGACCGCCGTTGTTTAACACATGATTTTGTGTTCCGATATTCATACCTCCTAGGGCACCACTGTTGTTACTCATACTGCTTACAGTGCTTAACATGCCTGCACCAGTGGCATTTGTCATATTATAGGGATTAAGCGGCATTTGGCTTACCAATTGAACTTCACGGCGTAGACCTTCCAGTAAAACTGAATACAAATCTACAGCGGACAACTGATTAATTTGTGTGCACAACTTAGCCGCTTTGAATTTGAGTATATTATCGCCCCTTGATGCAATTAGTTTCTTTTGTAAGTCGTCGTGAAATTTAATAGCGACGTGATCGAATGAATCTGTAGCCTGATATTTAGAATGATCCGCTCTAAGAAAGAAATAAAATGAAAATACATATAACAAAATGAAAATAAATTTAATAAAAATGCAAGTTTTCTATTATAAAAAATATATAGAAAAAAAATTAGATATTGCATGCAATAGTAAGACGTCATTTATCATACTTAGTATTGCTTGTAAGTAGATAGTAGTAGTAGTATAGATAAATAAATAAATAAGATAAATTATGCAACAATTCAAATTGAGAGAGACAATTTTGCATAATTTATTCATTCATTCATCATTCATTTTGCACTTGTTTGGCTTCATTGGAATTGTTAGCATTACCATTATTATTATTATTATTACTATTACTATTATTGTTGTTGTTTTTGTTGTTATTCTGAAAATAACAAAAACAACAACTAAAGATTTCTTTGTATTTCTTAGTGCACCTTGAAATATTATAGGAGTAGACACCACCACTTCATATAGTTGGAAGAAGATTAAAAGGAAAGAAACTTTTAAGAAAAAAAAACAAAATACAAAACCAATAGAACAAAGAAACGCGTGTAGAATAAATAAAAACCAAGTAGATCAAGTTCTCTATAGTGAACTAAGTGAGTGAGTGAGTGAGTGATTTAGTGAGTAAGTGAGTTGAGTAAATGTGAGTAGTAAGTAAGCGGAGCAATTGCCGGCAAATTATGGGCAGACTGACAGTAGACATCATATTACATTGGATTGGATTGGATTGTGTTTCTTCTCTTCCACCAAACTATTATACTAATAGAAATTTACTGTGAAAGTTATAACTTCTGGCTATGCCTATGGGTGGAATAGGTTTACAATATAAAGAGATGGATGCGATTGATCAGCACCTGTGTGTAGTAGCTTGAAGACTTCTTATTCTATTTTAATCCCTCAAGTACCTCATAAAAGCATATTAGTCTGACCGTGACCGTGATGGTCTTCGATCTGTTTATTGTTTTTGTTGAAAAAATGTCAACTAATTTAATAAAACTAGTGTTTATCCATTGGTCGAAATTCGACCGTCCAAAAGGATATTTCCAGAAATTTAAATTGCTTGACTCTTTTCAATGGATATAAAATTTAAAAAAATTAAAAAAAAAAATCGCCTCTCGCACTTTCAATTGATTGATTTTGTTTATCTCGCTCTATATCATTATGTACTTATAAAATTAAACTTTTAATTAGAAATGACTGTTTAATTTTTTCCAAATTTTTTTATTAATAACATTAAACCTCATTAACCTCATCTACTAAATAAAAAAAAAAAAAAAAAGAATATTGGTTGACAAATAGAGGAGAAAATGGGGTTGAATTGTTTTATTATTATATATAAAAAGATTGTTGCAAAATATCCAATGAAATATTGAAAACCCGAGAAATATATGTCCATAAATGTTGTTTACAACTTGCAGAAATTTTGAGTGATAATCTTATTCGAACTAAGGTCGCAAGGGACAATGATGGCAGCGTCTTCATAGCCTCTCCGTTCCTGTCCTAATATCAAACTCTTTGATATGTGATGTACCCTATTAAGGCAAATGAGTTTCTGGCACGACTAAAAGGAAAATAGTACATTTATTCCTCCTACTCCCATTCCTCTTACAAAGGATTTTTAGTGAACTTATTAAGCTGTTCTTGGTACCATCTATCACATTAATCGATACTTAATCTGATTCCACTAAGTATAGAAATTGACAAACCTCCTTATTGGAAGTTTCTCACATTATAATGTCTAAGAAAAGATTTTAAACCGGACACCACCATGTGATTGCTATCTGTTCCATGTTGAAGCTGTGAAAGTAAGTAAGAAGTGTTACAAATCAAAGTCATCAGCTCACACGGAAGAATACTTTTTCGAACAATGAGAAAAGAACCGTCGAATGCATCATTATGAAGGATAAAGGAATAGTGTGGATAGATAATAATTAAAAAAAAAAAAAAAATTGACAATTACTCGTATACCTCGTAAAAAGGCATGATGATGTATGTATGTATGTACATAGAGAAAGTGAGAAGGATGTTAGGCGGAGGGAAGACACAATAAGGTTGAGATTGTTGTTGTTGTTGTGATTGGTGGTTGTTCTTGTAGTTCTACTTGTTGCTACTCACAGTATTCGATCTTCAATCCATGGCGCTAAAGAAATGCGCAGATCCAGTAGACCCTTATCATCATAGTATTGCACCATGAGCTGTTCATTATCGGTATTTGTAACTCGTTTCCACAGACTCATTTTGAATTGCACAAACTTTTCTTTTTTTTTTCAATTTTCTATCGTTTAATTTTGGCAAGAAGCGAGCAATGTGCAAACTCGATGATGACTTGGTTAAATATGCCTTTTTGATTAAAGATGTTGTTTAGATTATGTAAATATGATGATTTGATTTAATTTTAAATGCCCACCGCGTTGTGTAGATGTTAGATTTCGTTATTTATCTTGAAGTGTATGTGACTGAATGAAAGTGTTGGCTGGGTGCCGACGACACTTTAAATATATTGTTCTTTAAGCAAATACATTTATTGTTCTAAAGTAAATAGTAGTGAATGAACAAACATAATGAACGAACATGATACATACATACTTATGTTAATGTCCTTTTTAAATAAATTACCTTTATCCAATAATTTCTTCTTTCTTTTTATGTACTTATAAATTGTTGTTGTTGTTGTTGTTGTTGTACGACGCGCTGAGCTGCTGCTGCTGCGGGCTACTTTATATGAGTGGCTTGCGGCTGCGGCGGCGTCAACGCGTTGATGATTTTTATTTTAATTTTCTATTAATTAGCCACCAATGAATTTCGTACTGATTTTGCAGTGATTAATTGATTGATTGATATGAGAGTTATTGACTTTGTTTTTTGATTGATTGATTTATTGATTGATTATTTTGTGATAAAACTATAAAAAGAACAGAACAGAACACAAATTACCAATTGGTTAATGAAAGTGTTAACAAATATTTATTTTATTTAAATTGACTTATATTAAATTATTTATACTTAAAATTTATGTAAAAACAAGTCAATACCACATACAATACATTATCACTCTCTTTACCTTTGTATTGTGAAGCTGTCAATATTTTGATATACAAAGAAAACAATTATCAACACAGATACAAATATACACACACACAATCAATCACATACAACTGCTACTACTGATACTTTTTATGATAATTTTATACAATATAAAACGAATTCTAAACAAAAAGTTTAATGTCATTGTCATCATGTTAATGCACCAGAAAAGTTTAATAAACCAACAGAAATGAATGAAGAAATGAATTTACACTCTGACCTGGTCATACAACTATACAGTAGGCAAAGCAAATTGCTCCAATGCGAAGCACTAAGAACAGTCTTAACAGGAGACTGTAAGGTACACAGAAAGCATCCAACACTTCTTGCCTTTGGAGAGCAACATGTCTATGCTAGCATGCTATTCTATTCTATCCTAACATAAATAAAGAGTACATTTTAATACAAATATACACACATACGCCAATTTCGATTGATCGGTTCACACACACACACACACACACTCACTTGATTATGCTAATAAACACGATACAGTATTATTTCTCTCTAACTCTCACTAACAAATGCTTAACCTCTCACAGTTTTAGTCACACGATTATGAGAGACGATGATACAGTTTAATATCTCTCTCTCTCTCTCTCTTTATCAGTTCATTTTTTCACAGTTTGATTAGAAACGATGTAATCATGATACGTGAATATGATATGGTTTAATTTCTCTCGAACTCACAAAAAATTGTTCTCCAAATCAGTCACTCTTTTTCTCTCAGTCTCTGTTTATCTCAAATTATTGTTTTTACTTTGCGTGTGGGTTGAAATAAATACAATTATAATCGCATTTAATTACAAAAAATAATATACATATTTTAATGTAAAATTCATATGAAAAGTAAGCAATTCTAAGGAGAGAACAACAACAAAATACTTACAAATGTATACAAAAAGCAACCCGCAGCCATTTCACATCATTAATAATGAATAAACAAAACAACAAATAATATATATTGTATATTATAAATAAATGCATTTAAACTATTATGATTTCTGTCAAATGTCAAATGAAATAAACAATTGCATGAATGCATCGTTTAATTGAAGGTGTAAATAAGTAAAAGGGCAAAAGGCGATAAGTTTCATTAAATAAAATATGTACATAATAACAAAATTAAATTAAAAAAACAAAAATAATAATGTATGTATTGAATATAAGTAATGAATGATGTTATGCTGTTCCCCTGCATTGATGCCTACGACGGACGCCCTGCTGCTTGCCTTTGTTTGGCCTTTAGCCAATCTATAATATTGTTTTTCTTTACCTGATCTTCGACTAAAATCTTTGCCAATTACTTTCAATATGAGTATGTATAATTAAATGATATACATACATAATAGAATATACAAAAATATTTCCATTTATTTAGTTATGACTTAATAAAATGTTAGAAAAACGAAACTTACAACAATTTTTGTTAAATTACCATAACGAAATTAATTAACAACGCTTTTAGCCTTTTAGAGTACAAAAAACAAAACGAAGAATATACTTACTTACTATATTACTAATAAAAATATGTTAGAACAAAATGAATATAAAAAAAAAATAAATGAAGAAATCGAGAGAGATAAACACGCGTACTTAAAAATAACAACAACATTGAAAGCCATTAAAATAATTAACACAAGCACACAGACTCAGATAGATAGATAGATAGACATAGATACACTCACGGATACACTACTGAGACAGGTGCTAATAACAAAAAAAGAAAAAACAAAAAAAAAACTAAAATAATTAGATGGAAAACTTATAGATCAAAATTCTTCTTTCATATTTATTTTTATACACAGCGCAAAAAAAAAAAACAAAAAAAAAAAATCCAAACAAATTGAAAGACAAAGTAAACACATACAAAAACAAGAAAAGAAACAGTTTCCAACAAATAAGTGAAGAAAAAAATGTATTCAAGAAATGTGAAGAGAGAAAGAAAAAGAGATTCAGCAAAGCAAAGGAACAAATTCAGTGGCAGGCAGATTGAGTAGATGCCTTTCTTTTGATATGTACTTATTACAGTGATTCATAAACTTATAAAGTCAGTGGATTCACTCTTTTGGAGATCATTCTCCTCAAAATTAATTAACATCAGACTCAATAATCTCTCGATTGATCTATGAAATCTGTTTATTATCCAAATTCAATTATGAATGCCCCATTTGAGAACCTCTGCATTACAACAAAAATGTGTTATTTCTTCTTAGAGTTTTCTTTCAACATTTGTTGTGAAAGGCAAGAAACAACAACAAATCAAACTAAAAATATTAAAGAATTACACACATTGCACGCATTTGGTCAACAAGCAACACAAATACGTACATGATTATTATGATGATGATAAGGTTGATGATATGATCACAACCGAAAAGAATGAAAGAAAGAAAGAAAGAAAAAAAAAACGTGACTAAAAATTTAATCAACTTCAACAAAACAAACAACAATCATCATCATCAACACCATCATCATGAAAACCTATGGCAGATACAAATATTTCCTACTATGTGTATTTTGTGGCCATACGCTAATTTTTCCCAATTTAATTACAAGTATTTCCACGAAATTATTTAAGAAAAACTATTTAGGGAAAATACACTCACATACACATACATACACATACATACACATACACACACACAGACACACAGAATAACAACATCATTGAAAATGAAAGCATAGCCTCTGCCTATGAATCAAGAGAACAACAACAGAAGAGAAGAACCAAACTGAGCAGTACATGAATGGCATCAACAAGTAAAAGATGGAGAAAAAAAAGCAAAGCAAAGTATACAAAAACATAACAAGCAAGTAAAGTGTAGTAGTAGACGACATCCAGACAGACAGACAGACATAAAAGATAAAGATCTAATGACTTGAGACTGTTGTAAGCGAACCCTACAAGAACCAACGCAACAACAAGCAACGAGACTAAAGAGAAGACAAAAAAAGGGCCAAAAAACATAAATAACATAAAAACAGGTCAGCGCAGGCATACAGTAAACACAGTATAGTATAACATAAAAATACATAAAGTAGAAGGTCGAAAGGGACTAAGTAGGGAGCAACTAAAGCAGGCAGTCGTCTTCGTCGTCGTCGTTGTTGTCAAGACGCAACAACAAGAAGAAGGTCAGTTAAAAGAGAGAATTAAAAAAAAAAACAATAATAATTAATATGAGTAGCTTTGTTTGTACCTGCGGATACGCTTACTCACTTAAATCTCATTCTTTCTCTTCTCAAGTGTGTCATCATCACAGACTCGCGGTGCTCACACAAAAGCATTGAGATACGAAATAGAGAGTGAGTGAGAAATATACAAAATGAAGGATGCTGCGGATCAGTTGAAGAGATATACTGATATACAGTTCAACCTCGATTATCCAGGTTCCTTATGGATAGTCAAAAATCCCGGTTATATTTTTTTATTCTATATCATAAAATATATTTATGTATTTCTTTATATTTATTGAAACCCACTGTGCTAACATACATACATATTTTACTTATCATTTATGATTCTGAATATCCTCAATAACTTGTATTTACAGGCCTTATTACATTACATTATTGAATGGATTTTGATAAGGTTTTCACTATCATTTAGAGAATTTTCAGCGCAATACATTCTAATTATTTATGATTAAGTCTTTGTACAATGAATATATGGTGGCTTAGAGACATTTTTTAAAATCATTCAAGTAGTCGTCTTTGTTAAACATCTACTTCTTTCGATAGTTTTTACAATCAATAATTCTATACATAGATCGTAAAACAACAAATGCAAACACAGATATCGTTGGCTTCAGAGTGATAAAACCGATGAAGAAATGTAATTCAGTTTTTCTAATGCACCCGTGCAAATCAGGGACGGGTCTTTAGTTTACCTAATGTAATAAATAAATAAATAAATAAATAAAATATTTATAATACATATAAATAAATGTTGTTGGTCGTAATCTTTTATTGAAGGTAGTCTGTCTGTCCTTTCTCTTTAGCATTTCAGTAAATGAGTTTTTATGCGATACAATTTTCCTGTCTGTATAGTTATCAAATAACTGTATGTGTTTTATAGTTTTCTGAGAACCCTATAGCTTGAATCAAAATGTTGTGGGTGTTTCTTCTGTAATTTTCCTTTCGCGATTCCTCGAAAATTGAGTCATATATTTATATGAGGTACATAGAGTATAAAGAACAATCAGGATTAACACATGTATGAAATCATTAACTCTAAGGGTAAAAGATATGCATATGTAAGTTGTTGTGCGGATAATCAAGGTTTAACTGTAGTACGTACAAAGTGTACAAGGAAAAATATATGAAAGGAGCTTGAAGCAACAACAATCATGGATGCTTTTCTCACTGTTTTTGAACTTCAGTTTCTCTTTAATGTTGATTTAAAAAAAAAAAAAAAAAACCATTATCTTCTGACTACACATTATAAAACTATTTTCTTTTTCTTTATTATGAACTTTTCTTGCTCATATAACCTTTTTTTTTTTTTTTCTTCTCTATTTTATATTGTATTTTTAATTAAAGTAGTTCAAGGTTTTCCCCATTGGCTGAAATGGCAACTTCTTTTCTGTTCCATATTCCATCATTAAACAACAAATAACTAAATTTGCATAAAAGTTTAACATTGAAAAATATAAATTAAAAAACAAAAAAATCAAAAAAACACACAAAATACAATATAAATATTTAGGTATAAATAAAATAAAGAGAATAAGAATACATGGTAGTAACACTAAAAACAAATATTTTTTCATTTTGATTTCCAACTAAAAACAAATTAAATTCGTGCTAAATTAAACACAAATAGACAACAAACGCACACACACACACACACACACAAACACGACGCAGCATGTAGTATGTAACTTTCATTTTCGTTCTAATTTTGGCAACACAATAGAACAATACTCACAAAAACTGTAGAAGAACAATAGCAAAAAAACAAAAAAAAAAAAAAAACAAAAAAAAAATATGCAAAATTTCACCTTTCACAAAGTGAATGCCAACATTTCAATTTTGAATAGTTACAACCTCCTGCAATCAGTTCCTAGTCATTTCGTTTTGTTCTGTTCTGTTGTGTTGTGTAGTAGCAACGGCAAACTTTTAACCAGCCACCTTCTTCACTATTCACTATTCACTACTCACCATTCACTCACTCATCTTTTAAAACTTTTATCATCATCAAAAGTTCATCATCTAGTTTTCCATTTTTAATTCATGAAATTTTGTTCTTAATGTATTTTCGTTGCTTTGCTTTATTTTGTTGTATTGTGTTGTGTTGTGTTGGTTGGTTGCCTCATTAAAGAAACTATTCTACTATACTTCTTCATGAATCTGATCTTTTCTACGCAGCATAAGTTTCATTTAACTATTATAGTATTGAATTCAAAATTTACTAAATACCAAAGCAAAATTGTTATTGCTCTTGCTTAAGTATTTTCCTTAAAGGAAAATCCTTCATTAATTTTTGTTTTTAATAGAAAACCCAATTTCTAACCAATTCTCTTCAACTTCTCCACCACTTTTACATTTACATACTTATCTTTAGTAGCATGGTAATGATGATGTGGTTGCTGTTGCTGCAAGTATTGTAAATGAAGTTACTAAGCTGACAGATAGACAGACAGATAGACAGACAGACAGTAAAAGTCAGCAAGCTTCCTGTTGCTTGCCTTTCTGTGGCTTTTGGCTAATTAAAATTCTATCTCATGGAAAGGAAAGCATAAAATTTCAATTTAACAACATTATCTTCTTTGTTGTTGCTGTTGCTGTTCGTAGTATGTTCATAGTATGTACATCAAGACAAGAAAAGAGAGAGGGAGGTAGGGAGGTTCTTTATTTCGCAATTTGTTGTATCATCATCATCATCATCATCATCGTCGTCGTCGTTGCTTGTTGATTTTAACAATGAAAACTAAAATTTATTCAAAAATGTGCAACAGATGCAATTTTTCACAGATATTTGTAAAAATAAACATTAACCATAGCGAGCGCAAATGAACGCATGAATGAATGAAGGAGAAGCCAGAGTAGCCAGGAGGAGATTTTGAGTGCAAACACGAATATAATTGAGCTACATGAACCAACCAACAACCAGAATACAACTAACAAAATCCCCATTACATTATACATGAGAAGAGAACAAATAGTAATGCGTTGACATAAAAACTTGGAAATATTGCATCCAAGACAACAATTTGCAAAGTACTCACATGCATAGTAGTAGTAGCAACGACAAATAGAATAAATGGAAAGAAAGGAATATTATATCAAAAGATTTAGAGGCATAAGGAAAATGTCTTCGGTGAAAAATATAATAAGGACAATTGCGAACATAATAATCCAGGCTTTTCATCATCATAAGTATCTTTTCATTGTAGTTTCATTACTTCCACACAATACACACACAGACAACAATATTATAACAGAAGCGCAGCGCATAACAACCATAATAACCACAACACAACACAACACAACACAATGCATTACAAAATCAGAATCATAACAATTGAAATGCAACAAACAAACATTTATTCATTTTCTACATAAATGTTGACATTGTCATCTTTGACAAGTGGGCGTTTCTTACTATATTATTAATATTATGAAGGAAACACAACACCCAAAACCCCACTTTATTATTCATCCAAAATGCACCCACCACAAAAGCCCTTTAGATAAACCTAAAGATAATGTGTATTTTATATGTTTGCTTCAATTAGCTTTTCAAATGAATTACCTGAGATTCAATGGAAAGGCACAAGCATCGACAAAACGATGCCTTCCTTCTTCAACAAGTTTCCGTTCAATTAATTTGTTCTTTATTAAAAGTACATACATACATACAATTCTTAAAATAGATTTGTGTAAATGATTGCAAAATTATAAATTTCTAATTAAAATCTTGTTAACTTTATAACAAAAATTTAATCGTTTGTCTCATCATTGCAACAAAATCTTTCCATCATCATTTAGGCGCCAGTCAGTCACCACATTACACCACCAGCATTGAATGACACCAAATGGATTGAGTGGTTTTTTTTTTTTTTTTTTTTTTTTTAAGAAAATAAGAAATCAGAGAAGAAATCAAGCAAAACACAGAACAGAACAGAACAGAACAGAACAAAGCAATTAAAATAAATAAATAATAAAAGAAATGAAACCATTCATCAACAAATATAATTATCAGTTAAATAGAATACATGTAAGTGTAGAAAGAAGTATCTTCTCACCTTAATAAACACACACTTTGAAAGAAAAACTAACTAAGAAAACTACAAAACCTGCTGTAAGTTTAACAAGTAAGTAAGTAATATTGCAGAAAACATACTTCTCTTGTTTTTTACTTGTTTATAAATGACACATATGGTTTTTCTCTTAACTAGTATTGAATATACATATAAGTAAATACGTATACTGTACAAATTCACACTATCACCACTATCACTGCTCTCGAGATGAAGAAATATCACAGAACAGAACATGCAACATCATTTATATGAAGAAGAAGTATTTCTTCGAAGAAGTCCTTGACAGTTTCGCTAATTTGTTATTTAGGGGAAAAATTGTCTCCTTTTTGTTGATTTGTTGAGACTAATTAAATATATCGAATTGCTAACTCTCCCATTTCCCTTCGCTTCTATACGAAACTGCATCATCATCACCATCACATAAGACTTTTCAAATTATCCCTCTTTTCACATTTTTTTTTTTCTCAGACATTTCTTCACCAATCAGTTCTTCATCATCAATACAATTTTCATTTTATAAATTTCTATCTGACAACATGTTGATAATCAAAAATCAAAAATACAATAGTTTATACTTCAATCAAACAGAGTTCATGGAAATCATAAAATAAATTGATTACAAAACAAAAATTATTTAGAATAAATTTTATTATTATACAATATTTCTTTCGTTTTTTTATTTTGTTTTTTCTTGCTTAAGAGATAAAAATCATTCAAAAATATGAAAATGTTCCCTCAAAAAACACAAAAATCATATAAATTTAGCAAATAATATGCAAACATTTATGGTTATACAAAGTGAACAGAATAGTGCAGTACAAAACAGAACAAGAATAACACAAGATTTTTCTTATCAAACACCACCATTATTATATTTTGTGATAAGAGCGAAGAAGGCTCTTTAAAAAAAAAAAAAAAAAACAATTTTCATATATTTTTTGCTTCCGCGAATAAGAATATTTTCCTCAGAAAGAAAGGCGACATACGTCGTCACCACGCGCTACTACTACTACTACTCAAACTCACGTCAAACACAATTCACTTAAATTACAATGGATCAAATCAAATTTATTAGAAATCAAGAGAAAACAAAAACTTCCTTTGAAGCTTAAAAGACCCCACACACACAAATTGAGAAGGCATAAAGATAAAACGTTGGTTTTCAATTAAAAACAGCTTAAAATCTTAAATGATATCAAAGATTTATTTACTTATACGACATAAATATCATAAACATGAACTAATCTCATACTTAGTTGGGTTTATCATTGCATATGGTAATGGTAATGGTAATGTTATGATAAAGTTTTGGTCATGAAATTCATCTTCAATAATTCAATTTTGAACACAGAATATTATTATGAAATTATCCTTTATTGTTTACTTTCTGCAGGGAATTTATTTTATGGAGACTTAAATTATTAATTTTGTAAATATTTATACCTTGTTTTTATTTTGCCTGAAATAAGAAATTAAGCTTTTAGTCAAGATGAATTTAAAATTGAAAATAAAACCATCCTCCATATGCTTTTTATGATGTGTTGTAGCCCACATCGTCATAGTGAATGAACCAATATAGAGCATTTTTCATCTTTGTAGATATGCTACTCTGATTCCCCCGATTGTTGGTGTTGGTTCGTTCGTTCCATCTCGTTTTCAATTTATTGTTGTTGTGACATTAGAGAGAGTATCCAGCGTTTTAGATATTCTGTCACCCGATGTGGTGAGACATGAGACTTTGTAGTTACAGTAACAAGTATTTTTATCATCCCATTGAATAAGCAACATTTCTTTTTTGCATAGAAAACGTAATCACTTTGTCCAAAAGTTAGTTTTTTCAACAGATTTTTTTTCGGGTCAACATTGAAGACAGTTTCTATGATGCCCATATACCAATAAATGTAGGTGGGAAAAAAAGGCGAAACAAACACTTAAAAACAGCAATAAAGAGAACAGAACAAAGAAAGTATGTTATAGTTAAGTGAAAGACATCATCCACTCTTTCGTAGTCCTATGATAATGAAAGATTCATTTGAATAAGAAAGGAAAGCAGGCAAATTTACTGCTTGCAAGGAGCACAGATGAAAACAAGTATCTGAATCTTTTAGACTAAAATTAGTAACACACATACACAAACACACACTGTCAAATGACTTTATTAAAACAAACACAGAATTCTCATGGTGACCATAGAACACACAAGTGGCAAACAGGGTCTTGTATCATTGCAGTTGTAGTTGTACAACAGGACACCCGACGACTGCATTTGAAGGCCATTGAAGATCTCTGTTTACAAAATTGTCTTATTTGTAGTCCACAAACAATCAAACAATGATGATATGATGAACAAAGTAAATATGTGTCTCAATTTTATATATTCATAATTCAGTAGACATTTTTAAAATTAGCAGAGAAAAATTATTAAAAAAATAAATGTCTGTGATTACAGAGTCTAACATGAAAATGAATTGGTTGTCTCGATTATCGCGTTGTCCGGATTAGCGAGTTTTTTAATGAAAACATGATGTAGAAGTTTGCTAATTCGAATCGTTTATTGTATAATGCAATGATTGATAATCCAATAAAAAAAATCCAACACATTTAATTATGTTATACTTGTCACCGTATTGAACATTTCTTGCCATATATGAAAGCATAGCACGGGGATTCCCCGAAAATATTTCCAAAGTCATTAAAAATCACACTAATGTTGTGTTCTTGCTTGGGAATCGTTGGGACAAATTGTCCTCCCTCATGCAATACGGAAAAATTCTGTTAATAACGAAAACTAATTCAGATGCTAAAAAGAGGATCTTTATGACAACAATTCGTTCGTTTGGTTCTCAAAGAGAAATGAATGTCAGAGCATGAAAATAGCACAAAACTCATCATCTACCACTACCACTCGTTAGTAGTTTTTCATTTCATCAGTTGAAAAAATTGACAGCTTATAGCCAAAATTTAGACATGCACACACAATTCAAAACTTAAGCGCTCCTCCATACAATGGGCAAAGGAAAATACAGTTGAATTGAACAGTTTGACCATTCTTAGAATAAAAAGCGGCAGTGTATAATGGAGGCTAAATAATCCGAACTACTAGCGAAATTCCTGGTATAAATTGATCCGGCTTAGCGAAGTTTAACTGTACATTTATTTATTATTATTATTATTTTTTTTTTTTTGCATAAAAACATCATGATATTTTTCCATATTTATATTTTTTGTATTTTTATTTATTTCTTTTATTATTTACAATATTCAACATGAAATTCTACGAAGTGCAACAAACCGAAAATTGTGTTAATGTGAAGAATATGTAAATGTATCTGAAGCAACAAATATCATACTATGTAATATGTGGGTGGGTGCTTCAAGAAGAAAAACCGAAATAAATAATTAACACTGCCATCGCATAGAAAGAAAGAAAGAAAAAAGGGTATAATTAAATGCAAAAATTCTGAAAATAAAATATATAATTTATCCTTGAATTTCTTGCAAAAATTTGCAAAAAAAAAAATAAATGGTAAAATTAGCCAAGCTTAACTAATAAACATATGTTTAACTGTTATTTGTCATTATAGAGAGAGACCACAGAAGAAAAGGAAATATAATGAAAAAATAAACATATAACAAAAATATGGAACACAAAATATACAAGGCAAAACCAAAATTGAAAAATTAAATGTATCTTGGAAAAAAGAAGATTGTCAAAGCAACCGCAAAAATTAACTAAAATAAAACAACAACAACAACAACAACAACCAAAAGCCAGTTTCACTACTAAAACAGCAACAGTAATAACAAAAAACCTAGTGAAAGAAACGCTCCGCTTATAAAATTAAGAAACAAATATTCGATAACTGGAAGTGGTTGTTTGTATCTTTTGGTCTTTTCTACGTTTCAATACACACAACTTAGCTTGTTTTGTTGCTTGATGAAGCTTAATTTTATATACTAAGTATACATACCTATATATATATTTTTTTTTTTATACACATGTATAAAAGATACCCATACAACTAAAAAAAAAAACAAAAAACAAATAAAAAATAATAATATAAAAACAAACAGATAAAACCCTAAAATGGGAGAGAAAAAAAAAGAATCGCACAACAACAATAAAGATAACAACAACAACAACACAGTGACAACACATAGAACGAGGACACAGATAAACAGACATACGAACGAATGAATGGTTATGGATACAATATTTAGAGGGAGGTAGGTAGGTAAGTGGGATCGGGTCTGATCGGATAGGATAGTTGGTTGGTTGGTTGGTTGGCGGCAGGAATAACATAGGTTTGCGCCCAAATCCAAAAATATGAACAAAAAAAAAACAGTAATAAGATGATTAAGTTTGGCTATTCCGTAGTTATAATACTCTTCAGCATCTTTTATATCTTCTGATTATTGTTTCAAGTTCATATTTTATATGGGAGGTACCCCTCCTAGTAATCCGAGAGTCTTGAAATTAACATAGTTGGTGGATATGAGTCAGATACGCACAGTGACCAAATTTCATTTCCATAGTACAAAAAATATTCTATTAAGAAGATGAATTTAAATCTGGGTTTTTCTGGGCCCCAGAATCTGGGGGTACCTCCTAGTAGACCGATTCGGCTGATTACGACAAATGTACTGCGTATGTTGAAAAGAAAGCTTCATGCTCACCTCTCTAGCTCAAAAACTGAGGGACTAGTTTGCATGCATACATACAGACAGACAGATGGAGATGTCTAAATCAAGTCTAAGTCTCGTGACGCTGACCAAGAATATACTTACATACATAAATATAATACTTTATGGGAACTCCGATGTCTCCTTCTGTGTGTTACAAACTTCATGACAAACTGCGTGAAGAGTATAATAAAATAAGTATGACCACTACTATAAGTTATGAAGGATTGATACTATATACATTGGATACTCAGCTCCCATCAGTACCATCCCATGAAGCATAACGGAAATTTCTGGATTTATTCCGATCATTATAATTGTAAGGATTTTCTTAACATTATAAAATGCAAAGCTTAAAAAGCATTGAAATTATTGGAGATTTTTTTAGGAACAATGGTTTTTCAATGAAAACTACAAGTGTTTTAGGTCTGACAGTTTTCCCAGACACTGAGGACTACTGCAATTGTGCTAACTGGATGTTTAACACTGAAACTCAATCTTTGTGATTGTGTCCTGCAATAACCAGAAGAAGAGACTTTTCATTCGCAAGAGCTGCTATAATGTCTCCATCAAACAAATTAATGTTTAAATTCATTAAAAGCCTTGAGAAATCTCCAACTAACCCATCCAGCTAACAGCACAAATTTAATATACTTTATTTGGTTAAAGGGGATTAATTCATTCATTCAATGTGAAAAAAAACCCTACAATAAAAATATGCTAGCATTTTATTGAGGAGGCAAATAACAACAACTAAACTAGAGAGGGGGGTTTTTATTTTAACTCAGTCAGTCATTCCAATGTTTATTTTACACGTGCTAGAATTGATTACAAAATAAAATAGCAAAAATGGCAGTCAGTCAAGACATGAACTGAACTGAACTGAACAGAACATAACAGAATAGAAGAGAGCAATAAAGTAGTAAATGAGAAAATATCTTAAGTTCAAATCCCCCGACGGAACAAAGGCCCCAACATAAAGGTAAAAGAAGAGAGACTGAGAGAGAGAGAGAGAGAGAGAAAGAGAAGGAGGAACAATAAGAACGACGAACATCAAGCAAACATTACAAATTATAATTTTTATGCATTTAAAATGTTTCTGTTTCTGTTTGGTTTTTTTCTCCTTTATTTTTTTAATTTTATTTTATTTTACTTTACTTTACTTTATTTCTTATTGGAAGTGGTCAAACGACATTTTCAATCGAAAACCTCAGACGACTGTTGTTACCGCCAGTCGCCACCTTCACATATTGTATATGATTTTGTTTGTTTGTGTTTTCTTTATATTTTTTTGGTATTTTTTCTTCTCTGTATATTTTGCGTATCATTTATTTTATGTTTTTGCACAGAGAAAGTTGTGCTGCTGCTGCTTCATTTAAGTTTCTCTTGATTTCAATAATTTATTTTAAACTTCACACTTCACACTTCAAACACAATAAAGTTAAGGACCCCACAAAACCAAAGGGTTTTTTGTATAGTTTAATTTAAATAGACAGTAAAATTACAAAAGGAAATACATAATAGGATTAAGTTTATGGTCACCATTTAAAACGAAGTCTCAACTTCTTCACTAAGGGATAAGAGTCACAAAAACGTGATTATAAAAATGTAAAATCCTTTATAAAAATATGTATATGAATGTATAAAGTCGCAACCAGAAGGAAAAAGAAAGACCCCATATATATAAATATGTATATGCAAAATTTAATTCACAAATTTAGACAGATGCTGTTGGTCGATTTTGATGAAATAAACGCTAAATGTTACTCACAATAAAACTTCTTATTTTTCAGTAATTCGATTTTAAATTCAATTAATACCTTTTACGTGATGCGCGCACAAACACTTTCAGGCTACGATTTTTTTTTTATATGTATCGATAGAAGATGAGTTTGAGTAGACATATCAATCTTTATGAAATACGATATACTCCTCAATAGAAAAACATCAATAACTGTATAAGTATATACACAGTAATTGGTGGCAGTTAGTTTGTCCTTGTCTCATGCCTAGTTTTCAATATAAATTTTATATGAAGTTAAATGGAAATGAGCCCAGCGATTTTTTTTTTAAATTATTTTTTGTTTAAAATATCTTCATTTAAATATTCATATTTAATAATTTTCAGGGTAAATTGAACAATATACTCGTAATTATTGTATGTAATTTCATTGAGAATTTCAACTGAATTCAAATTCATTTCAAGGAAACAAATTTTTCAAAAACTCTATGAGTATAAATTTTTAAATAATAAAATTACACCACAACAACAATGTGTCCAGAAAAACTAAGTGTAAGAAGTAATATGATGATAGATAATTGTTCAATCAAGGCGGCATAAAAACAATTATTCTTGGCTCCATGAGGAGCTCCCACCCTCTTTGATATACAATACAACCGACAATGATTATGACGACGACCCCCCACATAGTCAGAACACATAATACATAAATACACAATTCCGATTCTGATAAGCAAAATTTGAAAATTTGTTAACAGTGAAAATTGTTACTTGCTTCACAACATTATTATTGCTATTCTTGTGAAAGTGTTTAACGCTTGGGAACTCTAAATTTTAAATATAGTAAAATATTATTGTGTGCTGTGCTTTGCTATCAACGCAACGCAATTGTGTTAACCTTTTCCAGTGAACAGAACATAGACATACAGACAGATAGACACATAGATTAGATGCACTCATCTACTCTCCTTTTCCATTACCATTTTATTCTAAACTCATATAATATTTTATGACATTCAAACAAACAAATAAGCGAGAAAATTAAATACTTTGAGCGGTGCATTAATTGATTAACTTGATTCTTAAGAATGAAATTTACAAAAAAAAAAAATAAAAAAAATTAAAATAAATAAATATATTATGAGATATTAAAAGAGAATAAATAAATAAAGCATTAACACTTTTGTTAAATGACCCAAAAAATAGATTTTTTTTTTTAGTTATAATGTTCATTTCATAATTGATTGATTGTTGGTCATGAATGAATGGTGAAATATTCAATTTATATTTCAATACTCGAATTAATCTCATTGATAATGCAATATTATAGCAATCTCACATGTCTATGATAATCTTAAGATTATCTTTATCAAATACTATACTATTATTCTTGATATCAGAATGAATATGACTCAGGTATATGTACATAGTATGTATAGTTAATTAGTTCGTAATCAAAGACTACTCTTGAAATAATAATTGATTTGAATTTTTAAATTTATTATTAACTCAAAATAACAATAAAGAAGAAAAGATTTTATCAAACAATTTATTGAGTCTTCCGGAAATACCATAAACAAAATGAAAATTTTGTCTTTCTAATGTCCTTAACACATTAAGTTAGTTCTTAAAGATTATTAGAAATAATCTTATAATGAGATTATAGAGATCAATACTAGAGATCAGAGGGAAGGAAACTAAAGAAAATATATGAGATGTATGGGATACAGGATACAAAGGGAACTCAGTATGGTGTTCACTCTTTAGAAAATTTGTGGATTAATGGATTGTTTAGAATTGCAAATGTTTGTTAAAGTATATGATGAATACATACTTAATATGTAATTATAATTCATTTCATAGGAAAAAAAAAAGATCAGACGCTTCAAACAAAGTCAAAGTCATTGTTAGTTAAAACCACAAGTCAAAAACAATTTCCGTGCATGCATTAGAGAAACATGTTTTGCAACAATTTGAAATTACATGTTTAGATCAGATCAGATCAATCCTATGCTATATGGCATACATACAATACTATATACATATAAGAACTTAGTATTATATTTATATCTCTCACTTAGACAAAATGCAATAAAAATCGATTGGGTTTTCCCAAAACAAAATAAATTAATTCATAAACAACACAATGAAAGCAACAGTCGGGTGAAAACTACTAGCATACCCCCTTTCTTTCTTCCTTATAATCATCATTTTGTAGTTTTAAATGTAGGTAAAAGATTAAAGATTAATGCAGAGATAATAATCAAATCATAAGAGTTAAGTTGGAAGAAATTATATCAAGTATCGTGTGTTTGTCAAACTGATATCCTTACAATTGTTAGGGTTGATTTTCTAATGATCTGTGTGGGAGATTGGCACAAACTTTATATTTGTTGTTATATGCAAGTCTGTAGGGTACTGTAACAATAATATATATGTTATAAAGAGATAGCGAATACAAGTAAAACAAAAAAAAAAAGAGAGGCGTCATTATTAAGTCAAACGACGCAAATTAAAGCACATAACACAAACAACGTATGAGAAATCAAGTCAATGTAGTTGTAATAATAGCAAATAAAGAAAGATAGAAAGAAAACAAAAACAATTATCAGTCTAGAATAACAGCAACAATAAAATAAATACCAATTTACACAACAATGATGCAAAAAAAAAAAAATAGGCAACAAAAACAAATAAATACAATAAATATTAGTAAAAATAATGAACACAAAATGCATTTTTAGAATATGAATAACAAGCAAAGCAACCGACGGCCGACGTACGTCAGATAAAGTCTCGTGTAAGAGACAGCGGATGTATAAGGGAAAGGGAATACAAAAGGTTGGAAAGAGAGAAGTGTAAGTGGAGTGGAGTGGAATGAAAGCAAGAAAGCTTACAGCAACAATGCATGCACTTGACATTCAAAAAATGCTAGGAAGTGTGTGTTGAGAAAACGAAACTAAAAACTTATAAAAAAGAAACAAGAACAGAAGACGTCAACGCACAAAAAAAAAAAAAAAAAAATCTTGTGTGGGAAGTTTTAAACAAACAACAATAACGTAAAGGGAAATAACAATTTCATTTGATTGTAGTGAGAGTGAGAGGAGAGAGAGCGCCATCCATTGCCGTCATCATCATCGCTGTCTCTGCCGCTTTGCTTTTGCCGGCTGGCCGGAAGCTCATTCTCTCACAAAACCTAAACATTGCTTCTCTTTCTTCTTTCACTTGTGATCTCTCTCTCTTATATTTTATATTAAGTGAAAAATGCATATAGAAAAACAAAATAAAGTAACAAGATACTAAAACAGGTAAATTAGCATAAGCAAAAATAAAAAAAAAAAACAAAGTGTTTAAGTTTTGAGTGAGTGTGCATTAACAAAGGAGAGGAACAGTCATTCCCTCTCTTTGAAAGGCAAATACTACTACGTAAGTATGTATGCATGCATGTATGGTAGTAAGTATATTTAAGTAAGATGTATGTATATTGAAATAATCGCACGTAGTATTTTAACAGCAACAACAGCAACAACAGCAACAACAACTATACCAACAGCAGCAGCAATAAATGCTTGAAAAGGTTAATTGGCATTGGTCAAACAACTTGGCTTGACCATTTAAAGCGACAAGCGTTGCAGCACTTCAAGAAGGCAACAAAGCAAAAGGCGCACGTGAGGCCACGCAAGCCAAGGCATCAATGTAGGCATGCTCAACTTGGATTGGATCGACATGGCAAGGTAAACAGGGCAGAGAGCTGGTAAAAACCAAAAGAAAAAGAACCAATTTCTAGAAGTGAAACGATACCACACAATATAATAAACATGTATAGTATGAATATGTATGCGACGATTCTTTTAAGTAAGTAAATTTGTTCTATATGCAGCATGCAGCCAGAGCTTATTCATAACTATGGAGAAACCTTTTCGATTTCTCATATAAATGAATTTAACACACTTTTCTACACTGCGAGAAGAAATGCCCAAACATAGTCTACTCTTCTCCACCTTTGTTTCTAGGCGAACTTTTTCTTCATCAGTTTCTGATATGACATTATTGATCTGAAACTTGGACAGAGAAAATGTTTGATTTAAGAAGTTGTCTGACTATTAAAAAGAGTAAAAACTTTTGTTAGAAAGAGTTTTACATAATTAAAAAAAAAAAAATGTGTAAAAGTTTGGTTTTAATTAATTTTTCTTATCATAAAAAAAAAAAAAACAAAAACTAAACAATATATTTTCATTCATATTATAAAATAAAGTAACTATGTATGTATGTGTGTATGTGTGTACATATATACTTATCAGTCATCTACTAACTGAACAATTAGTAAAAAAATATTTTAAGATCTGAGAACAAACAGTATCAGGCAACATAGTAAGTATAGTATGAGAGAGGGAGAGAGAGAGAGAGAGAGAGAGAGGGAGAGAGATGATGACGTTAAAGATAAATTTTCACATTTTATTGTGTAAGAAGAAGTCTCTAGAAGGTTATACTATGTACAAGGGAAACTTATCACAAATTTATATGCTATGCAATAAGTTCAAGGTAACAGAGAACTTAATACACACAATACTTTAGATTCTGAGTATGTATATAAGAAAAAAAAATCATTGCAAAAAATATAAGGAAATGCACTGCACAAGAGTGGATGGAATCAAAAGTTTCTGGCTTCCATGAACTTGAGTTTGCACAAAGTGAAAGAAATAAATAACTAAAAAAGGGACGAAGAAGATTTTCTAAGGAGCATAAATGATACATGTTATTACATATGTATGTATGTATGTACATACTAGTATTTGGAGACGACAACAAGACATCATATTGAGCTAAGTGTAGTGTTGAGATTTTTCTTGTTAAATCCGGAAGCTTTTGTATCCCACCTTCATATTATATATAAGTACTTACTAAGTATTAATGTTTCTTTCTCAAAATTAGATTAAATAAAAATACTGAGTAATTTTGCACTGATTATACTTATGTATATTATAAAAAACCATTTTAAATAAAATGTATACTTCTCGTAAATATAATATTTAATTTAATTTCTTTTTTTTTTTACTTTTCTCTTTTCATTTTTCATTTTTGATAAGCAAAAGTTGCAGAAAATATTATAAAAGGAAAGAATGGAATAAAGAAAGAAAGGCAATTAAAAAATACACATATAGAGAGATGAGGTTGGAATTGAATTAGAGGGAAGAAAATATGTACATATATATTTTATAAATTTTTTTCCATCTAATCCACAATCAACAAACAATAAATTTAGTTAATTTTAAATTTAAATTTCTTTATATTTTATGCTGCTTGCTTAAGCATTTCCAGAGTTCAATTCAAAGACATTTTGATTTTGGTCTTTATAGTCTTGAGTATAAATATATTTTGTCCCACATGATTTGGCATGGAAAATTAGAGATGAACTCGTGACTGAATACGTAGTAACAGAAAAAGATACCTAACTACTAATTAAATCCATACATACTCGTATATATGTGATACTAGCGATACCCGGCGAGCGTTACTACGCCCCGGCATAGATTCATTGGATCATCAATGAAAGCGTTCATCTACGCACAAAAAAAATAGAAAAACAACACATGTTAGGATTTATCCTTTATACATAAAGATAAAAGATAGAGTCAATTTCACTTTAACAAACCATTTCAATATTAGAACTACTACTTCACCACATCACACTGCATTATCAGCTACACTGTTTTCTGCTGTCTACGACAATATCGACACTTTGGTCTTCTGTTTAGGCACAGTTCACTGCTTTGATTTCCGAGAATGATGAAAAAGATCTTCATATCTCAGCAAAACCTTAACATGAATTATACACCAAAACCTTTCTAATGACTCACTTCGTCCATTGTTGAAAATTGTATAAATATTCGTTCGGTAGTTTTTGAGTTTATCGCGTTCAGACAGACATTAATATAATATGTAGTGAGATAGTGATGATGATCATAAGTGGCAATAATGATGACCTTTGACAAGGCAAAAGCAAAACAATCAAATCACAACAACTAATTTGTATTCTATCGTTCGTTCCCTTGTTCATCTCTATCAATGAGTAGTATATGTGGAATCAAGAAAGCTTCACGCGTGTATAAAAATAATGAACTTGAGAACTTAACTCTGCTCTGCTGGTGTGTAGATAGATGGCTGCTCTCTCTTAGTTGTGGTTAGTGGGGGTGTTAGTTGGCAACAAAAATAAAGTAAAGATAACAAAAAAAAAAAAAAAAAAAAAACCGAGAAACAAAGGCAACTAAGAATGAAGAACTTCTTCAGTTCAGCACTGCTGCTGTCGTTGCTTATGGGCCCCAGCAGTCAATGCCGTCGACAGACAGTTAGTCAGTTGACATAAAATAAAAAACGCGATGTTGTCGTTTGGAAGTCTTTTGTCTTTATTTTACTCTTCATGGTTTCTTTCATTCCCCACACTTATTATTTAAGTATTGTAGCTTTCGTGGTTGATTCGTTGGTTTATTATGAGGTTATTGAGATTTTCTACATACGTTTGCATTTTATTCATTTTTTGCTTGTTCGATTTTATGCAAAACTCAACAATATTCTATAATTTTTTGGAACCATTTTTAATCCACACAATTATGAAAATGAAATAACAAACACATATCATAAGACCATCATGTAGTAAAATATTACAAATAAAGCTCTTCAAAATATATATTCAGTCATAGAAAATTGTATCATCCACCAACAAATATTTGCCACCTTTTTTTTTTTTTTTTTTAGTAAATGTAGACAAAATGTCTAGAATGAAACCTCATTAACCAAAAACAGATGACCAGAACTGACCAATCCAACAACTAAGTAATAGAGCCAAGCCAACAAAACGCCTGCCATCTGCCATGAAATTATGAAATTATAAAATAGTATTTTATATAATTTGTTGAGAATTTTGTGACGTTTCTTTATCACTTAAAAAAATAACACAAAATAAACAAACATCTGCGAAAACGTAATAAATGAACTTGTAAATTGTTTAAGTGGTTTTCTCTTTACATTTCTCTAATAGATCAGATCAGACCAAACCAGATGCAGTTGCACTTAACGACACAATGCATGCATGCATTCAATGAATTTATTGCTTAATAAACAATAAGTATTTTTAAGATGATTTGTTTTCCAAAATGTAAAAATAGAAATACATTATTTAATACATCAATTGCCATACACCACAAAGTCCAGTGAACACATTCCGTTGTCATAATAAATGTCATTGCATATAAATAGAAAAACCTCTAGCCAAAGGAGAATAAAACAGTCGTTCATCATGTATTTATAGACGAAATTGGAACTAAGTAAGTTTGTTGGGTTTTGGGATGCACAAACACAACATTCATTTGTTATTAAATGCAGTAATTCAACTTCTGGATCACATATTTACCTTTGAAGATTATTCACAAATGATCAAAATAATGCATTGCCAACTATTGAGTAAATTCGTTAGTGATGAAAGAAACTTTGTACGATTTCTCGAAGAAAGGAACATGAATTAAATGTTAAGAAATGATTGGGAAATGGTCTTAATAAAAAAAAAACAGTTGATCATAATACAGTCAAACTTTCACAACTTGAACTTCTATGATTCGAATGAATTTCTATATAAAATTCAGAAAATTCTATAACTTGAACAAAATACTATTTGGCACGTGCTACACTAAGTCGAACATTTTGTGGAAATTTGCGATTATTAATAATATTTTTTATGTAAAAACATGGTGAATATTCCACATGGGATTAAAAATATTGTAAACGATCGAAATTTAATGGAAATTCATTTCAACGAATGCAGCATTTGTTTGAATCATAATATTAGTGCTTTACACTTGAGGATTTTATTGAAGTGGACAATGAGATTCGAAGAACTAGTAAAGTCAACTCAAAGTTGCATGGAACATGAGGACGTTTTTCAGAGGAATTATTTTTTGAACACATTTCCAAAAATGTGAAAATGAATGAGAATATTTTAACAGTAGTACATTTATTAAGTATCAAAACAATGAAATATAAAATATGAAAAGGCAAATCTACAATCAAATGCAATGACAAATTATTTCGTTATCAATTGGCCACCTCAAATCAAATACTTTGTAATACATATAAAGTATTTATACAACACTTAAGAGGACAGTGAGTGCAATCGATCGTTTGATTGCACTTTTTACTTTTATTTTATTTTACTTATTTTTGCAATAAAAACAAAAAAAAAATAAAAATGACCGCCGCCCCTAAGAATTGGACAGACAACGATAAGCCTAACAAATAAATAAATAAAATAAATAAATACTCATTTCCACTTTTTTGCAGTCTATCAATTTTGTTAATATAAAAATACATCATATATTCTCATCAATTTAGTTTAAATATTGCGACTTAAATTTAATAATGAAAAATAAAGGAAAACAGAAAATTTGATGAAAAATTCCTTTATAAATTCTTATTTCTTGTGTTTCTTTAAGAAAATTCCAAGAAATTAAGACCATTTGATTTTTCAATGCCAATGAACGACGATACAACAAACAACATGCGTTCGCCGCTCTCTAACTCATGGCACTACTTATCATCATCATTATCGTCATCACCATGATGCGATGTGATGTCTCTTGATATAGTAAAATAAATTAAATTTATCAAAATTTAAGAATCTTTTCTTTTCCTTTTCAATTCATTTTGCTGAGGCTAAG
The DNA here is from genome assembly GCA_035041805.1 of Amiota mariae. Lineage (NCBI taxonomy): Eukaryota > Metazoa > Arthropoda > Insecta > Diptera > Drosophilidae > Amiota > Amiota mariae. The sequence continues at coordinate 4,270,096 of JAWNKV010000348.1, forward strand.
AACCAATTTCCCAGACATAGCCCCAAGTGCCACAAAATCGGCTTATCACAGTTATTATCGCTATGAATGGCATCGACAGACGACACATCGATAATTACACACAGCCATATACATATACTTAGTATCTGTGTGTGATTAATTTGTAGGTGTATGTAAACTAACGAACACAATTTATTTACGTGTTTAAATGAAGATTAAAAGCAAAGCAAAAGTTGAAAAAACTTCGATTAATCGCCTTTTTAAAGGGTCTTTTTCAATTTTCCATTAAGCAAAACCAAACCAAACCAAATGAAATTAACCAATTTTAAACACGTCATTGACAGAAGAAAAGAAGAGTAATTTGTCCCTAAACCAACAAAAATATGCTTGAGAGCAAGAGACCAAAAGAAACAAAAACAACTACAACAACAACATTAATTTACAGTACTACTAAAGAAAAATACAAAAAATTACAAAGTAGAAAGAAGAAGGTAAAACTAAAAGGAAAAGATAGAGGAGGCAACATCAACAGCAGCAACAATAGCAGTCATAAAAGTAGTATGTGTGAGAGGAGAGCATAAGTTAAAGTTTAAGTGAACGTGAGCGTAATGTTTTATTTGTGTTGCTGTTCTGCTGCTGCTGCTGCTGCCGCCGCCGCTTCTAAACTACACTACATACATATGTACTTACAAACATACAGCCAGCTATCGGTAGGTTCTCGCGCGTTTGTGGTCTCTTTTTAGTCATTTTTTTTATTATACATAAGTAGTAGTTCTGTTGTTCTGGTTGTTGTTTTTGTATTTTTTGCTTGTCCCGCGCGTTTACTTTTAGAGAGTGTCGTTAGTGCTGTTGTTGTTGTTGTTGATATTTTCTTTAACTGTTTGAAATTCTTGTTTTCCCCTGCCTTTGCTAACAATTTTTTCCAGGAATCACTCTCTTCTCTTGCAAGCAAGAACAACAAATAGGAATATAAATAAATATACAATTCTTCTTTCTAAAATGGTTTAACGCAGCGGCAACGCTACAAGACACCACAAAACAACAAATGTCGAGTGACGCTTATTTTGTTGAAGATTAAGAAAAGATTATTGAAAATAAAATGAAAAATTAAATTCCTAACACAAAAAAAAAAACATAACAGAAATCTTAAAAACAAAAATTTACCAAACTAAACTAATGCAAAATTCCGAGAAATACCAATAAATTTTGAATTGTTTAAAAATGAGGAGCTTTTTGTTAAATTATATGCATAATCACACACAAACACACAAAAAAAAAAGCTAATCAAGCAAAATATAATTTTGAGCCACAACAAAACGAATAATTCTCCTTTTATATTTGTTTTTGATTTTCTAAATGCCTTTTGTTCTTAGATTGACACATACACACACAGTCACAGCAATAAACACCTCACCGCCCACACTCTTCTTTTATACTCAAGAAATGTTATTCTTGCTGTTTTGTTATTGTTCTTGCTGCTGCCTACTGCTGCTGCATGCAACAGGATGATGGAGAGAGAAGGCGACTCTCAATGTATTCGAATGCGAAAATTGTGCTCCCACAGCACCAGCAGAAGCAGCAGCAAGAACAACAACACACATACACGAACAAACAACAAAATAAAACGAAATTAAACGCCTACACACACATGAGATTTTTTTCTTTTTTTTTAAGTAAAGCAAGAGCGAGCGCTCCAAACTAAAGAGGGACTAACTAAACTTCATTTATACTTATATTCTGGTTTCACATCAACATTATTTGTTAGTTATAATAATGTATTTTTTAAATATTATAATTGTAATTACCTCTCTATCGGTTTTTGTCCAACATAAAATTCAATCGTCAGCCCAAAAATGTGTAGCTGTATTTGTGTATTGTGTTTGTTCTTTTTTTTTGCCTGTGGTGAGCGAGTGTCTGTTGTTGAGCTGCTTCCCAAAAAGAACGACGACAACAACAACGATGACGCTGACGACTACTCAACTCAAGCACTCTCTTCTTCTATGGATGATGATGATGATGTTGTTGGAGGAGAACGACAACGACGTCAAGACACTTCTACTGCTGCTACACTGTATGGTTTTTTTTTTTCTCTCTTTTTTGTTATGTATTTGCAGATTTATTTTTAAACACACACATACACTCACTTTCGATTAAACTACAATTTCAAATAAAAAAAAAACCCAATTATTGACAAGACAATTTTTAGCACATTTGCGAAATTAAAAATTTGATTATCTTTTTCTTTTATTTTTTTGTGGTTGTTGTTGTTATTTCATAAATTCTTTCGCACTCATTAACCGCAGACTCACTTTGTTTGATCAACAGGCCAAAGAATAAATAGAAGATACTGCAAAAATTAAGTTACTCGCGTTCTCTTTTTATACACTTGATTGATGATTTTTAATTTTATTAATTTTCAACAATTAATTTATTATTTGCTCGCTTGTTTTTTATATATTAATTTTATTTTATTTTGTTATTTGCAAAACGCGGTATATTATATTCTTTCTACTAACATTTGTGTTTTTGCGACGCGAAAAAATTGTTGCGCTGCTGCTGTCTTGCTTCCTTCAACACCCACAACAAACTGTAAGCAATCAAGTTCAAGTTTTATCGTATTTGAAGAAAATTAACATTAACAATTTCTTCACAGTTTTAACTTTTCTTTACTTTAATAGAAATTTAAAATTTTTAAATATTCAAAATCACGAGATCCGCTCTTCTCTTTGCTTCCGAAACGAAAGAAAGATTTAATATTTTTATTTGCAACACTTAGATTTACTGACGATTTTTAATTATTTCAATTATAGAATTTAAACTAATAATAATAATCACACTCATGCTACCGCGTCTTTTCCTTACCTCCGTCAATTTTTAATGTCAATGTTGAAATGTATGATGTTGTTTGGATTCGATTGTTAGATGACTTTACAGAGAGTAAGTGATTGTTTACTCTCTTGAAATTTTCGAGAGTACACACAGTTTGATGTTGAAATGAATGAAATCGTATGGAGCGAACGCAACAAACGTCAAAGTTGACAAAAGCAGCTGTTTGTGAACCAAAAGAACTGCTTGATCGCGTGGTGAATGACAAAAAACTGAAATTTGAAAGAAATTTGATGGCAGACTTTCCTATCTATTTAAAAAGTTATTCCAATTCAATTTATTACATGATAATACAAATACATACTTATTTTTTTTTAATAATTCAATTTTTAATAATTTTTTTCAATACTTACTTTCTTAAATTTTGTGTTTTCATGAATCCTTATTTTGGTTTTTATAATTATAAAATATAAGAGACAAATTTTGTACTCATGAAATTTCAAATATTTTCCAGTAAAATTTTGTTAAACAACAACGAATTTTATTTATTGCTTTATCCTTATTTTTCATTTTATAATATAAGTACATAATATTCATCAACAATAAAATTTCAATTCATTTAATGATAATTACAAAATACAAATGTAATGATCATTACAATATAATTGAATTATCATAAAATTCTAAATTCTGAAATTCAAGGAACCAGGAACAGGTAACATGCAGGTGAGTTACAGTTTTGAAAGATAAGACAAATATTGTCTGTCTTCTTCCACTCCATTGTTTTAAAAATCATTTTGTCTCGTTCTGCCCAGATGACCAGAGAGAGCTGAGCAGTGTTGTGAAATTTCTGCCTTTTTTTAGTTCGTTTTTGTCTTTTTTGTAAAAATAAAACAGCTGATCATTGCAAAAAACAATTTGAAGTAAATTTTAAATTGTAATTTTATTTTTAAATTTTAATAAAATAAGTGGCAGGAATGAAATGAAATGAAATTTGCATACACTGCGAATTGCGAATTGTTCTTAATCATTTATTTTTCTCAAAATACACATTTTAATTTCTCACAATTAGCCACAACGTTCCATTTGTATGTATAATCAAAACAAAAACGCTATTAATTCACATAGATTTACTGATGATTTTCAATTATTTCAATTATAGAATTTAAACTTTAGAAATTATCAAAAATTGTGATACACTAGGTACCGCTTTTTGTTTTTTGCAAATTATGACCGATTTTGAATTCCGATTTTGTTCGCATTTTCCGTTATTTATACCTTCGTCAATATTTTTGATGTCAATTCTAAATGGCCTACGTTGCAGAGAGTGCAGAGAGTCAACGAATTATCTCTCTTCGTGCTTCGCGTGTTTACTTTCTCGCTCTCGCTCTCCATCAACAGCAACAAAATGACAACAAATGTGTACAATGTGTACAATAGGCAGAAAAGAAGAAACGAGTAATCGAGTAACGAAAGAAATACAAGTGGTTTAAGTCAAGGGTTACATAATTGCTTAAAAGAATTATGTTAACTTCTCATGGTTGGCAACACACAACAAAACGCGCTTCTATGTTTAATGAAATGTTATTAACAGAATCTGTTAGCAGCGAAAGTGAGAAGTTATTTACCAACACTGAGCAACACTTCATGTTTTGTTTGGTCATGGGGAAATGAATTTAAACATCCAATGGTTTTTTTGTTTGTTTGTATTATTGTATTTCACATGAAAATTCATGGCATTTCCAACTACTGACATTAAGAAGGCATACACATATGCACATACATTTTTGATCAGAATGGAAACACAAACGTATTTATGTAGTGATGTACCGAATCCAATACCGATACATTGGCATCGATGATTAAACTACAGACATTTTGATAAAAAAACAAAATGGGATAATGTGTATAATGTTCCTGTTAAGATTCAAGATAAGATTCTCACAGGTATCTGGTGTACTAAGCACACTGTGCTTGTGAAAATATCATTAAAGAAACCCAAGACCCAATACTCCATCCTGACCAAGACGAGGTGGAATTATTCGGATAATGATGAGATATTCGCATACTTGAAAGCTTGCCCAAACATTATTTATTAATTTATTACTTTGTGAAATAATAATCCCAACAAATACAAAAACGATGTTTTATTTAAATAAGCTATTCAATTGGTATCGGTATCGCTGTTTACTTACTTCTATAATTGGAGTCGGTATCGTATCGGTAAAATGTTGATTCGTTACATCTCTATAATGTTAATTATATTTCCTCTTCTCATTTATAGCTTCATTCGACTACATAAAAACGCATGAATGCATTTTATTTTTCTCTCTGTACTCTTTGTAGCGGCCTTTTGTGTGGAAAAATCTCCATTTTGCTCCGACAAGCGTTGGTACATTGGTATGTAAGTATGTATTGTATTTGTGTAATGAGAAACCAAAACAAACAAGTAAATATTGGACAAGTTGCTCAACCGAAACTTTGATTCTCTTTTACTCTTTTAAGTTGTTTGTGGCCTTTGTACCTGGAGAGAGATTAAGCAAATTCGTGAGCAAGTTGTCTAGTCTACCTGAAGTTCTTATTTTTCTCTTTTCGAATCTTGAACAAGTTTATATGGTTTTCAAACAAAAACAAAGATTCTGCCAAATTCAACAATTATGAGAGTGAATATTTATTTCACTCTCAGAATATAAATTCCGTGAGAGAGATGCACTGACATACATGCATACGTGATGCCAATTTATGGAAAGTAAAAATAAGCTAGATTAGCGGGGAAAATAAGTTAAAAAAGACCAAACTTTGGCTATGCCGATATGGTGGATATTGGTCAGACACTTATAGTATAAAAAACAAAAAGTTTTTCTAATGAGAACATGAATTTGGATCCAGGTTTGCATGGGGGGGGTACCCCTCCTAGTGATCCGAGGATCTTGACATTTTCATGGTTCGTTAATATGGATCAGAATCTTATAATGCCCAAATTTATTCTTATTCTTATAAGAACTTTCATTTGGATCCCGATTTGTATGGGGCGTACCCCACGTAGTGATCCGATTCGACTGATTTCGATAAATGTACTGCGATGATGATAAAATGAAAGCTCCGTGCAAAATTTCAGGTCCTAGCTCAAAAACTGAGGGACTAGTTTGCATACATACATACAGACAGACAGACAGACGGACGTGACTAGATCAACTCGTCTCGTCGCGCTGATCAAGAATATTTATACTTTATGGAGTCTCCGATGTCTCCTTCTAAGTGTGTTACAAACTTCATGATACGCAGTGAAGAGTATAATAAGTATGCAAAAAGACGATTCAATTTCCGGGAAAACAGCTGAAATGGCAACACTGATTTGAACAAACAAATCAGCGCGAAAACTATAATGGAAACTCGCTCACAAAACTATGCGTTCTCATTTTTCTTTTTTCGATAGTTGAGTATCTGGGACACAAATGCGACGAGATGCAACAATTATGAGAGCGCATATTTTTTTTCGCTCTCAGAACTTTAATTTCGTGAGCGAGATGTCCAGTGTACATATTATATAGTCTTGACCAAAGAAGGAAAAAGAAGACTAGACAACTCGCTCACGAAACTGTACGTTCTCAATTAATATTGTTTTATTTTTGGATTCTTGAGAGAGTAAAGTGTGAACAATATCAACCAAGTAGCAAGTAGTTGTTGGAAACGTACTTTGAGAGAGAATGTCTGAAGAGCTGAAGAGCGTAAAATATATTCGCTCTCAAAATTTGTTATACTTATGTATATCAATTACGCCGAGCGGGTTGTCCACTCTTAATCTTTTAATTTTAATAATAGATAATAGTCTTTTGTTAATTGTATTGGTTGGTTGCTTTGTACAGTCTACTTACAAGAAGTTTGCAAATTTATTTAATAAATGTGAAAAGTGCAATAAAAACAACAAAAATAACAACAACAACTGAAAAATACAAAAACACAGCATCAAAAAACACAAAATAAAATTATAGAAACAAACAAACACTTAATCAAAAACAACATAAATCATAAATCCAACAAAAATGAAGTGTTGCGTCAAAAATTGCACGGGTGGTTCAAGATATTTCCGTATCTCTGTAGAGCATAAGGAGCGATGGTGTGAAATATTAAACATTGAGCCTTCGGATGTGGAGCCAACTTACCGAATTTGTGAATCGCATTTCAAATCTTCAAATGTAGACTTACAAAATCTACTTAAAATTGCAATGCCCATCCCAGTGTTGAGTCTCAATTGTGACAGAGAAATGCGACTAGAAAGGGAAGTAAATGTTTTAAAGCAAAAAATGAAAGCATTGGAAAAGGAAAAAAATCAGTTGCAAGATAAGATTTGTGAAATGACAAAACGAAATCAAGAGTTATTCATTAATTCCATACAAGTGTCTGAGAATGCATCAAAAGAGGCAAAGTTATTTGCCTCTTTGATTGTTGCCAAAGAAAGGAAAATGTATACGAGCGAAGAGAAGAAATTACTTGGTATGATAGCCCATCAATCCACAAAAGCTTATGAATATATGAGAGAGAAACTTCGTTTCTTTTTGCCAACTATACGTACCCTCCATCGATAGACTTCAACGATTGGCAAACCAGCAATCATCAATCATGTGAATATTATCCATTAGATTTACCATTTATTTTACAGTATAAGAATGCATCCATCTATAAAGCAGCCATCAATTCAATCATCAATCATATTAATTAATTAAAGCAAATATTAACTAAGTACTACATATAAGAATAATGTCAATTAATTGAAAAACTTCTATAAATTTTGTAACATTTTTTTCAATATAAATTTATTGTTTATGTATAAAAAAAACAACACATTTCTCTATCTCTCTGATTTTGTTAATTTCATTAATTAATTAATTAGCAATTAATAAATTCAATGCAATTTGTTGATGGGTTATCGTATTTGCTATGCGTCTCTTTTTCTTCTTGTTATAAATTTAGTATGTATTTTCTTTATATAAAAATTAAAAAATAAATATTACATGCATCATCATCATCATCATAATCATCATCAGAATTGAATTAAGGAGTATAATTAATTATTGTCGCATTCAATTGTGCTTAAGAGTATTTTATAATATGTAATAATAAGTAAGGATAAAATAACAAAGCAAAATAAAACAAAAAAAATAAAAATAAAAAAATTGATTCAACCAATTTTCAAATGCATAAAAATTATAAAACAATTTTTTATTCTAATCGTTTTTTCTTTTCTTTTCTATTTTGTTTTTGTTTAACACTTTTGGCTTAATTTGCAAGGAAATATATTTTGTATATTATGCAACTAAATAATAATAATAATATTTAATTATTTGTTTTATAAACAAACAAAAAAAAAAATAAAAAAAAAAATAAAAAAAAAAGAAAAACTATACAAAATATAAATGTATCTATTTACTAACAAATATCGCGTTATACAAATTATTCTTTCTTCTTTCCACTATGAATTTAGTTTAGTTTAGTTTTGCTTTCTCTCCATTTCATTTTATATCTAATAAAGCAGCAGCAGCGCAGAGAAGGATTAGGAAGAGTTTTGTTTGGGCAACATAAGTATATACAGGATATCGAGAGTTGTGGCTAATGATCGAACGCTCCATGCTTCAAATGATAAAGTTCCCTTAGAAATTCTTTAATTAAATCATAAGTGGAGAAACTAATGCCCACAGCAATTGGGCCCTTAATCCAATTCATACTGAGTCCTTTATAAAATCCATTTTTGATGCCTTCCTCTCTGTAAATAAATTGGCAAATATTAATTGATAATCAAGTTCATTGAATTGATCTGATCTGATCTGTTGCTATTTACTTGTAGATCTTCACAAGAGTCTCAATAATAGTTGGACAACGTTCATTAGCCGCCACATTAACACGCATCGTTTGCATGCGTCTGCGTACAATATCAAGCGGATAACTTGCTGTTTGACCAGCGGCGCCTGCAGCTGCCCCAAAGAGTAAGGAGACTAGAGTATTTGGTTTTGAATTGCCCACAACTTCTCGATATTCGCGCTTTAGTGTTTCATAGGTAAAAAATGAAGTGCCAGCATAAGGTATAACACCCAATACAGTTGCCCAATAGCCACGATAAAGTGTTCGAGGACCCTCTTCTACCCAAATCTTAACAAACACCTGACGCAAAGTTCTAGAAATAAAATAATTACTCAAATCAATCAATTAATGAAAATATGTTCCAATATGTTCACCTGTAGCCCGTATATTTATCTGTCACAGCCATACGTGCCCGCGCCAAATCCAATGGATACGTTAGAGATTGTGATGTTATGCCTGCCAATGAACCAGCAACAAAACGACGAACTTTGGTACTGTATACACAAAAAATAAAACATTTTTATAGTATTTACACTATACTATACTTGTACTATAATCAATCAATCAATCAATCAATCAATCAATCAATTACTTACTCAGTATTATCTTTATCGACTTGCAGTATGCGTCGCCATTGTTCGTGGGCAGTAAATTGTATTGCTGCATAAGGCACAATGCGCGCCATTGTGGCTGAATTGCCACGCCATAGCGCTAATACACCCTCCTTGGCGTATATTGTCTGCAAATAATTCCAGGCAGCACGAAACGAATATGTCACATCTTTACGAATCTGAAAATTGATTTTCGTTCGATCCAATGGAGCAATCATAGTCTTTGCAAGGGCACCAGCAGCAGCACCAGATAGCAAACTAATGACAACCGCATCGTAAGCTTGAGAAATGATATAAGTATGTACATATGTAATTATGATAATAATTTGTATCTAAATTACAAAATCAATAATAAACAACATACATGGCCTATCCGCTGTTGTTGTTGTTGTTTTTTTATATTTGACTTTATTGGCTTCATGCTGTGAAGCAGCCGCCGTATCTATTGATAATGATGACGTCGCCATCGTCGCTGTTACTGTTGGTGTATGTACACCTACAAATGTTGTTCCTGACGATGGTGTCCCAATTGCCGTCATCGATGATGTTGCTGCTGCTGCTGCTATCGTCTCCGTCGTCGTCGTCGTCTCTGGAACATTACTTTGTATTGCTGTTGATGATGATGATGGTCCTACTGTACTCGACGTGGTGGTGCTGCTGGTACTGCTGTTATTGATTGTATTTGTTAATTGACTACTTGTTGATGTTATGGACATGGCAATGTTTGGCTTCTCGAGCAAACGGCTCATTGCAAACTTTAAACAAAAAGACAAAAGACACAACAATAAAAGGAAATACATTAATTTTGGATGCTTACAACATTACGATCAAGTCACACATTATATTAGAAAGTATCTCATAAAATAAACCAGTACAAAGAAGAAGATTAACTTTGGCTATGCCGAAGTTGTAATACTCTTCACGCACCTTTTATATATTCTGAGTTCAAGTTTTATATGGGAGGTACCCCTTCTAGTAATCCGAGGGTCTTGAAATTTACATAGCCATATTGGTCAGTTACCTACAGTGCCAGATAGGTTCAGGTCAATAGTACAAAAAGAAAAAAGTTTTTCTATTAAGAACATGAATTTGAATCTGTGGTGGTTTGTATGAGAGGTCCCCCCTAGTGGTTCGATTCGACAAATGTACTGCGTATGGTGAAAAGAAAGCTCTCTATCCCAAAAACTGAGGGAATGAGGTGTCGCGGGAAACAATTGAAAGACTTTGAAAAAGACCAAATAAGGAGATACGTTGAATGTGGCCTAGAGCAGCGGGAAATCGCTAAAGAGATTGAGCAATATGTAGTTGGTAATTCGAAATGAATTAATCCATAATATGAAAGTATGAGCTGTTAGTGCAAGTCTAGCAACTCTAAAAAGTAATATTCAGAGTTTCAAGCATTTGAAGAGTCTAAATGTAAAGAAAAAAAAAAACACTTCCCAATGGTTTGTGTAAAGCTGCAGATCATCGGTTTGACTTGGAACGAGGACTTGCATACTGCAGTGTTTTCTGATGAATAGTAGTTCAACGGATGGCTACAAGTATCACTTTCATGACCTTAGAAAGTTTTTAATGATCGCGAATGTATTTACTATACTACAAGAGGGTGGGAGATATTTTGTAAAACTGAATGATTTCAATATCACAGAACTAAAAATAAAAATGATTTATTTGTTTTGACTGTCTATCAATCAACCCTTAAGAAGGCGCGGAGCCTAAACAGTTCCGACCTATTTTAAAATATATTTCACTTTATACGTATTTCGATTCAATAAAACTTAGAGATAAGGAATACTTTATTGAATTCTTGATAAGCATTTTAAGTAAATATTTTCTTTTCAAATACTCGTACATATCTGTATATTTTGTTAACCTAGAGATATAAGAGTATGGAGAGAGGCAGTCAAACTAACTAAAACAGTAGTAGCAACAAAACACAAATGATTATTAAAATTTATTAAAATCCCCAAACAAAACAAGGCATGTTTCATGAAATGATAAGGAAAAAAATAAAAATATTTTCTTAATAAATTTAACAAAACATTAAACAAATGAATTTAATATATAAAAATTAATCAAATGAGCAGAATAAAAAATAAAATAAAATAATAAGTATGTATAATGTCAGAGTAAAGTGCAAAAACAATAAGACAAAAAAAAAATTAATCTATGGAAATTTTTGCTATTTTTTTTTTTTTTTATTTTAAAATTGGAGAAAATTGTGTTTATTTTATGAAAGTAAATATTGTGGGATATTTAAACAGGTTGAAGACTCAAAGTTATTGAGTTCAAGAATGAACAAGAAAAAACAAATTCTCAAATTAACTTAATTTGTAATAATAACAAACATTTATTTATAAATAATTTATTTAGTTTAACGAGTGAAATTACATAAAAAATTGTGTTCATAGGTTAATCTATTGATAAGAAAATTTATATTTAATAATTTAATCAATTTATATTATGGAATATTTGCTTAGATTGATTATTTCATATAAATTTTCTATACAAATCAAATATGTACATATCCGTCAAAACATATTATATTTTATAACTTTGTTTTAAAGTCCACCGCCGCGTCTGTCTGTCTGAACGTCATAATCTCAAAAACTACCGCACGAATTTTCATATGGTTTTCACCAATGGATGGAGTGATTCATAAGGAAGGTTTAGGAAGAAAAGAAAGTTCAATAAAAACCCAAAGGATCAGCCAAAAAATCAAAGGTGTGCGAGTGAAATATTTTTAAATCAGGTCAACAAGCAGGACCTCGTCAGCCCGAGTTTATAGTTTAGTGTAATATAAAGGAAGACTGAGGAATTAATCTATTAAAATTTTTCAAAATCAAAACAGTGAACTGTGTAAAGTACATGTCCAAGTGTTTGGTAATTTTTATTTTGTTTGGTCATTTCCGACTGTCTTCCTTATTTTTTGTTACACCCCATTATAAAATAGCTGATCATTGCACAAGGCAAAATTCTTTTTGGAGATCAATCTGTTGACAGCCATATAAGTAGGTAAATAAAGTAACAATTTGTTACTACATATTATATGTATGTATTTTTTTTTTTTTTTAAATATACGCTTGGTCACGACTAATTAATTCTATTTAAAATGGTTAAGAATAATAATAACAAATGTACTATTTATTTTTCATTTAAATTAGATGCCCTCTAATTTACATAATTATCATCAGTTAGAGAAATAGAATAAGTAGAACTAATCCTATAGTTAGTGGGGTGGTGAGGTGATAATTGAAATAACACAAACTCGTCGGCACTTGGACTTGGCATTGCATTTGAAATAATAATGTGATTAATTTAGTAAATATTTCTCTATTTTAGACTAGACACGTCGCCCAACAAATTTAGAACAAAAAACACGTTTTACATTTGATCTTCAACATTTTTACACTATTTGGCAAATTTCCAATATCAAAATAAAATGTAAAAAAAAAACAACTATGAATTTAATGTTTCACGCATGTCATTTGACCTTGATGAGGTTAACATCACTTTGAATAATATGAGATTTTGAACATGAAAATAAGATAATTTTATTAAGTTTATCAAAAAGACTTCTGATAAGATTAGCAAAAATATTAATCATTAAAAAAATTTTAAACCAAATGACAAAATTTCAAAAAACTCACCCCACCCGACTTTATTCTAACAATCAAAGAATCAATGAATGAACAATTTTAATAAACAACTGAACAATTTGCAATAATAAAAATATGTACGCATGTATGTAACAATCAACAGATGGAGAAGAGGAAGAAGAAACATAAAATAATTGAAAGCAATAAATAATAAAAAAACACAGAAAAACAAACGCGTAATAACAACAGCAAAACAGCAAGCAAGACTTGACTTGCTATAAATAGCTTTACATGTTTATTACGGGGTCAAAGAGAGGAAAACATACACACACTCAAATGGCAATCAAAACAAGAGTTTATGATTAGACAGAAAGAAATTGGAGGGGATTAAGTAAATGCAAGTTGTATTGCGATCTTTACCACACGCGCCTTTTCTACTCTCTCTATCTATCTCTTTCCCTCTTATAAGTTTTGTTTGTTTGGTTGGGGTTGCTTGCTATCTCAGACCTTCTTGTTCTATAAATGAACAACAACAGCAACACCTTATACACTATCTCTCTGCCTCTCATTAGTTTTGTATGAGTGCTTGTCCACAACGAAAAACAGAGCAGGGAACAACTGTGACCCCCTTCTTCCAAAAACGAAGAGCAACAATCTATGTTCGTTGCCGGCTCTTGAATGTAAACAAGTTCGTTAAAGCTCTTTGTTGATGTTGTTGTTGTTGTTATTATTTTATTTCACTTTTGTTGTTTGTTTTGCATTACTTTTATTTCAAGGTTTCGTTAGATACAAATAAGAGCATAATATTTTATTTTTTTTTTAGCAAATTGATGATATTGTGTTCTATTTCAAAGTTTTCTAGTTAAACCAAGAGCAATAGAAAAGAGTAAATCGGAAAGGCAACAGATTTTCATTTATTGTTGTTGTTCAAACTAAGTTTGAAATGGACTTTGATCTCATCAACACAAAAAGTGTGTGTGAGTGTGTGTCAACAAACTTGTATGAAGAAAATGAATATACTTAACTTGTAAACAAAGTACAAAATTCTAATAAGAAAACAGAAAGTTGATTAAATTGAATGCAACAAAGGTCACACACCAAACATTCAACTAATTTTTACATGAGTCAATGAACCAAACTGATGATGATTTTTTACTATGAAAAACAAGTGTTATATTTTATATTAGCATAAGCATGATTAGCAAAAAAATTTTGAATAGAAAGAAATTGGCCTCGCCATCACCTTCTGCTTTCTTATCCATTATGATTTTATTTGCAGGAAATCAATGGGAACACAAAGTAGAGAACTGCTGCCAGTAGTTTCATACTCTTCTCTGCTTGCTTCGTTGCTTTGTTGCTTAGATTTCTTATTTAAATGTTCTTTATGCGCATCTTATTTCTGTATTTGATTTTTTTCTATGTTTTGATTTCATGCTCACAAACACATACATACACATTATATACAGTTTGGGTCTAGGGAGCTTGCTTATTTATCACGCATTTCAATTTCGTCTACACACAAATTCTAATACACACAACTGAAGAGATCGAAGGCAAATTATATAATTAACAAGACAATAAAAATTACTACATACCTTCTTTCTTTGTTTGGAGAGGAAGGTTGGTAACTTTATAAAAAAAACACAAATTGTTTGTTGTTTCTTGCTCCTTCGTTGTTGTTATAGTATTGATGTCGGTTGATGTTTGTTGTGGGTGGTTAGATGGTTGGTTGATTGCTTGTAGTAGTTGTAACTGTTTATATACATATGACGTCGTGCAAAATGGCACGTCCACACTTCTTGTCCCCCTTCTTTCTTATTCTTTTTCTTCTTCTAATTGTTCGAAACCAACTTAACAAATAACACACGAATATATTCGCAATTAGAATAGTATAAACAAAACAACAATCACACTCTTGACGCGGCGCACTGGGCTATAATTTAACTAACTTATTTTATTCACGAATTAATCACAAACATTTGTAGCTTCAATTTTAAATTTAAAATATTTACGTTTAAAAATGATATTTCTTCCGTATTTATTTAGGCCACAAATCATAATACCACATTGCACATTGGATTCATACTCTACTTAGCTCCCAATAGCCCCCAATTCAACTGATTTGAACTATTGGAGCATGAGAATTTCTTGCTGCTGTTCCGTTGTTTGTTGTTGTCTGCTATTGAGGCAGTGTTGTATAACACTCTGAATGCCAGTGCTGTTAACTGCATGTGGGGAACAAAGCAACTCTGCATAATTGGTGACATGTATCTCATTCGCACTTATAGCAAGTTTGTTTCAAGCGTGTTGTGTATGTATATGTATGAGTTTGAGGCGAACAAAACGAAGCGAGTTGCAGACTACATAATTGAATTTATTAATACAAAAAAAAAAAAAAAGAAAACAAAAATAAGAAAACAGTGTATTGTGAAAAAAATGAACACCACACTTAATGATTTAAAAAGTTATTCCCGTCAATGGCTTGGCGAATTTATTGATCTCTACCAAGTCGAAGAATGCCTGTGGCAATCTAAGCACCCAGATTATTCCAATCATGCCGCGCGTAACAAAGCGTATGACAAGGTTTGAGTGTTTTCAATTGTTTTTTTAGTAGGGGTTGTGGGCGACGACGGTACGTCGATGTGTTGTCGTGGTGCAAAATCAGTCAAAACGCAACATTGCTAATCAAATATTTTTATTGTTCTATCTACAGTTAGTTGACAAACTGAAAGAAGTTGAACCAAGTCCAGATCGTTCCATGGTCGTACGTAAAATAAATTCACTGCGTTCGGCATTCAGGCGTGAATTTCGAAAATTTAACCATAAATGCGACTACGAGACACGTTTGTGGTATTATGATAGGCTGCTTTTCATAGCAGAACAAAAACCAAAGCGATTCACAGACATTAAAACACCCAAGCGAGAGTTACAGATAACTTTCGAGGACGACTCGATGGAATTCGAAGACGAAACAGAACAACAACAACACATTGAACACACAGAACAACCGGAAGCACAACACACTCAGGAAGCAGTTGTCAGTAGTCAAGGCAAAACATTAGGAACGATAACTGTGTCAGCAGCTGATTGTGTAGCATTAGTAAAAAACGAGGGACATCATCAACAGCACCAAGACCATACATCGCAACTGGTGGCACAGGTGCGTTCATTTATGTCTGAACTATATTATGGGATCATCAAGACTAACGGCTTCAATAAGATTTCATTTGACAAGTGGTAATTAATAGAAATCTTTTGATTTGTTTCAGACACACGATCACAATGGCGATCAGCACACACAACATACTACAGCAGTCAAAGTCTTAGAGATCACCTCCCTGGATAGCAACTCGCAAAGAGAAATACAACAGGTGAATACAACCGTACAACCGCATGCATATGACACGGTCTGAGTTTTCTCCTGTCTATTGTTTGTCAATAGATGGGGAGAATTAATTTTGTTGTGTTTACAATTCAGTAATTATGTTCTTCCTCTTTTTTTTTGTTGCAGGCTGTAAGTTCGCTCGAACATCAACACCAACTCCAACAACAGTTGCAGCAACAAGCAAATGGCACAACGACCATACATCATCAGCAAGTGCCGACCATACAAATATCGCGAGAACATTTGCAACCGCTCTTTGGAGGTTCAACCTTCACTACAACAGCGCCCGCGCAACGCCAAGATGATGAATATGACGCGATTGGCATCAATGTTGCTAGTAAATTACGTGTAATGAACCCAACGCAGCGTATTATAGCTGAGAAACTTATAAGCGATGTACTCTTTAATGCACAGTTGGATACCTTAACAGTGAATTCGGTTTTGACTCAATAAGTCACCTGCGTCAGCCAGATTCTAGGATTATCTTCTTTTCAAGATATTATCAATTTAACATAATTTTTAGTAATAAATAATTTGCAATTTATGTATGTAAGTTATATATAAATGTATGAGTTTAGCAATGTATCATCCATGTTGTATATACAATAATATATGCATTATTTTAAGAAAACAGATTTAACATAGTACAATATATCTCCATCCTCATCTTCCTTCTCTTAATTAATTTGGATTAACAGATAACACATCACTTGACAGGACTGGACTTAGTAAGCGGGTGGTGTTGGTGGATAACAAGAAATATTTCTAAGCATCAGCCGATGATGCTGCTTGATCATTTAGAAACCGTTGCATTTGGTTTCTTATTGACATCCTCCAATTCTTTACCGGTGGCACGATGCCAAAGATATTTTGCCAGCTGAAATACATACGATCAATTAAATGTGTTATGCATTCATGCGAAGTTTAGGCATATAACCTACCGTAACAGGCGGCAGATCAATTTGTTCTTCCGCTGTGACCAATGTGCGATTACTTTGTATCAAGTACCAACCATAATGTATGCCAATGATGGTGGGGATTATCACAATCGATACACTATATTTGCTGAGAATTGTTTTCAAATTTACCATGTTTAATAAGAATTTATGTTTTTATATAAATCTCCAATAACAACGCAACCAATATATAACTCTCTCAAATTCCAATAACAATTTTCGTTACTCTCTCAAGATATTATTTTACTCTCTCAAATTCCTACGACAAGTGAAGAGTTGCCTTCAAACAAACAAACTAAAATAGTGTAAAATTCCCTGTAATCTCTCTGAAGAAGGGCAACTCTAATTTTTAAATTATTTAAAATGACAAAAAAAAAAAAAAAAAACGATTTATTTACACAATAATCAAATACTGTTGATGATGCCTCAGCAAGTTATTTTGCCTATGACAATGATACAATCAGCCACTCTCGTTGTCCGGTTACAACTCCATCAATCCAATTGGATAATCATTTTAAAATCAATCAAAAGTGTTTGTCTAACTGGCGACTAAAAGTCAATGAACAGAAAATGACACTCTACAGTGACATAAAACTACTGTGCAACAATTCCTCAAATATCTAATAATAATAATAATATCTAACCTCGGGGAAACATATTGAAGCTGAAAAAACATATTCTCTTTCATTAAGTACATCACGATTCTTCAAGAAGAAAGTGTTGCTGTCGCGAAAGATCAACCAGCTAAAATGTTTTTTCGTAGAGTACGAGACAGAAAAAAAAGTACATATATGAAAATAAGTCTCTCCCACTGTTTTTTGGTTACACGACCGATTCCATAATGTGTGGGCACCTTTACTGTGTCTTTTCATTGGTATAACACCAATTTCAAATTGTGTGAGCAGCGCAATAACTAGTAACATTAAAGATATACAAACAGCTTAGAGGTCTATTCACAATTCTAAGAATAATTACTGTAGTCGCTTCATGGTACAGATGTTCATTTCTCATAACACCTGCATCTGTACTGTTAGTGAAACTCTTCACTTATACACTTCTGAGTATGAGAAATGAACATGCTAAACACAAGAAACTCATATTGTCTGAGTCTCACAACGAGCGTGCAGTCGTTTTGCTTAGTTAATTTTACTTTAGTGAGAAGTGAACCCCTTGATTCTCCCACTTTGTATGTAGTATTTAACAAAAAAAAAAAAAAAAAAAAAAAAATATAGAAAAAAAAATGTTACCCAAATTGCATATTTTACTCTCAACATTCTCAAATTCTCTCATTTAAATTTTTTTTAAGATAAAACAATTCAAATTTAATTAAAAAATCCACGATGACCGCGTTTTTGAACTTCACTCAAAATGGTCTCAGTATCATATTTCGTCAATAAATCATAAATACGTTGAGTGCTGTCATGGAAACATAACAATTTGTAATTAATAACATCATTTTAAATAATAAATCAATTAACTTACTTATTATCACAAGTGGCATTGACAAATCCTTTGGCCAAACCATTAATTGTATCATGATGAAAGAAGAAACTATGCACCAAATAGGCAACTTCCAATGGTAGAATTAACCTGGCACATGGTAGACGCTTCAATTGTTTTACAAAATAATTTGTAGAAGTTTTACAACAGAATTTTTGCCATACAACTTGAGTGGCTATAATTGTACCAAAAGTCATAAATGAGATTTCTTTAAGTAAACTAAAGGCTCCACCACTAATGAAAGCCGCAATGAGATTAGCAGAGCTTAATGAGATGATACCCTTTTGTTTGGCAAGAATGAGATACAATATCTAAAAAAAGTAATTCAATTGAATTTAAATCAAATTAATCTTATACTTAGTATGAGAAGAATCACTTACTCTGTAAAGGCTTAAATATGACAGTAAGAAACTAGTAGATTTTAAACGGAATCCTTGCAATTTTTTAAGAATTTTTTTTATAAAATCATTATCATCATCTCCAACAACATTAACATCCTTTGTTGGTGACTTTAGTCCTTTTAATAATGTATTTAGTGTATCTAGCGCCAATCCAATGTATAAATATTTTTTTAGATCATTTAGTAAAGAATTAAGATTAGCAGATCTATTTGCTGCTTCGATGAACCAGAAACCATTAAAGTTGCCACTAAATTTATATTGCAAAATAATGGCAGAACTGATCATGAAAAATAAAGTTTGAGTGTAGGACGAATTACGCAATTTCCTTGTTAGAATATTATCGAAACGTCGCAGGAGACTTTCCATAGTCTGTTGGTATAGAAAAAAATAAAATAAAATAAATTAAATTAACTAATATCCTCATCAATGTTGCTGCTCACCGAGTGCGAAACGCCTGTTACAAAGAAATCAAGTATATGTTTTGGCATTAAAATAGCCGTCAGTTGTGCTGAGAACCAGGTGGGTGCTCCCGGTGCCATATACCAAATTAAACGTTCATTCCAACGTCGCGCTATGCAAATGAAGAAGAATGCAAAACCATTCATACAAGCACCGTAACTAGTCGTTTGAGCATAGTTTCTAAAGATTTTTAGAAACATTTTTCGATTGAGTTGACGATACTTTAAGAGACAAGGAGCTATTAATAATGGCAGGTAATACTTTCCGCCGGATACATGATTCCGATACAAAGTCCATAATAATGATTCGACACAAGATTGACCAGGTGCGGAGTGTGTTATATCTGTGCAAGTCATAAGGTTCAAAGGCCTTTCGAATGTCTTACTAAATACAACCATTTTTTTTATTTATTCTCCTAGTTGTTGATTGGTCGTCAGCACCGTTTAGTAAATCAAACAGAACTGATTCTGATTCCAATTCTTTTCTAATGTAAAAGCTTTACCTAGAACACAGTTGATGGTGATGGTGGTAGTGGTGTAAAAGTATAAAGCTTCAACAGAATATAGTGTAGCAGCTGTACAATATATATTTTGCATGTCCAACAACAATAGACATTTTTCGTTTTGAAATTATATACTAAACTAGAAATATATAAAGAAGCTTAAAAATTATTCAATTCATAGTGAATGTGACACAATCGATGACTATGAAGAAGAGAGTGCGTATGTTTCAAATCCAGCGACTTGTTGCTTCAAACGTTTGGTTATATTGACAGCACTGTAAGTTATAGAGAGAAATAATAGGTAAAATGAGTTTCTTACTAAACAAAAACAAAAAAACAACTTACTAATTTGCTGTGGAATTATCTATGAAAATGGCAGCCAAATTGCTTACATCTTGTGGATGAAACACATAAGTGTGTATGAGATAAGCCAAACTCAAAGGATACAAGACATCACCATAAGATACAAGTCCTTTGGGTGTTGGTACTTTTAAATGATATTTCCATACAATTTGCCAAGCTTGCAGTAATGCATAGCTGAGTATGGTGACTTTTGGATAGAATCTATAAACAGCACCACCTAAAAATGCAGCCAATATATGATTTTTCGTACGATCCTTTGAAGGAGAACATTGATTTAGAAAACAATGTGCAGCCCTATAGATGCCTATGTAGGAGGTAAGTAAAATTGTTGAATTCAATTGTAATTTGTTCAGTGAGATGTCTTTGGGAGAGCTGATGATCATCTTGAATATATCTAACATGAAGCCAATTGCAAAATAATTCCGTATGCCATGACCAATGTAATGACTACAAATGAGTTTCGTATGACTACATGGAGCAGGAGAACTTCCAGGTTTAGTATTCAATTTATCTGCTTGAAGAAACCAAAAATCCTTATGTCCCAATTGTTGTTTGGCATTCAATATCAAAGAACTACAAAACATAAAGATTAATGTTTGCAAGAGTTTTGAATCGAAGATGGCACGTGTTATAATGTTCCGTCGTTGTATAAGCAAACTCTCGATTGTCTGTAAGAATATAAGACTTCAATCATACAATACTATGTATAATAATTAGATGTATATGTATGTTAAACCCACTGCTTCAAAGATGCCAGTATGCTGTATGTGTTTCGCTCGAGAATTAAGAAATACACTAAAAGAACTGCCAATCAAAGCAGGCACAAATAACATGGTTGACATATGAAATTCTCCAAGAAGTTGTCTGTGAAAAAATGATTTATCATGTGTGTGTGTGTGTGTGTGAGTGTCATATTTTGTATGTAGTAGTAAATTGATTTAGACATATCATACCGCCAGCTACACATGCATACAGAAGTAATATATCCATTAACAAATCCTCCAAATGTTAATTGCATATAATATTCAAATATTTGCCAAAGTATTTTATAATTGAAACTTCTAATTTTCATCAACACTTGCAACTGTAGATCGATCATATTGTAGATCATAAATTTGAATGTATGAATCCATTTATAAAACTGACATGACTTACCAAAGCCATGGGCCAATAATACTTGGCATTTGACCATAGAAATTTTGGTATATTTTTCAATGCCGATTTTGAACATGTCTTTGCCGCTGGGTGCAAGAGTTCATTGCAAGTGAAACCACCAACACTCTGCTTAAAGGAGAACTTACTCAAAACAACCATTTCGATTCGAGTGTCGCTTTCTGACTGAGTGTAAGAGTGATTGCGATTGTGATTGTGTGTACGAGTATAATCAATAGATTGTTTTTTAGTGAGTCAAAATAATTACATGTTAATTTATTTAATTTCATATGACTTAAGTAAATACAAGACGACGTAAATTACGAAAAAAACGAAATGAATGTTAGCAGCGAAATGAAGTACGACGAGTAGAATAGTAAGAGTAGAATGAAAACTGAACTGAACTTATATCAATGGATGTATGTATGTATGTATGTATGCACTCGTAAATCTAATCAACTTCTTCAACAGTGGGTCCTGTTTGTGGGCCACTTGGTTGTTGTTTGCCAGCTCCATGCATTTTAGCCATAATGGGACCACAGACACGTTCGCTATCTTTGAGATGATGATCATATTCTTCTTTTTCAGCAAGTGTATTTGCATCCAACCATGACATCTCTGATGTGCATTTGTTGCGTACCTTTGATTTGTCATCATCAGATAAAGTGCCAGCAGAAGCATCTTCAACAGCCTAAATCAAAATCAAAATCAAAATCGAATAAAATATTATAAATCTATCTATCCATCTGCGTATTTCTTTCCTTACCTGCTTGCAACTGAAAAGATAACCCTCAAGTTGATTTCTAGCTTGGATCCGCTCGCGTTGCTTATTATCATCATCTTTATATTTTTCAGCCTCTGATAACATGCGATCGATTTCAGCCTTGGACAGGCGTCCCTTGTCATTAGTTATGGTTATCTTTTCAGATTTACCAGTGCTATTATCTTTGGCGGATACATGCAAAATGCCATCGGCATTCAAATCAAATGTCACCTCAATCTTGGGAACACCACGTGGAGCTGGCGGAATGCCAGTCAAATTAAAAGTCCCCAACAAGTTGTTATCCTTAGTCATGGCACGTTCACCTTCGTACACTTGTATAGTGACAGCATTTTGATTGTCACTATAGGTGGTGAATACTTGTTGTTGTTTGCATGGAATGCGTGCATTACGCTCAACCAATTTGGTCATTACACCACCGGCAGTCTCAATGCCCAAAGACAAAGGAGTCACATCGACCAACAGAACATCCTGTATTTGAGAACTGCCTACACCAGTCAATATAGCAGCCTGGACGGCAGCACCATAGGCTACAGCTTCATCCGGGTTAATGGACAAATTCAATTGTTTGCCATTAAAGAAATCTTGCAATAATTTTTGGATTTTTGGTATGCGTGTTGAACCACCGACGAGTACCACATCATGTACAGCACCCTTATCCATTTTGGCATCATTCAAAGCTCGCTCCACTGGTGTCAATGTGGAACGGAACAAATCCATATTGAGTTCCTCAAAGCGAGCACGTGAAATTTTCGAATAGAAATCAATGCCTTCATGCAAAGCATCGATTTCAATGGATGCTTCTGTGCTAGAGGATAATGTACGCTTGGCACGTTCACAGGCAGTACGCAAACGTCTCAGGGCCCTTACATTACTGGACACATCAGTCTTGTGCTTACGCTTAAATTCCTCAACAAAATGATTGACCAAACGATTATCGAAATCTTCACCACCCAAATGGGTATCACCAGCAGTCGACTTCACCTCGAATAGTGAGCCCTCATCAATTGTTAAGATGGATACATCAAAAGTACCACCACCAAGATCAAAAATCAAAACATTCTTTTCGCCTTTCAGATTCTTATCCAAGCCATAGGCCAAAGCTGCTGCTGTGGGTTCATTGATAATACGCAGAACATTCAATCCGGCAATGGAACCAGCATCTTTGGTTGCCTGACGTTGTGAGTCATTGAAATAGGCTGGCACTGTAATGACAGCATCACGAACTTTGCCACCCAAATAGACTTCGGCAACTTCTCGCATTTTCGTCAAAACCATCGAACTAATTTCTTCGGGTGCAAAACGTTTACGTTCACCTTTGAATTCAACTTCAATCTTTGGCTTGCCATTATCACTGAACACCTTAAACGGCCAATGCTTAATATCCTGTTGAATCTTCGGATCATCAAATTTACGACCAATCAAACGTTTTGCATCGAATACCGTATTCTTGGCATTCATAGCAACCTGGAAGGCAATATAAATTGAGAGAGAGAGAGAGAGGGAGAGAGAGAGAGAGAGAGAGGGAGAGATATTAGTCAGTCATATATACATAGTACATACGTGTATACATATGTATATCATACTCGTACTTATGTATAACATAGTATGATACAAGTTAATGTGTTGAGTGAGAGCTTGAGAATTGAAATATTAGAATAATATTTATGTTTATTTTTATAACATCATCCAATATGCATGCAGCATATATTCTAAATATTTTTAGCCAAATTCTGTACCATTTTGCTTGCCCACTTTGCTTGCCTTCACTTTCCAACTCATTAAATAGAATAATTTTCATATGAATTTATATTATGACTACGAGTCACAACCACCCACCCACCTAAATATATTTTCTTATGCCATTCACATCTCTTGCATCTATCATCAATAGATTATTCCCATATTTTATAAGAATTTATTTATTGAAATAACCTTTTAGTCATTGCCTAGTTTAAGATTTAAAAACTATAGACTTACAACTTGTTAATTTATTACTTATAAATCTTGATGATTTGCACTTGTTTGTCATCATCAAATCATTCACACTCACTGGCTCATAACCATATTTGTTTTAATTATATTTTCCAACTACAACTACTTCATCATGTTTTTGCTCACAAATTTGGTCAATTGTCAATTGACAAAGTCAAAAGCGAGAGTAGAATGTCAAGTGAAACTGGTACCTTGTAATGATGATCAAAAACTCATAACTAACATGAAATAATGAAATCATGGTCCGTGATAACTATGCCAAAACCATCATTTTAAAATCACTTCCAAAAACAGTCATCAGTCATCTCAACATTGTTGTAACGATCATGAAATGAAGTCATTTGGTATATAAATAAATAAATAGAGTATTCTACAATATGAAGATGAAATAATATCAAAAGGCAAACATTTTCCAAAATGATCCATATATTATTTATTATACCAAATAAACAATTTATGGCAATCATACTTATATAGAAAGACCATAATGATGATGATGATGAACAACATTTTATACTTCATCATCATCACTTGGGATTCACTGACTCACTAACTCACTCACCTGATTCTTAGCAGCATCACCAATTAAACGTTCTGTATCATTAAATGCCACATAACTGGGTGTTGTACGATTGCCTTGATCATTGGCTATGATCTCAACTTTATTATTTTGCCATACCCCTACACAGGAATAGGTGGTACCCAAATCTATGCCAATTGCTGGTGTCTTGCTCATAGTGCTACCTCGATTTTTATTGTTTTTTGTCTTATATGGTTCTTCTTTTCTTTTTGGAGTAGACGCTGTTGTTGTTGTTGTTGTTGTTTTTGTTGTTGTTGATGGTATTGTCCTTGATGCAGTCGATGTCCGTTTTGTCTTACTTGCGTTCGATGATTTTTTCATATAGCTAAATTAATTAACTATATATGTACTTATATAGAAAGCGTCCGTTGTCCGTCAAGTTTACGCTACGAACGCCAAAGTTAAACTAAGCAATGCGCGTCGCGAATTGTTGGATTTTTATGTGCAATCAAACCCGAGCGAATGAAACACTTCGTTTCACACTTTACTCTCTAGTCCCTAGTTGGATGGATTGGTGGCTAATTTTGAGAATTATATACTTATGTATACAGATATATGTACTATTTGTTGTTCTTTTGTATACAATACAATATACTTTTATTATACAATATTTCCAATCTTTATGCTTCTTTTAAATTTTGGAGAACACGACAAATTTTTGATTGCACGGTAATAATTTCGATTTTCTTGTTCTTAATATTCTAGAAAGTTTTGCCTTCAACTATGACGTATTACTATACAAATTTTGTTATGTCAAAATTCTTAAATTCTAAAAAAAAAACAAATATTAAAAACAAACAACATCATCGATGACTTGTTATTGTTTAAATTTAGATTAATAAATGTATGTTATTTTTGTGTTTTTAGTTTTGTGTGGGTGATATACATATTTCCATTCATTGATTAGACACTAATGATTATCTTATAAAGGAAACTTATGTTAAATTGGATCAATAGATTAACGTTTGCCCTTTTTCTTTTTTTTCTGACCATCAGGCCAGGCAAAGCCTCGAGATTTTAAAACATCCTAAATAAATAAAAATATAAGTATTATATATATCAATCATTAAATAATATCCACTTTAGTAATTTACCTGAACATTATGACATACATAATATGCATTTTCCATAGCTGCATCATTGAATATATCACAGCCTAGGGATTTACCAACTGCACCTTTCTTTTTACCGCCTTCCTTTTTCTTTTTATCTTCACCCTCGCCACTGCCAGTGTTACTGGAAGTGGAATCCTTACTATTGCGTTTCTTTTTGCTTTTACCAACCATTATAATTGGCCAATTTCTTATTACTATTGACTTAAATATGCAATATGTATATTCACTTAGACAAAATTATTTAGTTGCCGAGCAACCGATATTGATTTGTTATGTTTTAGAAATTTTGTGGCCAATCAATGGAGGCTATCCAGTTGAAACACCAGGATATTCACTGCGACAATATGCACCATATGAAGTAATGCCTATGAGATAATACCGATAACTTAGACAAAGTTCAGTTGCAAAGGACCACCGGAATCGCCCTGCATATAATATCAATTTCTATAAATATTTTAAGTTTGTATATTTGTCTAATTAACTTACCTGACATGTATCAGGAAGCTTTTCATAATCATGGGCACAAATTTCACTATCCAAAATGCCATTGGGAGCACTTTCATCCATTGGTAGCATTGGCTATTGCACTCTTCTGTCGAGACTATCATCATCATCATTTCCTGTATCTCCCACTGGAGCATAGGGCCTCAATAAAGCATTTCCATCTGATCCTGTTTTTTACTAGCAACTTTAATTCGTTCCACGATTTTCCGCATTCGTCGATTTCTTTTTGTAAGGATCTTCTCCACGTGGTCTTAGGGTGAGCCCTCTTCTGGCTTCTTTGGGGGTTCCAGTCAAAAGCTTGTCGGCATACTTCTGTGGCCTATCCATCTCCATTTTCGTTGTTTTATACAGTTGGCCATAGGTTCCAATTTGCATTTTTTATATAGGTCGTAATTACTGATGACATTTGGCCACCACACCCTGAGAATACGCCGCAGGCATCTGTTGACAAAGCTCTGAATCTTTCCAGTTAGATGGTCGGTTACAAGACAGGTCTCACATCCGTAGAGTAGTACTGAGACAACGTTGGATTTAAATAGTCTAAATTTTGTTTGGAAGGATAATTGCACCGAGTTCCAGATATGCGCCTATTGCTTTATTTATTCTGGCGCAAATATCCTTTCCTGCACTATTCTCCGCGGATATTATACTGCGTAGGTAGGTGAAATCTTCGACTTGTTCAATTTCTTTGCCATGTATCATAAAATTGTCGTTGTTGTTGGTGTTCATTTTCATTGCTTTTGTTTTGTCGATGTTGATTTTTAAGCCAACCCTACCCGACTCGGCGCACAGATCGTGGAGCTTTGCTTGCATATCGGAGTGCTTCACAGATAACAAGCAAATATCATCTGCATACGCGAGATATTCAAGATGTTCAGTGAAGTTCCAATAGATGCCCCTTCGCTTGCCATCCATGGATTTATGCAGGATGTCATCAATAACGATGAGGGAAAGAATCGGTGAGAGTAAACATCCTAATTCTGTCAGTATATTGGTTTGTGCTTCCCCAAAGCCTGTAGCACCATATCCCATGGAATGAACTTAAAAGGTCTTATAGGACGCACAAACCAAGTGTAGATAGCAGGCAATTGCATTTCAATTAGCCCATTGTCATGATAGTAGTATGATTTATTATAGAGAGGATGTGTATCTGTACGAGGAACATGACATCTTCTATCCATTCCTTGATATATTATATTATATCACCAAGTTTTACCATAATAGTGGCCCCTCTAACATTTCAAAAAGAGAATACTATGTCAACTTATTGGAAAATGTATGAGTTTTGACTTCAACTTTCAACTTAAAGATGTTTGTTCAAACAATTTGCTGCCGTTATAACAAAATATTCACTTATAAGGTTGCCACCACATTTGTACTCAGTCCTATGAGTGCTTCGATTGCGAAAACCAAGTGCCGCCTATAATATTATAATTTAATAGTCCGGTTTCCATAACAAAAAAGTTATAAAGATGATTCATCATGTGAGGATATTGACCTGGTGCTACAATAGATCAAATCATTATGTATACCTTCAGTTTCTGTTGTTTCATTGTATTTCTGTTTTTTTTTTTTTTTTTAATAAATATTTTAATTTTTCTGTTATTCTTAAATTAAACTTATAACAAACAATTATAATACAACTTTAACATAATTAGTAAGTGGGATATTGTATTCCTGAGGATTTGATTTTTTAATTATATCATGATATATTGAGACAAAATCATAATAATGAAGAGATGAATTGATTATAGAGCGCAAACATTTCGCCAATTACAAGAGATTAAGAGATTTTTATATGATTTTCATAAAGAAAATTAAAATCGAATATGTGTTTAGGACTAAGACTAATAAAAATAGATTGAAAGCAGTAAATGCAGCT
Source organism: Amiota mariae (assembly GCA_035041805.1). Taxonomy (NCBI): domain Eukaryota; kingdom Metazoa; phylum Arthropoda; class Insecta; order Diptera; family Drosophilidae; genus Amiota; species Amiota mariae. Next base: position 4,298,542 of record JAWNKV010000348.1, read on the forward strand.
GCAGGTACCTAATAAAGTATCATATATAAAACAATATATTTATGTTTGGCACACACTTTGAGAAAACAAGTGAAACAATGCAGCATATTACACTTGTCACACTACTGTGACCTTACAATTACAGTGTAGGTTTCATTGTACTCGTATAAATAGAGGCTCGCTCGCGACAGTTCAGTTAGTACAAGTTCGAACTCCGTAATAGTTACGTTGAACAGAAATAGGTCTAAATCTGGACGATTCTGGACATTTCTAATTGATGATATCCTTCAAACGGTGAAATTATACGATATTCTACTCAGAATTATGTATGATGGTTTAAATAAATAATGATTATTATTTAGGAGAAACTGGAAAAACTTGATAAAAATTATTAAAAAAAATTGTTAAAAGATTAAGGAACGGAAGCCTTCTCAATAATATTGAAAATATCATGTTAAATCATTAACTTCCAAGTTTTAGCATCAAATTTATAAAATAAAAAAAAAAAAAAAAGTAAATAAATAAATAAAAAACAAAATAAATCTCGAGTTTAAAAAAAATAATATAGTATATAATATTGTTATTATATTTTGTTTTTGTTTTCATTCTGTTTTGCATAAATAAAATCATAAAAACAACAAAATCACCAAAAAACCGGTTTTGGTTGTTTCAGCGGCGGAGTTTCAATTTAAAGTATTTTGAACTTTTTACTCATTTTGAATTGGTTCCAAGTTCTTATGCACGCCTCTGTTCAAGTTCGTGGTGACTTTTCATTTCTTTGTTGAGTTCATAGAATTGTAAACAAAAATTCATGTCTCAATTGAATTTAAAATTTTAATATTTTACTACTATTATGTTAAGCAAGTAATGCACATTTTCTATACAAAATTGATCATAATAATCTATTCATTAATATTTAGACCAATGCAAGGTAAGTTTATTTTCAACAACAAACTCTGACAATGTTTATTAAGTTAATCTGTTTCCTAGCTCTAGATGTACAACCACCACCACCACAGATAGCAACTTTTCAATCCACCATAACCACTATCACATCAACTACTACTACTAGTACTACACAACATAAATTTACCTTGATGAACCAATGGTCATCATACCAACATCAACAACAATATCTTCAGCAATATCAACAGCCGCAGCAGCAGCCGCAGCAGCAGCAGCAGGAGCAGCAGCAGGTGACTGTAACCAACAACAAACTGAAACCAAATCTACAGAACTATGATACATCAACGACATTGTTGAAACCTCAGCGCCTTATTAATGACGATATAATGAAATTAAAGTCTGGTAAGGATTCTGATGTAATTGGAATCACACGCAAAGATGAAGGCTCTTTTTGTCGGCGTAGTTTTGATGGACGCAGTGGGTACTGCATAGTCGCCCATCAGTGTCTCCATGTTATCCACGAATATCGTGTGCATGGCACCAAAGTCGATGTGTGCAATTATAAACGAAATATACCTGTGGTATGTTGTCCACTGGAGCATAAACACGTTGAAGAACAACGCATAAGTGCCATCAGTAAGTGTATACATACGTTTAGGACTTAGTAATTACATAATGAGAATTTGAACAATCGAAAAGTAAGATTATATACAAGTTTATTTGATATAACAGAATGCCAAGAATATAATGATGCAGCAAAAACAATTAATTGGAGACCAACGAAAAACTTCTCCGGCAAACAATGTGTTTCCAGTATCCCAATGATTGTGGGTGGTACTGAGACAAAAACAGCGGAATTTCCTCACATGGTAAGTGTTATTGGATACATTTCATACATACGCGTACATATGTTTTTCATTATTTCATCCATAATTTCTAGGCTGCCCTGGGTTGGACTCTGGGTGCTAAAGAAGACATAAAATGGGGCTGCGGTGGCACATTGGTCAGTGAATTCTTTGTTTTGACTGCAGCACATTGTGCTACATCGGGTAGGTAAGTGGTTATAGAATGAAATCTACCAATAGAATTAATAATTTGATTTGATTTCCTTTCATAATTTAGTAAACCACCAGATGTGGTACGATTGGGTGTTCAACAGTTGAACGAGACAAATCCTTGGCAGCAAGACATTAAAGTCTTAATTATCATCCTACATCCGAAGTATCGATCCTTGTCGTATTACCATGACATAGCATTGATGAAATTAACAAAGCCTGCAACATTATCAATACGCGTTCGTCCTGCTTGCCTATGGCAATTACCTGATTTACATACAAAGAAAGTTATTGCAACCGGTTGGGGACGCACCGAATTTCAAGGACCCAAATCAAATGTCTTGCAAAAGGTTGATTTGGATGTAATCGATCAAGAGTTGTGTAAGGAATTATACAGTACAGAAAGGCGACAACCCCGTGGCATTATAGAAGAACAATTTTGTGCCGGCTATCTGCCTGGTGGCAAGGATACCTGCCAAGGCGATTCCGGTGGACCTCTGCATGCCATATTACCAGAATATAAATGCATAAGTTTTGTGGTGGGCATCACATCGTTCGGTAAATTTTGTGCAGCACCAAATGCACCAGGAGTTTACACTAGGATTTACTCATATTTAGATTGGATTGAAAAAATTGTATTTCCCATTTAGTATTGTGTTTTTTAAGTCTGAATAATAAATTAATATATGTACAATATTTATTTATTTATTTATTTATTAACAACTTATATACTATTACAAATAGGATATAAACATAATCTTAAGCTATGACTACGAGGCCTTAAGCTTATATGTACAATATATTCTAATACTTTTAATATAATTAATCAATGCATTTAAATATTAACGTATTTGTAACGAATTGAACTCAGCAAGGTACCCGTACTAAAATCGCATTGCCAATCTGCTGAAGCAAAATAAGAAATCATTCATTTTCACAATTTGCCTCCGGTGATCGTCGATCAAATAGCAAAAAACAAAGTAATTTTTAACTGTGAAAGCAAAAAGAATATATAAAAATAATGAACATTAATAGAAAATTAGCAAAAATGTTTAATGAGCAAATGGTCTTTGATGACCAGTTTAATTATATGTTAGTTGGCCACCAACAATCAAAATTCCACATATAATTGTATCTCACAATTAGGTAAGCACCAAATATCGATAACAATTTTTTGTCTACACACCCCCTTACAAATCAGGGTTGCATTGATAGTGAAGAAGAAAAAGCAACAGCATCAGCAACAACTCATTAGTTTTCGTTTTTTTCGGACAGTGTTGCCAATTTGGCATACTTTATGCTAGATTTGGCATATTTTTATGTTGCTTGGCATATTTATTTCTTCTTATAAAACAACGGTATGTTTATTTTGTTTCTCAACAAAAGCAGCATCGCAAGTACATTAATAGATGACCATGGACACTAATCGTTTACCAACACAGTTCAATTACTAATTCAAGAGTCTAAATCTAATTTTGTTGATAAATAAATATTTAAAACTGAATGTCGTTTTATTTGACATTGAAAAATGTTAACATAATTTTTAGCAATATTATAAAGCAATTAGCATAATTTTGGCAAAATTTTAACAACAGTTTAGCACATTTTATTTTGGTCTTGTTGGCAACACTGTTTTCGGACAAACGTAATTTTTTGTTGTGCATTGCATGTTTCTTCTTTCGCATTTTAGTCTTTGTTTTTGTAAATAATAAATAAATAGTGAATGATTTGAACAAATGTTTCTTGGATAACAATTATATGTTTATATGGATACATTGTTGAATGTTTTAAATGAAATGTCAGACTCAGATTGCAATGTAATGCGGTGCTTTGAAATGTGTGTATTGTTGTTTGCTTTGTTTACTTTCAAAATATCTCACAATAATAATAGTAATAGAATCTCTGCAATATTATAGTGACAATGGAACCATGGAGGATGAAACTCAAAGCAGTGTTAAATCCAATTTTCAGGATAGAGATACATCTGAGGCATCAGAGGATGAAGACACAATAAAAGAAGCCGGTACCGCCATTGTGTTAGTAATTACAATATTGCTTTGTTATTAATGTCTTTTTATTACTAATTTATGTCATTAAATTCAATTTAGACCTGATGAACCCTACACTTACCTCCAAGGACTCAATGTATGTTATAATGATTAAGAACAATTTTATATCATTTCAAATATAATTCATTTTTTTGTTTTCCATTTTACAGTCACAAAATTTAATGCAGTTTAGCCAGGTAAATAACAAATACAAATACAACAAACAACTCATCAAATTATTATAACCACCATAATATTGTTGTGTCCTCCACAAAGCAAAGTTATTTGTCGCGCTGGTGCTTATCTTATCCACCAGTACACAGAGAACTTTATGTCTCTCCGATAACAAATACTCAGCTGATCTCTATAAACTTATGGTTGCTTCCGATAGAGGTGGCTTCCGTACTCAGGCTTTCTTCTGTATTTCAGGCTGTGCTCTATCCCCACATCAAGTTTCTATTTAATATTAACGTAACTTTTTTTCTTTTTACACAAATCATCATCATAATACTTAATGGCTCTGGCAAACTCCACACGTTCAATAGACCTGGACCGCACTTGTCCATGACATCATTACTTAAGTGAAAACCTTAGCGTTAAATCACTTTGAATGAGAATAAGTAAAAAGCTCATGACAGTCGTTATAATATTGTTGACCAAAGACACATCTATTTTAAGCAAGCCAAGCGGGGCGATTTGGTATTTGATGGTATTCACATGTAAAGCAAATTCCTCCACAGAATGTTTAAAGCGTACATCAACATGTTTTAAAACAATAGATTGTAGTAGAAATCCAGTATGTTTTGACTGCGGGAGAGAAATGTGTAGAAGAAATTATAGTAGGAATTTCCAATCACATTGAATATACTTGGTGATACGAGTATGTATTTACCTGTATCAGAGTATTGTTACATAAATTCGTTATAAATCTCAATTCCATAAATGAACAAAATAAGAATAACAAATTGGTTGATACCGTTATATAATTGTATTGTTCATCATTGATAAATGTATCGGCAATTGCTTGATATTGATTGAAAAAACACACTGTGATACCCAAAAGATTGATAAGCAATGACAGTACAATGGCAGTTTCATTAAGAACCAAATACTCCATAGAATTTGTACATACAATTGTATATGTTTTCGATAGTTCATCAAGTAAATCAGCCAACTCACAGAAACGTTTCATGCGATAATAGGGTTTTTGTAGTTTCATTTCTTGCGGCGTCTGCAGACAGTTGACTTCTTGAACAATCAAATTTAGGCATTTGTTTAAAGCTTCAAGCAGAGCTCGTGTAATAATCAAACCACTTATATAGCAACTTATTAGTAAATTAGACAACAATACTGGAAATAGTATATAAAAGGTACAAAGTAAATTCCGCTCGGGGTCATGGTGAAATTGATGGAATATAAGCGCTGTTTCAATTAAAATGGGAAATACAATCACCCGAACCAAAGTTAAAATGAATCCTCTTATGACTGTGACATTTTGAATGTCAAAATATTCGATAGTTTCAAATAATGGAATATTATTCAATAAGGCAGCCGTTTTTTCATGTAACCAGAATTGTGCAATATAATTAATGATTGAAGCTATAATCGACATATACGAATAGATTTGTACAGCATCATGTAAATTAATACAATTCTTTATATAATCATCATAGATTTGTTGGCCATAAAAGTATGTAAATGTAAGAAATACGAAGACGCGGTAAATAAATAAGACTTTAGATTGGACAAACTTGGTATGTTGATTAGTATAACGAATACCGAATAAGCCAAAAAGTGTAGAACACGAAATCGATATTACAACCATCAGACGAACCATTTGCGATGGTTTCATTTTGAATGCTAATATACAACTATACAACTGACTGCATGAAGTTTATACTTATAAAGAAATTAAATGCTTTGATTTCATTACATACACATAGATGAATTTATTCGATTTATTTAATGACATTTATAGTAGTACAGTATATTAATCAACATTTGGACATCTTACTAATCTAAATGACTTTAATGTTTTAGTGATTATGAAACTACTACTATTTTCCTAAAAACCTCAAAGTTAAATCACTTTGTACTAAAATGAGAAGAAAACTTGCTACAGCCGATAGAACTTCATTGACTGTTGATACATTAATGTCAAAGAGACCAAGCGGTGTTATTTTGTACTTAATGGCAGTGATTAACAATGAGAAAGATTCCACTGCTTGTTTGAAACGTATATCTGCATGGCGCAAAGTCATTGATTGTAGAATCTCACCAGATTCTTTAGACTACAAAATATCGAATATTTATTAAGTTTGAATTACTCAAATACTATTAGTATAGTAATTAATTAACTTACTTTGATAAACATAGAATCGCATAAATACGAAAGCAAGGTGAGTTCAACAAATGAAACTATCAGGAACACCCCATTCGTAGCCGCTGCAAAGATGTCATATGACTCATTCTCATTATTATATGTTTCTACAATTTCTTGATATTGATTGAACATGCCCACTGTTATGCCCAGAACATTGCAAAGTAATGACAATACCAATGGCAAACCCATTAATTCCAAGAGCATTTTCGATTGCAAACAAGTCTCTTTATACTTCGATGCCAGTTCATCCAGTAAATCGGCCAATTCACAAAATTTTCTCATACGGTAATATGGTTTTTGTAATTCCATTTGTTCTGGCAACTGCAGGAAATTGATTTCTTGTGCAATATCTTTTAAACGAAAATTTAATGCACGCAATATGGATTTGGCCACAATCGTTGTACCAAAATAACAATTATTTAATAAATTCGCTATAACCATGGGAAATAGTGTATAAATTGTCCACCATACACTGCGTTCTGGATGATTGCGTTGCTGTTGTAGGATGAGCGTTATTTCAATCATTATGGGAAAGACCAGAGCTCTGATTAATGCCAATGAAACAGCACGTCTAATCGTAGCATTATCAAAACTAAAGAATTCCAAAGTCTGGAAAACAGGCACCGTGTTCATAAAGCGTGCAACTTTTTTACCAATAGCAATTTGTTCTATATAATTGATAACTGCCACTATGACATTCATATAGCCATACATTTTCACAGCATCACGCAAATTGAATTGTCCATTTGTATAATCCCAATAGATTTGTGTTCCATAGATCATGGTAAAAGTTATGGTAAATACTATACAATAAATGAGACATCCTTTGGATGGTACAAATTTAACACGATCATTGACATAGCGAATGGGAAACAGACCACTAATGGTGATCAGTGTAACCATTGTGATAATAAGTAATTTGACCAGTTTTGAAGGATTTACCATTATGATGAGAAGTGAATAAATTTATAACTGATACACATTTGATGCCAAGTAACAGTCGTGTTTAGTTATACACCACTACTATTGTTTAATTGATATTTAATTGTTTCTTTTTTTTTTATTATCTGAGTTTCAGGATCATCTTGATTATCTGATTGTGGCTTCACTTTGAAAGAGTCCATAACCCAAAAAAATAACAATAACATTATTTAACACTTTGTTCATATTATGGAATATGTATTTTTATGAAATTTATACTCTTCTCTTAATGGGAATGGGAATAGGAATAGGAATATCCTGTCCTCTGACATAGTGTAATTTTCTTTATTGGTTGGTTGCTTTATCCGATAACCCTGAAATGATTTAAACGCGTCCATATCTCTCACTCAACTGAGGGTAAATTCACCCAGGCAATTTTTGAATGAACAGAAAGTTATAATAATCATAAAAAGCTGTATGTGTCACATGAGCGTAGAAGGGTGCGAAACAAGTAACCATTAAATTTGTTAACAAAAGAATCTTTTACTTTGAATTGAATACTTTTTTTTTCTCATAGGAAGAATATATTATATATATAGAAATTAGCGCACCATGACCCGTTCTACAAGAGAGTGATAGAAATAATGATACTTATTTTATTTTGCTGATGACTCACAATCTACCACTTATCCACCAAATTTTGACCGATTTTGTTGGTCGATTTTGATGAAATAAACGCAATATGTTGCTCACAATAAAGTTTCTTATCTTTCAGTAATTTGATTTCGAATGCAATAAATGGTTTTTACGAGATGCCCAAACAAACAAAGCCTATGATTTTATTTTATGTAAATGAATATTTGATAAATATTTCTATCTACGCCCATGTATTCTGCCATGAATGAACTCATATTCCTTCGACTCATCATTCTTTTGTTCAGTGACAGCGACATTCCCGATGCCCGTGACTCAACAAAAGCAAAATTATTATTTCACAATTCAAGTAAATAAAACCCATTTTATATACAATTTCGACTTGACGACTAATGACGTCACACGCGTGTTTACGTTATAATTCCCACGTTAACCTTCTAGGTGCTTGTAGTAAAACAGATAAATAACAAATAAAAAAATAAAAATAATAACAAACTTGTTTACATGAAAAAACAAAACCAAAAATCAAAACAATAACAAAAGCTGATGAAATGAATAAATGAATGAATGAATAAGTGAGATAAGTTAGAGAGTTTTTAGCAATTTACCAAGAAGTGAGTGAAACACATTGTGTGAATTGAATTGAATGAATGAAAGCAGCACAGCACAGCGCAGTACAGCACAGCACAGCATAAGTGCAATAGAACTTGAAACTACAACAAGCAAATTAATTTATTAAATAAAATATTTTGAAACAACATGAAGTTATATCAATTTTGTCTACGTGATGTGTGTATAGAATCTTCTTAATATTTTTTAATATTAATATTAATTTTAATTAATATATTTTTATTCATTTCATTTATTTAGCAATCGGCACTGCAAGAAATGATGCTGAATTTCGTCAAACCAGTAAGTAACAGTTAACAGAAAATATCAGAGATTTAATAACAAAATTTACTATTTCTTTAAACCCTTTTTTGCAGAAAAATGATACATTACCAAAATTAATTGATCATGACTATGGAGGCTATAATTTCCATATGGTACTTGTACAACCAAAACGAACACCTTGGTTTCATTCAGCTCCTTTGAATAAAATCTATATAAGAATGAATCAAACATTTAATATTGATGTTGCCTTCAATCCAAGAATGCCTATACAACAATTACGTTTACGTGTATTTCTATGTTTTGTAAAAGAAGTCAGTGAACCGATTATGCGTTGCCAAAATCATATGATTAAAGATAGTAAGTATAGGGAGGTAGAGAAAGAGAGAGAGAGGAAAGAAAGGTCATACATAAGTATTTATTCAATTGTATTTGTCTTTTATCTTTTACAGATAATCAGAATAAATTGATCATGCAGAGTAGTTTACGCTGCCATAATCCAGGAGTTGAATATTGTGGAGAAGCAGAAGGCAAAACAATTGGTGATCGTATGTCCATAGTGTTGCCTTTGACCATGTCTACAGCAAAGGATGATAAAACTATATGTCAGACTTTGGCATTCACATTTACATGTCAGAATTCATGTTTTGGACGTCGTGAAACTGCCATGGTATTCTGTATGGAGAATATGAAGTAAGTTGAGAGCTCAGTCAAAGGCTATAAAATTATATAGACTAGGTAAATTGCTCACAAAAGGAGTGATATCTTTTTGATTGGTATCCCAAGATTGTGTGTAATCTTGAAAGAAAAAGAACAGATTTCGTTCTTTGTTAGCTCTTTGTTTGTTTAATCTATATAATTTCATAGTCTTTGTCTCAGTTGATTATTTTCTTTTTTTTTTTTTAATTTTTTTCATTGATATATAATCAAATAATTTATTGTATTTACTTACAGTGGTGAAATAGTGGGACAACGTATACTTAATGTTAAGATCTGCAGTTGTCCAAAGCGTGATAAAGAAGTGGAAGAACGTTCCTATTTGGATGAACAATTGAAATATAAACGCAAACTAGAATACGGTAAGTTTTTTGTGATATTAAATTTATAATTTGAAAAACTTATAATAACGAAAATATTCCTTACAGAAAATGACAATAGTACTAATTCAAAAAAGTGTAAATTTGACGATTTACCATTTAATTTTAAAGAGGAGTCAAGTACAAGCAAACATAATCCAACTGAAAGTAGTAATAGTCATAGTGATGATTATGATTATGATGGCGGTGGCGGTGGCGGTGGCGGTGGCGGTGGTGGTTATGAAATAAAGCGTACTAAAAATGGACGTTTCCGTTTAGTTGTTACAATCGATGATAAGGAAAGCTTACTAAATCACATTAATGCTATGCACGACAAGGCAGCAGGTGACATGCTGAGAGATTCGAAAAATGCACGACAACATTATAAATTTACACAAAAAATGTTAATGCTAAAGGGTATGCAGTAAATAATTTATTGAGAAAATCATTTCATTTTGTAATACAATATAATATTTTTCATTCTATTTCAGAACGAGCTCAAAAGATGAATAATAAAAATGATAAACATTAAAAATACATACATATATTTGACAATGCAGTCTTTAACTAATAAGATTCTTAGTGATTTTATATATTAATTGTTAAGTAATCATCATTCATTTAACAATAGAAGCTTTATTATTTCTTGAAGAAATTACTTTGTATCTGATAGGTTTACAAGCTTTTTAATTTCCATTATTAAAAACTACTTATGTAAATGTGATCTAAAAATTTGTCAAAATTGTTCATTCCAAAAATGAATGTTTTGAACAATTTTTTTTTTTAATATAAAAATTGATTTCATAAGCTTTTAATACATTTATATGAATATGTATGTACAAAGTGTGAGTGCCTTTTTTAATTTAGTTTGGAATTAAATTTACTTTATTATTTTATAGACTTTAAGAAAAACGAAAAAAAGAAATGAAAAAAAAAAATACATAGTCATTATTATGTTAATAAAATAAAAATAAATTTTATTTACAAATAAAATAAAAAAAAAAACAAAATTGTATTAGTGAAAAATGAGAAACTTAATTTATAATTATGAACAAATTCCTAGAATTGAAGCACTACTTACTCTTCTTTCCAGTTACCAGAAAGTTTTCAAGTCACTTGGCAAATATAATAAGCAATTTCCTTCAATGCATCAGTCAAGTCATACACTTGAAAATATCCATCAGTCCACAAGTTAAATTTAATTTAAATTTGTTTGATTTTATTGAGGAGTCTTAAAGTGTTTAACTAAAATTACGGAATATGATATGTATTTTCCAGATAAACTTGAATATGTCACTACAATATGAAGTTTATAGCATTTTTGTAAAATCTACTAAGGAGTAAGAAAGTATTTTTTAAAACCAATAATTGATGAAATCAAATATGAAGTAGCAATATGTGTGACACGGATTCAGGAACACACCGCAGTCTATTGAAAAAGGATTGAGGAATGTGGGGCTTCCTACCTTTTTAGCGCTAATCAAATCAATCAATCAAGTTTAGTTGCTTTGAGATATATTCAGCTCGAATGGTTCAATCGTTGGACAGTAGATATGTGAATAAATTCTAAACAACAGAATGATAAACAAACTTCAATATAATGAGAATATGTAAAATATAGTTTGGGAACTTAAATATTACTAAGCATTTAAATTGCATTTGATTTTAGGTCTATTGAAGCCACTACCCCTCATAGCCATTAAACATTTAACTAACTGACTTTATGTGAAATGTGGTGCATAGGTTTGTCGTTATTTCTCGCTACTATTATTTTTATTATTTGTCCCATTTGAACATATTTATGATAAACAATTAAATACAAAAAAAAAAAAAATTTATTACTAAATATAAGGCGTAAGGCATAAGGACACATGGGCGATATAGCGCACGTTAGCGGTCAATGACTTTATAGACAGATAGGCAGGCATATGTTGCACAATTGTGTATTTATGCTTAAGTTGGTTGTTTGAATGGTCTGGTATAACCACAAGAATGGCAAACAGAAGATGATGATGACGATGATTGCTCATAAAAAACAACATGTGCGAATTTTGTGTGTGCGTATTATGCATGCGTGCGTGCGTCTTTTGGAAACAGATGTGTGGTGGTGGCTATGGATGTGATCCATGCTGCTGTTATTTGCCACATGCTGTTGATGCTGTCGCTTCTGCTGCTGCTGCCAGATAATGGGCATTGACCTGGGACAATGTTTATGAGATTGTCTAATTGCAGTCAGTCAGTGACTGTTTGCTGTACCAAAATCATATTTTTATATATTTTTTTTACAGAAAATGTATTTTTAAAGAAAGAAGATAAATTGCAATGTGTTGCATGTTGCGCATGCGCCGTTTTCATCATCAACAACAACAACAACAACAACAACATCATCATCATCATCATCATCATCATCATCATCATCATCATCATCATCATCATTATAATCATCGTCACCAACATGATCATAATTATTACTTCTTAATAAGGCAAAGTGAACTTCCGTTAGGGGCTGTCGACAATTGAGACAAAAGTTTTTGGCATATTTAATTGCATTTGTCGGTTGTCGATTTTAACATTTGACGTGCTTTGCAAGTCAATACAAACAACTCAATTTACAAAAGCCCCACCGACAACAACATCAACAATAACAAATGCGTTTGAGTGAAATCTATGATTCAAATATTGAGTTTTTTTTGTGCCAAACTTCATTTTTATGCTCAGCATTTAAAAGAGAATTTTAGCCGGTTTTCATTTTAAAGCGAACTTGTTTTTTTGTTTTTGAGGTGCGTTTGTATCGAGCTTTATTACTTATTCTATGCATTTATGTACGAGTATGTGACTCAATGTGTAAGTACATAAAAGCGTGTGTATGTGTGTGTGTGTGTGTGGGCGCAGGTGACTTTTTAAACAACTGTCAACTTGCTCTGCTCTGCTCTGCTGTGCTGTGCTTTGCTGTGCTGTGAGTTGGTTTATTAATTGTTTAGCTTTTGTTTATTTCAATTATAATTATGAGTTTTCTTTGTACTCATTCTCAGCACAAACAACTTTACAAAAGGAACTCTTTCTCTCTTTTACATCTCTTCCCCCCCCTGGGTTTGTCACTTGTTGGTTGTCAGTTGTTTTTCACATGCAATATTTATGAATATTTTTATTTTTATTTATTATTATTTTGTAAGTATTTTTTATATTGTTGTTAGTTGGTGGCAAAATGTTGACAGCTTGTTGTTGTTTTTATTGTTATTGTTATTCTTGGCACAGTGTCACAATTTTACAATATAATTTGAGTCATTTGAGTTAGTTCTGTAATATACAATATTTCCTAGAATAAGTTTCTCAGATCTTTATGAGTAATTTTTTATTAAAATAATATTAACAAAGAAAGAAATTGGAAATTATATGATTTTATAGAGAATTCTATATATGAAGATATTGTTTAGATTCTAGTAAAATGATTTGGAGAAAGAAAGAAGATATTATTTAATATAAAAAAAAAATTACATTAGATTTTATAGATTTATTTTAGTTATTTATTTGATTTGTGATCGATCACCTATTAAATGGAACTCCTAGTCAACGCTATTTCTGTTGCGACACCCTCTTCATCGACCATGTGTTGGAACAATGTCTAGCTAAAGCGTACTATTCCAGAAATGCAATACAAAACACTCAGATGTCTTCAAACATATTACAATTGAGAACATTAAAATAATTTACAAGATAATCAGGCAGACGTTGTCATCTCTTAATGGATAATGATTGGCTGATCTGATGAGATGTTTGTCAAAGGCGACTTGATTGATTTTAAAATATTTTTGTCTAAGCTTTATATATATTTATCTTCCAAACACACCTCATTCTTTTAGATTTTTCGGATGTTTCTTTGAGATTTTTCGAATTCCATTTTTTTCCTAAACCTTCTTCATGAAACACTCGGTTCAATCCGTTCAATAGTTTTTGAGTTTATTGCGTTCAGACAGACATTGGGGGAGACTATGTTTTGTAATACATATGTATAGATAGATATAATAAATTTGTATATTAATCAATGCAACTTAGCTATTGTAATATAAATTGAATAAGACTAATAACCATACGAGTCGTAGACCTTACTTAGTAGCTTGTTCTCTACTAACATTAGGTACTTTATTTTATAATTTACCTAATATAATAAATAAATAAATATTTGAAAATGATAACGTTAATATGTCATTAAGGGGAATTAACTATAATTTACAAAATTTACATAGTAGATCTAAAGGGTGATTTTATTTTATGTCGCTGGGTATTCCCACTTGACTTTAGTAGGCTTATGAAGAGATTATTATATTAGGTGCAGCCTTAAGTTGTAAAGCATAAAATCGTTTTTTATCATAGAGATCTGAAGATCAACTAATATACTTATATTCTTGATTGGAATCTCGGCAGTAACTCATATTAAATTTATAAAAATTTCATCATATTTAATTGTTTTTAAAATATTGAAACACAATTTTCCTGCAACTTGTACAAGATTTTAACAGAATTATAAAAAAACTCTTATCAAAAGATCTACTTCACGTCAAGTGGATTGGATTTCAAAAAATGATTAAGAAAATATTCTTAATTAATATTTCTATAAATGAGATCTTTAAACATCTGTCAATAAACCACTGTGCATTCCTAAGACCAACAACAATTAAATAAGCCATAAAACAAAAACTTAAAAAAAAAAAAATAACAACATTCAGGTGAAACGTTCCAACTTACAATGAGTTAAAACAAAAAAAAAAAAAAAAAACACACACTCAGAGAACGACTTACTGCCATTGGGAGCACGTTGCTCCAACAACAGTAACGTCAACTATACACCGATACACACATACATACATACATACAAACATATTGAGATATGTACACTCATATGCCCATAACTAGATACAAAACAAGATAACAGTGACTGAGATCGACTCAAGCAAGCGAACGAGTCAAAAACCTAAACTAAAAAAAAAGTAAAAACCAATTCACCCGATGCCGATATACAACAATTTACTTGGCAAAGCGCGCAGATGCGTTTCGTTTGTGACAACGTTCGAACCTAATATTGTTCAGCCGGAGATTGTCGTCTGTCGTATGTGGCTCGTAAAGGTGTAGATACACTTAGTAGTTCCGTCGTTGAAGTATAGTAGTAGTAAGTAGAAGTGAATGAATCCCATCCAAGACAAGTTTTGTGAACAAATTGACAAGTCAAACGGGAAAAAAGACGCAAAAAAAAAAAAAAAAAAATGTTTTAAAACAATTAATAACAAAACAAAAAATGTAAATAAAAATAAATAAATAAATAAATATAATTACAATAAATAAAAATAAATAAAATAAACAAACAAATGTGTAAATTTGTGCAAATTTAATGTAACAACAAAACGAGAAGCAAAGATTTTTTGGCTTCATTTCAAAACAAGCATCAAAACACCAAAGCAAAATAATTAATTTTATTTTTTTTATGGCCACCAGTGAATTTGTGTTTATGAGGCTTTTAAGAAAATATTTGAAATTTGTGAACTAAAATAGAAAAAAGTGAACAGTGAAGTAAAAATGGTAGAAACTGCTACAACAACAACAATAACACGCACCACAACTTCAGTGCCCATAGAACCTGCAGCCACCACACCCATTTCTGGTGGTGGTTCTTCATCATCACCAACGAGTATGGTGATCACAAATCCAAGCACAAACAATGGCAATAGACCAATGACAGCTGCGCAAGCGCAACGTAATGATAAAACCCAACGAATCCTTTTCAATCTCAAAATTATTGCCTTCTACATAATTCTGCCTTTAATACTTTTTGCTGTATTACTAAAGCATTGCTTGGATTATCTCTTTGGTTTAAGTCTACGCGAAAAGGATGTACGAGGTTCAGTTGTTTTGGTAAGTAAGTCAATTTAAGTTTAAGTCATAAAGTGACATAATGACTGAAAGTTCAATGATTGTTTTACGTTCATTGCACTTTCATTTAATTTATTTTTTATTATATTATTTCTTTTTAATTACACAAACTTATTTTCTGTTGACAAATTATAAAATGTGAAATAAATTTTGCTGCGTTTTTGCATTAAATGTTGTGCAAATGTGCTCTGTCAATCGTGACATGTCTCAAAAGATACATACATACATATATCATAGTACATATATAGTACATACATAGTGTATGTATCGACTATACAATAAATAATATAAATATTTGTGTATCTGCATTAAAAACTTTCATTTTTCTTGCTTAGTTCTTTGACTGCATGACTGAGTTGGGGTGCGGTCGCCGTCGCCATCACCATCACCATCCCCATCATCTATGAATTTATTTATTTATAATCATAATTTGTTTACATTATTTATCAGATATTTGTTTTCATAATGTTTCTATTTAAAGTCTGGATTTTTTTCCAACTCATCTCATTTTCTGTTTATTTTCATAATTAATTAGCAAAATGCGATTATTATCGCATAGATGGTTAATAATTAATATAAACAATCTGTCGTCGTTTATGGCTAACAAATGAAACATTTATCATTTATCATTATTTTATTTTATTTTATTTTCTATCTTCATTTGCTAGACTAAGTATAAGTAAGTTTTTGCTTCACATGTACTATAATACTTAGATGACTCAATCTTTCAATAATATGTAGTATGTGGTAAATCATGACAAAACTATTATTAAAGTTAACAAAAGTTTTTTCTTATGAACGTCATCATATTGTTCTATTACACACTTGTATCTGAATGAGTGAGTGAGTGAGTGAGTGAGTGAGTGACTATATGCTTTGCATTATAATTACGATCGTGTCAAAAAGTCAAATGATATCGTATTCAAGGTTAATTAAGATACATTTTTTTGATTTCATATTCATTCAGATGTGTAAAAAAAGAATTTCTGGTTCTCTACTATATAGTAAAAATTGGGGCAATATGAGTTTAAACATTTTGTTTTGAACGGAAATCTTGTGATAATAAAGATAAAATCTTGGAATTTTATTAACAGATAAGATCACAAGAAGATAAGCTAAGTTGAAGTACGGAAATAAGAACTTTGAGTTTTCGAATTCAACAAGAATTAATCCAATTTCAATATATGGAAATAGTTATTCAATTGTTACGATTAAAATATGATAATATTTTTTTCTATGAATTTATTTAATTTATAAATTATAATATTGTAATATAATAATTTCTGATTATGTAAATGTAAACTTTTAGTTTATTTTATAGTTTATATTATATATCAGAATATGGTGTGAGAATAGAATAGAAAATAGTTGAGTCTCAAATGACAAATTTTCTTTGCTAAATTAATTTTGTTCATTTGTACCAGTAACGTCTAAGCCCCTTGCATTATTTTCTTAATGGACACATTGCTTAAACTGTTTCATAAGACTGCATAGTAATCACCATTGATCGTTAAATTTAATAGAAGAAAATCATTATGAATTGTTATGAACTCTTTTTCTGCATTTTTAGATTACTTTTTCTAATAATATTATGGTTCTTTGGATTGGTTCCCCGAGTGAAGTCTATTTCTTCGTCTCGGTAGCAAATGTAGTTCGAATTCAGGAGTTGTCCAATTCATGAGGCCTCACTTATTGTTCATAGTAAGGAGTAGAAGATGATATGAGAAATCTAAAGATTAAAAATTGAAGAGAATGAATCAAGTCATATGGAAGTCAAATGTGCAGCAGGTCAAAGCTTACAAAGACCAATAGCGCTTAATTTCACTCTTTACAATAATATTGGAAATTTCTTTAAATCATTAAAAAGATGAATTCAAATATTGTATAATACTTTTTATTTTATTGTTTTAATAAATGACATGAGTTCTAGTTAAACGCCTCTCATTTTCACGAATTCAAACAGTTCATTTTATATTTTTCTTTTGATTTTTATTTTCTGGGATTTTAGATTTCAAGAACAAAGTCAATTCATAATATAGAATAATCCTTAAAACTTCTAAAAACAGACAAGTATTTTCAATATTCATAATAAGTATTAGACCTCATATTGATTAATTATAATATAATTCGATAGAATATTTAATTATTGGAACTTTGGAATTTTGCAATTTGAAAACCGGGAAGCTATCTGCTTTGTTTTCTCTTTGAACCAAAAATTCAAAGATCATCATTATTTCTTATGATGAAAGAAAACAATTTTGATGGCATCATCATATGAACCCATAAAATAAATCTTTCAACCAAAAATAGACTATAAAAAACATTTTGGTATGCGGCTTATTAAGGGCATGTTGCATACAAAGCAAATAACAAATGTGAACTCAATATTAACGAGCTCTGACCAAAGAGGATCGCCAAAATTATTAGATTTTTTTTTTTTGTTTTTATTATACTGTACCGTATTTGTAAATCAAATAAACTTAGTTATTTTATTATTCGATTCCTCTATATACTTTGACAGTAAGTAAATATAAACAAAAACGCAATGAAATGAAATGAGAAACAAAATAAACAGAGAAACAAAATATGCAGAAATTTAGCCGTAAACTGGTTTTATTTTCTTTTTTTAAATTTTTGCTTTGCATCAAGAAACAAATAAACTTCTCTCTTTGTCTTCACTCTCTGTATACTTATAATATAAAATATCTGAAGTTTTATAAATAATAATAATAATAATAATGATGATGATGATGATGAAGATGATGCTTTGAAAATGACTTAGCTTCTGTGAATTGCAATACAAGATTTTTTTTTTTACTCAAATGAAGCTACTCAAATTGAGTGAGTTGAATCTTATATACTTGCATTTTATTTTATTTATTTTATTTTATTTTTAAATACAATACATAGAGTGTGTATCTTGTAGATACAAAAGTTGTTGTCTACATATTAAGTATTGCTGCACGTTCGTTAGAAACTAACAATGAGGATGACGATGATCTTGAATGTTGATTTGATTTGTGTTAATTTGCATGCGATACTCAAATATTGTATTATACTTCAGAATTAAGCGCGCAATTCTTCACAGTTTGCAACAAAATCATTAGTTTTCAAAATTAACAATTTTGCTTTTTTTTTTTGCTTAACTTTATGCGCAGTAATTTTATTCAATTTTATTTGAAAAGCGAACGTGATTTGCTTGAAAGCATTTACAAAATGTTTTTGTATTTCAAAAAAGAATGTTTAGAAAAGCAAAGAGCAATGAAGAGGATTGAAAAATTATGAATGTGTGTACAAATGTGGTATGTAGTCGCATAATGACATAAAGTGGCTTTTGTCTGTCGATTAGCTCAAGTTAATAAAACAATAATTACATTTGGTTGATGATGATGATGATGATGTTGATGATGATGTTGATTATGATGTTGATGATGATGATGGGGGAGGATAGAGTAGAGACTGAACTGACGACTAAACACAATGAAAAAAACATTGACTATTGTGTGACTACTTTAATTACGGTCAAAAGTCAGCGTGCGTCGTCGACTGATGTTTTTTCCATAAGAATGCGAGTAAGAGAACTTGCCTTACTGGGGCGTATGAGTAATACTCATTCATAAATTGTGTGTGTGTAAACTAGTGGGTGAAATCACACATAGACGTAGTTAGAGGGAGATTTATAGTTTATTTATTTATAGATGGGAGTATGTTTCTTTGATCGATTTTATTTAAATTCAACTTTGATGGCATCGTCATCATCTGTAATTTTTTATTTTTTTTTATTCTATAATGAGCATATGTAATTAACTTAATTTAGTGTTAATTAACTGAATAATTTGCATTTACTCTCATAAATAATTGTATTGTGAACTCTTTTTTTTCTGCCTTTTTTTTTTAGATAACCGGCGCTGGCAGTGGTTTGGGTCGTGACATGTCCATTGAGTTGGCTAAACGTGGCTGTAAACTTGCAATTGTTGATGTCAATTCAAAGGGTTGCCATGAGACTGTGGAAATATTAATGAAAATACCAGGTGTCATTGCTAAAGCCTATAAAGTGAGTTTGTGATAAAGGTGAATTGTTTTTCCAAAGAATTTATTTATTTCTCCATACACACAGAATGATGTATCTTCACCACGTGAATTACAATTATTGGCTGTCAAAGTGGAAAAGGAATTGGGTCCTGTGGAAATTGTCATAAATAATGCTTCACTTATGCCTATGACTTCAACACCACATCTTAAGAGTGATGAGATTGATACGATTCTTCAAGTCAACTTGGGTTCATATATTAATGTATGATTCTCACCAAGGCCTTAGATTTTTATTTACTCATATGTTTTTTTTTTTTTTTTTTTTTGATTACAACAGACCACAAAGGAATTCTTACCCAAAATGGTCACCCGGAAATCAGGCCACATTGTTGCTGTAGCAGCTTTATCAGGTATGTAATTGTTGCTATATAATTGAAAATTCTCTTCTTTTTTTTATGAAAATATAATATGGTTTTCTTAGGTCTTGTGCCTTTACCTGGCGCTGGTATTTATACTGCCACAAAATATGGTATTATGGGTTTCATGGAGTCCCTACGCGCTGAGCTTAGACTCTCCGATTGTGATTATGTTCGCACAACTGTTGCTAATGCTTATCTCATGAGGACCAGTGGCCAGTTGCCTTTACTCAGTGATGCTGGGTAAGAGTCATCATTTGCCCTTTTTGAACTAATAATTTGTTGTTTATTTTAATTAACCAACTTCCCTTTTCACATTTTCGATGAGGACAGCATATCGAGTAGTTATCCTGGTTTGCCAACAGCATATGTAGCTGAGAAAATTGTACGCGGCATACTGTTGAATCAACGTATGGTCTACGTGCCGAAAATATTTGCACTCAGTGTTTGGTTGCTCAGGTAAGAGGTCGTCGTCGGGTACAAAAGTGGCAACTCTGAAGTTCTAATTGAATTGAATGAGTATAAAAAATAGAAAGAAAAAAATACCGGAAACTGCTGCTGCCTGCTAAAAGCCAAAAGGAAATATTGCAAGCAATTTCAGGTTGTTGTTGCCATTAACAATTATTACATTGTGTAACAACGCTTGGTTGGCTGCTGCTTTAGCTTGGGTTGGCTTGGCTTGGCTTTATTTTTTTGATTAACTTTTGTTGTTGTTACATACTACTACTATATTATTGTTTTTGTTTTTGTTATTATTATTATTGTTGTTGCAGATTATTGCCAACTAAGTGGCAGGATTACATGTTGTTGCGCTTTTACCATTTCGATGTGCGCAGCTCGCATTTGTTCTACTGGAAATAAGCCAAGAATGGCAAAAGAGAGCGGGGATCTTCCCAGTCAAGGCAACAAAGTGTTTCAAAGCATAGGATAGAGTAGCCTGACTTACTTGGCTTATGTTCAAATGCATTTTTATATTTTTCTGTTTTATTTTATTTTATTTAATTTAATTTTAATTATTATTATTATTATTATTATTTTTTTTTTCAGTTTTTCTTTCTTTAATTGTTTTTTTTGTTGTGATTATATTTTGCTGTTAATTTAATTTTCAAGCGTTTACGTTTTAATTTTTCATTTAGTTTGTAAGTTGAAAGTGTAAAATTACAATAATTTATGCATTAAAGAAAAGATATTGAATTTTATTCTATTGCTTTATATATATATATATATATATATATTTTTTTTTTATATATAAATTTGTCCATTATTCTTCAGAAAGCGTATACGTAATTTTATATTGAATGTTGGTTGGAGTTTGTTGTGCTTTAATGCCACAAAAGGCATTGCATTGTTGTTATTATTGAAGCACTTGGACTGTGTGTGATGCACACAGGTTCGTCGCTCATAATGCCATGTATATGCGAGTGGACAACGATGTATCATTGCATATCCATTCGAACAATAATAGAAATATTCACATTTGCTTTCGTGTGGCATGAAGTCATAGATGCCTTCACGGCATTCACTACGCACAGTAATCGGTCGTTGAGGCTATGAAAAAAATGCAACAAAATGGTTAGCAAATAAAAAATAAAATAGTATACTTGATTCATACACACACACACACACCGAAACACAAGTAACTGTTCCTGCAGGCGCACAACGTCGACTCAGGCGATTGAAGTACATGCCACGTGCGCAACTCATGGCAATTGAGATGCCATTGTAACAAAGGAAATATGATGTACATGAGGCTGGATTGGCCAATTGATAATGCATAGTTCCATTTCTGTTATTGTCTGTTGTTGCTGGGAGACAAGCGAACAAACCCAAAGTTTCAGATGTTGATATCCCAAGGATGGGTGGTGGTGGTTGTGGTTGTGGTTCAATGGCTGCGGTATTGTTAGTTTGATTTTGTTTTTGTTGTTGTTGCGGTCTTTGTTGCTGATTGACCACCATTGGTGTTGGAATTTTTGTAGTCGTTTTGCTATCGGGAACCTTTACAGGTGGTTCTTTGACAGCAGCAGCAGCAGCAGCAGCAATAGCATCATCATCATCATCATGATTCTCTTTGGTATTTTCTTCTTCATTGCTTCCATTTAATTTACATTCATAACTTTCTTGATCGACACAACGTTCACGTTTTGGATCATAATAATTATCATCGAAACAAGCTGCCTCAAGAGAATTATTACCATCGCAATAGATATATTTCGAACAACTACTTTGACTGGGTACATAAGTTCCTGAATTTTCAATACCTGCACATTCTTCGAATAACAGAGCCAAGGCTGCATCATAATGTTGGAATGCTCCACAACAAAATAAAATCAAGGTCATTATAAGAAGCCACATGGTTTTCACAAAAAAATATTTACACATTAAATAAGAACATCCAATGAATATGAAATGATCAACTCTCTCACTCTCCACTTACTTCAGTAAACTAAATTTTATAGAGGTTTTGATATTGTTCTTTATAGGAAAAGAAACAAACAAACACATACAAGTATTTCAATTGGAAACTATGCAGAATCATATCTTTTGTTTTGAACAAGTCTGAACATGCACGTTATCAATTTGTTTGGCATGGCATGGCATCACAATAAGTGATAAGTTTTTATTTTTGCGTAGTAATTGTAGTACTTAGCATTTTAAGAGTACAACAAGTCTAACTAAGTACAAAAGAGACTTGTATAGAGTGATTAATTGATATGAGTATATAAAGAAATGCAAATAAATCTAAGTTTATAAGTAGAAGAAGTTTTCCTAGAGAATATTTATAAGTACTTAACAACAAAAGCAATTCTTGATTTTTGCACTGCTTTACTTACACTGGGATCCCAATATACACCTTCCATCTTACCAAAGCAGTCTTAAACTAATCCGCCTCCCGAAATTATCCACTCGCAGAACGACTCTTGGTGTCACATTCTTGCACAAACTAATTGTAGGCACCATCTTTTCCCCTTCCTTGCTTGGTAGTATTAACTTTAATGTTCCTTCTCGGGTTACAAGGAATTATTCTCCTATATTTGTTGATACATGTATGACTACTTATTTTCATCATGATCCTTTTCGTGTTTTATGTCAATCTTACAATCAATCTATACTATAACCTTGTATCTAATTCTATTTCTTCTGATCATCTAAAATCTAATCTCTTAACTCTCCTTAACACATATTTATTATTTTAACTATTTAAATTTATTTTTATAGTCCTTTATGATTTAGTACAAATGGCTGATGACATTAGGTCTGTCGCCGTATAGTAGTCAATTAATTTATTTTGCATGTTACTAATCTCCAGTAGTTCAGTACCGAAGTGACTTGTGGTCGATATCCAGTCTTGTTCGGTTTTTAGTGGAACCCAGCTCGCGCGGGCTCTGGGAGGGAAAGTGGTGTGGGATAGAAAGTAGTTTAGTTAGAGATATGCTTGCACATCTATATTACTATGAAGTTACAAACAAGTCAAGGAGCATTGGATCTATGTAATAGTTTCAAGTGATAGGCTAAAGTTTTCTTCCAAAGCTCAACAGTCAATTTAGTTTGCATAGTCTTTGGTAATAATAATTAAAATAATTCCGTAAACCAGTAGTCGGTAGTCGAAATGCCACGAAACAGAATTCCATTTGTCATTGATTAATCTTTTAATTTCTTCTTTGCATCATGGGTCTTAAAAATAAATTTACATAATTTATTTTCTTAAATTAGATGTAATATTTACCATCACTAGAACATCACAAAAACATCAAGTGATTAATGCAAATGTTGGATTCTTAGTGCATAAAGAGTCATCTGTAGTGATTGTGAAAACGTGTAATAATTTAAAAAAAAGTATTCAAATTTTTTCTTTATTTTCATTTATTTATATTTTAAAAAATCATATTTTCAGGTTTCTATCAAATTCATGTAAATTATATGATTTTCCTAGGTAAATTACATGATGTAATTTACGTATCTTACATGTAAGAAGCAGATGATTTTTAATAAAATTACTGAGTTTTAAATCTGTTGTCTGACTTTGTTGTACAATGTCCATATGATGATGACAGTGAATCGGTCAAAGTAATTGATCTCATTAATCTATTAACTTTAAATTAAAACTCATGTTTTACAAATGTTTCTCTTGCATAATTCAATAAATTGATGGCTTGGTGAAAAAATCAACGTAGTTACCCAGAAATGTTGTTGCAGTTTCAATTCGATGACCGCAAACGAAAAATTCCATTTTGCAATGCATAATTTAATGAAATACACACTTCACTTTGCAGCATTTTCCGGTTGAGTTCATGGAAAAAAATAATGTAATATGTAATTTTTTCCAGGGCATCTTAACCTATCCACCTCCATCTCCATCTCCACCTCCATTTCCATTTCATTTATCTGCATACATTTTAACATAATTATGAGATATTTTTTTTTGCACATACTCATACTTGATAAGTAGCATACTTTTGGGCACACAATCATTTGTGTTAAGTTACCAGATTTAATAACGCAAAACCTCGAAACATTGAATGAATGAACAAAGCTGTTGCTGCTCGTTTTGCTCATTTACATTTGTTCCGTTGAAGCGAATGTCCTGCTGACGATGCTTTATGAACTTAATCTCAACAATGAACAATAAAATGCTTGATGAAAAATTTAAATGGGCACAATACGTTTTAATATCATCACTTCCGGCTCAGCTTAGCATAGTCTAGCGAAACACATTGTTAACAATGGCGGAATGACACTTGTGAAGTCGCCATTTTTAAACGTTTTTAATATTCGATGAGAAATTCATAACTTATAATTAGGCAACATCGAGAATGCAAGAGTAAATGAATAAATGAGTTTATGTATCGCGTTCTCTTTCTAGAATAAGTTCAAGTATTTCCCTCTCTAACATATTATATCCTTATTACTGTTGTTGATGACATGGAAATTATAAATTTTTTATGCAAAATGGCGCCAAGCGTATGCATTGCGAATTAATATTGACATTACAATGAGAATAACTCGTGGTAATAATTTCTCGCTTGTTGCTTGTTGGTTGTTGGTTATTTGTTTTTATTTTAAAACTTAATTCACCATTTCACTATCTCATTCACCCTCTCTCTCTCTCTCTCTCTCACTCTCTCTCTATCTCACTATCTCATGCAATAATTCTCTCATTCATTCATTTATTCACTTTTACATTTACTCAATATAATTTATGTGGTTATATTTGTTGCGTTGATGTTTGTGCAACTTTTTTTTTCCTTTACAAATTATGACATTGCTATATACTATGAACGATATCTGTACTATATACTACTATATAGTATAACTGTAAAACTGCCAACTGTCATTAACAATTAAAAGGAGAGTTTTTTTCCCATTTTTTTTTATATTTTTTTTTTGTTTTTATGATGTCAGCACATTTTATTGGCAACGTTGAAATTAAAATATTAATTATTGTTAATTTAATGATGAATTAATGGAAATTTGTTAATAAAAATATGAAAAATTTTTAAAAAAAAAACAGACATGATTAAGAGAATTGGAAACCAAACATTTCTTTTTGAATCAGAAAGGAAATCAAAGGGATTGATTTACATATATTGTAAGTGATGGTTAAATTTTGTTGATTCAATAAAGAAATAAAATATTGTATTTGTAAAGCTTCAAGTCACCTAAGTGATTGTATAATCCTTACAGATTTCAACCAGTCAACTGTCAGTTATTTTCATTTCCTTTGCTGTTCCTTCGACAAGATATTTTCTATCAATT
This sequence comes from Amiota mariae, assembly GCA_035041805.1. Classification (NCBI taxonomy): domain Eukaryota; kingdom Metazoa; phylum Arthropoda; class Insecta; order Diptera; family Drosophilidae; genus Amiota; species Amiota mariae. The sequence goes on from JAWNKV010000348.1 coordinate 4,324,579, forward strand.
AAATTGATTTGTATATTTTTTGGTTAATGGAAATATAATTTTTTGGAAACAAAAAATACTAGCAGAGTGCTAAATCTGAAGATTATGGTTGATGGGGTAGCAATTTGTAATTCAATTTATGGATTTTTGACATGGCGACTATACACGTTTGCATCTGTGTATGTATTGTCATGGTAGAAGAGCACTTATTTCTGAGGCAAATGCGGTCGTTTTTACTTCAAATCAATGTCGAATTTGTATAACAGCTCTGGATTATAATGACCAGTGATTGTTAGACCTTTTCCATGGTAATCTATTAGAATGATACTGCGTGCATCAAAAAAATTGTCATCATGACCTTGTTGGCTGATTTACCTTGGCCTTTTTTTGTTAAGGACTTATCGATCGACCCACTTCTATTAGAAATGCCCACATATATGGAATTCAAGAACTTTATTTAAAGAACGTATTACCAGATTATGTTAGGCTGTCCAATCTTTTTGTTTCACAGTGCTACATTCAAAGAATCTGCGGTGAGTTGGCCACAGTTGGGAAGAAAATAATTTATTGGCAACACAAGCCAAATAAAGAAATTTCTGGTCGCCTTCAAGTTCAACCAGGGAACTGTTTGTTTCGATTTGCGAAATGTCTGACCCAAGACTTGTTTCTGTTATCATGGAAGCTCGCATAACTTATTCTGTCCTAACCAGCAGAAAATATTATAAAAGCTGCAATTAAATTCAATACCCGACACGAAATTGGGAAACAGGGATATACTAAAGATCAATAACAAACTTAAATGGCCAAATTGTTAGATCAAGTCTTCCAGCTGGGTGATCATTATAGACTCTTGAAATTCATACAAAGAGAACATAAATTTGTTTGTTCTTTACTTGTATTCTTTCAGTTTTTTATATCTCTATAGCCATCATACGTGTATAAATGAGTAAAAATTCAAAGTAAACAATAAACTATTGCACCATAATTCACTTTACAGCTGCACTTACTATTTATTTCATATGATGCAAGCCGTCGAACATGGAACATTAAATGTTATTAAGATCTAAAGAAAAAGAAAAAAGAGTTCTATGTACGACAAAAATGACAAAAAAGGACCCCATATGGCGTATGCTTAGTTCAGTAATAAGAACAACAACAACAATAAACAACAACAACAACAACAACATCAATAAACTATGCACAACGAAGCCAATAACCAAACCAAACAAAATCCATTTAAATTTTCAAATGATCAAGTGCCGAATGATTAAATGAGCAACTTAAATAAATTTATAAAAAAAAAAAAAAATACACTTGTCAAGATGCAGTTACTATAACAACAACAACAACAACAACAACACACAGAATATAAAAAACAACAAAAATAAAAATGATAAGAAATAACAAAAAAAAAAAAAAAAAAAAACAACAACAACAAGAAGAAGCAAGCGCAATGCCAGAGAAGCTCATAAAGAATATGCAATTCCTAGTAGCAACACACAAAAGTAGTCCCCAAAGACAACAACAAGAATGAAAAATTGAGAAATTGAATGAACGATGAAGGAATCAGAAGGTTGAAGGAAGGCAAGGCAAGTAAGAGTGGCAGTGCGAGAGCATAAAATCTAATTACAATTATGACATTTGGAGCGTAAGAAAGAAGTCAAAAGAAGAAAAAGAGCATGAAATCAATGATGCTGAGACCAACAGAGAGACCCCCAGCACCTGACGATTTAATGTTGGTTTTTGTTGTTTTTGTTGCTTTTGATGTTTACTAAACAAACGCACACTTGAACCATAAAAAAAAAAAAAAAATAGGAAAAGAAGAAATAATAATAAAATCTGCAGCATTAGCGGCAGCAATGAAGTCATTCTTGTCTAAGGGTCGCCACCAGAGGCTGCGCATGCGTAGAGTTTTCTTCATTAAAAATAGCAACTAATTATGTGTTAGGGTTACCATTTATACACACACACACACACACACACACACACACACACACACACACATACATATACATAGATGGCATAGTTTATTATTGGTTGGATATATGACCCCAAAATAAAAAAAAAAAAAAAAAAAATATAAATGAAATGGTTTCTATAAGCAGACTGCTGGCTAAGCTAAGTTTTCACCCCCTAAGGTGGTAAGGAATTTCTTATTATAATTTTTTTTGTTTTTTATTTTGTTATTTACACTGAAATTCTATTTATAATATGAAATAAGTATGTACTCGTATATTTAATAAAATCATGTTGATGCTGAATTTTTATAGAATTTTTTCATTGGAGCACCACCAATCAACATAAAAAGATTCGTCTGCCAAGCGGAAGGTAAATTGCTGGAAATGAAAAATTAAGGAAAACAATGAAATTTAATATGAAAGTAATAGAAAAAATTATCGAAAGGAAACTGGAAGATATTCGATATATCGTTCAAGTGCAAGTGGGTGAAATGTCCACTCACATATTATTATGATCATTATATACATATGATACTTCTTGAGTATTACAAGGTTGGAACAGTTTCGTTGATTATCTAATTGGATTAGAGATTCTGGTTGACCATCCCAGAACATATCAAAAAATATTTATTTGTTTAAATACTTTCTGGTTGACTTTGGTAGAAATTATTATATCTACTGATTTCCTTAATATTCTATTATTGTTACTCACACTAAAAAGCGATAAATCAATGCTAAAAATCCTGGTATTACTATTTCATCTTCATGACGTAACATGCCTTCAACAATATCTTTTGCTGCTTCTTCACCGCTAATCGATGGATAAATTTTATTGAAACCAATACGTTCCACTAAATCTGCAACATCTTGATTAGTTAATAAGAATGTTGGCATAACTGTACTCGCATGAATATTGGTTTGACATTCGAGACGAAGTTCTTGACGCAATGCCTTCATAAGACCAGAAACACCAAATTTTGTCGCAGTATAGTACGAGTTATAAGCCAATGGAAATAAAGCTAAGATGAAGTATTGATTAAGATCATTAAAATCACAACTTTCATATTGAAATAACAAACTTAACTTACATGATGCTGAGCTTATTGCTACAATATAACCACGTCCAAGACGCTTCATTTCAGGTAGGAAAATACTATTTGTCTGTTTTGGAAGAGGATGAGTATAGAAATTTAAATTTTCAATTGAGTTACTCTTACCCAAAGATGTCCACACAAATTTACATTAATCATACGCTGAACATCTTGCCAATCAGGATTTAATGGATTCTTAAGCAAAAGGATTCCAGCATTATTGATAAGAATTGTCACAGCACCCAATTCTTGTGTAACTTGATCATTTAGTTGTTTGATCTCATTGTAATTGCTCACATCAACCTTGTTTCAATAACAAGTTTTTTTTTAATTTGGTAACCTTTATTATTTTTACACTATATTTTTTATGTAATTTACCTTATAAGCTTTCGCTTGGACTTTAAACGTTTCATTAATAAATTGTGCTGTACTTTCAGCACCAGACAAGTTAATATCAACAGCAGCAATGCGACAACCTTTCCTTGCCAATTCGATGGCGATTGCCTTACCAAGTCCATGACCGGCACCGGTTATCTAAATAAAGAAGAGAAGAAGTAGTTAAAGGTTAAACTTTAGACTTTAAACTTGAAATAAAAATATCATGAAATATTTTTTCCACTTCTGGTATAACTTTTTGTCATCACTTCTAGGGTGTTGAAGGGAAATTATTAATTTTTTTTTTTAATAATTTTATTCAAAAATTTACTATTTCGATGATTGAATGATTTTTGAATCCATTGGATCAGTTGGAATGTTAAAATATTGAATGCAAATTATTATTTGTTTATCATGATCTACTGAAATATTTGTTATAAATAAAATTATTGTAATATATTATTTTTTTCTTCGTATACAATTTCTAGAGCAAATCATCATCATCTCATGCTTCGCTTTACCAATTTTAATTGTATCTTGTTTTTTAAATAACATTGATATTTCTTCTTTGCGAATATGCATACGAGTACCCTACACATAAACAAAAGAAAAGGGTCTATTCACTTTGTGCATATAAAATCATTTGTCAAAAGCAGAAAAAAGCGTCCAAAACCTTAAACTAAACTAAAAGATATGAATATCCAATGTGTGAAGGCATGAATTGATTTAGACAAATTTGTATATTCGTGTAGTCGGTAGATATATAGACTTTTAGAAAGTTAAATTGCCAAGATGTTGAAATTTCGTACATAAATTTCATTTTCATTTCGAAATAGATTAATATTGCTTCACATCTACTTATTAGTTTCGATAAAATTTTATAGATTGTATAGAGTATCTCAAAGTTACTATAACTTATATTTCTTTGATTTCTTCAATAAGCACAAGTTCAAGTTCAATATTTTTTGATGATTTTTTTTTTTTTTGAATTTAATTATTATTTTTGTTTTGTTTTGTTTTGTTTTTTAAATAAGTATGTTTCATAATATTTTACCACAGCAACTTCATCTTTGATATCATTTTGCAAAATCGAACGTTTAACAAAATATTCATATATTTTTGTTAACACAGCACAAAATATTACTAACGGATAAATAATTGTTAATATTGTTAATAATATAAAAATACGCGAATTTGCTAAAATATCTTGCAACATTGTATTAATGCAATTAAAAAATTCGCGTATCTGAAATCAAAGCGTAATTTAGTAAATGCGTTCCGATTGTTGCAAACAGTAAAAAACGATTGAATTGAAAACTTGAATTTTATTTCAATTTAACGCAGTCGATTGAATCTCAACAAGTTTTGCCGTTGAGTTTGTGATACTTATTTTGTTGTTTGTTGTGCTTTTAAGCTTATTCATGGTTGAGTGTAGAAAATGTTGCCGGAGCAATAATGGGTTAATTGTAGACACAAGTGTAAATATATTGTATATTTTATGTATTTATTTATTTATTATATCGATTAAATTTTACAAAACTAAGATTCAGTTAAATGAAGCACTGACTAATGTGGCCTTCGGATCGAGTAAATATACATGTATAGCGATATTTAAAGGGGCCTCAATACAATATGCATATGACAATTTATTCCTCAATCTTGCATTTAAAAAAAAAAAAATAATTAAAATTTGTTTATCCGAATGATCCATAAATTTAATCAAGGACAATAATTTAATAAGTTCTGTAACCTAAACATTTTGTTCCATGGAACTTATTTCAACTGGGTGTTTCCTTGCTTTCATTACAAACTAGACGAGTACTTTTCTTAAAAATAATATAATAATGAAAAAAAAAAAAAATAAAATTTATTAGGAGCACGAATAAGTTTTGAGCCATTTTTATTTTTGTTTTATTCAGAGAAATGAGTACGAAGCATTTTATTCAAAGTATTGACCATCGTTAGCTACGTCTATTTTCCATTCTCAACATTTAGGCAGCATACGGTTTCCTTGTTAAA